>CM051241.1:168267092-168922092 GCA_027917425.1 Gastrophryne carolinensis | reverse complement strand
CTATCTAGCCATCGCTCTCTCTATCTAGCCATCACTCTCTCTATCTAGCCATCACTCTCTCTCTATCTAGCCATCGCTCTCTCTATCTAGCCATCGCTCTCTCTCTATCTAGCCATCGCTCTCTCTCTATCTAGCCATCGCTCTCTCTCTATCTAGCCATCGCTCTCTCTCTATCTAGCCATCGCTCTCTCTCTATCTAGCCATCGCTCTCTCTATCTAGCCATCGCTCTCTCTCTATCTAGCCATCGCTCTCTCTATCTAGCCATCGCTCTCTCTCTATCTAGCCATCGCTCTCTCTCTATCTAGCCATCGCTCTCTCTCTATCTAGCCATCGCTCTCTCTCTATCTAGCCATCGCTCTCTCTATCTAGCCATCGCTCTCTCTCTATCTAGCCATCGCTCTCTCTATCTAGCCATCGCTCTCTCTCTATCTAGCCATCGCTCTCTCTCTATCTAGCCATCGCTCTCTCTCTATCTAGCCATCGCTCTCTCTCTATCTAGCCATCGCTCTCTCTCTATCTAGCCATCGCTCTCTCTCTATCTAGCCATCGCTCTCTCTCTATCTAGCCATCGCTCTCTCGCCATCGCTCTCTCTGTCTAGCCATCGCTCTCTCTGTCTAGCCATCGCTCTCTCTGTCTAGCCATCGCTCTCTCTGTCTAGCCATCGCTCTCTCTATCTAGCCATCGCTCTCTCTGTCTAGCCATCGCTCTCTCTGTCTAGCCATCGCTCTCTCTGTCTAGCCATCGCTCTCTCTCTGTAGCCATCGCTCTCTCTCTGTAGCCATCGCTCTCTCTCTGTAGCCATCGCTCTCTCTGTCTAGCCATCGCTCTCTCTTTCTAGCCATCGCTCTCTCTGTCTAGCCATCGCTCTCTCTCTGTAGCCATCGCTCTCTCTCTGTAGCCATCGCTCTCTCTCTGTAGCCATCGCTCTCTCTGTCTAGCCATCGCTCTCTCTGTCTAGCCATCGCTCTCTCTGTCTAGCCATCGCTCTCTCTCTGTCTAGCCATCGCTCTCTCTGTCTAGCCATCGCTCTCTCTGTCTAGCCATCGCTCTCTCTCTGTAGCCATCGCTCTCTCTCTGTAGCCATCGCTCTCTCTCTGTAGCCATCGCTCTCTCTGTCTAGCCATCGCTCTCTCTGTCTAGCCATCGCTCTCTCTCTGTAGCCATCGCTCTCGCTCTCTAGCCATCGCTCTCGCTCTCTAGCCATCGCTCTCTCTATCTAGCCATCGCTCTCTCTGTCTAGCCATCGCTCTCTCTGTCTAGCCATCGCTCTCTCTGTCTAGCCATCGCTCTCTCTGTCTAGCCATCGCTCTCTCTCTGTAGCCATCGCTCTCTCTCTGTAGCCATCGCTCTCTCTCTGTAGCCATCGCTCTCTCTGTCTAGCCATCGCTCTCTCTTTCTAGCCATCGCTCTCTCTTTCTAGCCATCGCTCTCTCTGTCTAGCCATCGCTCTCTCTGTCTAGCCATCGCTCTCGCTCTCTAGCCATCGCTCTCTCTATCTAGCCATCGCTCTCTCTGTCTAGCCATCGCTCTCTCTGTCTAGCCATCGCTCTCTCTATCTAGCCATCGCTCTCTCTGTCTAGCCATCTCTCTCTCTCTCTGTCTAGCCATCGCTCTCTCTCTGTAGCCATCGCTCTCTCTGTCTAGCCATCGCTCTCTCTGTCTAGCCATCGCTCTCTCTTTCTAGCCATCGCTCTCTCTATCTAGCCATCACTCTCTCTGTCTAGCCATCGCTCTCTCTTTCTAGCCATCGCTCTCTCTGTCTAGCCATCGCTCTCTCTGTCTAGCCATCGCTCTCTCTGTCTAGCCATCGCTCTCTCTTTCTAGCCATCGCTCTCTCTGTCTAGCCATCGCTCTCTCTTTCTAGCCATCGCTCTCTCTATCTAGCCATCCCTCTCTCTGTCTAGCCATCGCTCTCTCTGTCTAGCCATCGCTCTGTCTAGCCATCGCTCTCTCTCTGTAGCCATCGCTCTCTCTCTGTAGCCATCGCTCTCTCTATCTAGCCATCCCTCTCTCTATCTAGCCATCCCTCTCTCTGTCTAGCCATCGCTCTCTCTGTCTAGCCATCGCTCTCTCTTTCTAGCCATCGCTCTCTCTGTCTAGCCATCGCTCTCTCTTTCTAGCCATCGCTCTCTCTGTCTAGCCATCGCTCTCTCTTTCTAGCCATCGCTCTCTCTGTCTAGCCATCGCTCTCTCTTTCTAGCCATCGCTCTCTCTATCTAGCCATCCCTCTCTCTGTCTAGCCATCGCTCTCTCTGTCTAGCCATCGCTCTCTCTCTGTAGCCATCGCCTCTCTCTGTAGCCATCGCTCTCTCTATCTAGCCATCCCTCTCTCTATCTAGCCATCCCTCTCTCTGTCTAGCCATCGCTCTCTCTGTCTAGCCATCGCTCTCTCTTTCTAGCCATCGCTCTCTCTGTCTAGCCATCGCTCTCTCTTTCTAGCCATCGCTCTCTCTATCTAGCCATCCCTCTCTCTATCTAGCCATCCCTCTCTCTGTCTAGCCATCGCTCTCTCTGTCTAGCCATCGCTCTCTCTTTCTAGCCATCGCTCTCTCTGTCTAGCCATCGCTCTCTCTTTCTAGCCATCGCTCTCTCTGTCTAGCCATCGCTCTCTCTGTCTAGCCATCGCTCTCTCTCTGTAGCCATCGCTCTCTCTCTGTAGCCATCGCTCTCTCTCTGTAGCCATCGCTCTCTCTTTCTAGCCATCGCTCTCGCTCTCTAGCCATCGCTCTCTCTGTCTAGCCATCGCTCTCTCTATCTAGCCATCGCTCTCTCTGTCTAGCCATCTCTCTCTCTCTCTGTCTAGCCATCGCTCTCTCTGTCCTAGCCATCTCTCTCTCTCTCTGTCTAGCCATCGCTCTCTCTGTCTAGCCATCGCTCTCTCTGTCTAGCCATCGCTCTCTCTCTATCTAGCCATCGCTCTCTCTATCTAGCCATCGCTCTCTCTGTCTAGCCATCTCTCTCTCTCTCTGTCTAGCCATCGCTCTCTCTGTCTAGCCATCTCTCTCTCTCTCTGTCTAGCCATCGCTCTCTCTGTCTAGCCATCGCTCTTTCTGTCTAGCCATCGCTCTCTAGCCATCGCTCTCTCTCTCTCTTGTTAATGTTACTTAATAAAGTTATTGTCCAGGCTAAGTGTAAAATTATAAGCAATGTTTCCTGACTTGCCAAGCATCAATCTTTCTCTGGTGTGTTGTCGCATAATGCTGCCTAAAGGGATACAATAGGCAAAGGTAATTGTTACACCATTGTGTCAGGCTACGTTTGGCGGTGTCCTATTTGGGCACGGCCCTTGGCTTTGTGATGTGGCATAATAATCAGCATAATGGGTGGGGTCTGTAAGACAGGCATTGTCATCACCCTGGCTGTTCTCCATCTCTCCCAATGTCCACAATCTGATGATGTGGCGCATTAGACCACCAGCTTATACCTATGATTGGTGGTCTATGGCAAAGGAATCCTGGGAGTGTGCCACTAGTCTTTTCCTAGTTTCTACTTTCAGGAGCATGTGTGTTATGACAGGAAGGGAGAGCACAGCCATGATAAGGTGAGCTGTTAAATGACAGTTTATGCACTTTGCCTTCAGAGTCCCCTTTAAGCCTACCCTGCTTTGTTGCCAAGGCCACATATTTTATTTATACCTGACCACATTTTTATAGCACTGTGAGGTGGACATATTTATATCACATTGCTGGAGTCTCTTGAAGATATCTTACTTATTAAGCTGTTTTTTAGTTTCATTTATTGTAAAGTAAACCAGCAGCCAAATAATATATTTTGTTACAGACATATTACTTATATATATGTACGTTGAAATAAATGCATACACGAAAAGAGACAGGACCACACTTTGCTTCAGAGACTTAAACCGGACCAACAGCCTGGCACAGCTGGAAAAGACAGATAGCGGCCATTTGGAGCTTCCTCTCCCAGCATCTCGGCCATGCTGCTGCCTGGATTCAACTGACATAACTGACAATGCACAGTAACAGGAAGCCCAGCAGCACTTCCTGTTTGCAGGCGGCCTGCAAAAGCATGAGCCGCCATCTTGGTTTTAAAATTTACCACAGCGAGAGTTATAAAAGGGTACTTTTTTTGTGCAGTAATCTAAATTGCCCCGGGGAGGGATATATATGAGCACTGTTTGTTGTGTTGGTCTGGTTTAAGTCATTTTTGACTGTTGGTCTGCTTTAAAGTGCACCTATACGCAGAGGGAAGTATATGTAGTCACCTTCTGTCCCAGCCCTGTGCCCCAAAACAACCTGTGTTTCTTTTTGTAGGGGCCTGTGTGTAACTAGGACATGTCAGTGAACCAATAAGAACCCATACATGGGGAGGCTGATTTATTAATAGCGCCAGGTAGTGACAGTTGAGCGACTGTAGCGGTATTTTCACAGCGCCCGCTAGTAGTCGCTGTGCTTGGCCGTTGTTCGGTTGTTGATAGCGACTCAGTCGGTGTGCAGTAATGTTGAATACAAGGTGATGAGTCGCTATTTGACAGGTTCCGCGCTGTATGGGAGCGCATGATAGCGAATGGCCATAGCGACCGGCTCCCACCATATTCATTAACAAATCACGCTCCAAAAATTCTCGCGCTGTAAAATGCATGTTTAAACCCCAGAGCGCTGGTGGCGATGGGTTAAATGTAGTTTTTTAACCCCCAAACAACCATATTTTTGGAAACCAAAAAAAACAAGTTTCTAAAAACATTTTGGAATATGAATACATTAATATCAGACCTGTAATATCAATTCTGCACAAATTTTTTTTTTATTTTTTTTTTACCTTAAAAAAAATATCTAACATGGCAGAAGTGGTAACAGAAATTTTCACATTAAAGAAAAAAAAAATATTAACAATTAATTATTAATATTTAAAGATTGTTCCATTGAAATGCATTGGAGAGCGCCAGGTAGCGAGAGGTCATACCTGTCGCTGTTCAAGGTCGGACGCTGGCGCTATGGGGTGAGGCTGGAATAATGATGAATGAGTCGCTATCTGGCGCTATCTCAGTCGCTAAGCAGGATCGGCTTGATAAATGTGTGATTGTGGTGGCGAGCCGGCGTTCTTGTGGCGGTGACCGTCATTACCATTCGCTTACCAGTCGCTACCTGGCGCTATCCCTTGTTAAATAAGGGCCATAGAGTAATAAGACATTAAAGGAGCACTATCACAAAAAAATGGACCAATAATAAAAATCCATATAAATATGCTGGATGGCAGGGGGAGGGGTCACTTATATACCCAACATCAAGAAATATCCAGCCAGGCTTGTTTTTAATTTTTTTTAATGGAAGGAAAAGGAAATCGGGTGACAGGTTCTGTCACCCCTGATACACTCAACCTGTCACCCCTGGATTGGTTGAAGAAAACCACAAGCTTTATTACAAGTTTTATTACATTCGGTTGCATAAGTGACCATTGATCTCATTAGCCGTGTTTATATGGGTTTTGCATATTACACATGATAGTGCTCCTTTAAAGTGGACCAACACCCTGCTGGATTGGCCAGGGAATCTATAAGATTCCCAGGCTGATCCGATCCCTCCCTGCGGGGCATCCAAAATCGGGATGCCCTGATGTGTGACACCCCCCAGGACGCCCACTAACCTTACCTTACTCCAGGTCCAACGGCGCATGCGCGGGCAGCGGTCGCATCTCACGCTTCTCTCTAGCAGGGCGCGTGCCCGCGCCGCCCATTTGTGAATGGCCAACGCAGGCGCGCTCCCTGTTAGAAGGAAGCGTGAGATGCGACCGCCAGCATGCTCAGAGGCACTGAGCTAAGACGCCGCTTAGACGCGCATAGCTCAGCGGCTCCGAGCGTGCTGATTGGACAAGCAGCCATGCATGCGCCGTAGGAGCGTGGTGAGGTGAGTTTCATCAGGAAATCTGGGGGGTTTCACATAGGGGAAGTGGACAAAGACCCAGGATAGTCAAAATCTTGGGTGTTGGTCCACTTTAAGCTCTTTTGTGGTTCAACCATGAAAGGGCATAGACAGAGCAGTGCCATAAATTAGACTCAAGATGGCAGTAGAGGGATTAGGCCATAGACAAGCATTAGGCCATAGGTTATAGTGGGGATTGTTCTAGAAGGTGAGGTATGAAGGGTTGTTAGTCATAACAGGATTCATTACTAGCACCAAGTATCGGCAGATGAGCGTCTGTATAGCGGCGCTCAAAGCAACCGCTAGTAGACGCTGTAAGAGCGTCTCAGTCGCTGTAGTAACCTGGCCGGCATTGATGAATGTGATGTGTGTTGGGCACTGTATCACCAGTACATTGCTGCAGGGAGCGAGAGGTAGCGCCAGCTCAGTGCCACCGTCTCGGTGCGCCACACCATACTTATCAAACTACACACACACAGAGTCGGCGCTCTAAAGCTGGGCGCTATAGCATAGAGCGCCAGACGCTGTGTGATCAAAGTCTGTTTTTGAACACATATCCACCAGTAACAAACGAAAACACATGGAATGACATTGTTTTAACACTGTGACATTAACACTTTAGTGCCAGACCTGTAATGACAATTCTGCATAAAAATAAAAAAAATTAAAAAAGTCTTCAAAAATGACTTTTACTAGGCCGGGACACGTCACACAATTATTTGAGAGAAAATGTAAAAAAAAAAACCCTGTTTAAACAGAAGAAAAGGAACGGCCATTGAAATGTATGGGAGAGGGACACTGAGTGAAAGGTAGGTAAGCTAGAGCTCTGGCGCTATACACTGAGCTGCCTGTAATGATGAATCGGACACTACATGGCGCTGTTAGAGTCGCTCACCAGATTCACTTTCATAAATGTGGTTTTGCATACAGCGCCCGGCACTACGCAAAACCCGCTACGCTATCCTGGCGCTATCCCTTGATGAATAAACCCCACTAGAAGGGTAGTGATTGGTTAGAGGGTTATAGAGCAACATATCAGATGTCGGACATGTGATGGAATGTTCTAGAAGGTAGCTAGAGGGGATATAGGGAAGCCCCAGTCCTAAAGTCATGTGATTCACCATCTTGAATTGTAACGGAGCAGGAATATGACAGAGAGAGGAGGGAGAGATCCAGCAAGGGAAGGGTTCTCCTTGGAAAGCCATACTCTCTAATTGTACCACTGACTATGGACAGAAACAGAACTGTAACTGGATGGATGTATTGTACCTGTTCCGTGTTAGCTGTTTGCCTGTAAATTAAATAAAGAAGAACTCTGCTTTCATTTCCCGGACTAGTGCTTATCCTTCCAAGCGGCAACAGTGAGTACTAACCTTCCCCGTAACTGCACCCTAACCCTGACCTACTCACCCACAAACGTAGAGCACCCTGGGCCCAGAAAAACCTGCTCCCTGCCGTCCTCACCCAACACCCGGTGCGTGAGGGCTACATTTTTTACCTCAGCCTTTGCGCAGTATCCATAACAACACAAGCGGGATGCAGTCGGCCATATTGATTCCTGCCACCAGTGATGATGCAATCAGAGTACACACAGCTCAACAATAGGGCGCACTTCAACCTAACTGCCATTATGTGACAGTTTGGTTGTAAATGAATGAATTAGCATATGGTGGCCATACACCATAATACTACTTCCTTGTGTTTTATGGATTGGGTAAAGTCTGAGGTAAACAAAGAAACACAGGCTGTTTTGGGGCACAGGGTCGGGCATGGAAGGTGACCACATAAACCACCTTTCTGAGTATAGGTGCACTTTAAATGTAACATTCTGGCTGACACATTCATGCTGCAGAGATATTTTGCAGATATATATATATATATATATATATATATATATATATATATATATTTTCTAAGTATACCGCACGTCCTGTTCCAGAATATTCCTTACTCCTGGGTAATACATCCATAAGATGGCGCTGGACTGCAGAAAACGTCTTGTGGCTCCTCCCGGCCCTATATAAGTCAGGGACCTCCCACAAATTCCCCAGTTCTTATCTGTAGTCTGGACTGCGAAGATAGAAGATGGCTCTCTATATACGCAGCCGAGCGGGGCTTACCAGCCTGCGGCCCGTTCAGGACCCACTGCCTCCCAGCCTCGGCTGACTGGTTCGGGTGAAGGTAGGACAGCACCTAGGTGCTTGAGGAGCGCTGCTCCGACCGCAGTCCCTACTTTGACATGGGTAGGCGGTATAGGCCTGTGGTGAGCCTTGTGGGATGCCCCCTCCCACTTCCGGGGTTCTCCATTAATCCCTATCCCCCTTAGGTGTCTGCCCCCTCCTCTCCTTTTTATTTCACTTTGGGCGTTATGTGACTGCTGCTCCCTTGCCTCGCTCTCCCTGGGGAGATCTCGGGGGGGGGGGGGGTGCGGTATGTCAAGCAGCCTGAATTGCTTACTTTACTTGTGCCTAATGTGTTTTACTGCTGTCAATTCACTACGCCCGGGCGACTTCATCATCTCTGTAGACATCAAGGACGCTTACCTTCATGTACCTATCTTTCCAGGTCATCAGAGATTCCTCAGGTTCGCTCTGGAGGATCAGCACTACCAATTTGTGGCCTTGCCCTTCGGTATCACCTGGGCTCCCAGGGTATTCACCACGGTGCTGGCGGGCGAAATGGCTCTGCTGAGATCTCATGCATGCATGCATTCGCATCCTTCCTTACTTGGACAACATTCTCATCACATCTCAGTCCCTCCAGCAGGCCGAGAGGGATACCCAGCTGGGGGTGTCCACACTGGAGTCCTTCGGTTGGGTGATCAACCAACCCAAGTCTTTTCTGTCTCCGTCAATGGTGAGGTCCTTTCTGGGCATGACTCTGGATACATCTCAGGTCAAGATTTTTCTCCCTCAGCAGAAGGTGGAGAGTCTTCAGGCCCAAGCCACGCTCCTTATGTCTTGCCCTCATCCCTCCATCCGGCAGGGGATGCAGCTGGTGGGCCTGATGGTGTCTTGCTTCGAGGCGGTTCCATACGCTCAGCTTCACATGAGACCTCTTTAACTTCACCTCTTATCAGTATGGGATCGGGACCCTCGGATCAGGTGTTGGTTCTGTCACCTCTGGCCAGACGGTCTCTCTCGTGGTGGCTGGGCTCAAGAAACCTGCTGGTGGGCAGATCCTTTCTGGCCCCGTGCTGGGAGACAGTCACCACAGATGCCAGTCTGACAGGTTGGGGGGCCTTCTGGAAATCCCTGAAATTCCAGGGTCAGTGGGGACCTCAGGAGGCCCACACCCCTATCAACATTCTGGAGTTGAGGGCGATACGGATGGTTCTCGCCCAATTGACTCCACACCTTCGGGGTCGGGCGGTTCAGGTCCGCTCGAACAACCAGACGGCGATTGCCTACATCAATCATCAGGGAGGGACCCGGAGCAAGAGGGCCCTCAAGGAAGTGTCCCTGATACTGTCTTGGGCCGAGGAGAATGTTCCCTGCATCTCAGCTGTGTACATCCCGGGGGTGGAGAATCTGGAGGCAGAGTCCCTCAGCAGGGTGTAAGAAAATTACCTGGGACCCGTTCCCGTGGCGCCTCGACACGGTCTCGACCGCCTCCGGTCTTCCGGCGGCCGCGCCGGGCGACCGCCTCCTTCTCCTCTGCGTCGGAGGCGGCGGCTGCGGTCCCCAGCGTCCCGGGCAGCTCAGGCGGCTCCTCCGCCTCTTCGGCCGGCGCAGTGCCTTCCTCCTCCCTCTCGGGGGGCGCGCCCGGCTCTGTGTCACGTTCATTCTATGCCCTCTGGCGGCGCTGCTCCCAGTGCATTCGCCGGGGGCAGAATTAAAAGGGCCAATCCTGGTCCTGGTGTTCTCATTGTTATGAACCCAGGGACTGGACAGCCTGACCGGTCAGGGCGGTCCAGTCCCTGGGGCTGCCCCTATTAGCTGTGAGTTCCTAGTTGCACCAATCACTTGTCAAAGTTACACCAATCATTACATTCCCCCATTTTTTCCATTGGCCAGTTCCCCTTTAAATATTTCCTTGACCTGACCACAATTGCCCATTATAGCCATTATTAGCTTGGGTGTGCTGTTGGAATTGCGTTTTGTGTGTTTGATCCAGCTTCGTCTTTGACCACTCCTGTCCGCTGCCCACACCGACCTTCTGCATGTCTGACCTTGCTTCTGCTTACCCTTTGGATACTGCGCTTCTGTGTCCACCCGACTTTGACCCCTGTCTGTCTCGACTATTCTCTGCCTAACCCTTGGATTTCACATTTTGGACTCGCTTGAACTCCTGATTTGGGATACCCCCCAGTTCACCCGTCTTTACCATAAGCCAGCAATCTTTGCGCCAGTAGGTCCTGGGGGCAATCGAGTCTGGAGAGGCATAACCCGTGTCTCCAGCGAGTGGGAGCTTGACTATAGGCAGAAGAGGTGGTGGAGGTGGGGAATTTTGGCTTATGCAAGAAGGGTGTCCGGTGATCCCTGACACAGGGGGACTTCTCGTCTGGGAGAACGGGCCCTCAGAAGCAGGGTGTTTCACTCCCTGTGCCACCGCTGGGGTTAGCCAGATGTGGATCTGTTTGCGTCCCATCACAATCATAAGCTTGCAGTCTTTGTCACTCTGTCCCAGGACCCTCTGGCATTGGCCATGGATGCACTAGCAATGTCTTGGAAGAGCTTACAGCTTCTATACGTGTTCCCTCCTTTTCCTCTGCTTTTTTGGAAAATTTTGGGCAAATCCACCATATGCCATAGGCCCCTTTCACCTCGCAACTCCTAAAGCAATTGGACCTGGGATCTGATGATAATCTGTACAGCAGGGGTATCAACTCATATTCACTGAGGGCCACATCAGCATTTTGGTCACCTTCAAAGGGTCGGTTAATAACAAACACAAAATGAAATGCAGGTATGACCATTCAAATCTATGGTAACAAACACAGAATTATTTTTCCCTGAACAGCAGCAGACATGGAACTATTTTGCCCAGGGCATCCCTACAATCACTTTTTCCCTCCCCCAACTGGCTGTAGCTAGCAGAACCCCCTGAGGCAGATGTAGCCCCCTCTCCTGTGGCAGTAATTTGGGTGGGTTCGCCCCCCCCCCCCCCCACCCCTTGTGTGGGAGATCTGGTTGCAAAGAGACACAAAACAGTTGCAGACACTATTATCTTCTCCACCAGAATGCTAAATAGGTGCGCACCTGCTACTTTTATTGGCACTGTGCTCTGGGAAAAAAAGGAATTTGCCAGCATGGAGCTAAAATGTAACAGTTTCTGTTGAATATGTTACAATGTAATTTGCTGTTACTGATGGATTACATAAAAAGCAATTATAAAAATGTTTTAGGTGTCGGCACACCGATTAGAGATTCCTTAGACTAACGGAGGTGGGTGCAAATAACCCTTTAGGCATCTCTCCAAATTTGCCTATGTCTAATACTCTGGAGCAAGGGATTAGGACTAATGCACACCACACCAATTTTGTTATGCAATTAAAAATGTATTTAGAACAATAGTACACATTACAAGGTTTATCTTATAGCAAGAAAAAAGGATACAGTGCAACATTTCAAAACAAGCTTTGTCCAACTGGTCTCCAGGATCGTGAGCCACCTCATAGAAAGAAAAATGATGTAACCTTATACAGTAATAAAGCATATACAGACTATAATAGAAGTGGTAATTACCAGACTACACATAGAGGGGTTAATCAAATGATCCTGAAGAGTATGATGGCTGTTACAAGATCTGTCAGATTCCGTTAAGGAAATACAGTGAAGCAGAATTAAGTACAGTGCTCTGACCCCAGTCTGGTCAGTTAGTGTATTACAACATCATACCAGAGGCAACAGTATGGAGTTAAACATGATATGCAGTAAAATCATGACGTGCATCAAAATAGCATATTAGGTAATATAAGATATAGCAACAGGTTTACCAATGGCAAGTGCACCGTGATCGCTAAATAGTGCCCACGTTTCGAGGCCGCTGGCCCCTTTCTCAAGGCTGCGATAGTGTGGCATACAGCGCTGTTACCTTATATGTGAGTGTGAGGCGTCCCCCCTGGCCGGCCAGTGTGGCACTTCCGGGCGCGCTCGGAGAGCGCGTTCCGGTGTGTCACTTCCGGTGACGCGGTCCCGGCTGGCGTCATTTCCGGTGGCGGATGGCATTGTATTTTTGCCAACCGTCTGTTTATGACGTCAGCGCGCGGGGCCTGCGCACATCGGAGGCTGCTTTTTCAGAATAACAACAAGCTTTATATAAACAGTATGACAAGGACATTTCCAGCATAGAAGCGTCGGCTTGTGTTGCAGCACGGGGTGTTTACTCTCAGTGCGGGGTGGAGGCCGTAGGATATACAACTAAAAAAATGAAGTAAAAACAACATATTAAAAACAAGATATGCAGATCACCGGTGCACAAATAGTGAAAAATTAAGAAAGATACTTCTAGCAGTATTAAAGTAGTTATAGATAATGTTAGTTATTAAAGAAAAGGTGAATGGTAACCTATCCACTATCCCAGGGTGTCAGAGAATTCCCAAATTAATATATTATATCCTAATGTATCCTAGACCGATACAAAAGAGAGATGGATATATCCTGATTCAAATCAATGAATCTTATGTCCGTAATGTTTGCTATACTGGTTAAAGGGGCCAAGCTCTTAATATAGTATGGTCTCTAAGTCCCAGTATCCAATTTCTCAGTGCATGCTATAGATATTCCCATTACTAGGAAGTAATGGGGCAGTTGGTCCCAGTCAGAGCTTCCTAAGTGGTCTGTAATCCACAGTCCTATATGTTGTAGTCAAAGAAAGAGCAATCTCACCAGATTTACCTCTAGGGGTGAAGTCGGCAGTAATGTAGTATGTTGGGACCGAAGCAAATAACCAGGACCCAGGAGGAGCAGTGTCAAGGAAATCCTTTAGGGGAAAAGATCATAATTTAGAACATAGCTCATAAGTATTTTTGTTTCATACTATATTTACCCCCTTGGGGAGCAGGTCAAATCCCTATGTACACCCTTGGGGAGCAGGTCAAATTCCTATGTACAGTTAAGAGAAGGGGACCGATCAGAGACAGTTAATCTAGTTATGCAAACAGCCAAGTTAGCTGTATTTACCTTCTGGGTATGTATAGTGTGTATATACAGGTGTAGTCCAGTGTGTATGTGGCAGGGGCCCTTGATCCCTCCGGGGTTTGTGGTAGCCAGGCACTCTTGAAGATAAAAAACAGGGTTATTGCCCAAATATAGTCATGGGTTTTGACCAAATATGTCAAAAGTTGGATCACAGAAAAGGGGAATAGTCAGTTTCTTCATTAAGACCTCTCGGTTTCTTTGTCTGCAATTCATGTATCCAGTATAGTTCTCGGCGGAGTAGGGAGAGATTCCTATCGCCCCCTCTAGATAATGGGCCAATCTGTTCGATCGCCTGGAACCTGATTTGTGATACTTGATGGCCAGATTCTATGAAGTGTCTCGCCAGTGGGGAGTCAAGGTCTACCCTGCGTATGGCACTGCGGTGCTCACTGATGCGTATTCTTACTTGTCGGGTGGTTTTTCCAATATAGGCAAGGCCACAGGGGCATTTAATCAAATATATCACATAGTCTGAACTACAGTTCATAAAAGATTTAATGGGCATTCTCCTACCAGTATGTGGGTGTGTGTAATATTCGCCCTTGGTGACAAAGCCACACTGGGCACAATGCCCACAAGGGTACATGCCCTTAATAGTAGCGCGTTGATCCAACCAGCTCCTTTGCTTCGTCTCTCTATTATTGATACACTCTGCTCTAATTAGTCGGTCTCTAAGGTTCTTAGGTCTTTTTTTGACAAAGAGAGGTTGGTCACTAAAGGTCTCCTGTAGTCTTTCGTCAGCTGACAGTACATGCCAATGCTTCTTGACTATTCTCTCTATCTGAGGTGACATTCTGGAATATGTGAGTATCATGGGTATCCGTGTTTTAGTTTGTTTAGGTTTGTGTTGTAATAGTGCTGTTCTTGATTGAGCCAGTGCTTTATTTTTTGCAATCTCTAGAATATGGCCAGGATATCCTCTTTTTAGGAAATCCTCAGTCAGTGAGTCAGCTCTTGATAGGAATGTCTCCTCATCTGAGATGATTCGTCTAAGACGTACATATTGGCTATAGGGTAAGCTCTCTTTCATGTTCTTAGGGTGGAAACTATTGAAGTGGAGAAAAGTATTCCTATCTGTTGTCTTTTTATAGAGATCTGTAGTTATAACATGGTTCTGTATGGACACCTGGACGTCCAAAAAATGTACATGTTCGGTGCTGTGTTCCAATGTGAACTTGATAGTGGGTGCTGCTTCATTAAGCTCAGTACCAAACTGTAGTAAAGTGTGCTCTGCCCCATGCCAAATGAAAAAAATATCATCTATATAACGGACCCAATAGAGGACATTGGAGAGAAATAAGGGGTTAGTGTAGACATATTGTGTCTCAAAATGATTCATAAATAGATTAGCATAGGCCGGAGCGACATTAGAGCCCATAGCGGTCCCTTGTAACTACAGATAGTATTGATGGTCATATCTGAAGTAGTTCTTGGTGAGCACTAGGGTAAGGAGTTCAATACAGAAGCGATTAAAGTTACTCGGGCCCCCCAATGTTTCCAGTGCATCCGCTACTGCGGCTATTCCTTCCGTGTGAGGGATTGATGTATAGAGCGATGAGACATCCATGCTACAGAGATGTATGTTATCGGGAAGGGTCCCCAGATTGTTGATCTTGTTTAGGAAATCTCCGGTGTCTAGTAAGTATGATCTGGTGTTCATAACTATTGGTTGCAGTACCTTATCCAGGAAGGTTGCAATATTCTGAAAAACTGAGTCCGTGCCCGCCACAATGGGACGCCCTGGGGGGTGTGTTGGGTGCTTATGTATTTTTGGTAGTACATAAAATACTGGAATAATTGGTGCCTGTGTAATCATGTAATCACGATGTTTCTGAGTAATAATTCCTGTGGCATATGCCCTTTCAATGAGTGTATCTATCTCTGTCTTGATCATAGGTAGGGGGTCTTTGCTGAGTTTTTGGTAAACTTGTGTGTCATTTAAAGCAAAGAACAAAAGCACAGTCCTAAGTATGTGATGGTTAGGGTGCTATTATATAGGCACATAGGGGGCCACAGTTTTGGGGTCATAGACAGACAGTTACCAATACTTCATTTTTCTTGTATTGTGTATTGTATTGTGTAAAGACTTGGATCCTAGAGGACCAAAACCCAGGATTTTGACTATCCTGGGTTTAGGTCCTTGTTCCCGGGGCACCCCGATCAGGGATACCCCACTGTGTGAAACCGCCCAGGTCACCCGATCTAACTCACCTTTCCCAGGTCCCAGGGCGCATGCCCGGCCTCTAGTCCAAACAGTGCGCTCAGATCCACTCCTGCCCATTCGTCTAAGAACTCGTCTAAGGCGAGTGGATCCTTTAACCTTTTACTAGGTATGCATTAAAATTGTATCTCACACGGGGACCGACCGTCCCATTTCCAAAACTAGGCAGGCAACATGTTTCAGGGCAGCACCCCTTTACCAAGCAGCCTGGATTTGCCTGCCTTACCCAGGCGTTTTAGATTGTACTAATGTCCTGATGCGGCGCAAGATCCATACCCTGCAGCCAATAGGCAGCCGGACCAAATAGAGGGCTGTGACGTATGTTCTTGTCCATTGGCTGAAAAACCTGAGCGGCGTAGCTCATGCCTGGGTAAAGTAGGCAAATCCAGGCTGCTTGATAAAGGGATGCTCCCCCAAAACGCATTGCCTGCCTGGTTTTGGGAATGGGACGGTCGGTTCCTGTGTGAGATACAATTTTAATGCATACCCAGTAAAAGTTATATTTTAACATTGCTATGAGCTCCTGTGCTGAAGACTCATATGCTTGGGATTGAGCCTACTCATTGTCAGGTAAATATAGTCTTTTATATTTTTGGACTTGCACTTTGACTTCATGCTTGTTTGGTCACTGTGGCCAGAGTGAGGCGCATTTCCCACAATGGGGTCACAGAAACAAAAAACATAATAACTGCCATGCAGAGGATTTGTCCTAGGGTGTGCTGTTGAATAAAGCTGTTGTAGTTGAGATTAAGGGCCTTATTCATGAATGGATAGCGCCAGGTAGTTGCTATTTAGCGACAGGTAGCGAGAGGTATCGGCAAGAGAACGCCAGCCACACCCATACACATTTATGAAGCCGATCCTGATGAGCGTCTGGGATAACGCCATGTAGCATTAGATTCATCATTATCCCTGCCTCAGCATACAGCGCCGGCATTCAAACTTTCACAGCGCCACCTATTACCTCTTGCTACCTGCCGCTCTCCCATACATTTCAATGGACTATCCTCAAATCCCATTTCTCATCCCATTTTTTTTTTTTTTCAAAACTACAAAAGTTTTAGACATTATTCCTGAATCTTAAAGTCAAACCCCTACCACAATGTCATTCCCATGATTTTTAAAACTTTAATGTTGTTTTTGTGTCCATAAATTCACTTTAATCTAACCGTGTCTGGCGCTCTATCCCACAGCCACAAAAAAACAGCGCCCACTCTGTTTCATGGAAATTTCTTGTTGAATCTGGGCTTGAGCACCGAGGGCCAGTCGCTATGACCAGTCGCTACCCGTCGCTGCCTGGGGCGCTGTACTTTTGATACATGTGTTATTGTTTTTTTTTCCTGCAACGTTTAGAGTCGCTGTTCCTGAATAAGCAGCAGACAATAGATGGCCGCTGATGAGTGGACCAGCATTAACTGGAAAACCTTATTCAAGTTAACATTAACCCATTAGTTATTAGAATGTGAAACACATTGTTACCCCTAACATAATAGAAGCATTTGAAAGTGTTCAAACCTATTACTGTTGTTAATTCCAAAACACATACACATATATAGATATAGACATGTCTACATGTATGGGTTAGTATATATGCAATCAAGTACAATACCCAAATTGTTAAAGGTTAACAAAACCCTCATTTGGATAATATAATTAATTGTCCAAAATGTTTACTCAGTGGGTGGCCTTGGTTGTGCTGACTGTAGGGGCCGTGTTGGGGGCCAACAGTGCAGTAAAAAAAATAGACTGCTGCTGTATTAGCTGATGTAGCAACAACAAAGTTTGATCCTGCCGATCAATGGAGCGGTTGATAGCAGTCACCAATTCTGCCTGTGGTTGATTTCTGAGCTCCTGTACCTCTTGCTTCAGGTCACGTATTTGTTGTTGGTCCACCAGCGATTGTTTAATCTAAGTATACAGCACGTCCTGTTCCAGAATAATCCTTACTCATGGGTAATACATCCTCTAGATGGCGCTGGACTGCAGAGACAGAAAAGTATCTCCTCCCGACCCCATATATACCAAGGACCTCCCACAAATTCCCCAGTTCTTCTCTGCAGTCTGGGCTGCGATGACTAGAAGATGGCTCTATCTACTCGCAGGTGAGCGGGGCATATTAGCCTGCGGCCCTGTAGGACTATTCCCACCCGTTCCTATTCACTACCTCCCAGCTTAGGCTGCACTGGTCGGGTGATGGTAGGCAGCACCGCTGTAGGTGTTAAGGAGCACTGCTCCTACCGCAGTCCCCCACCAAAGGGTAGGCAGTACAGGCCCGTGGTGAGCCTTATGGGATGTCCCTCCCGTGGCCGTTTGCCCTTCGCCCCCTGTCCCCTCAGTTAGGCTCCTCTTGGGTCGTCCGCTGCTTCCCCTTTGCTTTCCTTGGGTAGATCTCGAGGGGGGGGGGGGGGGTAGGTGGTGTATGTACGTATGTATTCACTATGTATTTCACGCTTTGCTTTGGTTGCACTGGTTTTTATTATCGCCGCCGATAATGCTTGTACTTCACTCTGCGGACGGCGGCGACATTGCCTCAGGCGCTGCTGCACCATCATTGGCTGGCTTGGTCACGTGGGCGCGTTTTCGTGCCCCTCGAGGTATATGCGGGCGCCATTTTGGAGCTCCTGTGCTGCGTGTCTGGCGTCTCCCTATCGGGGTCCGTAAGTGCCCATTCGGGCTGGCTTTTCTTTTACATTTCATTGTATTATGCTTACGGGTTCTTTGCTTTATGTCTTACAGGCGGGTCAAACTTTTTTGTGGTTTCTCCCGGTCCTATCCCCTCTATTTAGCGTTAACTCCTTATTGGAGGGCTATTGTATTTGTATATCTCCCACTTCCCTAGCGGTAGCCTTATTGGCGTCAATCCCAATCGGCCTATTGTGCCACAATAATCACCATATGGAGGCTTCTCAGAATAATGTGCTTGGGGTTCCTTCGGGACAAGCCCGGCTATGTGTTGCGTGTGGGGTATCCCCTATAAGTGACAATGTCAGGGTGTGTGCACCCTGTGCCCAGCAGACGCTTGCGCTGCAGTCTGGGTTACCTGTGGCTGGACCTACGCCCCCTTCTGGCTTCGCCTACCCCCCCACGCTTACATCTGACTCCTAGTGAGGTGCATACCAGTGGGGAGTCTCAACCCGATTTGGCTGCATGGGTGGCCAGCATTGAAAGACATATTGCTTGGTCTGGCCCGCGTAAGGCTTCTGCTAAGAAGTGGCATTTATCACCTGGTGTTACTCTTTTCCCTATGGAGGCTGAGGAGTTTTTTGATGTTATTGGCTATACCCCCTGGAAGAGGGGGGAATTGTTTTCTGATTCAGAATCATCTGAGGAACAATCTAGGGTGTATGGTGCCGATTCTGGGTCTGACCCGTGGGCTTCAGATGATACTGACAGGCTTTTGGCTCACATTTTTGAAGTACTCTGTATCTCTCCTCCTGCTGTGGCTCCGCGGCAGCAGGGGGAGCTGTTTCATACTGTTAAACCACGCTTGGAGTTTCCTGAACAAACTCACTTTAATAATCTGGTGCTCAAAGAGTGGGAACGGCCTAGCCGTCTTCCCGGGGTACCAAAGCGTTGGGATAAGAGGTATACCTTTCCCGCTGAGATGGTTAAACGTTGGTCATGTCCTCCCGAGGTGGATGCTCCAGTTCTGGGGTTGTCCAACACATCTTTCATGCATTCCCCTGACTCTACTACCCTGAGGGATGGGAGGACAGGCCCATAG
The DNA here is from genome assembly GCA_027917425.1 of Gastrophryne carolinensis. Lineage (NCBI taxonomy): Eukaryota > Metazoa > Chordata > Amphibia > Anura > Microhylidae > Gastrophryne > Gastrophryne carolinensis. Next base: position 168,903,124 of record CM051241.1, on the reverse strand, counting down.
ATCAGCTGCCATGCCATGCCTTTGCCTGTGTGGGGAACACGCTGCGTCTGGCATGTGCCCCTGCCATTACGGCTGTAGCTATTAAAAGCCTGCTCAGGAGTCTCTTAGATGGGGCCCCTGATGATGCTGGTAGTGAAGAGTATAGAGCTCTTTTGCGTTGTGAGGAATTTGTTGCATATGTTCTCTGTGTGGTAGGACTTCTGCCTTGTTGGTCAGCTGACAACGCTGCTAAGAAGGCTCTCACTGGTTTTCCCTCTTGGTGCGCCTCTTTGGTGAACGTTTGGACTTGTTAGATAAAGGAGGCAAATTACCTCAGTGTAGGAGGCAGCCCCGGTCCTTTCGGGGTTCAGGTGCCTTTCTTCCCTCCTTCCGGGGTTCCAGAACTGGGCGGGGAGCTTCCTCTGCTGGAGCCCGCAGAGATTTTTGGGGCAAGGGCAGAGGATGTGGCCGCCCTGGTCCCTCCTGGGGTCCCAAGCCTAAGTCCTCCGCCAAACCCCCTCAGGCATGAAGGGGCACCCTCACCCATCCGGGTGGGGGGACGGCTTTGACTCTTTGCTCACGTCTGGAGGCTCCATGTCTCAGACCAGTGGATTCAGGAGGTAGTGTCCTCCAGTTACAAGATAGAGTTTGCAGCCTGGCCGTCCCCAAGATTCATCAAATCCCGGATGGCTCAAAACCCCCTGTCAGCTCAGGATATGTCCCTTGCTGTCCAAGGTCTTCTGGAATTGGGAGTCATCTGCCGGGTGCCCTTGTGGGAAAGGGGCAAAGGCTACTATTACAATCTCTTCACTGTTCCCAAGAAAGACGGGTCCATCAGACCCATCCTGGATTTAAAGCGTCTCAACAAATTTGTCAGATTCAGACACTTTCGCATGGAGACTCTGCGCTCCGCTGTGAATTTTCTACGCCCAGGGGACTTCATGACCTCTGTAGACATCAAGGATGCTTACCTTCACGTACCAATCTTTCCAGGTCATCAGAGATTCCTCAGGTTCGCTCTGGAGGATCAGCACCACCAATTTGTGGCCTTGCCCTTCGGTCTCACCTTGGCTCCCAGGGTATTCACCAAGGTGCTGGCAGGAGTGATGGCTCTGCTGAGATCTCAGGGCATCCACATTCTTCCCTACTTGGACGACATGCTTATCGCTTCTCAGTCCTTCCAACAGGCAGAGCTGGATACCCAGCGGGGGGTGTCCACTCTGGAGTCAACCATCCCAAATCTTCCCTGTCTCCTTCCATGGTGAAGTCCTTTCTGGATTCATCTCAGGTCAAGATCTTTCTTCCTCAGCAGAAGGTGGAGAGTCTTTAAGAATATGTTTGGATCAAAGGCACTCCAATACACTAGTTTAGTTTGCAAGTAAAAATTGTATTATAGAACACATATAAACAAATGATTATGAATTGCTATTGTACAACACATCAATCAAGCAGAAAAAGGATACATTGGATTAGCTTGGTGTGAACGAAGGTCAGAGTTGTCATCAGGGACGTTTATACACCTCATGCAAAAAAGGCAAAAAGCTCATTATCACTAGCAGAGACCGTATCTATAGGTTACTATGGCTATAAAGAGGTAAACATGGATTACCAATAGACTATGAGGTGCCTCTGTCACGAACCTGATGAGTGGTATGCTGAGAGCAGGCTGAATATAATCAGTCAAGGAAAAAGGATACAATGATATATTACAAGCATATGTACTGGTAAACACCTGGTCAGTACATGGTAGCCGTGCCCTGCATCATACCAGAGTGTGACCTTCCTTAAATGCATACATGCAATCTAAATCATGACGTGAACAGTAATTCATACAGTACAATGCATAGTAAGTAAGTTACCAAGTGGCAGTACACAGTGCAAATGATCGCGGAACCACGCGCCAAACTATGCATTGTACTGTATGAATTACTGTTCACGTCATGATTTAGATTGCATGTATGCATTTAAGGCCTGGCTGCTGAAACCTCCATCTTGATGGAAAAGGGGCTGCCTGCCTCGGTTGTTAATACCATGATCAGGGCTAGGAAAAGGTCCTCCTCTTCCATCTACTATAGGGTTTGGCGTACTTACATTGACTGGTGCGAGTCTAAGTCACTTCCTTGTCGTGTGTTTTCTATTCCCAGGATTCTGGAGTTTCTGCAACATGGTTTGGATCTAGGTCTTCTGCTCAGTACTCTGAAAGGTCATGTTTCTGCCTTGGCCATTTTTTTCCAAAGATCCTTTGCTCAGCATCCCCTGGTCAAGACCTTCTTCCAGGGGGATACTCACGTGCGTCCCCCACGTAAGCCTATGTTACCAGTCTGGGACTTGAACTTGGTCTTATCTGCCCTGCAGGGGTCTCCCTTTGAGCCTTTGCAGGGTGCCCCCTTGTCCATTCGTACGCTTAAGGTAGTCTTTTTGGTGGCTATCACTTCTGTTAGGCGTGTTTCTGAGTTGGCGGCGCTTTCCATCAAGCCCCCTTACTTTGAGAGACACCAGGACAAGGTGGTGTTTCGTTTTAAGCCAGATTTTCTGCCTAAGGTTGTTTCTGCTTTTCATCTCAATCAGGACATTGTTTTGTCTTCTCTGTGTCCTAATCCTAGTAACTCTAAGGAGAGGGTTTTACACTCTTTGGATGTGGTCAGGACTCTGAAGTTCTATTTGGTGGCTACTGAATCCTTCAGGAAGACTGATGCTCTTTTTGTGCTTCCGTCTGGACCTAAGAAGGGTCTGGCTCCAGCTAAGTCCATTATCAACAAGTGGATCCATCAGGCTGTGATACAGGCCTACTCTGTTTTGTTTTTGGTTTGTGTCTCAACTTTGTATAACCTTTATAGATTGAATACATTTAAACTTGATCCAAAAGGTCAATCAACACACCCTTTACATGTATGATATTTAGGGAAGGAAGCTCATTGTTAAACAATAAAGGTCAACTCATTGTGTGGCCACAGATCATAATCACATTTTGAAACACACATACCCGCCACATCGGAGATGGCCATACTTAGCCCATCACTAGAGCTTTGCCCTAAAAATACATGGGTCATACCAAATGTCAATAGGCCACATACATGTAATGATATACAACATCCTTACATAAAATTTGCAGTTCATATTCTTACCCCTTCTCATCCCTAGCAACCGCGCTTTGAAGGGCCCTTTCAGGACCAGCACTTCCTGTATTCAGGCCTAACGGAAGGAAACATTTATATTACTTTAAGCTGGCATAGTATTGCTTCAATAAATGTATTCAAATGTGACCAACAGAAAGGCCACCTGTTTTTTACAGTTTACTTATTTTTTCACGGTTACATAGTAAATGTTTGTTTAATAAACCAAAACAACTATACAGCTTTCAATGTGAGGTCTCATGTTTTTTCATGGGAACATTTTTTGTGATACATATTAAAAGACAAAATCAAAAAAGGATACAGTATGCTTTGCACTACACACCAACAGTGTCCTGTAGGCCTGCAACACAGGAAGTGGGGTCCAAAGATGAAGTTGGGACTTGGCCTACAATTCAAAAACATAATACATCTAATTCAAGAACTTGAATTATTTTTAAGTCTACCTAAATTAAGCCATACACTTACTTTCTCCAAAGAGTATGTCAAATCATGAGGAGATGTTGATGTAATACTGAGGGCATCTATTTGAAAACATAATTTACAAGCAGCCATTGTTTATGTAGGCACTATAAATAAACATCAAGGCCTATACCTTGCAAAAAAATCATCCAGACTATTTACCTTTCACATCACACTGGGTTAATGTGGAGGCTGGTGGAAGGGCAGGAATCTGGGACCCATCTGCGTCTGAGTCCTGTGAGTCCTCATGTACCACTAAGGAAAACAAAAGAGAAAGGTTTTAAAAACATTACATAGGTGTAATATTATACTTACCATGACCTACTTAGATTAGATTAGACCTACTTAGATTAGAATGAGGTTACAAACAAATATGGTTAGACATAAATATGAACAATCAGTAACAGTGTTTTTACAATGTACCTTCACCCCAGCCTGTGGTGTCATCCCCAGCATCCACACCCTGCAGCCGACAAAGGGAGATCTTGCACTTCAACATCTCCTCATATGGTCTGTATTTACACTTTGGTGCCTGCTTAGTCCCACTGTCAATAAGAAGATCAGACTTCATCTTTAGCATAAGGGCCCTTTGCAAAGTGTAGAAGCATTTCTTGCAGGCTGTGCCACTACGTGGATATTGAGCTGTGCTACTAAGCTGCTCACCAATGGCATCCCACAATTTGCTCCTTTCTTGTTTGCCTAAACACTGACTTTGGGAGCCAAATAATAACTCCCACTTAGCCAGTGTCAGACGCCCAAGAGTATTATTATCAGCCAAATTAAATTATGTCTCCCTCTTGGAATAGGCACGCTTAGGCTTTGGTGGTGCTCCACCTTCAGACTGCATCCTTTTCCTTGAGGAAGGTCTGCAGCCACCACGCACACCACTGGTACTGGGAGCCCCAGGAGACACAGCAGTGGCAGGCAGATTTCCAGAATTTGGCTACATCCTGTAGCTGACCACCCCACCAAACCACAAACACACAAGGATGCATGCAAACTACAGAATGGCAACAATTGCAGAATGTGCTTGGGAGTTTTTATGTGCTTTATTACCCAATCACAAACAGGGGCAGTAAATTTATGGAGACATACAATGCAGGTGTGTGTATTTACATCTTGACTACAATGAATGAGGTATCAGCAAAACATGTGTTGAAGATTTAAAATGGTGTTCATAAAACGGCTATTTGACATTTAACATTTTTACCTTGGATTGGCCCATAGATGTCTGTGCAACCAGATCCACACAACGACGCTATTATTGATGTGCTCACCTGTGGCAAGCTAATTACAGACCGGAAACAGATATCAAATGCAAGAGGCGGCTAAGCAGGCCATACCTTTGTATAAGGTAAGTATAAATTGGGATTATATTATTCATTCTTATCTTGATACACTGTGACAAAGGCTGTGGTGTTTTGTGCATGTAGCTTTCACATAGGTGCCAGGAACTGGCTTGCTGGGTTTCTTGATGGTCTGTGGCTTTGTTGTGGCTTTCTGGCATCAGTGCTGTTTCTTTGGGAGATTTCTTTTGGTGGCATCTGCAAATATTGTGTAGGATACAGCAAGTGTGGATTGTTTTGGGGACCTTTTGTGGGTTGTGCAGCAACTCCCCTCTTGGTTGTGCCAAACTTGGAAAGCATACTTTCAGCAGGCTGATGGTTGTTTCCACTATACATCTTGTTTTGTGGTGAGCTGCATTTGTGTGTTTGTCTGAGAAATTTGGATTGTTTGTGTATGTGGATTGCTTGTGTGTGTTATGAGCTTGTTTAAATTAGATTGTGGGAGTGCATGAACTATGGCCAGTGAGTGTGATGTGGATGTTGGGGTTATGTTTGGGGTATGGATGTGTTGTTGTGGCAGCGCAGAGGAAGGTCAGTAGTCAAGGGAAGAGGGTGCTGTGAGGCTTAGGGCACCCCGATCCTTTGGCATCCACCTCTCTGTATGGGATTTAAGTGATGAGCAAATCAGTAGCAGATTTCGTCTGAATCGTGCAGCACTACAGTCCCTATATGATCAGATTAAGACCAAAATCGATCCATCCACCAGACGCACCCAATCCATCCCTGGCATTGTTCGCCTTTGTGCAACCTCAGCCCTCCTCAGCGGGATCAGCCAGGCTACAATGAGCCAAATATTTTACAAGGTAGTCCTGGCTATTTGCGACCTTATCCCAGTATATATAAAATTTTTTGAGGATGAGGAGGAGGTTGCCAATATTAAATGTGCGTTCTACCGCATGGGAGGGATACCTAATGTGCTAGGGTGCGTGGATGGTACACATATCCCTTTCCGCCCTTCCCGTGCACAGGAGCTGCATTATAGGAATAGGAAACAATTCCATTCCATGAATGCCATGGTGGTATGTGACCCCGACATGAAGCTGAGGGCCGTGAGATCTGGCTTCCCAGGCTCATGCCATGATTCGTATGTGCTCCAGCAATCAGTCCTGTGCTGGAAGTTTGAGAACAATGAAATGCCACCTGGATGGCTACTGGGTAATTAATAATCCTAGAGAGAATAAAAATAACAATATCATTTTTTAACAATTACACAGCTATATAAGGTATATATAATTGCTATCTCTCACTTTGTTTATTCCACAGCGGACAAGGGATATGGGCAGAAAACCTGGCTAATGACTCCGGTCAGAAACCCACAGACCTCTGCCCAAGTACGCTACAATGCAGCACATTGCAAAACAAGATTCATTGTGGAAAGAACCATCGGCCTGCTGAAAGCACGCTTTCTCTGTCTGGCACGCCCAGGAGGAGATATTGTACAGTCCACAAAAGGTCTCCAAAATCATCCTTGCCTGCTGTGTTCTACACAACATTTGCATATGCCACCGAATCAAACCTCCCGAGGAAACAGCACTGGTGCCGGAAGTCCCCAACATGGCCGCAGACAGTAATGAGGATACCCAGACTGGGTTTGAGCGAGGCCAAAGTATGATTACATAGTTTTTTACGGTAAGTCAGCTCACCTGAGCTATACTACAACTACAGTACAACAGGGGCCTATTAAAAATTACCCAACAAATATGTGGGTGGTATAACTATCCACTGTCAAATCTGTAAAACTGCATTTGAAATAGTATATGTACAATATGTTTCTACCCTGTCTGTAATTACTACTTTGTAAAGCGCTACGGAAGATGATGGCACTATATAAATAAACAATAATAATAATAATAAATTACATTAAAAAAGTGGGTAGCTTAAATTTCTTAATATAAAAATGTGGGTTGTTTAGTGTAAACTAAAAAGTGGTTGGGTTATAATAGTTTAATCAAAAATGTGGTTGGTTTATAAATAATACAAACCACATTAGGGTGTTTAAAGTACATTATTTATAAATAAAAACCGTAAATAACAACACTTTTGTCTCCATTACAGGCACCATGAAGATTGGGACAACTTCTTTTGAAAAGAAACAAAACTTTTTCAAATAATATATGTTTTAATAAAAATTATTTGTATTTTTATTTCAAAAATCTGATTACATGTGTTATTTTGCTTATGTGATTGCAGAATTCAAACATTAACAGATTGATTTCTACACAACAGCATAGAAACGTTCAGGCACTGTATTGAATAAGGTGTAACAACTCAACAGCGCCTCAAATGCAAATCTGAAACATCACATTTAAAGTGGACCAACACCCAGGATTTTGACTATCCTGGGTCTTGGTCCACTTCGGTGGGGCACCCCCGATCGGGGTGCCCCGCTGTGTGAAACCCCCCCCGATCACCCTAAAAACTCACCTCTCCCCCCTCGCGCACGTCTAGAGGGGCGCGAGGGAGGCGGCACCGGCCGGCCGCCGCCGAAGACAAGGTAAGGGGATTTGGGGTGTTTGGGGGGGTTTCACCCCGCGGGACATCCCGATCTCGGATGTCCCGCGGGGAGGGAGGTGATCGGCCCGGGAATCTTATAGATTCCCGGGCCGATCACAGGAGGGTGATGGTCCACTTTAACATTGGCAGCGTGCTTACCACTAACAGCAAGTAGCGACTGAGGAGCCCAGTAATAGAGACTCACAGCTGATCGGGGCGGCCACTAGCGGACGATCATAGCGCCGCAGTATAGATGCTCACCTGTCGCTACCTGGCGCTATTAGTGAATCAGCCTGCCCGTCCCTTTCCTGTAGCCCAGCCCCTGGATTTTATTTATTCCTGACCACCTTTTGTTTAGCATTGAGAGGTGGTCCGATTTCCATCCCTCTTGTATTAGACAGTGCTTTAGTACCATCACTTTAAGGGCTACCATATCCACCCCTGTCCCTGCAATGCTATAGCCTCTGCAATGCTATAGCCTCTGCAATAGAGCACACTCTTTATCTGTGGAAACACATCAGGGATATGAACCTCATTAGAGGAAATAGTGTTGAAGTGTATCATGAAGTTTCTCTTTTAGGAGGAGAGAACATTTACAGTAATTGTGTAACTGCTTCCTGGTAAAATCATAACACAGAATAAGAATAACCATTTGTACCTGGGAACTGTAAATCTCACATAAACAAGTCAAAGTTTAATGGAAGGAGGCATCACTGCTCATTCACAGAGTTAATAAATGATCACGTCTGAGAAACAGTCTGTTATGTCAGAGGCTCTCAATCCAGTCATTCTGGAAGTTATTGCTTTTGGGGCCCATTGAGACACTATCGTCCACGGGCCTGCATAAACCTGGAGCCGGCCCTGTGTAGATGTATTTATTAGACATTGTTGGGAGAAAAACTCCCCTCCTGGCCCCTAACCTGTACGCTTCCCCCGAGAAGTACACATAGCAGAGTTGCATTACATCAGCTCTGAAGAGACTTTCTGCAAAAGAAATGAGAAAGTGAACTTTGCATACCACGTACTATAGGGTGCAGTGGTGGTGGTGGCTGGGTGTCGTCATACAAAATAAATCCTTAGTCAATATATCTACAATTATAGAAATGGATGCAGAGCAGATAAGGACCAGATAAAAAGTTCTGTCATTAAATCCTCCAGAGGTAATCCCAATAAAATCAAATAAGGTGCTATCTAATAAAATATAAATTCGTCATCAGTTGCGCTTACCAGACTATGTTGGGTTTAATGCATCATAAATAGTATTCCGGATAATGCTGTTGTTAAGCCTCGAGGGACACCTGCCTTCTTGATGAGTCCACAACCCCTAATCACCGCTGCTAGCTTCACATATAGCCAAGCCCCCCCGTTTGCCGGGATGCTTTATATGCCTCACCGGACACAGTTGCCCCCAGGACTTAATAGAACAAAGATTGTGAACTTACAGGGGTGAAGGCGGATGAACCTGGGGCAAGACTGGGCGATGTCATACACAGGTAAGCAATCCTTAAGAAGCTCGGCACCAAGGGAAAAGCAAAAGAAGGGTCAAGCCAAAGGTCAAGCAGGGAGTTTAGAGACTTTGCAGTACAAGGGAAGAGAAGGTTTCAAGGTCAGAGGTCAGGCAGGAAGCGGTCATGGATTGCTTAGGGAATCTAGGTCTGCAACTTTGAGCGATCAGAGGTAACGAGACTAAAACACCCAGCAGCCTATAACGGGCAGTGAGCACGTTTTTTAGGGTGAAGGTCTGGTTTAAATAGGCCCTATGTGGGGATATGAAAGAATTGTGAAATTACCGTAAAGTAACTAGATGAGGGAAGGGTTGACCCGTGAAGTGAAAGTTCCTTCAGAAGGTCTGTTACTGTAACATCAGTAAGCCCAGCTACCAGAGTCCACAATTTCTGGCCTCGTACTCTCCATTAGGATTAGATGGGGAGGCCGATTCATCAATAGCGCCAGGTAGCGACAGATGAGCGACTGTAGCGTGATTTTTTCAGCGCCAGCCAGTATTCGCTGTGCTTGGCCGGCGTTAGCTTGATGACAGCGACTCAGTCGGTGTGCGGTAATGTTGAATACGGGCTGGGGGGTCGCTGTTTCACAGGTCCAGCGTTGTATGTGAGCACCTGACAACGAATGGCCAGAGCGAACGGCTAGCTTCATATTCATCAAAAAATCACGCTCCGAATGTGCTGTCGCTGTCCATTCCTTGTTTAAACCCCAGAGCACTGGCGGCGATCTGTATTAACTAGTTTTTAACCCCTAAACAACTCAGACCTGTTAGATCAATTCTGCACTTTTTTTTTGTTTTTTTTTTTTTTTACTTAAAAATAATTCCTAACATTGCAGAAGTGTTCTCCAATTTTTTGACATTAAAAAAAAAATTAAAAAAAATAATACCAATTAATTATGAATAATTATAGCTTGCTCCATTGAAATGCATTGGACATCGCCAGGGAGCGACAGCTCATACCTGGCGCTGTGAGGGAATTTGCAGCGGCGCTGTTCGGTCCAGGCGGCTTCATGATGAATGCCGCGCTAGCCGTCGCTCTCGCCGGCGCTAGCCTCATTTTGCTTGATAAATGCGTCATTGTGACCGCCGCGGGCGTACTTGAGTCGGTAGTCGCCGTTAGCTGCCGCTACCTGGCGCTCGTCAGACACTACCTGGCGCTATCGCTTGATGAATAAGGGCAAAACCTCAGCTCAACAAGTCATTGTAGGTCCAATGGGTCGGCATGCCCCGCTGTGTGTATCCCCCGCAAGTCGCCCTATACACTCACCTTCCTGTCGCTTCCACGGCACAGACTCGGGCAAGAATGACCAATCAGCGCACTAGCTTTCACTCTGCTCTGCTGATTGCTAAGCAGCCTGGACAGCTTTGCAGCTGAGCGGCAACGACGGGGACCGAGTGTGCCGCCAGCCGCATCCCTTGCTCCCCTTCTAGCCGTGGCGTGCCCATGCCTATTTAGAAAGGCGGGGCGCGGGTCCAAGGCATTTGAAAATTGCTGGTGCAGGCATATTCCCTGTTAAAGGGTAGCGGGGATGTGGCTGCCAGCACACTCTGATTTGCTTGCATTAGATGAGCTCATGGATGAAGGCTTTCAAGCTGAGTGCACTGATAGGATGAGCAGGTGTGCATGCGCCGTAGGACCAGGAAGAGGTGAGTTCGTTTCGGCGACCTGGGGGGTCTCATGCAGCGGGGCATCTCCGATCGGTGTGCCCGGGGACAAGGACCAAAACCCAGGATAGTCAAAATACTGGATTTTGGTACACTTTAAGTGCACAATAATCCAAGTACAACCAATAGTTTTCGTCATATCCCTTGTAACTCTAATTTATTATGTTTTTTTCCCCACCAGATTGACACGTACCAGTTATGAAATACCCGACAGCATATAGTAAAGTGGGTCGACTCGCCGGTGATCCTGTTGTGACAGCACGCCAGTGATTTACTAGCAAGGTGCAAGTGCATTAGCTTACAGCAGACAATACACATTGATTAGTCACGTACAAGCTAATGAAAGCAAATGTATAACTGTTGGCAGCGAGTTACTGCACATTTGCACATTATAAATAATATATGCTAATTCTGAAAATAAGCCATACCATAGAGTTTGTATTTTACAATTTATTTCCCAGCTTACAGAATTAGTCTCATTAACAGCACAGACTGCCATTATGTATGATGAAGCCGAGCCCAGCCTAGATCTGTACACTAGATCTCTGCTAGGAAACATAGATGATATGCAGATGTCATCATCTCCTAGGTGATTTATAGGCCCCATCCTCACATTAGTCACTAGCTGCTAGTAAGGTTACATTATAATACATATCGGCTACCCATATAATGGCTTCCTCTAAAACAATGTGTTTGTGTTACTTAAAACATCCGTTTATAGCTTGATTGTGTTTTTTAGATTATAATATATAGCAGTAGGCGAAGCTCGGTAAATGATTTCTATTTTGTTCTGTGGACAATGGATCTTCATTATCTGATATGAAAGCTGAACATGAATCCTTCCCTTCTGTATCTGGCAGAAGAGAAGTTAAACCGGACCAGTAGCATTATTTAATGAAAAGCCCAAACCCTTAAAGTGGTCCAAAACCCACTGCAATCGGTCCAGGAATCTATAAGATTCCTGGACCGATTGATTCCCTCCCCCCGGAGCATCCATAATCGGGAAGGCCCGATCTATGAAACCCTACTATACAACTAAGTATGAATGCACACCTGACACATAAGGTTTAGTATGCAAATAAAAAGTTCCAATTTATTTATGTACAATATATCAAACTAGAGTGGTGGATACAGGTCCACTTGAAGGATTACAATTCATATCAAGACGCACGGGGAGAGGGTAAGTACACTTATACAATCAAGGCATATATACACTATATACAGAGAAGACGCAATGGATCCTGAGTACTGAGTCTATGAGGTAACTTGGTGCTTTTTATGAAAATAGCAGTATCAGGAAGTTGGTTGGTAGATATTAAGGTTTTGCAAGGAGAAGATATGAAGAAAATTGTGGCAATACCTTGAGAGTAATGTTTGAGGCACTTGTCAAAGTGTAAGCTTCCTTTGCTGAAGGATACCAGGAATGTCCACTAGATCCAGTAAGCGCTGCTGCTGCTGCAAACTGCTACATATATGCTGACATGTGTTTCGGTTTTCATAAAGAGCCTTCGTCAGAGCGATTTAGGTGCTGCGTGGATTCCAGGGAAGATGCGATCTCTGAAACCCCTCAGGTCGCCCCATAAACTTCCCTTGTTTCCCGGTCCAACGACGCATTCGCGAGCTGTTACAGGGTAGCGGGGGATGCGGCCGCCAGCGCGCTCGGAGACGGGGAGGCTGATTCATCATTAGCGGCAGGTAGCGACAGATGAGCGTCTGTAGCAGACATTTTCAGAGCGCCCGCTAGTAGTCGCAGTGCTCGGCCGTGGGTCGCTACTTTATAGCGACTCAGTCGCTGTTCAGTAATGTTGAATACATTGTGAGGAGTCGCTATTTGACCAGTACAGCGCTGTATGGGAGCGCATGTTAGCGACTGCTCATAGCGACCGACTCACACCATATTCAGCAAAAAAACAACCTCACAAATTCTGGTGCAGCATCTGATGTTTAAAGTGGACCAAAACCTGAGATTTTCACTATCCTGGATTTTGATTCATACCCCTGGGGCATCCTGATTTGGGATACCCTGCTGCATAAAAGTCCACCAGTGGGCCAGCTTTTCCATTGAGCCAGTGACGCAGGTGCGGCTCTCCTTGAATCATTCAGTTACAGCAGGTGTGGCTGCGCACAGCCAGAGAGTGATACTGCAGGCAGCTGCCTTGAACCATGGCTCATTGGTGAGATTAGAATATCTGGCGACTGGGGGGGTCACACAGCGAGGCATCCCAAATCAGGATGCTCCAGGGGTGGAAACCGGACCTAGCGTCTTATAAATGCTAAGTCTGGTTTTGGTCCACTTTAAAGATCATAGCCAAGGGCTTACATTATACAGTAAAGCATAAAGTCTGCACTGAAAGCACAGAGCCTCATCCCTGGCTGCGTGCATGCTCTCGCCCGCCCATTCAAGTTTGACTTGGCAGCTGCTGCCTGGCATTGATCACTAAAGTTAAGTTTATTGTGAACTAAAACCCCAAGGTGTAATCATGGCACAGGTTTCTCCTTCCCATGTGCATAACCTTACATTTATTTGTGTTAAACTTAATTTGCCATTTTACTGCCCATGCTTCCAATTTATCTAAATCTGCTTGTAGCTGCCTGCTGTCCTCTTTTGTGTTAATTACTTTACACAGCTTAGAATCATCTGCAAAGATTGAGATTTTAATCTGTTCCCTATGTCAATGGTGACCCAATCTGAATATGTACCATTGATAACCACCCTCTGCTTCCTATCATTAAGCTAATTTCTCACCCATGTGCACACGTATTCCCCCAGTCCAAGCATTCTCATCTTCTGTACCAGTCTTTTATGTGGCACAGTATCAAATGCTTTAGAAAAGTCAAGGTATATGATAATCAATGACTCCCCCTGATCCAATCTTGGACTTACCTCCTGATAAAAGCTGATTAGCTTTGTATGGCAAGATTCCTCATGAATCCATGCTGATATGATACTTCAGGATAACATCCCCTAGAAAACCTTCAAACAGCTTGCCCACCACACATGTTAAACTCACCAGTCTGTAGTTCCCAGGTTCCCCCTTAGATTCCTATTTAAAACATTGGCATCACATTTGCTAAGCACCAATCTCTCGGAACAGCCCCATTACTGTATATAATTCCTGTGGTAAGGTGCCGGTTTCCCAGCATCAGCTGCTAATGGCAGTCTGGTGCTGAAGTGTTAGTATAGCCGTAAGGCTAACCTGGGACGGTTTTACTGCTCTACTCCATCCCCTACCCAGGTCCGGGTTTTACAGGCCGCATAAATAGCCTGGGGAGTCAGCTGTGCACTGTCTGTGACTGGAGCTCACTTGTGAAGTGAGACTCTGTGTGCCTGGCTGAAAACTCCTGTGCAGGCTGTTTCATGCAGACCAGAGGCGGATTCGGCTGCAAAGTAGCAAGTTTGCCCAAGCACTAAAAACGCAGTTGCCTGTCTGATTTACTTCTGCTGCATTTTCCTGAAAAGGTGATGTAACCAAAAAGGACATTCAGTTTTATGGATTTTTGTGTGAATAAACACGGACTTTAAGTTGAACTTTCACCTCTGAGCCTCTATCCTGCTGTCTACCAGAGCTAATCACCACATTCTCTTAAAACAAGGGGGTTGAATGCCATCTGGTCCCGGGGATTTATCGATTTTTATCTGCTTGAGACGGCGTGCTCTTCTTGGTTAGACCAGTGACATTTAATGGAAAGTTTGGGTTATTTTACATGGCATTTCACATTCTTTTGTGAATATAGAAGCAAAGATGTTCAGTAAATTTGCTTTCTCCTCATTCCTTTCTATAGGTGTCCCCTCCTTGCTTTTAAGCGGGCCCACACCCTCGGGTGTAATATTTAACACACATCTTCCACTCTTCTGCGAATACTTTCTGCAAAATTTTAGAGTATGCAGGAATGTTTGCCCATTCGTCCAGGAGAGTATTTCTGAGCTTGAGCACTGTGATTGGACAACAGGGCCTGGCTCACCATTTCCGTTCTTGAACAATTCAAGGGTTTTGGATGGGCCAATCACCATGCCTTTATGGATATTCTTTGTGCATTGGGACTGTGCCATGCTGGAGCAAAAGAAGCCCATCATCGAATTTTTCTCACAAAGTCGGAAGCACATAGTTGTCCAAAATGCCTTGGTATGAGTCCACTGTCACATTTATTTTCGCTTTCTGTGGGACCTCTAGCCAATGGGCATCTCAATTCAGGTTACCTGAGGGGGGGTAAAGTGCCCCAAAGACTGCTATAGTTACCTTAGTTGAAGGCCCCAGAGCCTGGTAGTGGGACTGTGATTTACAGCACTACATCCACTTGGCTTCATGTTTGGTAATAAAAGGCTTGCATGCAGCTGCTAAGCCATGGGAACCCAAACCAGACAGATTTGGACACACTGATTTTGTGCTGATAATAATGCCAGTGTAGATTTGTAACTCTGCAGTTACTGAGCCAGCAGAACACTGGTGACTTTTTTTTAATATGTGCTCTCAACCATCCAGCGCTGCACCCTCAGCCATCCAGCGTTGCACTCTCAGCCATCCAGCGCTGCACTCTCAGCCATCCAGCGTTGCACTCTCAGCCATCCAGCGTTGCACTCTCAGCCATCCAGCGTTGCACTCTCAGCCATCCAGTGCTGCACCCTCAGCCATCCAGCGCTGCACCCTCAGCCATCCAGCGCTGCACTCTCAGCCATCCAGCGTTGCACCCTCAGCCATCCAGCGTTGCACTCTCAGCCATCCAGTGCTGCACCCTCAGCCATCCAGCGCTGCACTCTCAGCCATCCAGTGCTGCACTCTCAGCCATCCAGTGCCGAACTCTGAGCCATCCAGTGCCGAACTCTCAGCAATCCAGCGTTGCACTCTCAGCAATCCAGCATTGCACTCTCAGCAATCCAGCATTGCACTCTCAGCCATCCAGTGCTGCACTCTCAGCCATCCAGTGCTGTACTCTCAGTGATCCAGCGTTGCACTCTCAGCCATCCAGTGCTGCACCCTCAGCCATCCAGCGTTGCACTCTCAGCCATCCAGTGCTGCACCCTCAGCCATCCAGCATTGCACTCTCAGCCATCCAGTGCTGAACTCTCAGCCATCCAGTGCTGCACCCTCAGCCATCCAGCGTTGCACTCTCAGCCATCCAGTGCTGCACTCTCAGCCATCCAGTGCTGTACTCTCAGTGATCCAGCGTTGCACTCTCAGCCATCCAGTGCTGCACCCTCAGCCATCCAGCGTTGCACTCTCAGCCATCCAGTGCTGCACTCTCAGCCATCCAGTGCTGAACTCTCAGCCATCCAGTGCCGAACTCTCAGCCATCCAGTGCTGCACCCTCAGCCATCCAGCGTTGCACTCTCAGCCATCCAGTGCCGAACTCTCAGCCATCCAGTGCCGAACTCTCAGCCATCCAGTGCTGCACCCTCAGCCATCCAGCGTTGCACTCTCAGCAATCCAGCATTGCACTCTCAGCCATCCAGTGCTGCATAGTTAGGTGGTCTGCCACTTTGTGAGATGCAAGTCAACTAATCGAAAAGAATAAATAACTGAAATCAAGGATGTTTCAAACTTATTTGACAATGACATGGATGCCACCATCACTGATAAAATGTTGGTATTAGTAATACGATCACTGGGACAGAACCCATAGAAGCAGAGCTGTGGGGCATGCTTACTGTATGTTTCACCCTATAATACGTGCCTGCCCATAAGACGCACCCAGGATTTAAAGGAGAAAAATAAGAAAAAAAAATATTCTGAATCAAACATTGTGCTAAAATACCTACCTCCCAATCACCCCATTACAGACAGTGTGCAGAATCTTCATCATTACCCCATAACAGACCCCACATTACGGGCATCCCAATTACAGGCAGTGTGATGGCATCCCAAATACAGGCTGTGTGCATGACATTCCATTTAAAGGCATTTTGAGGCATCCCAAATACTGACAGTGTGAGGTATCCCAATTACAGGCAGTGTGAAGGCATCCCAAATACAGGCAGTGTGCAGCATGCCCCAAAAACAAGCAAAGAAATTGTACATTTCCCGGCATTCCTGGCGCTGCCTGCCGCCTCCATAGCCATTACTCCTGCCAATGCCCGTTGCGGGTTCGGAGTGAGCCAGTTCTGGCCCCCAGAGGGGACGTGGCCTGTGGCTCATGCCAGCATCCAATGACGCTGGCGGGAGTCATGGGTCGTGCCCACCCGGGGGCTGGGGACAGCTTGCTCTGAACTTACGAGATATCGATAAACAGTAGGAAGCCGAGGTGTTGATCGCATTAGCATTACTGGAGTTGCTAGGTGCTAGTGGGTGTTGCGCCATGCTTGACTTCTTCATTTTCCTATGAATGACTTAATTCACACCTCTTTTAAAATGGACCAAAACCCAAGATTTTTACTATTTGACTGCCCCGCTGTGTGAAACCCCTAGGTCGCCCGAACAAACTCACCTCTTCCTGGTCCTATGGCGCATTTGTGGCCGCTCGTCCAATCAGCACGCTCAGATCCGCTCCGCCCCTTCATCCATGAGCTTATGTAATACGAGCAGATCCAAGCATGCTAGAGGCCGCATCCCCCATTACCCTCTAACAGGGAGCATGCCTGCACCAGCCATTCACAAATGCCTGGCATGGGCACGCGCCCTGCTAAAGGAATAGCGGGGGATGCGGCCGCTGCTCGCACATGAGCCGCTGGACCGGGAAAGAAGGTGAGTGTCCGGGCATGGACATGTCATCTACAATGCATACAGCTGATGACCACAAAGGTCATTTCCTTCTCTAAAGCCCCCTAGACTCTTTTTACTGAATTAGTCCTGTCCTTGCATTTGCCACTGCTTCCAGAGCGCTCTTGGTGCACTTTCATGAAGCTTATCAAAAGTGAGCGGTTTGGGTGTGCACACCCTTCTGCTAATCAACAAGGGAACCTGCTTTCTCAAAGGACTTCTTAAAGGAGATCTATAACAAAAAAAAGTCAAAAGCAAAAATATTCTAGACAGTAAGACGACGAGTTACTTACCCATCTTGCAAAAAAAAAAAAAAAAATACTACTCTGCTTGGTCTGTCCACTTGCACATGCATGCAGCTGACAGTTCACCACAGTCAAATATTTATACCATAAAATAGCTAAAAAACTGTGATCGTTGGTGTATTTAGTTCAAAATGTGCATCTACTCCCCCATAGCAGTAGATTTAAAAGATTTGGAGGCAATGCAACAAGCCATCTTGAAATTTTTATGGCAAGGGAAATGCAGAAGAATTCATCGGAATACTCTCTATGCCCATAAAAATCAGGGAGGGTTGGGAGTTCCCCATTTTATTAAATATCACTATGCGGCAAGGATCCATGACATTTCGGCTGTTTACAAGAAAGAATGTCCTGGGTGGGTGTCAGTGTAGTCCTAAATCTATAAACTCCTTATTTTGGTTAAATAAGAAATATTGATCTTGATCTCTGTGTCTCACCCTGATTGAATCTCTCAATACATGCGATAGGGTCAACAGGATTATCCCTTTGAAGTCGAAGATCACTCCTTTGAGACCTGTTCTTAATAATCCTTGTTTTAGACCTTGAATGGAGGAAGGGGATAAACGGTGTTGAGGAGTAGGGGATTGTACAGACTGGGCCATCTTTACCCTCATAAAAAGAGATTAACATTGGGTCAACTGGATCGATATTTCATGCCTCCGGAGGAAAGCTATAGAGCAATGCAGATATTACACTATGCCCATACTAGAGGGGGAGGAAGAAGTAGTGAGGAATTTACATAGTATGAAAAATATTGTTCTTGAACCCTGGATGGACCAGGGGACATCTCCCCGATTTCCTCATCATTAATTAGAATAAAGTAGAAGCTTTTCTATATGGAGGCATGGAATAGGGATCTAGATAAAAAATTGCCAACTGAATGGTGGGCTAAGAGGGTTAAGATAATTAGCGGTGGAATTAGGCTTTAAACTTCTGACTAGATGTCATATGGTTCCAGCCAGATTGTATAGAGACCCAGTAGACCACAGAGCCAGATCTATTCCATATATGGTGCATCTGCCCTAAAGCTAGGACCTATTGGGATAAGATTTTTCCAGTAGTGAGAAAAGTTGTTCAAATTCTGGTGATATGCAATCCTAAAGTGTTGCTGCTAGGTGCAGAGATTCAAAATACTGAAGTAAAACCGAAAAAATTAATTGGATTGATTAGACCTGCTGCTAGAATGGTCCTGGCTAGTTTCTGGAAACGGACATTTATCCCCTTTGGTACTATAAAGCAGACAGTGAATTGGCTGATAATGAATGAAAAACTAACAGCATCAAGACCAATAGACAACAATCCGTTTGAATAGCTCTGGAATCAATGGTCGACCTATACTAGAGGGAGTAGCTGGATTTGAATGTTGGTGGGGGATTCCTTATTCTACCCCCTACTTCACTTTATCCCTGTCCCCCCTCTTCTTTTTCTCTTCCTTTTCTTTCCCCCCTTCCATTTCCTCTTTCCCTTTTTTTTTTTACTTCTCAATGGATATTTCTCCAAAAATTGTATATGATCATTCATCATCATGAGAAGGACAATAGAAGGAGAATTGTGAAGTGTTGTTATATTTAATAACCATGTTCAAATGAGGTATATGTATAAGTCCTACATTTTGTCTACTTGTCTTTTTATGTGTTAAAAAAAATGTAACAACGATGTTGAAACATGAAATTTGCATCTAATATTGCCCCTTAGCTGGCTTTCTACTACGGGTTTCAGGTGCAGGTTCTGAATCCGCCCCACCATCCTTGGTGGCTTGCAAGGGCAGATCTCTCTTTGCTAGTGTCTCCTGTGCTGACAAAACTTGGTTCAAACCTTGGTTCAAACCTCGTAGCATCTAGTTACTTTTGTTCCCTGTACTATATGTTTCACCTTGTATGTAATCATACCTTGTAAAGCGCTACAGAAGATGATGGCGCCATATAAATACACATTATTAATGATAATAATTATCTTTGGATGAGGCTGGATCTTTAAGCACACCGGGTAAGAAAGAATTTCAACCAGGAAACACTTTTTTTGCACTAAAAAGTCACAAGACCACTCTTGGACACTCCTTTATGTTTAAAAAAATTTTACTGATGGAGAGCCCCTGTGGACTCCCCTGATCAAGACATTTGTCATTTAAAGACTTTACTATAGATTAGTGAGTGTGAAGAGGTTCTTCACATGAAGTGGAAAAACATCTTCTTAGTGAATAACCACCTGATGTATCTGTTGGATTAGAAAATATACAAAATATTAAAAACGGATGAAAAAAAGATGTCAAGAGAGTCCAAATCATTAATGATTCATGCAGCTTTGAAGCATTAATAGAAGAAAACAAATGTGTGATAACCTGCAGTAACCTTACCTTCACACTGATGCATCCAGGGTTATTAACCCTCAAAGCACAAGGTTGACCCCAATTTGCTCCTAAGCTGCAGGGTATATTGAGGTAAGTCTATAACATCTTAAATAAGTTAATCAGTGTCAATCTTGTATATTTAGGATTTTGTCTGTATCTGTAAAGAATCTCCAGAGTCTCTAGCCAATGCATATATAAGTTCTGGGTAAATAAACGGTTATAGGTACAGTAACAAAAAGAATAACATACTAAAGAGCAGGGCAGAGATTATGGGGCATTCTCCAGGACATTGAGAATGGTAAGTTAAAAACTACAACAGGAATAGCTCTTGACAGCAACCCAGCCTTTAGTGAGGGCGCCATTAAAAAAATTCCCATTCGCCAGCAAAATAGACCCCTCCCAATGAATGAGAAAGGATGGGTGCTGAAGTTTTTCAGGTCTGCTGTATTTATTTTGTAGACAGTGCCACAGGAGTTTGCAGAGCTGTCCACTACTTTCATGCCGCTCCTAAGCTGGCTCTCTGACAGGCGTTGGTGTTGACTGGCAACATCTGTCAGGAAGCACTTCTTTCTATGACTGCTGCTCACTGAGTTCCCTCCAATGTTGCTGCAGCCTCGGTGAGCCTGCTGAGAGGAGGAGGCAGCTTCAAAAGCCATCAACAGAAACACCAAGGTGCTGACTATATTTTCAGGTTTCCGAGCTGTTCCAGCCACTGTGTCACATACCTTTAAGATAATTAGGCCATTGTGGCCTCTCTGATGGTGATTACAGGGTAAACACAGCAAGAGGGAAGGCCAGAGTGCCAAGTAAGGATGTATTGTTGGGTCTGGTATGCAGAGTGGATGATCAGAATATTACGGATCTAAAGAAAATGGAAATATAGCAATATGGGGTTGTGGGTGGTGGTCCCCTTGATTTGGAAGCAGCTGACAAAGCCCGTAACTGGTGGGAGCCAGAGGTGAAGGAATGCAGAAGTGCTCTGCCCAATGCACAGGGTCAGGAGTGGAGAGTCTACTGACAAGCCAGGTTTTCACTGTAGCCCCCCCATCCCCCGCAAGTGAGGGACAGATCGTGCTGCAGACAAGCCAGGGTTCCACAGCCTTCATCGTATGTAAGTGAATCCAGAATCAGTTATGAGAAAAAGTTCACATAACAGGAAGTGTCCTTAAAACAGAGCCATGGGGTCAGTGTCAGGCCCTGTGGGACACCCGCCTTCAAGGTAAGCCCACAACCCCCAATCTCCGCTGCTAGCTTCACCTTTAGTCAAGCCCCCGTTTGCCGGGACACTTTATACGCCTCACCGGACACGGTTGCCCCCAGGACTTAATAGCACAAAGCTTACAGGGGGTGAAGGCGGATGAACCAGAGGCCAGACTGGGAAAT
The DNA here is from genome assembly GCA_027917425.1 of Gastrophryne carolinensis. NCBI lineage: Eukaryota > Metazoa > Chordata > Amphibia > Anura > Microhylidae > Gastrophryne > Gastrophryne carolinensis. The sequence continues at coordinate 168,881,820 of CM051241.1, read as the reverse complement.
GTCGGGTAAGTACTGGAAACAGTTTGGGTGCTTCGGAAACGGGTAAGTACTGGAAGCAATTCGGGTGCTCAGGAGAAATCAAGCAAAGTCAGACGTCAAGCCAAGGGTCACGCAAGGAGGTCAGAGAACTGCGCAGTACAAAGGGATGAGACAAAGACGTGGTCGAGATTCAAGCAGATGGTCAATAACGATATTCACAGGAAATCACAAGCCAGCTAAACGCTATCCCAGGCACTGATACACTGAAGTGGTAATCCCTTTATAGGACTGAACCCAGCTGGATTGGACAGGGAGGCAGTTACTGTGATTGGTGCACTTCAGAACTGTGTGCTGATTGGTGCACTTCAGATCTGTGTGCTGATTGGTGCACTTCGGATCTGTGTGCTGATTGGTGCACTTAGAGAGCTCTTGGCTGATTGCCCCAGCTGAACTTTAAAGGCATACTGCCCAGAACTGGTCCTCCTAGATTTAGCTCTTTTAAACAGCCTCCATTGGCCGCGCTGTGTGCAGCGCCACTGGAGGACATAAGCTGACTGTACTCGCGAGGGGCGAGGGACAAGGGCGCGCTCGGCATCACTGGAGCTGACACCTGAGGCGGAAGCGGCTGCTGGGCAGGAGAAACCCCGGCTAGTTGTCTAAGAACACCACGGGCACGGACTGAAGGTAAATAATTCATGACAGTCAGGAGCCGGAGCAGTTGGTAATCCATAGCCAAAGAGTCAGAAGCCGAAACAGGTAGTCATCCTAAGCCAGGGGTCAATATATCACGGAGTACAAAGCAAGAAGATAAAGCCAAAATTGGTAGTCATCTAGGCCGGGAGGAAGGATTCACCCAGCCAAGGCCAAACTGGGATTTCTCAGGTAAACTGGAGCAGGGGGCAAGCGTCACTTCAAAGAAGATCTGCAGTCATCTTCCTCTTGCCTAAGGCCTCCCTTTAAAGAGGAACAGCACACTTTTGACTTTTTGGGGTGTTGTTCTTCTCAGTGGGGGCATTGTGAATTGAGATGCCCAGCTGTGTGTATGCCCCTAGATCACTCACCTTCCTGTCACTCCCACAACACAGACTCGGGCGAGAACGAGCGCGCTGATTGGCTCAGTGGTTGAACCAATCAGTACTTTCACTTGGCTCCCTTTTGCTTTGCTGGCCGTTAACCTTAGCTGAGTGGCACCGAAGGGAGCCGAGTGCGCCACCAGCCGCATCTTCTGCTTGTGGCTCATTCAACCAATCAGTGCACTCGCTTTCACTCGGCTCCCTTCAGGCCCACTGACGGAGCAGTGCCGAAAGGAGCCTGAGTGTGCCGCCGACCGCATCCCCTGCTCACCCCCAAAGTCGTTGCGTGGCCACGTCGCCCATTCAGAAAGGCCGGATATGGGTGCGCGCGCGGCTAGCGGTGAGCCGGGATGCGGCGCAGAGGTGCGGCAAGGTCTCTGGAACAAGGTGAGTGAAACGGGGCTTCTTGGCAATTTTACACATGGGGGAATCCCAATTCAGGGTGCCTCAAGGAGTGGAACTTGAATAGCCCTGGGGTCTTTTAGACTCCATTTCCTCCAGTGTTCCTCTTTAAAGGCTGTTTGGCTCCAGAAAGAATCCTGCACATGTGCAATGGCGTGTGTGTGTGTCATCTGCATGTACGCAACACATATTGTGCACCGCACCTGTGTAGAAGGTAAAGGTGGTGCATGCGGAGTCACCAGACTGCACCTGAGCAACTTGGCCTGCCGGATCTGTGGACCTTTGTGACCTACCTATGGCCATGCAAATGCTGAACTGGAACACCTAATATGTGCTCAACTCCACGGTGTGAATCTGTACACGCTGCTGCATGTTTGTGTGGATCTGAACAGAAGTGTTATTGTGCCAAACTGTGCATCCAACTACACTTACCTTGCTGAGCCATATTGCTTCCCTCTGCTCCACAGCCACTTTCTGCAACTTGCCCACAAACACTCATCAAGGGATAGCACCAGGTAGCGCCTCGTAGTGGCAGGCAGCGACTGGTGAACGCCAGGCGCTGTACGCAAAACCACATTTATGAAGGTGATTCTGGTGAGCGACTCTAACAGCGCCATGTAGCGTCACATGTATTATTACAGGCGGCTCAGCGTATAGCGCCAGCTCTCTAGCTTCCAGAGCTACCTGTCGCTCTCCCATACATTTCAATGGACGTTCCTTTTCCTCTGTTTAAACAGGGTTTTTTGTTTTTATTTTTGTTTCTCTCTAATAATTGTGTGACGTCTCCTGGCCTAGAAAAAGTCATTTTTGAAAACTTTTTAGATTTTTAATATTTTTATGCAGAATTGTCATTACAGGTCTGGCATTAAAGTGTTAATGTCACAGTGTTACAATGTAATTCCATGTGTTTTCGCTTTGTTACTGGTGGATATGTGTTCAAAAACAGACTTTAATCACACAGCGTCTGGCGCTCTATGCTACAGCGCTCAGATCCAGAGCGCCGACGCTGTGAGTGTCTGTTTTTTTTGTTGAATATGGTGTGGAGTGCCGAGAGTCGGTCTCAATGAGCGGACGCTACCTTTCGTTCCCTACAACGTTATACTTAACATACATCTCATTCATCAATGCGGGCCAGGTTACTACAGCGACTGAGGCGCTCTGTTACAGCGCCCGATACCCGCATACAGCGCCTACTAGCGGTTGCTCTAAGCGCCTCTGTACAGGCGCTCATCTGCCGATGCCATGAATCAGCCTGTTTGTTCCACGTCTATAGGGTCGATTCAAAGAAACATGTAACAGCTTTGATTTTGGTGCCGATCATCCTATTTTTCCCGTACGCTCGTGCGTTCGTATGAACTTGCGAGTGATTCTATAAGCAAATACGTTTCTATCCTAAAATGTACGCCCGTTCGTATGGCAGTTCGGGAATCAGACCTATGTCAGTTTCCATCCTGAATTTTCCGTTTCATTTCTCAGGTTGCAACATTGGTTTTGCCCTTTTTCCTTTTTTGTCTGGACGTAAATCCTTCTGATCTTGCGGCTGCGCACTACAAACTTACCTCATTAAAGTGCATTCTAAATATTTGGTCTTTTATTTTTCTTTATTTCTTTCATTTTGTAGTAACCAACCATTAATGAATGCATTTGCATAAGTAAATCTTACTTTGTTTAATTTTTAGTTAACTTGCATTTTTTACTTGTGGATTTAATTTTAATATTTTGGCTTCAAATGGTACAACTTAAAATTTTGTGTGTGGTTACCCACACCCTCTACATACAGATTGCTCTCAAATATAAAAAAACACCCAGCAACTTCTGCATGTTATGAGTCTAGAAACAGCCAAGATGGCGGGTCAGGTATTATCGGGCAGCCTGCAAACAGAAAGGGCCTTGTGACTGTGTTGCTCTGCATTCTTTGATTTCTGACCTTTCCGTGCCCCCAGCTCTGCTGTGTCTGTGCAAAATACAGCAGTAACCCACATCCTGCACTTTATCCCGCTCTCCTCTCCTTAGTAAGTGTGATGCATCTGACCAAAGATGAGCTTAAATAATTAAACAAAGCAAAGGTAAACAACTACACCAATAAATTCAATCTAAAAATATTATTCTAGTACATCAATTTAAAAATAAATAACAAAGGACATAAGTTTCTTTAATTAACGCAAATATATGGATGTATTGCAAAATAAAGGTTTACATGCAAAGGACTAATTAAGGTCCACATTAAAATGCTTTTATAAGGCATACATGAATCAGGTATGCATTGCTATACAATTTATGGCCTCGGCCATGCTGATACATGCAGTTCATTGGAGCTCAAGACGCGCAGACTCCTCCACATAGCCAAAAAACCTGTTCAAGAACAGCAATACGACTGCTAAAAGGTGTCGGCAGTGGCTTTCTTTTAAAACGTATTTAGAGGTTGGAAAACTGTTCTCTGAATCACACCTAAACACATCCAATTATCCTAAGTTTTACGTTTTGATCCTAAGTTTTACGTTTTGATCCTAAGTTTTACGTTTTGATCCTAAGTTTTACGTTTTGATCCTAAGTTTTACGTTTTGATCCTAAGTTTTACATTTTGATCCTAAGTTTTACGTTTTGATCCTAAGTTTTAGGATTTGATCCTAAGTTTTACGTTTTGATCCTAAAATTTAGGAACGAACTTGCGATGATCGTAAGAACATATACGAATTCGTACGTAGGCTCGTGCGAGTCAGAAATGGCCAAAAAAACAGGAAAAAATGACTAACACCCACCCAAACTTACGATTCTCGATCCGAAATCAATTAACTTTTGCTCTTTGAATCGAGGGGTATGTCTTGCCTGCTGTCTTGTCCACAATCTCGCTCATGTCCAGCCCGCTACCATCTCAAGGCCACAACTCTGCCATGTTTACCAGCCACACTAATGAGCCATTTCTACAGACTGACGTTCAAACCAAAAAATGCTAAAGTGCCTGCAATCGGAGGATAATTGATGCGTGGAAATGGATGCTGCGATTGAGCATTGGTCGGGCACCAAAACATTTTGAAGGGCATGAAATTTCTCATTTGTCGCATTGGCAAGTGGAAACAGAAATCGATCGCAAATAGACGTAGAGCGCACAGCATTAGCAAGCTTTAATCGCTCTAATGAATGATAAACCGACCAGTCTTATTGCATGCTTTGTACCATTGTTTGAGCACTGAACGAAGGCTGGATATAACTGTTCGTGGAAAAAGGTCAGGGCCAGATTATAAGGGGGGCGCAAAGGGCATGCGGGGCCTCTACCACTTGCCCTATATAGGGGCCCTCCACCAACCTTATGGTCTGGTCCAAGAGGCTTTTCAGTCTTTGGTCTGATGAGACGGCAACAAAGCAATTGGCGCCAGTGGGGCCTCCGTGCCTGGGCAAGATTTTTTTTATTTTTGCAAACCTGCAGCCAAAGCCACCAAAGGGCAGGACGGGGAGTGTAGAGCAGCAAAGCCGCCGCCAGCAATGCTACAGTGATGGGTGCACATAAGCCACCAACCACAGCCGCTGGCAGCTCAATGCAGGGAACCAGCCGGGCGACTACACTACCCCCCACCCAGAATGGCAAAGCAGGAGTTCCCGAGCAGCACGCACCCGCACAAGGGGGGCACAAGGGACATTTCAGACATTTCAGTATGTAGACAACCACCAATCAGTTACTTGGCTAGACTATTATTTTAAAGGAAAAAAAATACTGTATCTGGGGCCTCCACCAGATCTTATGCCCAGGGGCCTCCACCGCACTTATTCCGGCACTGAAATAGGCCATATGGAGTCCACAAACTACCAGCAAGGCTCCTGAACCAGGGTATGTGACCTTACAAAGTGACTGCATTGTGTGTGGTTTACAGACAAAGGCCTCAATTCAATAAGAGTTGAAAAAAATTCTCATGGTAGTAAAAAATTCAATTCATGAGAAAAAAGCCTGAGAATGTCACTGTTGCTGAATCGCCAGCTAGGAAAACGATGAAAGTCAATGGCACTTTTTTAAATCTTTTTTTTCTCTACTTTTAGAAAAGTAGAGAACGGTTTACTCCTTTCTACACTGTAGTAAAAGCTGCCATTGACTTTCATTGTCTTATCTGGTGATTAAGTAACAGTGACATTCTCAGGCTTTTTTCTCATGAATTGAATTTTTTACTACCATGAGAATTTTTTTCAACTCTAATTGAATCGAGGCCTTTGGCCTTGATTCAATAAGAGTTGAAAAAAAATCTCATGGTAGTAAATAATTCATTTTATCCTAAAAAGCCTGAGAATTTCACTGTTAGTGAATCACTAGTTAGGAAGACAATGAAAGTCAATGGTACTTTTTTCAGTAGTGAACTTTCTACTCTGTAGTAAAAAGTGCCATTGACTTTCATTGTTTTCCTAACTGGTGATTCAGCAAGTGACATTCTGAGGCTTTTTTCCATAAAGTGACTTTTCTACTACCATGAGATTTTTTTTCAACTCTTATTGAATCAAGGCCAACGTGCCTCTCTAATGTGGGTGGTAAGTTAGCGTAAGTAACTGTAGTAAATACTCTAAAACAATGTCCAATTTGCAGAAACAATGATGGCATGGAGCCACGTGACACCAGAAGAAACACCCACGTTGGGATGCCTGGAAGCCACCTCATCATATAAGAACAAGGTAGTGTTCAGCTTGTCACTCGGAATGAGCTTCAGAGGAATCCATTTTGAGATTTTTCACAAAGACAGAATTACAAGACAAGATCAGGTTATCTTTGTCACAGACAAATCTGCCAGGTCTCTTTTCAGCATCTTCTGTTTGCATTCAGTGCAGCTTCCTGTATTATTTAACAGCTATTGAAACATGAATGATCAAATCATATTGACCCTGACAGCCCAAAGCGATGCAAATATGACGCTTAGCATTCGGTGCCCTCTACATTTATTTTGAATGTTCCTGGTAGCTACGCAGATAGATTTTTGTCCCTATGCCAATGTCTGAAGACGTGAGCATTATTTATTGATGATATGAATGCTGCATGCATAATTACTGACACAGCCAGCTGTTCCTCCAGCATCTCCTACTTTCAGCATTTAGTGCAAGGTGCACATATTTTATAATTCTGATGAATCCTGGTATCTATTTAGTATATAGTGTGTGTCTAGCGATCATTGTGGGACCGTTACAAATCAATTAAATAAGGGTAGGCACACCTAAGGGGCAGTTGTGGCCTAGAGGTAAGGGAGCGAACTTGTGACCGGAGGGTGTCAGGTTCAAATCCTGGTCCTGGGACGTGACTAAAGTGCTCTTAAGCAAGGCACCTAACACCGCAACTGCGCCCCAGGCGCCGTGATCAGCGCAGCCCACCACTCTGGGCATGTGTAAACTCATTACACGGATGGGTTAAATGTAGAAGACTAATTTCTATATGTGTGTGCAAGCATACAGTGGCGATCTATGTATTATTTATTTTATTATTGAGAGTGTGTGCTATTGTGTGTGCTATTAGATCCGAGGTGTCTCACCACCATACACCTCAATATACAGTACCAGGATTGGGTGGATGTGGATCAATGCACACCAAACACAATGAATAGTTTGCAAGTAAAAAAATATATTTAGACATAATATAGGAAATACAGGTACTATGCACTTCGTCCACAAAAGGATATAGAATGTAGACTTCACAATGTTGCAACGTCTATCGTCATCAGGATCATCTGGAAAAGGATATATGTATGTAATAATATAGTTCTACTTAATGCACAAAAATCTAAAGTAAGGTAAAAAGTTACCATGAGAGTCTATGAGGCAAATAGACCATCCTGACGAGTAAAGCGCCCTTGGAACTGACCAGTATATAATGGCTTAAGGCAATAATCAAGAAAATGCTATTCAGTACAACATATACAGAAAAAAGGCTTTTGGTCAGTATTAGCTAGATACCATCTGCATTGTACCAGAAAGTAACAGTAAATGTGCTCAGCACAGAGATATAACACAGTAATCATGACGTGACTGTCACGAATTTCTCAATGGAGAAATCCTCTATTTAGGAGTGACCAGAAATTTGAGAACTGATAGACAGAGAGACTATAAACATGCAGCAAACTGTGTTTAATTGTGATAACCAGTGAACAACACACACATCAAACAGGCTGAGGATATATACATGTGGAGTGCATACATTACTGCTGATCCACTGAGGCCATGTGTGGATCAGCTTATGTAGGCCAGGTAATGTCACAGGTGCAAGCTGATTTCCAGGAACTCTGCAGAACAGCGCCATTTGCTGGTCAAGCTGCATACAGCAGAGAAAAGTCCCAGAAAGAAGCAGCTGAAAGCTAAGGAGGAACTCCAGACATGACAGAGACAAATCATTGTAATGTACAACAACGATCATCACCGCCTGAGTGTTTCAATGGAGGGATTGTTATGAAGCAATTAGAGTTTGTTAACTATGACCACATGGTAGCACAAAGAGTAGTTTGCCATATATATATAGGGGGCTGAGACCTAAGAGGAGGGATAACAGTAATTGGCAACTATCCTAGGTGGGAATCAGTGTCTCTAGCTCGGCTAGATATTGGCGTATTCTAGGGCAACATAAGTGGGATCCTTTCGAAGTGGGCTATGTGGGTGTACAAAATGTACAAAGAAAACCAGATAAGATAGGCCCCATCGTATAGGTGACAACGACTATTCAGTTGAAAACAACCCTGTAAGTGTTACAAATTTATATTATTATAATATGAATTTGGTCTAATATCATATAAACTTTACCCAGGAGTGTACATAGGTTTCACGGTGCCCCATAGATAAAGTAATCGTGTGCCCCCCTCAGCATTAATAAAATAATCCCCAGCACATTACCATCTTGCAGGTAGCTGGGCAATGAGAAGGACCTTCATCCCTCACAGACATTGGACCCCTTCCCCTCGATTCAAAGAGCAAAAGTTAATTGATTTTGTATCGAGAATCGTAAGTTTGGGTGGGTGTTTGTCATTTTTTCTTGTTTTTTTTGCCCATTTCGTATTCGCACGATCGTTCACGCATAGACGTATATGAACATACGCATTTCGTACGGAAATCGTATATTTTGCGTTAGTTCGTGTCTTTTTCCCGTCCAAATCGTATTATTTGCGTCAGATCCTATTTTTTACGTCCTTCACATGGGCTTGCGACCAATTCAGAGAGCTGATTGCTAATTGTTTTGAAGCCCATTAAAGAGCTGCTTTACGAAATGTTTGCCGGCAGCTATTTGGCCTCGGGAGTAGGATGGAGAGGAGCGAGTTTGTGGCACATCAAGGGCTTATGCTTTTTGGCATTGAGTTGATCCAGATGTCTGAGAGCAGATTGCCCCTGCGTCGTCGCATGAACATCGATAGCATGAATGATGTTGAGCTGTTCGAGCTGACCAGGCTTAATCGCGCTTCCCTCCATAAATTATATAGTGAGCTGCGGCCATGGTTAGCCCGCACCACAAGGAAGGGGCATGCAATTTCAGGTATGACCAAGATGCTTGGCTGCCTGCAATTTTTGGCGAACGGCTCGTTCCAGAGGCTGGGTGCCCTCTCCGTGGGGATGTCCCAGCCTACGCTGAGCCGCGCACTATCTAAATTTTTGGAAGGCATGGCTGCCATAACTCCAAAATATATTTATTTTCCGGATGATATGGCAGCCAGAAACGCCATTAAGCTTGGTTTTTATAATGTGGCCGACATGCCCAACGTAATTGGTGCTGTTGACTGCACACATGTGGCACTCGTACCTAGGGCAGCCGACGAGTATATATATAGGTAATTATATTTTGTTTTAGGTTATTATGTTGCCCAACGTGTAATGTAACCTGTTTTCCTTTGCGGCAGCATATTTTTTTTTGGCTCATTTGTGTACATGCCTTATTTAGGCTTTTCATTAGTAGTTTCCAATAGAGTGCAGACATGTTTTAAATTTTTGATCCTTTTTTCAATTATCAATTACCCTTTTTGTATGCTTTTCCCTTAAGGAATCGAAAAATGGGACACTCCCTTAATGTCCAGGCCGTGGTTGGGCCGGACATGCGTTTTCTGAGTGTCCTTGCCGGCTACCCAGGATCGTCGCACGACTCATATATACTCAGACGATCTGGGTTGTTTCGGAGATTTGAGTCAGGTGAATTTTCGGGTGCATGGCTGCTTGGTAAGTGTGTCCTATTTATTTGGTATTAAATTTCTGAATAATCTGTTATTTGTGGATATTTGTGTTTTTGTATTCTTTACATAAGCCTGAAACTGCATTTTAGTTGGGTCTTATTTTCGGAACTCAAAACCAAAATGCTTGCCTCACTTTGTCCTTCAGAATGTTTTCCCTTTAGTTAGGATGTCTGTAAGTTCCATGTCCCAAAATATATTGGTTGGGAGTTTATACCCAAGTATCTGTTAGTTTATGGTCCTTTTGTAGTATTGGTCTTTAAATGTCAAAGTGGACTTAAACTGCATACATTGTATTCTTTATATAAATGTTGAGTGCCCCTAGTTCCATGTCCCAAAATATATTGGTTGTGAGTTTATACCCAAGTATCTGTTAGTTTATGGTCCTTTTGTAGTATTGGTCTTTAAATGGCAAAGTGGACTTAAACTGCATACATTGTATTCTTTATATAAATGTTGAGTGCCCCTCAGCAGCATCCTAATTGTAACATGTCCGAAAACCAAAAATATATTAAAATTCTAACTGCCCGTGCAGATGTTTTATCATTCTTTTGTATATTTAAGCGGCATTTTTATTTATGTACTACATTAGTGGCAATAGTTATTTTGCTAATGTGCCCTGGGTGTATTTTTACGCCCTTTACCTTACATCATTTGGATATATGTCAAATTCTTTGTGTTTGTTGTCTTGCCTTTTTAATGTTTATGAAATTTAATTGTCTTGTTAAGGTGATTCCGGGTACCCACTTCTCCCCTGGCTCATGACGCCTGTGCTGCGGCCCCAGGATGCCTCTCAGGAAGCGCACAACCGTGCGCACCGCAAGACCAGGGCTGTTGTGGAGAGGGCCTTTGGGCTGTTGAAGACCCGTTTTCGTTGTTTGGACCATACTGGGGGCGCCCTGCAATATGATCCCAAAAAAGTGATCGACATCATCATGGCATGTGCTGTTTTGCACAATTTTGCAATACTAGAACGTGTCCCACGTTATGTGGATAGTCTGCCCTCTACAGCCCTAGAGGATGATGGAGACAATTATGTTGGGCCACCCAGTGAGTCTGGACAATCAGTTAGAGCAAACTTGATATTGCAGCATTTTAGTTAATTTAATTTCGTTTTTCAACATTCTGTGTGTCTGTCTTAGCCTTTTTGTTCAATATGTTGTTTTGCCGTAATGTGGCATTACCTTAAATTAAAACATTTTTCCCTTAATTGTTGCCTAATGTATTTCATGTTGTTTACTTAGCTTGATATTTGCATTGTTACACCTCTTAAACCAAAAAGTATCTGGTTTAGCCCAAGCTGATGTAAAATGTGTTTCCACTAAAAACGCCACAAGTATTGTAATTGTGAAATTTGTTTTACTTTGTAGAATTAGAATTATTGTGCTTAACATAAAACATTCCACATACAACTGTGGTTAAAAAGGCATGATATAACCAAAAACAAATCGAGCACATCTACACCTGGAAGTGAGTGGCACAACCAAACAAGGACACCCAGTCCAAAGGCCAGCCTAGTCCAGTCATTAATATTGCCTGTGCCCAGGGATATTTGGGCATGGCCATAATGTCACACAAACATGTCTGCAAACAGGAGGAGCACAAACCAAATACATATTTAAAGCCATAAGTGGCCAGATACACTCCACATAGACCTATGGCATTGGCTAGTGGCCTTAATCATTACTCTAAGGAGCTATATGGGAGCAAATACAAAACACAACCTGCATGAGCAACACAAAATGGATTGTTTGAAACCTAAAAGGACAAGTAAATACAGTGGGGGGTAAGAGAAAAGATGTCCCACACAATCATGGCTTAATAGGGTGGCTGCCCATAATACCCAGGTGGAGGTCCGTGGGGATGGGACCTAGCCTGGGCCATGGCAGCATTGTGAATTTGAAACTGCTCCATAATGTTTCTCTGCATATTGGTCATCTCAGCCATGGCTGACTGGATGCCATTACTTGCAGTTACCATGTTGCTGTTGAGGGTACGCAACTCCGCGAGGATGCCCTGTAAGCTGGTATTGATGTTGACCATGTCGGCATGCCTTTCCTCACGCTCATTAACGAGCTGTGCCTCATACGAGTCCCTCTCTTGGGTCCATAATTGAAGCAGGGCACTCTGCCTCCCCTGGGAAATTGTGGGGCGGCGTAATGGAGTCCGCCGCACAATTACCCTGGCTCTTGGGCGTGCCCTGCCGCGTTGTGTCGTCCCCTCAACAGCAACAGGCATGCTTGGCAAATCCTCAGCAGCAGAGTGAACACTGGGGACTGTTGTGTCAGTCTCCCCATGTGCATGCGCAATGGATGGAGATTCACTCTGCTGCTGAGGATTGGCCAGAGAAACATTAGGGAGCAGTTCCAGATTGGGACCCAGGGGGAGGTCATCGGACGTGCCCTGCAGGGAGACATCAGCTTCCTCCATTTCCATGATCTCTTCCATGATTGTGCGGGTCTGTAGGGACATATAAAAAAAAAGGGTAAGTTGGCGTCCAAATTTGGGATTCCATCAGTTTAACACATGCTTAAGCACTTGGTAGTATTTATGGTACTAAATTAACTTACCGGAAATCTCGGATCTGGGCTCCTATGCTGTACGGACCTGGTAGGCATAAGCAACCTGGGGGGTGAGTTTACCCTTGCTGAGGGGTCATGCTGGGCTGAAGAAGAGAAAACCAAACAAGGTAAACACACACATAAGCATTGTTTTTTTAGTTACTAAAAAAAGCCACTATTTGTAATATTAAGCAACTCTACAGCAATGGGGACAATTGTTAAAATACACGCAATTTTAGATAGGTGCAATGGCTCGAGAAAACTGCTAACTGACCTCAGTTCAAAGTCAGGAAGTGTACCCAGTCAGCATACTACTTGCACAGCAACTATTTGGATTTTGACTACCATTCTCTAGGTCAGGGGTACTTAAACACTTCTTGTAAAGGTCCATTTAAAGGTATGTGGTGAGAGGTGAATGTCTGTGCATGGGGCTGTCGCAGGGGGTGTCTAGTTAGAAATAAACACACTGGGGGAGGGGCTGGAGATCGCCAAGTGCAAACTAATAAAGGCTGCTTGCCCTTGCTGGGCTGGATGGGGCAGAGCTGAGGGGACAGGGATTGGATGGCTAAAGGTGGGAGGTCAGGAATTGATGGTGATGGGATGGATGGAGCAAATATGTTAGAAATGTATGGGGCTTATGTGGGGGGGGGGGCAGATGGTGGGACTGTGGCAGATGGGGCAGAGCTGGGGCAGCGGGACAGGATTGGACCAAGAGAAAGATGCACCAAGTTACTGTGTACCTTGCAATGCCACTTCCTGTGCAGTACTTCATATTGCAATGCTATGTTTCAGGGAGCCATGACATTGGGCAGGAGACCAACCACTACATCGCCGATCAAGGGGGCAGCTCTGAGCACGTCAACACAGAAGTAACTGAGTGTAGTGCTGTCTGGGCAGGGGTCCGGGAATCTGGTGCCAAGGTCCGCATTGGGACCCCGGGCTGCCAGTTGAGTCTCGCTGCTCTAGGTCAGATATGTTTGGGGGTGTGTCATTAAATTGTTACCTCAAACACAACTCACACAACAAATAGCCAACACATCCCTAATGATGTGTGTTTTGTGATTGAGTCCAAATATATCACTTTTCAGGATAAACTTCGTTAGTTGACAAATATTTTTGGTTAATTGGTCTTTTACATAATGTATGTGGTCCTAAATGTGTGATTCACAGGGACCAAAACAGGACACAAACAGGCACAGTAGTGCGAGCCCAAGCAAGCCACACCATAGGGCCATACCGTCATCTTGGTACTAGTGACCTTTATATTTTTTAGCAAACAGGCAAACATGCAGATTAAGAGTACTCACCGTGGGTACGGGTCGGTGAGTCTGTGTCCCTTAGACCCGCATGGCCACCGACCGCGACAGGATGGAGAAGGCCCAGCACAATCTCCTCAGCAGGGGTAAACTCCAGTTTTGTAGGAAAGCCACCTCCAGTTTGCATGCTGAAAAGAGAAAATCGTTTGGTACTCAGAAAAGGTGCATACAGTACATCCTAATCCTTATATTTGGAGACATCATTTATTTACCTGTAATTATGCCTTTTAATTTCTTTTTGACGTACAGCATATTTGAGATCCGAGATTTTCTTTTGAATTTGTGGCACATCTTTCCTCTCTTCCCCCGCTGCATTTACTTGTCGTAGGATGGTTTCAAACAATTCCATCTTGCGCTGCTTCGTGGTGTGTTTTGATTTGCTCCCATAGAGCTCATCATAGTATAATGTAAGGCCACTAGCCAATGCCATATTTTGGTCATGGGAGAATCTCCCACTCAACTGGCCGCGGCGCAATGTGCGGCCAGATGGTTGGCTTGGGTGCTCCTCCATGTGTGCAGACACATGTGGTGACATTATGGCCTGGGCCTGGGTAGGGGAATGGACGGATTGCTGGCTTCCCAATGACTGGACTGGACTGGCCAAGGGACTGGGTGTTCTTGCGTGGCTGGCCACCGAACTTCCAGGTGTAGATGTGGTCAGGGTGGCCATTCTTTGGCCTCTTGGGGGGCTATGTTCCCGGCTGGTGCCAGGTCGGGGGCTATGTTCCCGGCTGGTGCCAGGTCGGGGGCTATGTTCCCGGCTGGTGCCAGGTCGGGGGCTTCTGGCCCTGCTGCGTGGCCTGTATTGGCTTCTGGCCATGCTTCTTGGCCTGGACGGGCTTCTGGCCCTGCTTCTTGGCCTGGACGGGCTTCTGGCCCTGCTTCTGGGCCTGGATGGGGTTGTTGCCCTGCTGCGCGGCCTTGCTGGGGTTCTGGGCCTCCTGTCTCGGCTTTCTGGGGTTCTGGCCCTGCTGCGTGGCCTGTATTGGCTTCTGGCCATGCTTCTTGGTCTGGACGGGCTTCTGGCCCTGCTTCTTGGCCTGGACGGGCTTCTGGCCCTGTTTCTGGGCCTTTCTGGGGTTCTGGCCCTGCTGCGGGGCCTGTATGGGCTTCTGGCCCTGCTTCTGGGCCTTTCTGGGGTTCTGGCCCTGCTGCGGGGCCTGTATGGGCTTCTGGCCCTGCTTCTGGGCCTTTCTGGGGTTCTGGCCCTGCTTCTGAGCCTGGATGGGGTTGTTGCCCTGCTGCGCGGCCTTGCTGGTGTTCTGGCCCTGCTTCTGGGCCTGGATGGGGTTGTTGCCCTGCTGCGCGGCCTTGCTGGGGTTCTGGGCCTCCTGTGTCTGCTTTCTGGGCTTCTGGCCCTGCTTCTGGGCCTGGACGGGCTTCTGGCCCTGGATGGGCTTCTGGCCCTGCTGCGGGGCCTGGGTTGGCGAAGTGCCCTGCTGGAAACCATGGGCGGTGTGGGCTCCCTTGGGCGGCCTCTTCTGGGGGCAGAGGTGGTGGGTGCTGCTGTGGCCTGTTTTTTGGCCGCAGGGGCACGTGCCTTGGGGGCCCTTTTTTGGGTAAGGGAGGGTCCAGTGTCCCTTGGTGGGGCCGAGGTGGTACTCGCCTTCTTGGAGCGTAATTTCTTGCTTCCTTGCTGGGACCTGGTGGTTGGGCCCTCCGAGGTCTGGCTTGGCTGGGCGCGTTTTGCTGCAGGCTTTTTGGGTGCCATTTTCCACAAATGCTCAAAGAGAATGAGCTTTGGGTGCAGGGACCTTTAAATAATGAGCCCAGCGTGTGACGCCTATGCGCACGACTACGCGCTCGTACGGACGTACGTTCGAGCGGAACCAGGAAACCGCTGGGGTTTCACTTATCTGCTGCCTTGAAGAAGCATAAAGATGGCGCCCACTATCTTCACCCGTCAACAGGAAGAGATCCTCATGCTGGTAAGTGCCTGGCTCTGCGTTTTAAGCTAATACTCAATGATGGCCTAAATGTAAATGATGCGTTTGAAACTAGTTTTGGGTCTCTTAATGTTTAAGAACTGGCTCCTCACACTTCATCCTCAAGGGCCGAGCCTGGCCACGTTGTCACCTGTCTATGCTGATGTCCGAATTAGGGCAATTGCTCTGACTTAGCACCAGTTAATAAACCTGTGGAGTAGCGGGGCTAGCTGTCAAACCTGGCCTGTCTCGGACCTTGATGCGGATGTTTGAGGAACACTGTTTGCCTAAGACCGCAAAACACAACGGCAAGCCACACACGTGGCCCAAAAGCCTAAGCATAAGCCGACATATTGGATGTTGAAACCATCCTAACATGCCATAGATGCAGGGGGGCTGATTTTTAATGTTGGCTATTATCTGTATGTACATGGTGTGTGAAACATATAACATAAGACCAGACTCTCATTCACAGTCAACGTCCGCTTTAAGGCACTCCCCAAAAATGGCTGCCACTCTAAATGTGTGTGTTAATGACATGAAATTCTCAACTTGTGATGCAACACATATGGGTCTGTGTGTAAAAGTAAAAGCTCTGTGTCCATTATGTTTTTCAGATCATGCTTCAGCGCCGGTATGACTTCGCGCCCAATGTGTGCGAAAAAAGGGACATCGCCCGGGAGATCATCGCGGAAATCCACCGTGTCACCAGCACCACCTTCACTCACACCCAGATAATGCAGCATTGGTCGGACCTGAAACGTCTGCACATGGCCCGGGTGCGGAGGTTTTTTGGGATCCATTTCCCAAGTAAGTACCAAGCGATAGCATGTTATATGTTGCAAATGTATAAGCTATACCTTTACTTATAATGACTTTTCTTTGTTAGTGTTGGAAATGGATTTCAGAATTCGCCGCACCCGGAGGCGCACAGGCCGACCAGTGCTGCATGAGTCTGCATCTGTGAGTGAAGGTGGTGGATCTCCCGGGCGACGGACCTACCCCTCCTCTGTGGCCTCCTCAGACCAGCCCCTGGACCTTACCACAAAGGAGGGGCGCAACCGCGTGGGCGTGGAGTCATGCCCGGCCAGGCATGGGGAAGGCTCTGGTATGTCACTCTTCATGTATAGGCACAAAGATATACATGGCAGGCCAAAAACTAAGTTATCCTTTATTATGTATTTGTAGAAGCTTCTGGAGCGGGTGAGATAGTGGAGGAGGAGGCAGCAGAGATGCTGGAAGTCGATCCTGACGAAGGTGAGTGATGTCAGCCAGCCTGGGAGCCAGATCTGTTTGGAATAGTGACTCTATACAACTACTAACCAAATGTCACATGTTTCTCCAGGGACTTCTTCACAGCATAGCCAGGACCAAGGGCAGCCTGTTGGCCCCAACCAGCCATCTGTCGGCCACCAACTCAGTAAGTATCCATGCCATTATTCATATTAATGTGTTGTTAGCTAATAACACACACATAACTAAAGGCGTAGCCAATGTGTAGTTAACACTTTCATGTGGGCACTTCGTTAGCTTAAAGCGGACCCTAACTCGTATTAAGAACATAGCTAATATTTAGCCAACACACTGTACATACAGATTGGGAACATTGAAAAACAGCCTACAGCCATCTAATGCATGTTATGAGCCTGTAAACATCCAATATGGCGGAATATGGAATGCGCAATATTTACATGCTGCATGGGATACAGATTAGAAAAAGTAAGGTGCTGCCATGCATTGTGGGACTGATGACCTTTCCCTGAACCCAGCTATGCTCTGTATTCCCAAAGCACCACTGTAACCTACTCCCCTGTACTTGATCCCACTCTCCTCTCCTCATTAACTGTTATGCTTCGGAGTCCCGATGGCGGTGCAGTAATCATAAATCCACCAAAATATACTTCGATCTGGTGCAGAATCATTTGGGAATAGTTATTGCTTTTCATTAAATAATGTAGAAGGTCCGGTTTAAGGAGTTTCAATACTTACCTGTGGGAAATGCATTTACTTTATCCCTTTGAAGAATGACATATGTCATGCATTTACATGTATTTAATTAACCCCAAATCTATTTCCAGCATACAAACCGGTCTGGTACTCCTATTTATTTTTATTTCTCTATTGCTTACAGGGATGAGGCCACAAATCGTGGCCGAAAAAAAAAAAAGAATAAAAGAGTTGGTGGCCGAGCTGCTGGCCATACAGGCGACGTTGGGGCCAACAGATGAAGAAGAGGAGAAGGATTAGTGCCCTTGGTCCTGGCTACTTTTGTAAAATAGTTTGACATTTGGTTTTAGAAAGTTAAGTTGACTTTTATATTTTTAAAAAGACAAAACATTTTAAACATTTTTTAAATGTTTTTACAAGAAACAAAAACAAACAACCAACAAATATTTAAAATAAATAATATTTTAAGCCTTCATAAATGTGTCATTTCTAATATGCGCCCAAAAAGACATTTACACAAACACGAAAAAACACGCTTAGAAACATATAGACATATGTACATTATGTTGTTTGGGTAAGTTTTAGGGTCGTCAACATGAAGAAGGATGCAAGCGCTAAGGGGTTTAGGTAAGTTTTAGGGACCGAGAAATGAAGTTGGATGCAAGCGCTAAGGGGTTTAGGTAAGTTTTAGGGACCGAGAAATGAAGTTGGATGCAAGCGCTAAGGGGTTTAGGTAAGTTTTAGGGACCGAGAAATGAAGTTGGATGCAAGCGCTAAGGGGTTTAGGTAAGTTTTAGGGACCAAGAAATGAAGAAGGATGCAAGCGCTAAGGGGTTTAGGTAAGTTTTAGGGACCGAGAAATGAAGAAGGATGCAAGTGCTAAGGGGTTTAGGTAAGTTTTAGGGACCGAGAAATGAAGAAGGATGCAAGCGCTAAGGGGTTTAGGTAAGTTTTAGGGACCGAGAAATGAAGTTGGATGCAAGCGCTAAGGGGTTTAGGTAAGTTTTAGGGACCGAGAAATGAAGAAGGATGCAAGCGCTAAGGTGTTTAGGTAAGTTTTAGGGACCGAGAAATGAAGTTGGATGCAAGCGCTAAGGGGTTTAGGTAAGTTTTAGGGACCGAGAAATGAAGAAGGATGCAAGCGCTAAGGGGTTTAGGTAAGTTTTAGGGACCGAGAAATGAAGTTGGATGCAAGCGCTAAGGGGTTTAGGTAAGTTTTATGGTTCATAAAGGAAAGTGGGAGCCTGGCGCGAGGCAGTAGTGGTGAGAGTGCGCATGCGCAAGATCTTATATACATACGAACGAACGAATCTAAGAGGCCAAAAACCAATGAAAACCAGAGGCAAACGCAAGTAATTGGAAGAGGTGGACGATGGAAGCAGCACAAAAAACAGGCTGCCGCCGCAACAAGTGAGCACATGAACGTGAATTTTACGATTGTCAACTGACTGAGGCAAGTTCGGGAGATAACATACGAACGGACGTATATTTTAGGATAGAAACGTATTTGCTTATTGAATCACTCGCAAGTTCATACGAACGCACGAGCGGACGTGAAAAATAGGATGATCGGCACCCAAATCAAAGCTGTTACATGTTTCTTGTGTATTATGGGGGTCTATTGACCATCGAGGTAAATCAAGCTGACGGCTTGTGAAATCCTGTGGAACATACAGCTCAGGTCCCCATACCTTAAACCGGACCTCAACCTAAATAAGAGCCTATCTTATATGTTTCCCCCACCCTGTACATACAGATTGCCCACATTAATCGGGACCTTCACCCTGAATAAGAGCCTATCTTATATGTTTCCCCCACCCTGTACATACAGATTGCCCACATTAATCGGGACCTTCACCCTGAATAATAGCCTATCTTATATGTTTCCCCCACCCTGTACATACAGATTGCCCACATTAATCCGGACCTTCACCCTGAATAAGAGCCTATCTTATATGTTTCCCCCACCCTGTACATACAGATTGTCCACATTAATCCGGACCTTCACCCTGAATAAGAGCCTATCTTATATTTTTCCCCCACCCTGTACATACAGATTGTCCACATTAATCCGGACCTTCACCCTGAATAAGAGCATATCTTATATGTTTCCCCCACCCTGTACATACAGATTGCTCACATTAAAAATCATCCTATCTGCATCTACTGCAATTTCTGAACCTTTAAACATCTAAGGTGGCAGTGTAAGAGGGTAAAGCCAATGTCATTATTTGGAGACTGTTGTGCTGCTGTTTTGCCACAAGGGCTGTTTTGCCCCATGCTGAGTTACAATCAGGGAGGAAATGACTCTGCTGGTGTGTGTGGAAAAAGAACAAGGAAGTGAAGCGACCTTCATCTTGAAAGACAGCAGAAGGCTGTGTGATGGAGTCCTGCGTGCCGTGCGGAGGTCAGACGTGGTATATAGAGGGACGGAATCCGGATCCTTTCCAGGAGCAGAGGATCTCTCGAGTTCAGCTACCGAGAGCTGTGGAGCCAGCCGGCTGTTCTTTATGGATGTGAGAGAGACTTGCTGCGGCCCGGCCTGAAGATACCATTGGTCAGTAATCATACAGCATGCATGCTTAACTGTACAGACTGACGTTAGGCCTATTAGTTAGATAGGATTTACATAGGCCCAAAGGGTTTTCCTTTTCCCTGTTTTTGCTGCCTGGATTTATGAACTGAACTGAACATTTTGCCTGTGAGAACTGACAACTGCGCCACATTTCCATCCTCGGTCAGTGGAACACTCACGCATTCGGGAGCAACATTGTTCTTTTGGGTTCTGGGCTAGTGCTGGGGAGGGAGAGTTGTTTTTCTTGCATTTTAAAGTTTAGGATTGTAAGCTGCTGTGCTGTACCGCCGATGACACTTCAGAGCGCACCCACACAAACATTTGTTCCAGCATTAGGGTATTAACAGATAATGTGGGACGTTTAGTGTACCCACTAGTAGGTGAATTACCAGGGCTTCCTGTGACATCCAATCAGGGTCATCTGGCTGTGTAGCACAGGGGTTCTCAGCTCAAGCTGAGTGTGTGTAAGTTTTATTGTTCATCCCATTTGTCTTTTTTTTAGTTGGGTTTCATACTCTATTGTAGTAAAAGTTTGATATGCCAACGCTGGTGTCAGTGTCGCCTTTCCCGCATGTGGCTTCGCTGTATCCTGGGGAGCCCACACCCGTACACGGCTTACAGCAGTGCCTTCTGACTGTGCCGCTCTGCATTCTGGGATTGCTGTCCTTTTCCTGGCCCCATCTCTGCTCTGTCTGTGCAAAGCACAGCTATAACCTGCCCCCCTGTACTTTTCACCTCTCCTCTCCTTAGTATGTGATGCTTCTAAAGCAAGATGGCGGCGCCCATATCCTAGAGTCCTGAACAGAGTTGCAGCCCAGCGGGGGGAAAGAATAATATATGTAAGTGACTAAAAACATAAAATATATTAATTTTAGATGCTGGGTAATAATTTTTTTAGGGTTTGGGCTTTTCATTAAATTATGCTGAAGGTCCAGTTTAATTGGGGCTGGACAGTATGCAACACTGGTGCATCACGTTATTTTTTTCTTTAGGGGACAAGCCTTTTCTCATGTCCCGTGTGGCTTCCAGGGTCCCATTGCAGCTGATCCAGATGGCAACAGTGGCCCAATCCAGATAGTGACACAGGCTCTGCAAGGCAGTTTAATAAGACAATCTATAAGATTCCCGGGCCGATCCAATCCCTCCCTGCGGGGCATCCAAAATCGGGATGTGTGAAACCCCCCAGGACGACCGGGGCTGTTAGAGGGAAGCGCAAGATGCGACCGCCAGCGTGCTCGGAGCCGCTGAGCTAAGACATCGCTTTGACGCGCATGGCTCAGCGGCTCCGAGCGCGCTGATTGGACAAGCGGCCGTGCATGCGCTGTTGGAGCGGGGTGAGGTGAGTTTTATCGGGAGATCTGGGGGGTTTCACACAGTGTGGCACCCCCGATCGGGGGGGCCCCGGGGAAGTGGACCAAAAGCCAGGATAGTCAAAATCCTGGGTGTTGGTCCACTTTAAGGCTTGTACTCTGTGATTGGCTGCAAAATGTTTCTTCTGCCTGACTATAACATAAACTTGAGGAGAGATAGACAGAGGGAGGATGGACGTATAATATGCTGTTTTTGTGTTCTAAATCCAACAATCAAAGATGACATAATCAAGGAAACATAGCCAATTTCCCCAACAAGCCATCTTGCCGCCCTGTCATGCTCTGCACCGCCCCTTAGATCTCACGCATGCGCAGTGTCATTACATATGCTGCAATGACACTCTGCGCAGAGCTCGCAAGATTTGATGAGCGGCGCAGGACTTTTGGAGAGCATACGGTGAAGGGTGAGTAAGGCTAAGGCCCCTGTCTTCACTCAGTGACGGATAACCGGGGGGTGGAAAGTAAAAAAGGGGTTTGTTGCACCTTTCCTGTCTGGGGTTAAACCTTTTTCCCTGCAGGATGGTGGGACATATACTCTATTCCCCCAGTCAGTTTGGTAGCATGTTTTAAAAATACATTTATTGAGAGTATAACAATGATACAAACATAACATACATACATATATTCTTAAATCAACTAATCTAAAGGAGAAAAAAAAGGGAAAGGGGCCAGGAATGCTGCTAGATGTCTGCGTTTTAGATAACGCTGACATCCAAAAGGCAGTGAGGGAGGGGTAGGGATGTTTAGAGAGAAACATCAGAAAAGGTCTGATGTTCCTATTTAAAAGTATAAAGCCTGCAGAAATAATAAGCCTGCTACATTTATACAGAATCAAAACAACTTCCACCCCAGACTGGGGGGTTTCACACAGCGGGCATCCCGATTTTGGATGCCCTGGGGGGAGGGAATCGTTCGGCCTGGGAATCTTATAGATTCCCGGGCCGATCGCTGTGGATTTTGGTCCACTTTAAAAGTATAAAGCCTGCAGAAATAAGTTACACTCTACTGCTACAACTATACTGAATCAAAACAACTTCCACCCCAGACTAAGTATTTATTATAGTGTGGAGGGGCTCTCTACAAGTTAATGAAACCCGCAAGGTTGATGTTCACCTACATGAAAAGAGACATAAATTACCATGGAAACAGGAACAATAATAGTGGCAGCTAAGGATGGCATTCAGAGTAAGACTTGCCGACATCCTGAAATATTGTTAGACATTATCAGTCATTATCAGCACTCCTGGCACTAGTTCTCCCACTCAAAATTAATCATTCCCGGAGGGTAACTGCCACTGGCCTTTGAGGTTGGACAAATGAGCTAGGGGTCACTTAAAAAAATCTGCTCCTTCGGTTTAGAGACTTGGAGCTGGCTGCTAGAAGTCCGGATAATCCTGAAGAAAATGCCTAGAGATTTTTTTGCGACGATAAATGAAGAAAGTTTACATATCGTATGTGCAAGGCTGATGGAGGCCTATTCACATATATTTAAAGTAGAAAGCATATACCAAAGGTTAACTGGGTGTAGGCCCGCCCAGTATTATGTAGGAACTCTGGGTGTCTATTTTTGTCTATTTTGCACCCCGGGGACACCGATCGGGGATGTCCCACTGTGTGAAATCCCCCAGGTTGCCCGATCCCACTCATCCTTCCCTGTTCACTGGTCCTACGGCACATGCACAGGCCTCTCGTCCAATCAGCATGCTAGGATCCGCTCCCGTCCCTCCATCTAATAGCTTGTACTAAGGTGATCTGATCCGAGCACGCTGGAGGCCACATCCCCTGCTACCCTGTTTTAGGGAGCGTTCCCGCACCGGCCATTCACAAATGACTGGCGCGGACACACGCCCTGCTTCGGGGACCTTGTGCTTTCAAATTTAGCTTGTTTTTTTTATTCTTTGCATATTGATTTCTTAGGTAAATGTGTTTTATTCTGCTTTTTTTATCATTTGTCTTAGGGAAACCCTGTGCAACCAAAGAATTCTTTGAGGGATTACTTCTAAAAAAATGAGCTCAGTACAACAAGCTGGGCAGGCTTAGAAAGCATAACGTGTGTACTTTCAGGGAATATATGGTTTGTGGGGGGTATTCTAAATGTGTTAGGGTTGTAAAAGGGTTGTTTTGGTTGAAAAAGTGCAAGGTGCGCACTTTGTCTACAGAGCTGAAATTTTTAAGTAAAATTACTGTTACGCGCATGCTTTACTTTGGGGTGTTTGGCAACTCTTTCCTTGACAGTAGATATGCATGTTGGGTATTGTTCTGTTTGGGGGACCTTGCTTTTTTAGATTGAACTAGTTTTTTCTTGTTTGCATATTGTTTTTTTTTTTAGGTGAGTTTGATTCTGCTTTTTTATTCTTTTTTCAGGAAACAAAAGAATTCATTGAGGGATTTCTTCCAGAAAACTGTGCCCATGTCAACAAGCCTGGTACACCTAGAAAGCTTGAGGCGTGTACTTCCAGAGAATATATTGTTTGTGGGGGGTATTTCAAATGTAAAGAGTTGTTTTTCCTTGAAAAACTGCAAGGTGTGCATAGCGCATAGCATAGTTATATTTTATCTGAATATCTCCTAATGCACTGTTTCAGTTTGGGGGAGTTTTCTGGGCAGGAAAGGGTGTCTACCAATACATATGTGGTACCGCTGTAACCGGGAGAAATTGGGATTTCACACACACAACAAGATTTTATTGACAAACATATTTTTATTACAAAAAAAACTATAAATTTTAAAAAATAGATTTTTTGCACATATTTCAAAATATTGAGAAAACACTTAAAAATGACAAACAAGTCATTTCATATTAAAGCCCAGATTCTGCTGAAAAAAACAATGTATAATTTTCCTGCAAAATACCTGGAAATCCCTTCAAAAATCATAGTTGACCAAGCGTAGCGCAAAATAGTGCAAAATGGTCTGGCAACAGAGCGTGACAAAAACTCCAGGTGGGCACTTAAAGGGTTAATGATATTACGGCAACCAGCGCCTATAAGGTGTGCCGCCAACCTCCACCGCATGTTAAAAATTAACAAATATGGCAGAAGTTGGTGGAGCAGATTAGAACTCATTGACGCAGTAAAATCCAGCATAAGGGCCAATAGGTCCACACAGGCACTGATACAGACTGGCCTATAGCGAGAAACCTAGGGCACCAATGCAAGCTGATAGTTTGCGTTGTTTTGATTTGATGCACCATTCAATGCAACTATTTACAGACTTTTCTCTGTTCTTCGGTTGTGATCTGATGGACTAACAACCTGGCTATTCGCTATTAGGATTGCCATAGACTGGATCTTGAACAGGCGATTTGCCAGGCTTCATCGCTCCAAGTCCGCTGCTCTGGCCATTGTGCTGTCTGCTGTGGTGTGGTTGATGTGTCTCTGGTGGAGTGATGTGGTTTTTCCCTGGGTCCTACAGCCACATGGTTTGACCTCACCTGGCATTAATCATGCTGTTGAGGTTCCTATAAACGCATGTGCTTGGCCCGGCCCCTGTCATTGCACTGTCTCTTTGAAGCCTAGCCGTGCTCTCCAACCTCCCTGCATACCTTTGTGTCCTTGTGGGCCTTCCTTAGTTTATGTCTTGTCTGTACTGGGGCTCACAGCACTTCATAGTTTCTGTCCCCGTCTGTACTGGGACTCACAGCACTTCATAGTTTCTGTCCCCATCTGTATTGGGGCTCACAGCACTTCATAGTTTCTGTCCCCGTCTGTACTGGGGCTCACAGCCCTTCATCGTTTCTGTCCTTGTCTTTGCTGTCTGTGCTGGGTCTTGTGGTTCACCACAGTTTTGTCCTTGCCTATATTTGGGCCTGCAGCCCCTCCAGTGTCTAGCCATGTGTCTTGGGCCTACGACCCTTTGTTGTAGGTTAGTCTGCAGTGGGACCCAATCCGCCACAGCCTGCACTGGGGCCCAGATCATTTTTTGTGTCTTGTGTATGCCTGTCCAGTGTTTCCCCTTCTCAAGTCTGTGACCACCAAGGGACTACCTGGGGCCTGCACATCCTCATCTTTAGAGGCCCTGCTGAAGAACTGGGTGGATTTTGGGCTCTTCGAGTACCAGACCACCCACACCCCGGGTGGTCAGCAGCTTGTCTCTTTGGAGGCGCAGGCGGGTTGTCAGTTGCCAGTCCGCTTTCTTGCTTCCTTTGCCCATGGACCGTGACCCCTGATTATCGCCTCCAGGGAGGAATTAACTGCCTGGCTGAGAGCCTCCTGTCCCAGGTTCTGATTCCTAAACCAGGAATTTCCCAACACACCTTGAGTGCCGAGCAATGTTATTCACCTGGGCGCGGCAGTCACTGGCCCAATGCTAAATTGGAACTGCAGCTTTCCTGCTCTTTGTAGCCATAGGTGTTTTCTATAGCTCTCCTATGTTCTATATATGCATTGCGTCTGGATGGACAATCAGCCTGGGTGGTACATACAGTAGACTTGTTGTTCCGCAGTTCTAAAAGATGTTGGCAGAGTAGGACCCACTCTGCCACAACCTGCACCGGGGCCAGATCATTTTGTTCATGTCTCTGCCCTGTGTTTCCCCTTCCCAAATCTGCAACCACCCAGGGACTACCCGGGGCCTGCCTTTTTGGTGGCCCAGGCGGGTTGTCTGTCCTATGTCCTTCAGTTCCCAATCCACTTCCTAGCTTCCTTCGTCCCTAGACATGATCCCTGATTATGGCCTCCAGGGAGGAATTAATTGCCTGGCTGAGAGCCGCTTGTCCCAGGTTCCGTTTTCTAAACCAGGACTTTCCAAACACACCTTGAATGCTGAGCGATGTTATTCATCTGGGCGTGACAGTCGCTAACCCAATGCTAAAATGAAACTGCAGTTTTCCCGCTCTTTGTAGCCATAGCTCTCCTATGTTTTGGAAGCACATGCGTTGCGTATAGGCATTGCGTCTGGATGGACAATCAGCCTGGGCCGTACATACAGTTGACTCATTGTTCCTCAGTTCTAAAAGATGTTTTATTAACAGTGTTCTAGTTAGAAAACGTAAATAGTTAACATTTGTAACAAACTGCTAAGTCACTGTGCTCATCTAAAATGGGTCAAAGATTTCAACAGAAGTGTGTATAAAACCTCAGGACAGCAATCGCAGGCAGTGGAGGGGACCGATTTTAATCATCTGCTCTTGATTTGCGGAACTAATTCATCTCACTTCCTGGCCAAAAGACATTAATCACGGCAAACCGTTCACAGCAGCCATTTAACATTGGACCATTGGTGGATCATCGACAACTTAAATTGGCGTCAATCTGTGAAGTATCTAAAATTATCTTTAAAAGTCAGAGAATTTATTGCTGCAGAAGAACATGAGGAAAATACCCATATGAGGAGGCGTTCTCTCTGTCAACTACAGTTTGGTTAAAAACGAAGGTTCATCCCCTGGGAAGTAACAGCTTATTTGAAATTACTGACGGTTTTGATTTATGGAGCCATTCATCACCAGGCATTTTCCTATCATTAGACATCATTTTAAATTGGTTAGCAGCCATCATCATTAGACACCAGGGTAATCCAATACAGAATTTACATTGACACACGTCAAGCTTGCTGAAGCCAGTAGAAACTTTCAGAAGCCAGACTGTGGCTCTAACAGAAACTTTGAGATCAAACTAGGTACCAACTTCATTTATGGCCCTTGACGATGTTTTGGATGCATACGGACTGTTCTCTCCCTTTCAATCTGTTTTGCTGTCTGTTCTCTCTGCACCACTCTTACTTGTTGCCTGCCATAACCTCATGCAGATTTTTACAGCTGCAGTTCCACCACATTACTGTCCATCTAACTTCACATCGGAACAGTGCGGCTGGTCAAATGACTCATGTAAGCGTTACATCTCAATGGTGTCCAATGACACAGAACCTTGCAGGCCAGGAGACTGGAAATATGACCTCAGTACATTTACTTCTACTATTATTAGCGAGGTAAGTCGAAAAATATTATTATAACTTTATTGTATTGCTATAATTAATATAGATATATGATAACCGCAATGAATCATTTTACTTTTGGATGAAAATTAATAGTAGTATGGACAAGCTACATCTAGTGCTAGTCCTCAATGTTGGTTTTGTCTCTTAGGCCTCTCTGTCCATTTACAAATAGATATATAACATACTAGTGTGGTTTGAACCTTCCTCCCCTCCTTTGCTTTCCCTGGATGAAGTATTTGTTGCACAATTTTTTTCCATCTTTTGTCTTTATTTTTTTTTACATTGTTTTTGTATTTATTTTGTGGCGTTTGCTCCTCGGGCTCCACAGTCAGGTTCGGTAGCTTCTGTGAGCTATTTCTGCATGGATCATGAGGCAGGCAAACCATTCTTCTTTGATTAGGAATGTTTTTTTTTTTAACAGCCTATGCTTATATTATGACAAGTCTTGATATAAGACTATATTTAATAATTAGAAATAACAAACACAAGTCCTCAGTGTTTGTTAAAGTGGACCCTAACCCACAGTGATTGGGTTGCTCCACTGTGTGAAACACCCCAGGTCACCCATAACTTCACCTTCTTTCCTGGTCTAACGGCTGCATCCCTGCTGTCCTTCTAACGGGGGAAGCGGGGGATGCGGCCGCCAGCGCGCTTGGCTCGAGCGGATCTAAGTGCACTGATTGGAGGAGTGGCCACGCATGCGTCGTAGGGCCGGGAAGAAGCCAAAAGTCTGTGTTCAAATTTGGTGTCCGGCCCAAGCACGGAAAAGCTGGTTGTTGGGCTGCCCATCAACCCGCTTCACCTAAGGTTGCAGCAGCAGGAAGCCCGATCCTCTTCTGCCAGCACAGAGGAGCGGCCATGGCAGCAGCAGCATTTGACCCCAAACGGGGCTACAAAATGATGGTCACCAGCTCCAATGAGTGAGGACACTACTAGTGCTGGCACTAGAATTGTCCTTACGCATGGGAGCCGGCGGCCATCTCTCTGTAGCCACTGACAGAGGAGGATTTGGCAGAGGTGAGTTTAAGTAGCGCGCTTCTGCTCCACACTCTTCAACCCCCACCCACCTTCTTGCCGAACCCAAACTTTGGGGGGGTTGGCCAACTCTAGTTATATGTAAAATAGGGATGAGCGAATCGATCCGGACGAACCCGGATTCGATCCGAATTTCAGGAAAAATTCGATTCGGATCGAATCCGAATTTCCCCGCGATTCGATCACTCGAAGTTTTCCTTTAACATCCATTCATTTACATTACAGGCATTCTAAGATGGCGGGCGGGACATGTCTGGACATGTATCCCGCGCCAGTGCAAGCTGGGGCAGTCACATGCAGCCTATCAGCAGCCAGCAAGCCCGGTGACGTCACACAGCGGTATTTAACGGCGGCCATCTTGCTTTTCCTCATTTCTCTATTGCATTCGTGACAGACAGACAGAACGCTGTGTAGCTGAGGCAGTTAGACAGGCTGGAGACAGGCTGGAGACAGGGACAGACAGGGACAGGCTGGAGACAGGCAGGAGACAGGCAGGAGACAGACAGGAGACAGACAGAAAGCCAGGGAAAGGTAGGAAAAACGGAGCTGGCTGACAGGGAGATTTTTTTTTTTTCATCCAGCCTTTGTTAGCGTTTTCAGGCTGCTTATAGTAACTAACTGTGCATATATACTGAACTGATCTTAAGTCTGCTGTGAGGCATCCCATTCTGTGACTAAAGCAGCCTCTATTTAATAGCATAATAAACATTTGCACTTATTCTCATAGAAATCAGGCCTGATAAAGACACTTTTGCTGTGCATGCTCTCTGGTTTTTGTGGCACTGGCATCCCATTCTGTGACTAAAGCAGCCTCTATTTAATAGCATAATAAACATTTGCACTTATTCTCATAGAAATCAGGCCTGATAAAGACACTTTTGCTGTGCATGCTCTCTGGTTTTTGTGGCACTGGCATCCCATTCTGTGACTAAAGCAGCCTCTATTTAATAGCATAATAAACATTTGCACTTATTCTCATAGAAATCAGGCCTGATAAAGACACTTTTGCTGTGCATGCTCTCTGGTTTTTGTGGCACTGGCATCCCATTCTGTGACTAAAGCAGCCTCTATTTAATAGCATAATAAACATTTGCACTTATTCTCATAGAAATCAGGCCTGATAAAGACACTTTTGCTGTGCATGCTCTCTGGTTTTTGTGGCACTGGCATCCCATTCTGTGACTAAAGCAGCCTCTATTTAATAGCACAATAAACATTTGCACTTATTCTCATAGAAATCAGGCCTGATAAAGACACTTTTGCTGTGCATGCTCTCTGGTTTTTGTGGCACTGGCATCCCATTCTGTGACTAAAGCAGCCTCTATTTAATAGCACAATAAACATTTGCACTTATTCTCATAGAAATCAGGCCTGATAAAGACACTTTTGCTGTGCATGCTCTCTGGTTTTTGTGGCACTGGCATCCCATTCTGTGACTAAAGCAGCCTCTATTTAATAGCACAATAAACATTTGCACTTATTCTCATAGAAATCAGGCCTGATAAAGACACTTTTGCTGTGCATGCTCTCTGGTTTTTGTGGCACTGGCATCCCATTCTGTGACTAAAGCAGCCTCTATTTAATAGCATAATAAACATTTGCACTTATTCTCATAGAAATCAGGCCTGATAAAGACACTTTTGCTGTGCATGCTCTCTGGTTTTTGTGGCACTGGCATCCCATTCTGTGACTAAAGCAGCCTCTATTTAATAGCACAATAAACATTTGCACTTATTCTCATAGAAATCAGGCCTGATAAAGACACTTTTGCTGTGCATGCTCTCTGGTTTTTGTGGCACTGGCATCCCATTCTGTGACTAAAGCAGCCTCTATTTAATAGCATAATAAACATTTGCACTTATTCTCATAGAAATCAGGCCTGATAAAGACACTTTTGCTGTGCATGCTCTCTGGTTTTTGTGGCACTGGCATCCCATTCTGTGACTAAAGCAGCCTCTATTTAATAGCACAATAAACATTTGCACTTATTCTCATAGAAATCAGGCCTGATAAAGACACTTTTGCTGTGCATGCTCTCTGGTTTTTGTGGCACTGGCATCCCATTCTGTGACTAAAGCAGCCTCTATTTAATAGCACAATAAACATTTGCACTTATTCTCATAGAAATCAGGCCTGATAAAGACACTTTTGCTGTGCATGCTCTCTGGTTTTTGTGGCACTGGCATCCCATTCTGTGACTAAAGCAGCCTCTATTTAATAGCACAATAAACATTTGCACTTATTCTCATAGAAATCAGGCCTGATAAAGACACTTTTGCTGTGCATGCTCTCTGGTTTTTGTGGCACTGGCATCCCATTCTGTGACTAAAGCAGCCTCTATTTAATAGCATAATAAACATTTGCACTTATTCTCATAGAAATCAGGCCTGATAAAGACACTTTTGCTGTGCATGTTCTCTGGTTTTTGTGGCACTGGCATCCCATTCTGTGACTAAAGCAGCCTCTATTTAATAGCACAATAAACATTTGCACTTATTCTCATAGAAATCAGGCCTGATAAAGACACTTTTGCTGTGCATGCTCTCTGGTTTTTGTGGCACTGGCATCCCATTCTGTGACTAAAGCAGCCTCTATTTAATAGCATAATAAACATTTGCACTTATTCTCATAGAAATCAGGCCTGATAAAGACACTTTTGCTGTGCATGCTCTCTGGTTTTTGTGGCACTGGCATCCCATTCTGTGACTAAAGCAGCCTCTATTTAATAGCACAATAAACATTTGCACTTATTCTCATAGAAATCAGGCCTGATAAAGACACTTTTGCTGTGCATGCTCTCTGGTTTTTGTGGCACTGGCATCCCATTCTGTGACTAAAGCAGCCTCTATTTAATAGCATAATAAACATTTGCACTTATTCTCATAGAAATCAGGCCTGATAAAGACACTTTTGCTGTGCATGCTCTCTGGTTTTTGTGGCACTGGCATCCCATTCTGTGACTAAAGCAGCCTCTATTTAATAGCACAATAAACATTTGCACTTATTCTCATAGAAATCAGGCCTGATAAAGACACTTTTGCTGTGCATGCTCTCTGGTTTTTGTGGCACTGGCATCCCATTCTGTGACTAAAGCAGCCTCTATTTAATAGCATAATAAACATTTGCACTTATTCTCATAGAAATCAGGCCTGATAAAGACACTTTTGCTGTGCATGCTCTCTGGTTTTTGTGGCACTGGCATCCCATTCTGTGACTAAAGCAGCCTCTATTTAATAGCACAATAAACATTTGCACTTATTCTCATAGAAATCAGGCCTGATAAAGACACTTTTGCTGTGCATGCTCTCTGGTTTTTGTGGCACTGGCATCCCATTCTGTGACTAAAGCAGCCTCTATTTAATAGCATAATAAACATTTGCACTTATTCTCATAGAAATCAGGCCTGATAAAGACACTTTTGCTGGCCAAAGCCCTACTGGACCCTGCCAGGTCGATTCCTGCCCGGGGCATCCCATTCTGTGACTACAGCAGCCTCTGTTTAAGACCATATAAGCATTTGCTCTTATCATATTTGAAATTAGCCTGATAAAGACACTTTTGCTGGCCAAAGCCCTACTGGACCCTGCCAGGTCCATTCCTGCCCAGGGCATCCCATTCTGTGACTAAAGCAGCGTCTGTTTAAGACCATATAAGCATTTGCTCTTATTATATTTATATTATAAGACACTTTTGCTGGGCATAGGCTTACTGCTGCCTGCCAGGTGCACTTCTGTTGAGGCATCCCATTCTGTAACATAGCATACCCCTCTTTATTTACACTAAGCAGCTCTCTTATTTACACTAAGCAGGCCTGTTGGAGGCTGAGTGTTACTGCTCACTTTTGGTGTGCATTATATTCTGTTTTATATAGACCCACTGCTGCCTGGGGGTTCTTAAAATATCACCTACTACCACGCCAGTTAGACTATGTCGGGCAGACAAGTGCCTGGAAGTGAAAAGAGGAGTGGCAGAGGCCAAGATTCCGCAGGCAGAGCTCGCATCAGACTGGGGGCCAGTAGCAGCAGGAGTCACGCTGAGAGACCTAATCTGCCAGTATCTGCTAGCGGTCGGGTCTCCACCAGTAACGCATCTGCCGTGGTAGATTGGCTGACGCGCTCATCAACAACATCATCACAACTTACATCTGAGACCCCCAGTCTAGGGTCGGTAGGTTCCTCTGACACAACCCTGAGTTGGCATGCCCCGAGAGCAGTCCCTGTCCTCCCATTGCCTCTGTCCTACGCCGTTCCCTCCCCCAGCGACGTATCCTATGCTTTGGGTTCAGCTCCACTCTTTAGTGAGGAGGACGATCAGATACAGGAGGACAGTCAGCAGCTACTGCCCAGCCAAGAAATGGAGGTGGCTTCTTTAGCTAGGCAGACAAATAGTGATGTGGACAGTGTCGTGGGTGCTGCGAGCGTTCCAGCTCCTGCGCCAGACACTGTTGACGAATCCACGAACATCAGTGACGTACAGCCACAACCCGGTGATGATGATGATGATGACGATGAAGCCGATCGCACTTGGGAGCCGGGTGATGAAGGGGCTTCATCGTCATCATCAGGAGAAGAGGGGCGCAGGTTGCCCCGGAGTCAGCAGCTGAGGCAGCAAGGTGGTAGCAGTCAGCATGGGGGCACAATTCCAAAGGCTGGAGCCGGCCGGGGCCGGGGCCGGGGTAGAGCACCTGCTGTGCGGCAGTCTACCTTATCGGGAGGTAGTGGAGCAGGGGTTCCTGGAGTTGGCAACAGCAGCAGTGAATCAGTGAGGCCAGGGGGTGGGAAAAGTAGCTACTCGGCAGTGTGGCAGTTTTTCCTGAGGCATCCGCAGGAGGGTAACATGGCCACATGCAAGATATGTAGGCAAAAGGTGAAGCGTGGCCAGGGTCCAAATGTTGGCACCACGGCCCTGCGTCAACATATGATGCGTCACCATAAAACGACCTGGGAGAACCGAGGCTCCCAAGGGGTGGTCCAGTCTGCTTCCTCACCAAGTGAGCTCCCAATTTCTGCCAGCCAAGGCTCCAGCACCTCAGCCGAAGGCAGCTGTGCGTCACACCCATCCTCTGTCGCTCCTGCTCCTCCTCCTCCTCCTCCAAGTCATGCATCCCGCCAGCAATCCATCAGCGAAGCCATGTCCAAGAGACAGCAGTATGCGCCCACTCATCCTACGGCGCAGAAGCTGAATGTGCTCCTGTCCAAGTTGCTGGTGCTGCAGTCGCTCCCTTTTCAGGTGGTGGAATCTGCACCTTTCAGAGAACTGATGGCTTGTGCCGAGCCGAGGTGGAGAGTCCCAAGCCGTCATTTCTTTGCCAAGAAGGCAGTACCAGCGCTGCACACTTTTGTTGAACAGAAGGTGGGCCAGTCCTTGAGCCTGTCGGTGTGTAGCAAAATACATGGCAGCGCCGACATCTGGAGCTGTAACTACGGTCAGGGGCAGTACATGTCGTTTACGGCCCACTGGGTGAATGTGGTCCCTTTGCAGCAGCAACTTGGACAGGTCACGCCGCTTCGGCCTCCGCGCTCTCTGCCCATTGGGCCTGTGACACCGTGCGACTCGGCCTCCTCATCCTCCGCCATCTCCTCACCCTCCACTGTAGGCTCAAGTCTCAGTGCCCCTCCAGTCTACCATGTGTGCAGGGCACGGAGGTGTCACGCAGTGCTTCACATGGTTTGTCTTGGCGAACGGAGTCACACAGGGGAGGAACTGCTTAAATGTATTCATCAGCCAAACATGGCTTACTCCGAGAAAACTTAAAATGGGAATCATGGTTACCGACAATGGGAAGAACATTTTGTCTGCGCTGCGCCAAGGAAGCCTGACCCATGCCCCCTGCATGGCTCACGTCTTCAATCTGGTTGTCAAGCGGTTTCTGAAGTGTTCCCCCCATCTGCAGGACATCCTAACAACTTCACGGAAACTTTGCATGCACTTCAGCCACTCCTACACCGCCAAACACACCCTTCTTGAGCTACAGCGTCAGAATGGTATCCCCCAACATAGTCTGATTTGCGATGTTTCCACCCGTTGGAATTCCACCCTTCACATGTTGGACCGATTATATGAACAGAGAAAAGCCATCACGGATTTCCTGATGATCCAAGCAGATAGGGGGACTCCCCTGTGTAACTTCAATGTCAACCAGTGGCAGCTCATACGTGACACCTGCCGTTTGCTCAGGCCCTTTGAGGAAGCCACTTTATTTGTCAGTCGGCAGGATTACGGGATGAACGACGTGATTCCACTGCTTCATGTACTACAGCACATGTTGGAAACCATGGCTGGTCAGGGCACTGGAGACATGGCGTTTACATCTTACGGCCACATGAACCCCGTTGGAGCTGAACTGGAGGAGGAGGAGGAGGAAGAGGAGGAGGAGGAGTTGCCCAGCGAAACACAGTTTAGGCTTGGCGAAATGGCTGGTTTATCTAGTCAGCGGACAGGAGAGGAGGAGCAGGAGCAGCCAGAGGAGCTAGAGGTTTTTGAGGAAGGAGAGACAGAGGACCCGGGCACACCGTGGCAGTATGCAGTGGAGATGGAGACAGGTAGTCCATCCGAGTCACTTGCGCAAATGGCACGAAGCATGCTCACATGCTTGCGTAGTGACCCCAGAATTGTTTCCATCTGTCGGCGGGATGACTTCTGGCTGTCCACCTTATTGGACCCTCGCTTCCGGCACAAAATGGGGGCATTTTTTAAACCCACCGAGAGGGAGGACAAACTCAACTACTACAAAGACATTCTACGTAGGCAGTTGGCCGATGCCTATCTGCGCCATGGTCCATACTCTCGCAGGTCTGACTCGAGGGGACCTCTGCGCTCACCTTCCACTGCCATGGCCGCTGGGGGGGTTGGCAGCAGCAGCAGCAGAAGCTCCATCAGCAGCAGCAGCCTCAGTCTTCAGTCGCTAATGAGTAGCTTTCTACACCCGCATAGTGAGGCTACTCATGAGCAGCAGGAAGACCTGGAGCAGGACCTGAACCAGCAGGTCATGTCATACTTTGACATGACCATGCCAACACACCTTGAGGATCCGCTGGACTTCTGGGCAGCCAAACTTGATTTGTGGCCGCAACTAGCAGAGTTTGCCCTGGAAAAGCTGTCCTGCCCGGCAAGTAGCGTGCCATCTGAGCGGGTGTTTAGTGCGGCGGGGGCCATAGTTACGGCGAGGAGAACTCGTCTGTCAACTAAAAATGTGGAGAGACTCACCTTTGTCAAAATGAATCAGGGATGGATCAGCCAGGATTTCCACCCACCAATGCCTGATGCATGCGACTAGATTCAGCATGGTGCCACGTTTTACACTTTACAAATGGTGCAAAACATATTTATGTCTTTAGGCCATTTTTTGGGCTCCTGCTGCTGCTACTGCCAACTTCTGCCAACTCCAGGGTGTGATTCATCCAATTTTTGGGCTCCTGAAGCCAACTCCAGTGTATATTTGGGCTCCTGCTGCTGCTACTGCCAACTTCTGCCAACTCCAGGGTGTGATTCATCCAATTTTTGGGCTCCTGAAGCCAACTCCAGTGTATATTTGGGCTCCTGCTGCTACTACTGTCAACTCCTGCCAACTCCAGGGTGTGATTCATCCAATTTTTGGGCTCCTGAGGCCAACTCCAGTGTATATTTGGGCTCCTGCTGCTGCTACTGTCAACTCCTGCCAACTCCAGGGTGTGATTCATCCAATTTTTGGGCTCCTGAAGCCAACTCCAGTGTATATTTGGGCTCCTGCTGCTACTACTGCCAACTTCTGCCAACTCCAGGGTGTGATTCATCCAATTTTTGGGCTCCTGAAGCCAACTCCAGTGTATATTTGGGCTCCTGCTGCTGCTACTGTCAACTCCTGCCAACTCCAGGGTGTGATTCATCCAATTTTTGGGCTCCTGAAGCCAACTCCAGTGTATATTTGGGCTCCTGCTGCTGCTACTGCCAACTTCTGCCAACTCCAGGGTGTGATTCATCCAATTTTTGGGCTCCTGAAGCCAACTCCAGTGTATATTTGGGCTCCTGCTGCTACTACTGCCAACTTCTGCCAACTCCAGGGTGTGATTCATCCAATTTTTGGGCTCCTGAGGCCAACTCCAGTGTATATTTGGGCTCCTGCTGCTGCTACTGCCAACTTCTGCCAACTCCAGGGTGTGATTCATCCAATTTTTGGGCTCCTGAAGCCAACTCCAGTGTATATTTGGGCTCCTGCTGCTACTACTGCCAACTTCTGCCAACTCCAGGGTGTGATTCATCCAATTTTTGGGCTCCTGAGGCCAACTCCAGTGTATATTTGGGCTCCTGCTGCTGCTACTGTCAACTCCTGCCAACTCCAGGGTGTGATTCATCCAATTTTTGGGCTCCTGAAGCCAACTCCAGTGTATATTTGGGCTCCTGCTGCTGCTGCTGCTGCCAACTTCTGCCAACTCCAGGGTGTGATTCATCCAATTTTTGGGCTCCTGAAGCCAACTCCAGTGTATATTTGGGCTCCTGCTGCTGCTACTGTCAACTCCTGCCAACTCCAGGGTGTGATTCATCCAATTTTTGGGCTCCTGAAGCCAACTCCAGTGTATATTTGGGCTCCTGCTGCTGCTACTGCCAACTTCTGCCAACTCCAGGGTGTGATTCATCCAATTTTTGGGCTCCTGAAGCCAACTCCAGTGTATATTTGGGCTCCTGCTGCTACTACTGCCAACTTCTGCCAACTCCAGGGTGTGATTCATCCAATTTTTGGGCTCCTGAGGCCAACTCCAGTGTATATTTGGGCTCCTGCTGCTGCTACTGCCAACTTCTGCCAACTCCAGGGTGTGATTCATCCAATTTTTGGGCTCCTGAAGCCAACTCCAGTGTATATTTGGGCTCCTGCTGCTACTACTGCCAACTTCTGCCAACTCCAGGGTGTGATTCATCCAATTTTTGGGCTCCTGAGGCCAACTCCAGTGTATATTTGGGCTCCTGCTGCTGCTGCTGCCAACTTCTGCCAACTCCAGGGTGTGATTCATCCAATTTTTGGGCTCCTGAAGCCAACTCCAGTGTATATTTGGGCTCCTGCTGCTACTACTGTCAACTCCTGCCAACTCCAGGGTGTGATTCATCCAATTTTTGGGCTCCTGAGGCCAACTCCAGTGTATATTTGGGCTCCTGCTGCTGCTGCTGCCAACTTCTGCCAACTCCAGGGTGTGATTCATCCAATTTTTGGGCTCCTGAGGCCAACTCCAGTGTATATTTGGGCTCCTGCTCCTGCTGCTGCCAACTTCTGCCAACTCCAGGGTGTGATTCATCCAATTTTTGGGCTCCTGAAGCCAACTCCAGTGTATATTTGGGCTCCTGCTGCTGCTGCTGCTGCCAACTTCTGCCAACTCCAGGGTGTGATTCATCCAATTTTTGAGCTCCTGAAGCCAACTCCAGTGTATATTTGGGCTCCTGCTGCTACTACTGCCAACTTCTGCCAACTCCAGGGTGTGATTCATCCAATTTTTGGGCTCCTGAGGCCAACTCCAGTGTATATTTGGGCTCCTGCTGCTGCTGCTGCCAACTTCTGCCAACTCCAGGGTGTGATTCATCCAATTTTTGGGCTCCTGAAGCCAACTCCAGTGTATATTTGGGCTCCTGCTGCTACTACTGTCAACTCCTGCCAACTCCAGGGTGTGATTCATCCAATTTTTGGGCTCCTGAGGCCAACTCCAGTGTATATTTGGGCTCCTGCTGCTGCTGCTGCCAACTTCTGCCAACTCCAGGGTGTGATTCATCCAATTTTTGGGCTCCTGAGGCCAACTCCAGTGTATATTTGGGCTCCTGCTGCTGCTGCTGCCAACTTCTGCCAACTCCAGGGTGTGATTCATCCAATTTTTGGGCTCCTGAGGCCAACTCCAGTGTATATTTGGGCTCCTGCTCCTGCTGCTGCCAACTTCTGCCAACTCCAGGGTGTGATTCATCCAATTTTTGGGCTCCTGAAGCCAACTCCAGTGTATATTTGGGCTCCTGCTGCTGCTGCCAACTTCTGCCAACTCCAGGGTGTGATTCATCCAATTTTTGGGCTCCTGAGGCCAACTCCAGTGTATATTTGGGCTCCTTCTGCCCCTCATAGTGATGCCACTTCAACTCTCTGCAATTGTGCCGCTCTGCGATTCTATTAGCGATGCCTCTGATCTGCATGTGATATTTCTTCAAAGTATTATTTAACAAACCCAGCACGCATCCTGTGCGTGTTACAGCAAGGCTGAATGGTTTACAACCCTATTGAGGCTGTAGGAGGCTCAGAAATAGCCGTTTTTAATAGCGATTCGTCGCGAATTTATTCGGGTCGAAACGATTTTTGTCGGAAAATTCGGCGAATCAGTCGAATCGAATTTTTCAAAAGTTCGCTCATCTCTAATGTAAAACATTTTTTACTTCGGCACCCTAGAGCAGTACTGTGTATCAACTTCTGTTACCAAGACTTTATTATGCACATTTTTTTAATTTTTAGGAAATGCTTTTTTATTCTGTGCAATTCAGAACCATATTAAGCTGAATCAAGCCCATTGTGAGACTTAAAGCAGTGTTGGAGCTCTATGAAACAGTGTCACATGACATAAATCTATGCCCCCCCTCCCGGCTCTTGAGACTCTAGACTCAGTTCTCCTGAGGGCTGCTACTGGGTGCGGTCATTTATATTTTGTGCATTATCTTGGTACTTCAAGTCTCTGATATTAGGTGGGATTCCAGGTGGAGCCATATTTAATCATTGACAGGCTGGGTGTCATTGTTAATTTATTGTCCAGGCAAAAACAAAAAAAAAATGTTGTCCTCTGCAGCTTCGCGATCTCTATGGCGAAAACGAGCACCGGTCAGACATGGGAGTCGCCAGGGTCGGACTGGCCATAGGGAGACCCCGGACAATGCCTAGTGGGCTACATTGCTTTGGTGCCAGCTGGGCTGCTGCTTTTAACACCCACATTCAATCCTTGCCCCCTTAGTCTCCCTCTCAGCCCCCTGTACCCAGCCCCACTGTACCCACAAGCCAAGGAACCCCAGCCCCCAATGCTATAGCCCCAGCATCAATCCCTGGCCCCTTAGTCTCCCTCTCACCCCCTGTACCCAGCTCCACTGTACCCACAAGCCAAGGAACCCCAGCCCTCAATGCTATAGCCCCAGCATCAATCCCTGCCCCCTTAGTCTCCCTCTCAGCCCCCTGTACCCAGCCCCACTGTACCCACAAGCCAAGGATCCCCAGCCCCCAATGCTATAGCCCCAGCATCAATCCCTGCTCCCTTAGTCTCCCTCTCAGCCCCCTGTACCCAGCCCCAATGTACCCACAAGCCAAGGAACCCCAGCCCCCAATGCTATAGCCTCAGCATCAATCCCTGCTCCCTTAGTCCCCCTCTCAGCCCCCTGTACCCAGCCCCACTGTACCCACAAGCCAAGGAACCCCAGCCCCCAATGCTATAGCCCCAGCATCAATCCCTGCCCCCTTAGTCTCCCTCTCAGCCCCACTGTACCCACAAGCCAAGGATCCCCAGCCCCCAATGCTATAGCCTCAGCATCAATCCCTGCCCCCTTAGTCTCCCTCTCAGCCCCCTGTACCCAGCCCCACTGTACCCACAAGCCAAGGAACCCCAGCCCCCAATGCTATAGCCCCAGCATCAATCCCTGCCCCCTTAGTCTCCCTCTCACCCCCACTGTACCCAGCCCCACTGTACCCACAGGCCAAGGAACCCCAGCCCCCAATGCTATAGCCCCGGCATCAATCCCTGCCCCCTTAGTCTCCCTCTCAGCCCCCTGTACCCAACCCCACTGTACCCACAAGCCAAGGAATCCCAGCCCCTAATGCTATAGCCCCAGTATCAATCCCTGCCCCCTTAGTCTCCCTCTCAGCCCCCTGTACCCAGCCCCACTGTACCTACAAGCCAAGGAACCCCAGCCCCCAATGCTATAGCCCCGGCATCAATCCCTGCCCCCTTAGTCTCCCTCTCAGCCCCCTGTACCCAGCCCCACTGTACCCACAAGCTAGGGAACTGCAGTGCAATGCTATAGCCCTGGCATCATGGTTGGGGGGGTCACAGCAGGGACGTCTTGGGACGGCCAGGGGTAAAATCCAGGGCTGATTTTTGGCCCCAGTCCACCACTGGGGGTTTCCAAAAAGGTGGAATCACGCCCATCTGCACTCGATTCATTGTAATGGAGTGGGCATTCCATGACAGGGGCATGCTGCTACAATCCACTTCATTACAATAAATGGAGTGGGTGTGCCAAGGGGCATGCATCCATCTTGGAAGAGGCAGAGAACTGAGACCAGCGCAGGATGACATGGTGCTTGCTTTCTGTTACCAGAAAGTTTTAAAGCTGGGAAGGAGAAAAGGTGAGTATAGATTGTTTTGTTTTTTTTGCCCAGACAATCCCTTTAAAGTGGACCAAAACCCACAGCGATCGGGCCTGCAATCTATAAGATTCCCGGACCGATCGATTCCCTCCCCCCGGGGCATCCAAAATCGGCATGCCCCACTGTGTGATACCCCCACAGGTCCCCCCATACATTTACCTTGCTTCCCGGTCCAACGGCGCATGCTGGAGCTGCAGCTGCATCCCCACTATCCTTCTAGTAGGGCGCATGCCCGCGGCAGGCAATTGTGAGTGGCCGTCGCCGGCACGCTCCCTGCTAAAGGGAAGTGGGGGATGTGGCCGCTAGCGCGCTCAGAGCCGCTGTCCTTAGACGAAGGCTTAGACGCCGTGACGTCAGCGGCTCCAAGTGCGCTGATTGGACGACCCGCCATGCATGCACCGTAGGACCGGGAACAGGTGAGTTAAGTTGGGGGGGTGCCCTGGGGGAAAGGACAAAAACCCAGGATAGTCAAAATCCTGGGTTTTAGTCCACTTTGATAAAAGGAGCTCTTAGGCTTAGTTGAGACTGATGAACAGAAGTGTACATACAGTAGAGGGAGGGGAGGTAGCGCTACCAGGCCCCTGGCAGAAGGGGGCACATTGCAAGCCTTGCAGCACTGGCAGCAGACAGAAGAGACCATGACGGGACTGTCTGTTCTATATTGTGCACACTGCCGCTGCTAGCCAGTGATGTGTGCTGGCAATTACACTGCTGCTATGGGATGTGATGGTCACTGTCCATCCGAAGGCCAAGTTCTTTTCACGGTGGAGGAGTCTGTGATGGGGTTCTGCTATGGGTCCCCATCGAAGTTATGTACGCCATTGCTACTGACCCCTACTGACCCCTTTACCCTATGTGCCAGGACCCCACAGTTTGCATTGTGTCTGGAGCGGCCCCTGCTAACGGAGACATGTTTTTGGACGTTTTGAAAGTTTTTCTATTTTACTTAGACAGTTTTACATTAAACTGGACCTTCAGCATGATTTAATGAAAAGTCCAAACCCTTAAAAACAATTCCCCAACATCTAAAATGTATATATTTTACACTTTTAGCCACTTTTTATTCTTTTCCCCATTGAGCTGCAACTCTGTTCAGGACTCTAGGCCGCCATCTTGCCTCAGAAGCATCACATATTGAGGAGAGGAGAGGGGGCAAAAGTACAGGGGGTGGGGCTATAGCTGTGCTTTGCTCATACAGAGCAGAGCTGGGGTCAGGAAAAGAACAGCAATCCCAGAATGCAGAGCAGCACAGTCAGAAGACACTTCCTGTTTAATGAGCATTTGATGAGCCATCTTGGATGTTTAAAGGCATATCAAATGCAGTAGATGCAGGTAGGATGATTTTTAATGTGGGCAATCTGTATGTACAGGGTGGGGGAAACCTATAAGATAGGCTCTTTTTCAGGGTGAAGGTCCAGATTAATGTGGGCAATCTGTATGTAGAGGGTGTGGGAAACATATAAGATAGGCTCTTATTCAGGGTGAAAGTCCGGGTTAATGTGGGCAATCTGTATGTACAGGGGGGGGGGGCAGACAAGATAGGCTCTTATTCAGGAAGAAGGTCCGGATTAATGTGGGCAATCTGTATGTACAGGGTTTAGGAAACATATAAGATAGGCTCTTATTCACGGTGAAGATCCAGATTAATGTGGGCAATCTGTATGTACAGGGTTTGGGAAACATATAAGACTCTTATTCAGGGTGAAGATCCGGATTAATGTGGGCAATCTGTATGTACTTGGTTTGGGAAGCATATAAGATAGACTCTTATTCAGGGTGAAGATCCAGATTAATGTGGGCAATCTGTATGTACAGGGTTTGGGAAACACATAAGATAGACTCTTATTCAGGGTGAAGATCCGGATTAATGTGGGCAATCTGTATGTACAGGGTTTGGGAAACATATAAGATAGACTCTTATTCAGGGTGAAGATCCGGATTAATGTGGGCAATCTGTATGTACAGCGTGGGGGAAACATATAAGATAGGCTTTTATTCAGGGTGAAGATCCGGATTAATGTGGGCAATCTGTATGTACAGCGTGGGGGAAACATATAAGATAGACTCTTATTCAGGGTGAAGATCCAGATTAATTTGGCCAATCTGTATGTACATGGTTTGGGAAACATATAAGATAGAC
Source organism: Gastrophryne carolinensis (assembly GCA_027917425.1). NCBI lineage: Eukaryota > Metazoa > Chordata > Amphibia > Anura > Microhylidae > Gastrophryne > Gastrophryne carolinensis. The sequence continues at coordinate 168,839,058 of CM051241.1, read as the reverse complement.
TCTTATTCAGGGTGAAGATCCGGATTAATTTGGCCAATCTGTATGTACATGGTTTGGGAAACATATAAGATAGGCTCTTATTCAGGGTGAAGGTCCGGATTAATGTGGGCAATCTGTATGTACAGGGTTTGGGAAACATATAAGATAGACTCTTATTCAGGGTGAAGATCCGGATTAATGTGGGCAATCTGTATGTACATGGTTTGGGAAACATATAAGATAAGCTCTTATTCAGGGTGAAGGTCCGGTTGCTGTAGCATCTATCTACCACTGATCGGTAGTTTATTTTGATTTTCCCAAAGGCAGATTTCTTGGGTTCTAACAGATTACCCTTCACATCTCAGGTATGTTTTTTCTTCTTACACAGTGGGATATGGTTTGTGACCGAGAATGGATGAAGGAGCTGGCTCAGTCTCTATACATGGCAGGTGTTCTGGTTGGAGCTCTGGTGTACGGATCGCTTGCAGACAGGTAAAATACCATTTTATACTTACCAGAATGTCTATGAATATTGTAACTATATTTCTGGGCAAGCTTATAATTGTTAAAGAGGAAAATGGACCTAAATAAAATAAATAAAAAGGGGCAGATTCCCCCATCAGCCCCTACTTATCTTTTGTATATCGTCCCTGCCTGCTGCAGCGTCGCCCGGCTGCTTCGGGGCCGATCCTCACACCCACCACCAGCTTAGCTGTCTGTAAATGACAGCACGGCTTAGCCATGCTCTTCAAGGTCATTTTGGGTGGCTCCATTCATAGGATGTTTTTGGGTGGCTCCCCCGAGCTGTAAAGACCTAGAGTCTATAAGAATCTTGGAGCATGTGATCTCCCTTTTTGTGAGGCATCCCTGTCTGGGAGGCCCTGCTGCTTGAAATCCCTGGAATCGTGCTGGTACACTCACCTTTTCTGTGATCCCACAGCGCTTGCATTGGCTGCGGCCACATCCCTTTTCATCTCCTGCAGTATACCCATGGCAGGCATTTCTGAATGCCTGCTGCGAGTACGTGGAGCAGCGTGATAGCGGACAGAGGCTTACACTCCATTCATCTTTTGTGTGCCGCTCCGATTTCACAGTGGGGTATCACAAGGGCTCAAATTGTGGGTATGGGCTCAAATCTTAAGTGGGCTCAAATCTTATGGTGAGTATAAGGGCGACCCGCAGGTTTCAGGGACATCCTGATTTGGATGGACAATGTACATAGGCAAGTGGACATGAAATTTGACGTGGGGGACAGATGGAAGGTTCAGAGTAGGAGGCAGCATATTACATGCATGGTGAAGGTGGAGAGGGAAGCAGGGGGCATGGACTGTTGGGGGGGTGCAGGCAGCCATAAAACATTTCTCTGTAGAGGCCACTCTTGCAAACGTGGAGGTGAGTTTGCATGAGTTTCCTGCATGGGGGGGAGGGGGGATAGGGGGATAACATGAAGTGCGGGCAGCAATGAGTGATGTTTTAAGAGGAACATTGGAGGCCCTGGAGTCTAAAAAAGTCCAGGGCCATCCGAATTCCACTCCTTGGGACATCCTGAATTGGGATGCCCCACTGTGTTAAACCCCCTAGAAGCCCTATTTCACTCACCTTGTCCCTGAGCCCTCGGGACCGGCCCAACTTTTTCCATGTTGGACTTTGGCCTTGCTGGTCTTTGGTTGGTAATGTTAGTGGGACCCCGGCATGCGGAAGGCTTCGGCGACAACCAGACCTGTTGGCAGACTCCCCACACTGGAACCGGTGCATAGTGCATAGTGTAGCACTTCACCAATTGCTCATTCCTGGCTCCCTCTAGGAACAGCCAGCTCTAACCATCTCTAGTCTCCAGATCTCCCTAATTCTGCAGCACCACCCTACTTGACACTCCAGCCTTCCCCTCTGCTGAGTTTCCCTAGTATCCATCTTTTGGGTTACTGCTAGGATCTGCCTGTATCTACATCGGCCTAGTCTCCAATAAGGTACTGACAAACCCCTGGGGTGCTGTTGGCTGTTGTTTCCATATAATTTTTTTGTTTTTATATATATATTTTTTAGAAAATATCTCTACTTCATTGGAAAAATCTTGCACCTGTAAAACTGCATGGGTGTGGTGGTTGTGTTGTTTTTAAACTACAGAGGTATTTTTTTAGCCACTCTCTTGTGTGTTGAGTAAAAAGCTCACTCAGACGTAGTTTACTCCCAAAAGCACACCCAAATTTAAAGGTATTGACAAGTCAAACTTTTAAATCATTTGCCTGGAAGATAACCTGATGCAGTGTCAGTCACATTCTGTCTGTTTGCTCTGATCACAGAAAGGAAGGGAAATTTCTTCTTCCTCCAGCACCTAACCCCCCACCCCCCCCACCCCGCAATCCAGACCACCAATACAATCCTGAGGTTTCTGTCGTGTTGACACTCCCAGAGTTAGTGATAGGCTACAATCAATCTCAGCTCACTCCAATGCAATGTACACAGTGTGCTTGCATCACTCAGCACTGCCAATCCTATCTCAGAGAAGCATTTCATTTAGAATTACTCTGGCAATATAACTTAATTTTTAAAAAGAAAAAATAGCAATGTTTAGCCCTGGAACATGGGTATACTTTTGAGAATGCCCAGATAATTACTCCAATTACTTACTCACCAATTTATTTGTATTATCCCCAGTGGGTTGACGTGTGCAGTTGTCTTTTTCATGATTGAGGCTTAGCTAGTACCTACTTTTCTGTAAACCAAAATGTCCTGGTTTATTTAGCCTTATATGGAGAAAGATGACAAAATATTTCCCATTTCATGAGCGCGGGTATGATTACATGTCATTGAAGTGACTGTTGATATATATATATCAGCATACCAGGAGGTCGGTGTAATGTGCAGCACACCTGAGCTGTCATTGACAGCATGCTGACACAGGAAGCTCAGAACAGATAGCTGAATTGATTAAAGGAATAAGAGCATGGAGGAGAATGCAGAATACTGCACAAAGAAATACTAAGCAAATATCAGCTATGAAGATGAGGGAATACTGAAAAAGGGGGATTTATAAATCAAAGCTTTTCATAGCCGCAAGTGTTTATTAAACGCTTAAGCATTCACATCAATTATTTTCTATAACTGAACCAGGAGAGATAACATTGTGTACTGTAGTCTAAGGAAATACTATTGGCACAGACCAGAAAATAAGCCAGAGAATAGGAAAAACATATAGTACAGAGAAGAGGAAAGGGGATAAGGGTGTGCGAGGAGTAGTAGGGTATCACACCCTTCCCAAAACCTTATGCCCCAAGCTATTCTAAATTATTAAGGTATATCGGGCCATGTATATTGTCTCCAGGGTTCCCAGATCGACAGAATTTTTTGGTGGGAGTCATTAAGGATACTAGATAGTCTCTCATTTGTAAAGAAACCATTAGCCCTAGCAATCATTTGTTTGGCTGCAAGGAGCAGGTGTACCAGTCATTTGTTCTGGTTTCATTATGGGACTAAGTGTCTTAGGTCAAGGGGCTGGGTCTGTCCAAAGCAGCATTGATAGGGATTACAAAGAAATTGGGTAATTCCAGGAATATGCACATTAGGGGTTTTGAGCTGGAAGGCGTAGGGGCAAGTTGGGCAATTTGAGAAGTTTTGTAGTATTTTTTTGTGGGAGAACATGGTGTGCTTAGGTATTCTTGGATGACCAGATGACCAAACAAAGGCCAGCAATTTATTTTGCATAATACAGAGTATATGAAGTGGAACTTTAACTTACAGGATCAATATAAGGGCCTTTTTGAAAAAGCCGGGGTCTGTCTGAAAGTTGTTCAACCAGTTGTAAAGTGTGTGATGAATGTGATAAAGGGTCCGCACTCCGCATACTAAAATTTGTCCTATTATTAATGGTATCAGAAAAATAGGGATCCTCTGAAGCGCTTTGGACTACCGTAGGTCATTAATCATATATCTCCTTTGCCGCTCTGTTGTCCGATGTTCTTCCAGCAGTGGCACCGGCGTAGATGCAGGCGGCTGCTTTTTTGGCGTCCTCTTCCTTGCTGGGCGACCGCTTCCTCCTGCTTGGGTGGGTCCAGGCTGGCCATGTGAGGATTGGTCTCTCTCTACTAGCTTGCCCAGGCCCGCTCCTGATTGGTAAATGCGGCCTCCTGGCTGGCACTGATGGCACTCATCTCACCTCCAGCGGACCTACGGTAGTCTGAAGTGCGTCAGAGGATCCCTATTTTTTTGCCATGGGTTCTGGTAATTACTGTTTTTAGAGGCTGTTTTCTATATGGAGATGGGGGGATCCTTTATCTATGATTAAGAACATTTGGCAGTCCGAAACGCATCAGAGGATCTGTATTTTTATACCATGGGTTCTGGTAATTACTGCTTTTAGAGGCTGTTTTCTTTATGGAGATGCTTTTAATGATGCCATTAATAAAGGATGAATTTTAATATAAGGAGTGCGGACTCTTTACAACTTTTGGTGGATGCGACGCTGCTGGGGTAAGTTACATTTGTTATTGCTAGAGGATGCAAATAGGGGGATCTTTTATCTATGATTAAGAACCTTTGGTAGTCCGAAATGCATCAGAGGATCCGTATTTTTCTACCATGGGTTCTGGTAATTACTGCTTTTAGAGGCTGTTTTCTATATGGAGATGCTTTTAATGATGCCATTAATAAAGGATGAATTTTAATATAAGGAGTGCGGACTCTTTACCACTTTTGGTGGATGCGACGCTGCTGGGGTAAGTTACATTTATTATTGATAGAGGATGCAAATGGCGGGATCCTTTATCTATGATTAAGGATCTACAGTAGTCCGAAATGCGTCAGAGGATCCCTATTTTTCTGTCATGGGTTCTGGAAATTACTGTTTTTAGAGGCTGTTTTCTATATGGAGATGCTTTTAATGATGCCATTAATAAAGGATGAATTTTAATATAAGGCGTGCAGACTCTTTACCACTTTTGGTGGATGCGATACTGCTGGGGTAAGTTACATTTATTATTGATAGAGGATGCAAATGGGGGGATACTTAATCTATGATTAAGGATCTATGGTAGTCCGAAACGCGTCAGAGGATCCATATTTTCCGACCATGGGTTCTGGTAATTACTGTTTTTGGAGGCTGTTTTCTATATGGAGATGCTTTTAATGATACCATTTATAAAAGACGAATTTTAATATAAGGAGTGCGGACTCTTTACCACTTTTGGTGGATGTGACACTGCTGGGGTAAGTTACATTTATTATTGATAGAGGATGCAAATGCGGGGAATCTTTATCTATGATTAAGGATCTACGGTAGTCCGACATGCGTCAGAGGATCCCTATTTTACTGTCATGGGTTCTGGAAATTTGGTTTTTAGAGGCTGTTTTCTATAGGGAGATGCTTTTAATGATACCATTAATAAAGGGCGTTAATATTTTTCTCATCGGTGTGCATTAACCCCTCAACTACTGTGATGAATGTCCTATTTCCTGTGATGTTAACAAACGTATTGCTCATCGCCTTTCCTTACACCCACTCTTGTTATATCTTCCAGGTTTGGACGTCGAGGAGTCCTCCTATGCTGCATTATACAGATTGCATCTATGGGGACCAGCGCTGCCTTCTCTCCTTACTTCTCCCTCTACTGCTTCTTTCGCTTTTTGACCGGAATGGGGATTTGTGGTTTAGTCCTAAATGACCTCGGACTCTGTAAGTTGTGTAATCCAGGGATGCACCTGTTTTGAGGCCACGTGAGGCACTGTAGAGGGGACAGCTGTAAGGCCCGGTGGGACACCCGCCTTCAGAGTAAGCCCACAACCCCAATCTCCGCTGCTAGCTTCACCTTTAGACAAGCCCCCATTTGCCGGGACGCTTTATACGCTTCACCGGACACGGTTGCCGCCAGGACTTGATAACACAAAGGATGTGAGCTTACGGGAGGGTGAAGGCAGATGAACCAAGGGCCCGACAGGGCAAGGTCGACAAGCTGGGTGATACATGGGAAGGTAGTCCGAAAATACGCACCAAAGGGACAGGCAAACAGAAGCGTTGAGGTCACGCCAAAGATCAATCCGGAAGGTCACAGGTTCGCAGTACAGAGGGTAAGACGGAAGCGTGGTCGGGGTACAGGCAAAGGTCGGTCCAGGCGGCCATCAAGAATGGTCAAACGAAGCAAGGTCGGCAACAAGATCAAAACGGGCGTAAATGACAATCCAAGGCACACTCAGCAAACGCTATCACGGGCACTGAAGCCCTGCAGGGATAACGCCTTTATAGGATTCCAGACAGGATTGGATAAGGGGAAAGTGTATGTGATTGGTGCACCCACAATCCTAACGCTTTATTGGTTCTAAAGAGAAAAGGGCGTATAGCCCAAAACCTCCTTTGGGCTCATTGGCCCTTTACTAAGCAAAAAGGGCGTTATAGCCCCACACCACCTCGGGCTCATTGGCCCTTCAATTCCGCCTAAGAGATACGTGCTCGCGTGCGCGAGCATGTTTGCAGGAGCCGGGTATGCGCCCGAGAGCAGGGGGAGTGGCTGTGCTCGGTGCGGCCGCCCGGGGACGGCACGGGACCGAAGGCGAGGTGAGTTAACCATGGCAACGGAAATTGCTGGACCTGTTTTGGAACACAGGCCCTGATTCCCGCAGTGTCCGTTGATACAGGGATGCAGAAGGCAAAGGCAATTGTTAGACCATTGTGTCGGGCTACATTTGGCACTGTCCTAAACTGTTTTGAAATTGAAGAAGAAATGGCCGCGATATCAAGGTTTACAGTTTCACCTTATGATTTATCTTTTGAAATATTTGGGCGTGGCCCTTGGCTCCGTGATGCCGCATAATAATCAGCATAATGGGCGGGGTCTGTAAGACAGACATTCTCATCCCCCTGGCTGTCCTCACTCTATTCCAGTGTCCACAGTCTGATGATGCAGAGCTTTAGACCACCAGCTTAGCCCTATGATTGGTGGTCTACGGCAAAAGAATTCAGGGGTTGTGCCGCTACTCTTTGCCTTGTTTCTACTTTCAGGAGCAGATGTGTTCTGAAGGGAGAGCGCAGCCATGATGAGGTGAGCTGCTGAATGACAGTTTATGCACTATGCCTACAGAGTCCCTTTAATTCAGTAGATGCTGCTGCAGAACTGCATCTGTTGATGTGATCTTTATCCTAAACTGTGCACTAGCATCACCAGCAAGATTACTATACTTACCCCTCCTCATGGTTCAAGCCATGCACTAACCTCATTGTTAGGGGGTCACACCACACACGATCCTTTCAGATGGGCACCAGTGCCACTCTTAGTAAAGGCAGATGAGCGGTTAACTAAAATAACTTCAGGCATTGTCTAGACCAGTGATACTCAACTGGCGGACCGGGGTCCTAATGTGGACCTCGGCACCAGCTTTCCGGACCCCTGCCCTGACAGCCCTGTACTCAATATGTAGCTCTTATTTTTCCCAGTGCCCTGTAGGATGTTTGGGTTGGGGGGCAAACAGGCTGTTTTAGTTTTGCCTGGGGAATAGGCCCTCCCCAGTGTGTTGATTTCTAACTATCCACCCCCCCCCCTCCACAACAGCCCTCCGCCCGGACCTTCACCTATCACTGGTTGCCTTTAAATGGACCTTTACAAGAAGTGGTTGAGTACCCCTGGTCTAGACCTACAAAACTACACAAAGGATGAATAGAAAATGTCTTAGATCACAAGATGTGCATCACAGCAACCCCTGTAGATACCTTTTACATTATATCTATTGCTGAGACACCAGGAGCGCCATCTAGTGGATAGCCCTCTACAGTTGTGGATTATTATTATTATTGTTTATTTATATAGCGCCATCATCTTCCGTAGCGCTTATCCCCTGATCGCGGGTTTGGAGGGGGGTATTTGGATTGCTGATCTCCTGGGCTGGGGGGAGCCAAGTCAAAGAACAGGCTCTAATAAGACTGAATGGTGGAAATTAGGAGAGTTCTGAGAAGTTTTTAAACTTTTATTCCTCTGCAAGAGTCACATTATGCTAAGTCATGTTTCTTCTGTTGCAGCAATAGAATGGACACCGAAAAGATATCGACCCATAGTAGCGACATTTCAAGGTACTGTCCTCACTATAGGTCAGATCATCCTGCCAGGAGTGGCGTACGCCATAACAGACTGGCGCTGGTTGCAGTTGGCACTGTCGGTACCTTACCTCATCTTTTTCATCAGCACCTGGTAGGTTAGCACCAACAATCACCGTGAAACATTGAAAGATCTTTCAACAGGGTTTTTTGTATTGCTTAGCCTGTTCTTGCTCTGCTGCACAGCTGAAAGAATTGTAACATTTTAGAAGATACATATGTTTACACTGGCTGAATGGTGTGCTGTAAATCCAGATTTGAAATGAAGAAACATTGTTGCAGCTTTCCCCTCACACACGCAGTCCCTCTAGCAGCTGGTTATTCAGTGTGTGTGTTTATATAACATAATACACAAGCTGCCTCTGTTTCTGAGGCCTTTATCTCTCTCAGTTTGGTGTGGGCTGCTGCTGGCACAGCTCTCCTCAAATGCTTATGTGTGTGACAAGATGGCCGCTCCCATGCAGTTCTGCTGCAAGGAATCGGCCTGTTATTCCAGATAATCTACATGGAGTTAAGCCTTCTCAAATAGTTTGCCCAGTATACAGTCGCTCTCAGCCTAGCGTGTATCATACGGCACTTTTGAGATCAACCAATCACTGATCTCAAAAGTGCCGCTGGGCATGGCTTTGGGGGTGGAAAAGCCTGGTTTTATTTTAATGCCGGGCTAATGCCAAGCCAGCATCACCCCAGGTACTCAAATGGGTATGGCGGGTGGGGGGGCACCGCAATGGATTCTGCTCTGTTTTAAAGAGGAACAACACCCCCACTTTTCACTTTTTAGGGTGTTGTTCCTCTCAGTAGGGGCATCCGGAATTGAGATGCCCTGCTGTTTGTGCCCCCCCAGGTCGCCCCATTCAAATCTTCCTGTGTCGCTCCCACAGTGCAGACTCGGGCAAAAACGAGCGCGCTAATTGGCTGAGCGGCACGCTCAACCAATCAGCACGCTCACTTTCGCTTGCCTCCCTTTAGCTCCACTGACAGCTAAAATGCCTGGATGGCTAAGCAGCTGAGCAGCGCCAAAGGGAGCTGAGTGCGCCCCCTGTCCGCATACCCCACTCACCTCCTAGCCTTTGCATGTTGCGTTGGGGTCCACTGTGCCTCTTTGTTAAATACAGTTTTTAAAAAGCAATGTTTTTCACCTGCCAAGGACTATTTTAGGGAACATCTATCTGTTTTAGGAAATACTAAGTAAAATGTCTGGTAAAGGAAGGGGTGGGAAAGAACGGGGTCGAGGAAAAGACATCCCTGCAATTCCTTCTGCCACTAAGGATAAGGATGTTTCCAGTACCAACAATGTGGTCAGCAGCCATGTGCCCAGGCCCAGTAAAAGTAGCACCAGCCATTTGCCCAGGCACAGCCATAGTAGTAGCAGCATCCATTTGCCCAGGCCTTCCACTGCTAGTAGTAGCAGCAGCAGCAGCAATGTACACGGTAGTAGCAGCAGCAGCAGCAGCAATGTACGGGGTAGTAGCAGCAGCAGCAATGTACGGGGTAGTAGCAGCAGCAGCAGTAATGTGAGTGGTAGTAGTAGCAGCATCAGCGAGCCAGAGTTGTCAATTTCCTCCAGTGGGTGTGTTACTTCGGACAATGCATCTATTGTAGACTGGTTGACTCGCTATTGCTCATCTCAGGAGGAGGCAGACTCTGACGCGATGACTTTTGAGCCAGGTTTAAGTGGATTCTTCTACCACTACAGCTACATGTCACAGTAAAAGAAGCCTATCTCTTCCATCATCTCTCTCTTGCCCCTTTCTAGTGGGGCGCCAGCTCTTCTCAGCAGCCCGGTTGCTATGAATAGTGATGAGGAGAATTCGTTTGACAGTCAACCTTAGGAGTGTGTTGCGGAGGTAGGGGAAGCAGTGTCCGAGATGCATAGCTGTGGCAGTGGGGGTGGTGGTAGACACGGATGTATGAAGGTGATTGTGGTGTGGGGAGGCAAGTAGATCATGATGAAACATCATAACAGGGAAGTGGCAGAGATCAGGAGGAGTATGATGTAGTTTTGGACAGGACCTGGGTACCAGGCAACAAGGAAGGGACATCATCAGGGCAGGAAGGTACTTCTGGCACTGGTAGTGACAAAGAGACAAGTCAAGGTAGGGCCAGATCATCTGCTAAACGGCACATGGCTAGGTCTGCTAGGTCTCCGCTCAGGAGCAGGTGGCGGTGACACTGATGCTGCTTTTGCAGACTCCAGAAAAATCCTGCCAGTTAAGGAGCAAAGTCTGGTGGTGGTGGCATGGGAAAGGATAGCTCTGTACGGTACGCCGTGTGGCTATTCTTTTGTACCTTCCCAGAGGAACGAAACCTGGCACAGTGCCAGATCTGCAAGCAGAAAGTTGCTTCTTCTTCAGCTAAAATTTTAGGGTGCCAATCCTGCTGCTCCCCCTGTTACAAGTGGGAAATTTTTTTGAGGGCTTGCCCACTACTGTCAGGCCTACACAACCACCGCAGGTTTCCTGTTCCACGGCCTAATATTTCGTCAACAGCTGCAGCCTCTGCTAATGCTGCTACTACTACTACCACCAACAGAGCCTCTGCTGCCAGCCTACCACCCTCTGCTACTGCCAGGCCAACACACGAAGGTCAACCCTGTGATGCCCAAAATGGGCACATTTTTCAGTGCTTGTAAAAGCCATTGCTTCTTCTTCAGCTAAAATTTAAGGGTGCCAATCCCGCTGCTCCCCCCCATTACAAATAGGACAATTTTTCGAGGGTTTGCTTATCACTGCTAGGCCTATACAACCACAGGTCTACCCCCTGTAATGCCCAAAATGGGTACATTTTTCAATGCTTGTAATAAGCCATTACTTCTTTTTACTTTCCAGGAACGCCAACCCTATTGCTTCTCCCCATTTTTTATGTTCTTTAAACTATCAAAGACTGTAGCAGGCAATTGAAATGCTAATTAGACCACATGTGATTAATATGCTCATTAACTGTTGTCAATTCAAATGCTAATTAGTCTACTAAAACATGTTTTTATACAGCCTTGTGTGACTTCGCAGTGTTATAAAGGACTTTTAGGGCCGTCAGGCATTGTTTCCCATGCGTTTAGATGAAAGTTTGTCCCAAACTGAACTTTTTATTTAGCAAAAAAAGTCTGTGGAAACGGCGAACCGAACTTTTGAAATAAAACTTTTTAATAAAACTAAATGTTTTATTAACTTTTTGAGCAAACTAGGAGAGCTGCCCAGGAACTTTCAAAAAGAACATTACAGTTGAATTCATTTACCACGCTGTCCAAAATGCAACAAAATTGTAGGCTTTTAAAAATGGTTCCTAAAACCCACCCTGCATTTTCTCAACAAATGTTATGGTATTTACTAACTTGATAATTATATATTCACTCCTCTACTTTCCATGCTAGTTGGGTCCCAGAGTCATACCGCTGGCTTGTTCTCGCAAAACGACCACAGCAAGCTCTGACTGTGCTTAATCGACTAGCAAAACTTAATGGAGAAAAAAATAGCAGCTCTATTACTCCTGATGTAAGTTCACTTCCAATACTTTATCTCCCTGTAAAAGCAGCATTCTGACATTTGCTCTGTACAGACTACATATCCAAGCATCCCTGACAGTCCATACCTCCCAAGTGTCCCTGATTTGGAGGGACTGTCCCTCTTTTGAGTCCATGTCCCCCTGTCCCTCGTTGTTCTCATTTGTCCCTCTTTGAGGTGTAACATGCAGATCTGCATCAATAAATGATTAATTTGCCTATTCAAAGTGTTTCCATTGTTGTAACTGTTACATCCTATCTCCTATCCATCCCTCAATGAGGGGGAGTGGCTTAATTTACTAATCGTCCTTTTTTCCCACCCTGAAAAGTTGTAAGGTATGCTGATAATGTGAATGGTAGGTGAAGGTGATCTTTCCTATAGCTATATATTTTGTTAGCCAAGTAGGATGTATTTTATTACCAGAATAGAATCGTCGCTAGAAAAAATCTTAACAAGAATAAAAATTGCAGCAAAAAAAGCTAAATTACTATACAGTATTTACTTTTAAAGTGGACCAAAACCCAGGATTTTGACTATCCTGGGTTTTGTCCCTTGTCCCCTGGGCACCCGATTGGGGGACTCGCTGTGTGAAAACCACCCAGGTCCCCCCAACAGACTCACCTCTTCCCGGTCCGCGGCCTCTCGTCCAATCAGCACGCTCGGATCCGCTCACGTTAGCTTGTTTAAGCCTTTGTCTAAGGCGAGCGGGTCCGAGCTCGCTGGCGGCTGCATCCCTGCTACTCTCTAACATGGAGCGTGCCTGCGCAAATGCCTGGCACAGGCACGCATCCTGCTAGGAATGCGGCCGCTGCTCACGCATGCGCTGCTGGATCGGTAAAGAATATATTTTTATTGAACCAAACTAAACAATACATACTTTAAAATATGCATTAAAAACATAAAAGGCTCCTCTTACTTAGACACAGGCCATACCATAATTCAGAAGAGGAGTACAGGTGGCCGACATTATCTCCTGCTCTAATGCGGAGCCATGGGTAAAAATGTGCACTAACCGCGCATGTCAACAAGCGGTGATGTAGTTGTACTATATATACTAGTGTCTAGCCTATATGTCTAGGCCAGCCACGCGAACCCTGTACCCCGCTCCCCTTCCTCCCTTTCCCCCTTTCCTTTCTGTTCCTTCCCCCACCCCTTACCCTTGTTTGGTATTTCCCCCCACAATTGTATAACTGTCATCCTTTTGTTTTTGTTTGAAAAACCAATAAAAACTGATTACAATAAAAACATAAAGAACACTGTATTCTCACAATCTGCCAGGGGGGGCTCCTTACACTGCCTTGAAAAAGTGACAGCTTGCTGTCACGAAACGCGTAGGCTTGCTTTCTAGGGGGGGCGCTGGTTACCTATGGATACCATGGATATGTAAGATTGCACATTTTATTGTGTGGCATGTACTTTTTCTTTTTATATTGCGTTTTGCACTTAATTGATTATGAACTGATGGATATGGATGCACTTTTTGAAGCACAGGCACTTGATATGAGAAGTAATTATGGTGAATCATATTAATCATATGGATACTATATAGTTTAATCACGATTTAATTAGTATATATTGGGTAACAGCGCCCTCCCCCCCCCCCCGGCAGATTGTGAGAATGCAGTGTTCTTTATGTTTTTTAATACATATTTTAAAGTATGCATTGTCTAGTTTGGTTCAATAAAAATATATATTTTTGTAATACTAGTTATGTTTGAGTGCAATTGTTAGTCTCTGGCTATAGCTCTTTATTTGGGGAGTCTGGGGCATCCCCATTTCTTTTTGTAACAGAGTGTCTTGTATTTAGAGCACTAATCAGAGCAGTGCACCTGGATTAATATACAATTGTTGGTGCCGCCCACCCCTCCTGTATTTGGATCGGTAAAGAAGGTGAGTTTATGGGCGACATCGCCAATTTAGGATGCCCCAGGGAGAAGAGAATCAATTGGCCAAGGAATCTATAAGATCTCAGTGGGTTTTGGTCCACTTTAATTACACCACATTTGTTTAGATCCCACTAGCTAATACATATACAGACCTGTAGTCTGTTCCTTTCTACCGTAGATGTTGAAACTTGAAACGCAGCATCATTCGTCACCGGTGACTTCAAGAATGACCCCTGTGGATCTCTTTAGGACGCCGGCTATGCGGAAAATCACCATCTTCCTCTCCGCTACATGGTAAGCTCTCCATCCTTTTCCATAATCAGTATGCTTAACCGCCAGTTCTCAATTACTATGTATAGCCAGCGTTTTGCAGGACCAAATTAGGATATTCATTTATTTTTTTTATTTATTCATAATAATTTTTTAGAGAAAATTCGAGGATTTTTTTTAGCAGTGTTATGATAGTGTAGAACACAATTACATTTCAGTTGAATTAATCACTACAATGGCACCCTCTAGTGGTAATGTATGAGGATATGCATTGTCACGGGATGTGATGTCATCTTGTTTTAGAACTTTTGCGACAAGGACAAGTCATACCTCCCAAGTGGCCCTGATTTGGAGGGACTGTCCCTCTTTTGAGTCCATGTCCTCCTGTCATTTGTTCTCATTTGTCCCTTTTTGAGGTGTAACATGCATGAATAAATGATTGATTTGCCCATTCAAAGTGTTTACATACCTCACAAGTGTCTGCTGGAGATATAATACTTTGTAACAGGTTACAGCCTGTCTTTAAAGAGGGGTAAAACCCACATCCCAGCGGCCCTGGAATCCTGCTAGATTCCCTCCCCCCAAGGCAGCTAGAATCAGGATGCCCCACTATTTGAAACCTCCCAGGTCGCCCCGAAACTCACCTTCATTCCTGTTCCAATGGCGTATGCGCAAGCAGCGGCCACATCCCCGCTATCCTTTAGCAGGATGCGTGCCAGCACCAGGTATTTGTCAATGGTCGGCGTGAGCACCCTCCCTGTTAGAGGGTAGTGGGGGGATCCGGCCACCGGATGAGCTTTTAGACGAAGGGGCGGGAGCGGACCCAAGTGTGCTGATTGGACGTGATGCCACACATGCGCCGTAGGACCAGGGAAGGGGGCAGATGGGGCGACCTGGGGGGTTTCACACAGCGAGGCATCCCCAATCAGGATGCAAGAACCAAAACCCAGGATGATCAAAAACCTGGCTTTTGGCCCACTTTAAATGTGATTAGTGACTTTTGCTAGATTTACTGCAGTTTACAGCTATGACAAGTTAGGACACCAGATGGCGCTGTGACCAATGCTCAACTGTAGAGTCTATGGCCCTTATTTAACAAGGGATAGCGCCAGGTAGCGAATGGTGAGCGAACGGTAATGACGGTCACCGCCACGAGAACGCCGGCTCCCCTCCGCAATCACACATTTATCAACCCAATCCTGCTTAGCGACTGACAGAGCGCCAGATAGCGAATCATTCATCATTATTCCAGCCTCACCCCACAGCGCCAGCGAGCGACCTTGAACAGCGACAGGTATGACCTCTCGCTACCTGGCGCTCTCCAATGCATTTCAATGGAGCAATCTTTAAATATTCATAATTAATTGCTATTAATGTTTTTTTTTTTTTTTTTTTTTTTTTTTAAATGTCAAAAATTCTGTGACCACTGCAATGTTATATTTTTAAAAGGTAAAAAAAAAAATAAAAAAAAAATTTGTGCAGGATTGATATTACAGGTCTGATATTAATGTATTCATATTACAAAATGTTTTGAAAAACTTGTTTTTTTTTTTTATACAAAATTATGGTTGTTTGGGGGTTAAAAAACTACCTTTAACCCATTGCCGCCAGCGCTCTGGGGTTTAAACAAGTATTTCACTGCGCTAGAATTTTTTGAGCGTGATTTGTTAATGAATATGCTGGGAGCCGTTCGCTATGGCCGTTCGCTGTCATGCGCTCCCATACAGCGCGGAACCTGTCAAATAGCGACTCCTCACCCAATATTCAACATTACGGCAAACCGACTGAGTCGCTATCAACTACAGAACAACGGCCAAGCACAGCGAATACTAGCGGGCGCTCTGAAAATGCCGGTTTGCCGTAATGTTGAATATTGGGTGAGGAGTCGCTATTTGACAGGTTCCGCGCTGTATGGGAGCGCATGACAGCGAATGGCCATAGCGAACGGCTCCCAGCATATTCATTAACAAATCACGCTCAAAAAATTCTCGCGCAGTGAAATGCTTGTTTAAACCCCAGAGCGCTGGCGGCGATGGGTTAAAAGTAGTTTTTTAACCCCCAAACAACCATATTTTTGGATAAAAAAAAACAAAGTTTTTCAAAACATTTTGTAATATGAATACATTAATATCAGACCTGTAATATCAATTCTGCACAATTTTTTTTTTACCTTAAAAAAAATATCTAACATTGCAGAAGTGGTCACAGAATTTTTGACATTTAAAAAAAAAAAAAAAAAAAAAAAAAAAAACATTAATAGCAATTAATTAAGAATATTTAAAGATTGCTCCATTGAAATGCATTGGAGAGCGCCAGATAGCGAGAGGTCATACCTGTCGCTGTTCAAGGTCGCTCGCTGGCGCTGTGGGGTGAGGCTGGAATAATGATGAATGATTCGCTATCTGGCGCTCTGTCAGTCGCTAAGCAGGATCGGCTTGATAAATGTGTGATTGCGGAGGGGAGCCGGCGTTCTCGTGGCAGTGACCGTCATTACCGTTCGCTCATCATTCGCTACCTGGCGCTATCCCTTGTTAAATAAGGGCCTTAGATTAGAAATTAGATTAATTAGAAAAGTATAATGGCACAGGATTGAAAATCACACAAATACTCTGGATAAAGTTAAAAGGCAATTGCCAGAAATAAAAATCGGGGGCCAAGGGAAAGCATGGAGGGATGCATGGTTTCCAGGAATGCCTGGGGGGCCCCCGATTTTTAATTCTGGCAATTGCCTTTTAACTTTATCCAGAGTATTTGTGTGATTTTCAATCCTGTGCCATTATACTTTTCTAATAAATAGTGTCTTCTGTGGCAAACTATGCCTTTATTGTCCTTTATTCCAGCCTCACACCGGACCTTCACCATAATTTATTGAAAAGCCCAAACCCTTACAAAACGATTCCCCAGCATCTAAAATTAATATATTTTTTATAAGTTTTTAGTCACTTACTTATTATTCTTTCCCCCACTGGGCTGCAACTCTGTTCAGGACTCTAGGATATGGGTGCCGCCATCTTGACTCATGGCATCACACACTGAGGAGAGGAGAGTGGGATAAAGTAAAGCAGGCGAATTACAGCTGTGCTTTGCTCAGACAGAGCAGAGCTGGGGTCAGGAAAAGGTCAGCAATCCCAGAATGCAGAGCAGCACAGTTAGAAGGCACTTTCTGTTTGCAGGCTGCCCGATGTTCCATGAGCCGCCATCTTGGATGTTTAAAGGCTCATAACATGCAGTAGATGCAGGTAGGATGATTTTTAATGTTAGCAATCTGTGTGTACAGGATGTGGGAAACATATAAGATAGACTCTTATTCAGGGTGAAGGTCCGGATTAATGTGAGCAATCTGTATGTACAGGGTGGGGGAAACATATAAGATAGACTCTTATTCAGAGTGAAGGTCCACTTTAACCATTGTATTTGTGTGTTTGGGTGTTTATGGCTTTTTGCTGGTTAGTGGGCCCCATGATACTATATGATTATAGGGCAGTTCATGTGACTAATCGGTGGGAACTCCCAGGAACTTTTAAGCCTCTCTATATCAGTGAATTGTATGCACCAAGCTTTAAAGTGGACCAACACCCAGGATTTTGACTATCCTGGGTCTTGGTCCACTTCGGTGGGGCACCCCCGATCGGGGTGCCCCGCTGTGTGAAACCCCCCGAAAAACTCACCTCTCCCCGCTCCCAGCGCCGACGTACAAGCGAGGATCAGGAACGTCTAAGCGGCAGCCGCCGCCTCCCTCGCGTCACTTTTGGCGCGCGCGCGCCCCCGCCGGCCATTCACAGACGGCCAGCGCGGGCGCGAGCACGCCTACAGGAGCGCGAGGGAGGCGGCGGCGGCCGGCCGCCGCCGAAGATAAGGTAAGGAGTTTGGGGTGTTTGGGGGGGTTTCACCCCGCGGGACATCCCGATCTCGGATCTCCCGCGGGGTGGGGGGTGATCGGCCAGGGAATCTTATAGATTCCCGGACCGATCACCCGTGGGTGTTGGTCCACTTTAAAATGAAAAGATGAAGCTGTCATACTTGGGCACCCTGCCCTCATAGACCTCGATGCGGATGTGTTTTGCTAAATACCAAGTCAGCAACTTTAAAGCTTATGCCATGTCATGTTTTCAATGAAATATATACTTTTATATCTTAAAATTCTGTTGCATAACCGGATGCTCCAACGCCTGTAGCTCTGCCTCTGGGTGCCTCTGGATGCCTCTGGATGCCTCTGTGTGCCTTTGGATGCCTCTGGGTGCCTCTGGATGCCTCTGTGTGCCTTTGGATGCCTCTGGATGCCTCTGTGTGCCTTTTGATGCCTTTGGATGCCTCTGTGTGCCTTTGGATGCCTCTGGGTGCCTCTGTGTGCCTTTGGATGCCTCTGGGTGCCTCTGTGTGCCTTTGGATGCCTTTGGATGCCTCTGTGTGCCTTTGGATGCCTCTGGGTGCCTCTGGGTGCCTTTGGATGCCTCTGGGTGCCTCTGGATGCCTCTGGGTGCCTCTGTGTGCCTTTGGATGCCTCTGTGTGCCTTTGGGTGCCTTTGGATGCCTCTGGGTGCCTCTGGATGCCTCTGGGTGCCTTTGGATGCCTCTGGATGCCTCTGGGTGCCTCTGGATGCCTCTGTGTGCCTCTGGATGCCTCTGTGTGCCTTTGGATGCCTCTGGGTGCTTCTGGATGCCTCTGGGTGCCTCTGTGTGCCTTTGGATGTCTTTGGATGCCTCTGGATGCCTCTGTGTGCCTTTGGATGCCTCTGTGTGCCTTTGGATGCCTCTGTGTGCCTTTGGATGCCTCTGTGTGCCTCTGGGTGCTTCTGGATGCCTCTGGGTGCTTCTGGCTGCCTCTGTGTGCCTCTGGATGCCTCTGTGTGCCTTTGGATGCCTCTGGGTGCTTCTGGATTCCTCTGGGTGCCTCTGTGTGCCTTTGGATGTCTTTGGATGCCTCTGTGTGCCTTTGGATGCCTCTGTGTGCCTTTGGATGCCTCTGGATGCCTCTGTGTGCCTTTGGATGCCTCTGGATGCCTCTGTGTGCCTTTGGATGCCTCTGTGTGCCTTTGGATGCCTCTGGATGCCTCTGTGTGCCTTTGGATGCCTCTGGGTGCCTCTGGGTGCCTTTGGATGCCTCTGGGTGCCTCTGGATGCCTCTGTGTGCCTTTGGATGCCTCTGGATGCCTCTGGGTGCCTCTGGATGCCTCTGGATGCCTCTGTGTGCCTTTGGATGCCTCTGTGTGCCTTTGGATGCCTCTGGGTGCTTCTGGATGCCTCTGGGTGCCTCTAAATGCCTCTGTGTGCCTTTGGATGCCTCTGGGTGCTTCTGGATGCCTCTGTGTGCCTCTGGATGCCTCTGTGTGCCTTTGGATGCCTCTGGGTGCTTCTCTGGATGAAGCCAATGCATACCACTGGCTCCACTGGTGACTGAACTACATTCCACTGCTGATCTGCTGATGGCTGATCTCTGTACTGACGTTTCCCTTATTTCTCTAGATCCTCTTTGACGCGTGTGATTTACCCCGCTTTTATTTTTCTTCTAGGTTTTCCAGTAGTTTTTGCTTCTTTGCCCTAGCAATGGATATCCAGAGGTTTGGTCTCAGCATATATATTGTACAAACAGTCTTTGGATGTATAGAGCTCCCTCTTAGAGTCCTGAGTACAGCTACCTCTGTATACATAGGCAGACGGTTTTCAGTCTTCCTATATCTTGTCCTGTCCGGAATCCTCATCCTGTGCAGTCTGGCCATTCCCGCAGGTGGGTAAAGGTTCAGAAGTATATCTCACAGTGACACTTTGTTAATGGATTTATGTACACATTTATTTCCTAATTAGATTATTCAAACTGGCCATCCAATGATCTGATTGTTTATTGGCTTGAAATTGTTTTGTTGCCCTCAACATCTGGTGGATCTCTCAGAGCTGTGGCCGACCACTGTACCTCTCTGCAGTTAAAATTGGCAGAATTAAAAATCGGGGGCCCCCCAGGCATTCCTGGAAACCATGCATCCCTCCATGCTTTCCCTTGGCCCCCGATTTTTATTTCTGGCAATTGCCTTTTAACTTTATCCAGAGTATTTGTGTGATTTTCAATCCTGTGCCATTATACTTTTCTAATTAATCTAATTTCTAATCTAAGTGTCTGTGGCATATAATTCACCCCCTGGACATGCCAATTTTGGATGCCCCTCTTCTCTGGGAATAAATGGGCAAATACATACCCACATTCTATTGCCAGTGGTGCTCCCCAGGTCCAGATTATAATTGGAGCAACATTCAGATCGCCAAGCTCAACTCACCTCTTCCCGGTCCTGCGGCACATGCGTGGCCACTCGTCCAATCAGCGCGCATGGAACCGAGCGCGCTGGCGGACACATCTCCTGCTACCCTCTAAAAGGGAGCCGGCCATTCACCAATGCCTAGGAAAAGTTAATATCACAGAAGCACTCTTACCCGAGCAATCGTATTGGGAGCTTGGCCAGCGGTGGCACCGCATTCACAAATGCCTGGCACAGGCACACGCCCTGCTAGAGGGATAGCGGGGATGCGGCCGCGACTCGCGCATGCGGCGTTGGACCGAGAAAGAAGGTAAGTGTATAGGATGACCTGGGGGTTTCACACAGCGGGGCATCCCGATTTTGGATGCCTCGGGGGGAGGGAATGGATCTATAAGACTCCCGGGATGATCGTCGGGGGTTTTGGTCCACTTTAAAATTGTTTTCTTCCATTATGTTGCCCTCAACATCTGATGGATCCCGCAGAGCTGTGGCAGACCACTGTACCTCTGTGCAGTTAAAGTGGACCAAAACCCACTGAACTTGTGAAATACATTTGGCCAAAGCCCCTGTCAATACTCCCGTCTTAGGGTGTAGAACTAGTAAGCTGCTCACCTGATGTGTGTCCTGTGTACCTCTCCTCCATTTCTTGCAGTGAGCTGTAGATGCAATAGGTTTCCCGAGTTTTCCTCTGCTTTCCATGCTATTTCCCGCATGACCACACACAAATGTGGTTGCATTGCTTCCCCTATTCCTCAGCATTGCTTACTGGGCTCGCTGATGCCAGAAGCACTAAGAGGAGCGGTTGCGTGGCCACATTTGTAGCATGGTTGTGCAGAAAATGGAAAGAAGGGGGCAAACATTGGAAACCTGATGTTTAGGGTGCAAGGTGCTTAGGGTGTTTAAGTAGAGGCACATGTGACAGGCTTCAAACGGACCTTCACCATGAATTAGAGCCTATCTTATATGTTTTCCCCACCCTGTACATACAGATTGCCCACATTAATCCGGACCTTCACCCTGAATAAGAGCCTATCTTATATGTTTCCCCCACCCTGTACATACAGATTGCTCACATTAATCTGGACCTTCACCCTGAATAAGAGCCTATCTTATATGTTTCCCCCCACCCTGTACATACAGATTGCCCACATTAATCCGGACCTTCACCCTGAATAAGAGCCTATCTTATATGTTTCCCCCACCCTGTACATACAGATTGCTCACATTAATCCGGAACTTCACCCTGAATAAGAGCCTATCTTATATGTTTCCCCCCACCCTGTACATACAGATTGCCCACATTAATCTGGACCTTCACCCTGAATAAGAGCCTATCTTATATGTTTCCCCCCACCCTGTACATACAGATTGCTCACATTAATCCGGACCTTCACCCTGAATAAGAGCCTATCTTATATGTTTCCCCTACCCTGTACATACAGATTGACCTCATTAATCCGGAACTTCACCCTGAATAAGAGTCTATCTTATATGTTTCCCTCACTCTGTACATACAGATTGCTCACATTAATCCAGACCTTCACCCTGAATAAGAGCCTATCTTATATTATTATTAAATGATGCTGAAGGTCCAGTTTCAGGTGACCTCCTTATTATTGCCACTGTGCACTACCCATTCATCTTGATCCGATAATGTAAGTCATACAGTATGTTCTCTACTCCTTGGATCCTAAGAGTGTCATTACTGAAATGTAAGTAAACTTATCAATGTAAAGTTTTTAGCTAGAGCTCATCTTTATTTCTACGTCATATACTGCCGCATATACAATATTGTAGATAACCTAGGCCCTATGCACAAACTAACTCCAGAAATGGTTTACTGATTCTGGAGTGAAATGTCTTGCCTGGCCTGCAGAGCCCAAACCTAAACCCCCATCAAGCGCCTTTGAAATAAGGTGTGGCAATGGCTGCTATCCATGAAAATACCTTGGCTGGCAATTGTGGGAAACCCATATAAATGGCTATGTTTTTTTAAACAAAAGCTAAACAAGAGCACTTGTGGGTGGGTGTAGTGTAGGGCCATTTCTAGGGGTGGGTGGGCAGAGTCATCGCACCAAGGCCATTGTGTTTAGGGACCACTTACATACCTCCCAACTTTTCAGGGTGGGAAAGAGGGACATTTGTTAAATTAAACCACACCACCTTCATTGAGGGATGGATAGGAGATAGGATGTAACAGTTACAACAATAGAAACACGTATAATAGGCAAATTAAGCATTTATTGATGTAGGTCTGCATGTTACACTTCAAAGAGGGACAAATGGGAACAACAAGGGACAGCAGGACATGGACTTAAAAACGGGACAGTCCCTCCAATCAGGGACACCTAGGAAGTATGCACTTAATCCCAGCCCTCCAGTTTTCTGAAGATGGGTCAGGGCCACTTAGTGGTGCTGGTCATACAACAGACCCCTGATTCCCCAATATTGGGCTCAGCCCCTGATGCTATAGAAGAGGCACATATGGGACAGCAACATTAGCACCATAAGATGGGGATGGGGGGTATTTTGCCATCTCACACGGAGAGCTGTATCATCTAGAAACTGGCCCGGTGTAGTGTTCATATACTTGGCCATCTAGTGTGCCCTGAGCAAGTAACAAACTCTAATCACGTCCTATTTCCTGATTGTTTCAGAAAAAAATGATTCAATAATTACATCATATGCTTCTGGGTAGACATATTTTTATAGATTCGTTATGTATTTCAGACACACTTATGTTGCAGTTGACTGTCACTGTATTATCCAAAGGATTTCTTGGCTCCGCCATTGTGTGTGCTCATCTTTATAGTACTGAGCTCTTTCCTACTGTGCTAAGGTAAGCATAAAGTAAGGGGCTGGGCTTTATATTGACCTCTTGTATCAGAGGGTGGTAGGTATGAATGCCTA
Source organism: Gastrophryne carolinensis (assembly GCA_027917425.1). Classification (NCBI taxonomy): domain Eukaryota; kingdom Metazoa; phylum Chordata; class Amphibia; order Anura; family Microhylidae; genus Gastrophryne; species Gastrophryne carolinensis. The sequence goes on along the minus strand of CM051241.1, from coordinate 168,816,194 downwards.
AAGAAACCCTACAGTCTCTAATAAAATATCCCTCCCCCCCCCCATGCTCAGTCATTGTCGGTTAAAATGTAACTCAAATGAACAAAGGGGGAGTGGCAGCTGCTCAGACCATTTTATAACTAACCTGGGAGGTGCAAGTCAGCAGGGCAATTAGGTTACTAAAGACTTAAAGGAGCCGCAGCACTCAACACTGTTAGCTTGCAGACCAACCTATAATCTGTCTCTAAATCTGGTAAAAACAGATGCTCGGTCACACACATCTGCAGAAGTATGCTAAGCTGCACCACTACGCCAAGGTGCCTCTGTGGGGTGCAGTCCAAGCTCTAATCTATGAGAGCCCCATTTGGGACATACAATGCAATAGATAAAAAGGGAGCAGCTTACCTGAGGTTGCCCTAAACCTCATGTGCAAGCCATGGGGTGGAAGGGTCAAGACCTTGCAATACAGCCTAGACCCCACACCCCATGTGCTTGCACAAATTCAAATGAACAAAGGGGGAGTGGCAGCTGCTCAGACCATTTTATAACTAACCTGGGAGGTGCAAGTCAGCAGGGCAATTAGTCCCAAATGGGGCTCTCGTAGATTAGAGTTAGGACTGCACCCATAGAGGCACCTTGGCGCTTGGTGGTGCAGCTTAGCATACTTCTGCAGATGTGTGTGACCGAGCCTCTGTTTTTACCAGATTTAGAGACAGATTATAGGTTGGTCTGCAAGCTAACAGGGTTGAGTGCTGCGGCTCCTAAAATGTAACTCACCTGGTCCCCGCAGCCAGTGCTTTCCCCTAGCATGGCAATGGCTGCAATGACTCTGGCATCTACAGCAACACAGAGGTGGATGGTCATCTGTGCAGCTCCGCTGTGGTGGCTGCCGGAGTGCCGTGGGGACCAGGTGAATATTTTTTAACTCCTTGCACTATAGGGGGTAGTTAACTGACTTACGTGTCACTATGGAGGCTAATTTAAGACTAGCGCCACGTATTGCCATGTGAGCGTCTATGTAGTGGCGTTAAGAGCGTCCACAAGTGGTCGCTGCAACCGGGTGTCTGGCGCTGTGACCTAGCTTAGCGGCCGCACAAGTGTTGCTGTACTATCCTGTCCAGCATTGATAAATGTGATGTCTGCAGGGCGCTGTAGAAGCGCTCTCCCTGATTCACTGCTGAGTGTCCCGAGGTCAAAGCGCCCAAGATGACGCTACATCTAACAACAGGACAATGCTGCAGCGAGTGATAGGTGCGGCCGGCACTTGACGCTGAAGCCTATATTTAAGAAAAAAAACTACCAGCATCGACGCTCTAAAGCTGGGTGTTCTAGCATTGAGCGCCAGAAGCTATGTGATAAAAGTAGGAAAAGGAATGACATTGTTTTATCACTGTGACAATGACACTGCAATTGCCGACCTGCACATACAATTCTGCATAAATAAAAAAATCACAATAAAAGTGTTTGGTTCCGGGCTTTAACTTTAGGAAAACGCTATTTATAAACAACCAAATAAAACACCATTGAAATGTATGGGAGAGCGACACTGAGCGACAGGTACTACATGGCGCCGCTGAACGTATAGCGCCGGCGCTATACACTGAGCCACCGCTAGTGATACATATGATGCTATTAGAGGTGCTCACCAGATTGACTTTTATATATATGGTTTTCACATACAGTGCTTGGCGTTCACCTGACGCTACGTGGCAAAACATGGCGTTAGCGTCTGTTAAATAACCCCCTTAATGTGTCAGTCCAGACTTCTCCCCTGCAGTTGCTTTGCTGAAGTCCACGTCTCATCCGGTCCCAAGAATGGCTCCAGTGGCATCCAGACGCATCCCTGATGTCTCTTGCAGAGGGAGAGAATGGAGGCAGTGCATGGGACACCCTCTCTACTGCAATGAATAGGGCGAGGTGCACTCGTGATGGAAACAGGGCTGGACCCCTGGAAGAAATCTTTGGGCATGTGCAGGTAGAAGAACCCAGTCCAAGGAACGGGATTTTTACTATACCGGGCTTTGGTCCATCCCCCTGGGGCACTTTAGTTTGGGATGTCCTGCTTTGTGAAAACCCACTGTTCTTACCTTTCCACTAGCCCACGACACGCACTCCTCCAATATGCATGGCCAGAGAAGCTGAATGGAATCCCAACATCACAGACAAGCGGCACAAACACTTGCATCCTTCGGCGGTGTTCGCCCAGGGGTGATCGCGCACAGCCAGAAAAGGAATGCAATTGATGCTGCCACTGGCTGCGCATGCGTTGTGGGATCATTGGCTAGGTAAGCATACTGGGCGACTGGGGGGGGTTCAGACAGTGGGGCATTCCATTTCAGAGTTCCCTGGGGAGAGAGAATCAGGGCTGCATTTGGTATGCTTTAAATGTTGGGGCGTAGGAAAGTATTTTGTCTGGACTTTCCCTGGGGGTGATCACGCATAGCCAGAGAAGGAATGTGATTAATGCTGCTGCTGGCTGCCCATATGCCACGGGATCATTGGTGAGGTATGCTAGCATACCGGGCAACTGAGGGAGTTTCAGACGGTGGGGCATCCCAGTTCAGGGTGCCCTGGGGAGAGGGAATCAGGGCCACATTTGGTATGCTTTAAATGTTGGGGCACAGGTAAGTATTTGTCCAGACTTTCCCTTTAAAGTCTATTTAAAAGACCATTTAAAGTCTTGAAGGCTGAAGCTGTCCCGTTTCAGTTTTGTCAGTTCCATTAAAGACAGGGTGAATGCAGTGCACACCCCTGCTCCAGACACAAGGAAGCAGGCTACCTTGTTAATTGTCAGCAGGGGGCTCACCATGTACAGTATGTGCTATCAATGATGGATATGTAAGGGGGTATTGAGAGCAGGCTGGCAGTGGGCTGCCAGCTGCAGAGCTGTACAGAAACCAGGCTGCGGGTGGTTAGGTTAGTATAGTTTGGTCAGTCATTTGGTAATCCTATATCTCTAGATCATATGCGGCCATTATGTATAGAACTGCTATCAGAAACTTTAGGGTTCTATGCAACCAAATCCCCAGAGGACGTTTTCTCGACATATGCATTGTCCACTACTGTGAGGAATAGGGAAAATATTATATTTCATTCTATTGCTGATACCCAACCCCCCCCTCCCCCCTTAAGCTTCCCTGTTCTTAGCAAATGTCACCCTTACAAGCCTAGCAGGAAAAGGTCCATACATGGAAATGAGGTTCTGACACTCAGAAAAGGCAGTTCCAGGTTGAAAGCCCCCCTGCGGCTTCCCTAACATCTTTGTCAGACAGCGAGGGGCCAGCATCCTCCTTAGCTGGGGAGGTGTGAAAAATTTATTCTAATATCTCCTTGCCTGGCTCCCAAATTATGTAAAAAATTATACTCCTGAATGGCTCGTCCAATTTATGTAAACAATTATTACCAATATCTCCTTGAATAACTAAAATATTAATAATAAATATATATATCCTGCCCAGCTCAACTAAAATATTAATAACTGGCCAATGATAACGCAATGGATACACGTAAAAGACTGGATACTCTTTGGGCATCTGGTAAATACGAAGAACACTGAGGCAAATAGTAAATATTGAGATATATGGTTGGAAAAATGGCCAAAGATAATGCAATTTAACCTACATGCAACACCACATATATTAACCACTAATGGGTGGATTAACAGCACAAACAACATTCTGAGCCAAAAATCACACAGGGAATATATAGTTAAAACCATGCAGAAAAGAAAAAAACACCTCAAGTTAATATAGGCACCCAAAACAATGCTAAAAGTAATGGTTTGTTTGCAACACAGTGATATCCCCTGGCAGCACTAACCAGTGTTAGCTATGGCACAACATCAGTAGCAGCTATCTCTGTTACCTTCCTGGGTCACTCCTCTAGCCTGTCTCCGCAGTTCCTCTCAGCTCCCTCAGTTGCTGGCCTCTCCTCGGGTCTATAGCAAGGCCGTTCTTGTGTGCTAGCAGTTTCCCCTTCTTGCCTTCCTCCCCCTCAGCTGCTTCTCTCCCTCAGATATATCCCCAATATCCCTTTGATCTCTAGGCTGGTCTTCCTCGTCTGGCTACTCCGAACTTGTCCCAACCTGCTTTGCTGGCCTGTAGGTGGGCCCGTATCGGAATTTCCAGGCAACTGTTCTCCCAAACCTGGTTGCTTGTTTGGTTGAAACTGATTTTATTGATTAGTTTCAGAATGCTGATCTACTATCTACTGCGAATACACTTCCTGCCCCGGCAGTCTAGGCCCACTGATATTCTAACAAGCTTCCCACTGATGTCATGCCATGAAATATTATGTATATCCATATATTTAATAAATGGACAAAATTAGTAACAATATTAATTTTCCATAAAGGCCCATTGTTTACAATAGCATATTCAAAAGAATTCCCCACATTCCCTGCCCCTTAGTTTCCCTCTCAGCCCCCTGTACCCTGCCCCACTATACCCACAAGTCAAGAAACCCCAGCCCCCAATGCTATAGCCCCATCTTCATGGTGGGGGGGGGGGGGGGTCACGGCAGGGGCCGGCCAGGGGCTGGTAATATCCTGGTCTGATTTTTGGCCACTGCATCTCCTTATTGTGGGTGTTGTGAGCAGAGGTTGGTAAAAATGAAAGCCCTCTACTTTGCAGACCTGGGAATGCTGATGGTAAATAGTCACACGGTTGATGCAAAGCCATAACTACAGCCTCTATTACTCTAACCTCAACTTTTATGTGCCCTAAACATAGGACAGGTTTTTGGAACATTCTGACAATCAAATGGTAATCCTAAATGTAGTTCATATACCACATATTATATACCACACCGCTGACACATCTGATACTGGACCATAATGTTATCTCCCTAGGCACCAAGAAAGAAAAATGAACCAAAATCAAGTGACCCGAAAAAGACTGTAACCTAAGTAAAGTGTATGACTGAACAAGATGGAAACAATGCACTGTACTTACTAAATGTCCTTTATATTTTATTCAAATCCTGACATTTTCTAGGAAAAATAGCTAACCATATATGTTATATTTTGCAGGCAAACTGGGATGGGAATAACCAATATGATGATGAGACTGGGTGCAGTAATTTCCCCCTTGGTAATGATGACCAAGGCATATGGTGAATTTCTTCCTCTTGCTATATTTGGTACAGTGCCCATTATCTGTGCAGTGCCACTCTTATTCCTCCCAGAAACTCTGAACAGCCCTATGCTCGATACAGTGGAAGAGGTAGAAACCAGGTAAGTAATAATGTGGTATATTATATGGTATACGGTAACATTAAAAGGTCTTGCACTTTGAGATGGTCGTGAGCCACATTTGCAGTGAATAGATCATAGGAGCTATATAAACAACTGGAAATGGTTGAACACAAATAATGCAATCAAGTGCCTGAAAGCCTCAAATGTTATTATCCAGTGTGTGCGTGGATCTACCTTCCCCATGAAAGACTTACACCTAGCACGGGAATACCTCCAGTCCCAAAGAGGTAAAACCGGACCAACACCTGTTTTTTCTTTAATGGGTGTTGGTCCTGCTGTCTGCTCATCTCAATAAGCTCGGGGGGACATCCAGAATGCTGGAGCCCCCCTCGCACATAACCCCCCAGAACGCCCGTAATGCTCACCTTCATTCATTCACCTTCATAGCCTTCATTATGAGCCAGTGCGTCGTGCGCCGTCGGGCGGTCATGTGGGCCATAGTCGCGTCCTCTGTGCCGGCAGCCGGCACAACCTGCCCACGTGACCGCCCCACGGCCAAACGCAGGACTCCTTTCCCGGCGCTGGCTCGTGTGAAGGTGAGCATTACAGGCGTTCTGGGGGGTTATCTGCAAGGGGGGCTCCAGCATTCTGGATGCCCCCCCAGCTTATTGTGATGAGCAGATAGCGGGATCAACACCTGTTAATGAAAAAACGGGCGTTGGTCCGGTTTAACTGGAAGAACTGAAATTGATTGGCACTGGAAGCAGAGACCAGTAAACCATCATGGTTCTCTGCTTGTCCCACTCTACATTAACTTAAAGAGGAACAACACCACTCCCGATGAGTAGGGCTAATTCATTTTTTTCCCCTCGACACTGCTTTTGGATGTTTTCGTTCTGTGAATCGCCAACATCCAGTTGTATGCACTGGCTAAGCAAAGCTTAACCGCTCAATAAATGACAGCAGCGTCCTTAGCCATCGGAAGCACTCACCTGTCTTCTCTTCCCCTGCACTTGAAATATTGTGACTTTTACCTCCCCCCTGTGCTGCAGTCTATACAGCAGGCATTGGTTCATGAGCGAGTGGGAGATCGGGGTTGGGCGCAGTGTCTGCTGGGAAGAAGTGGTGAAGAAAGATGACACTGCCCATTGGAAGACGCCCATGGACAAAGGATGGGTGGTTTAGATGCGCTTAGTGAGATGAGCACAAATAGCCCAATTATTGAACCGGAGGGGTAGGAGGGCAGGCAGAAGAAGTCTGGGGAGTTATTTTTAACTCCCAAGTCGTGCCAATGTTCCTCTTTATGTCGCCATCTATGAGTAGTGTGCAAGACCTCCACAGACTGTTGGCCTGGAGCACTTATTATTTTTGGGGCCCACCAGAGGACATTATCCTTGGGGTCCACCCTTCAGACCTTAGGATCTCACATAGCAGGCATTGCCTCCAGGGCCAGCCGACTTTAATCTTGATAGAAGCTTTAAACTATAGGCTGGATTCAACAAACAAACAAAACATGTACCTGAAAATAAGGAGTGTATTCAGTCTTTATTTCAGAATAAACCATTAGATCAGGAGTTCCCAAACTATTTTCCATGAAACACCACTTTCCATTTTCTGATTTATATCAAGTACCACCTGGGTGCTGCGGGAGCCTTGTCAGTCACCTAAAACCATAATCAAAACACACAAAACAGCCAAGTGAATGAATCACACAAAAATGGAGCAGTTTTTTATATTTGTGTAATGACAGCAGATCAGGCTGTGGTACAGGTCAGTCTGCAGCCTTGTTAATTACCACCCGAGAGGATCTCCAGTACCACCTGTTGGGAAGAAGAGAGAACATTAACACCTGAAACTTTCACTCTGGATGGACCAAAAGATCAAGTGACTGTAAATTATGTGATTTACTTAAACAGGATATTCACCCTATATAAGAGGCTATCTTTTATGTTCCCCCCCGTACATACAGATTGTCCACATTAACCTGGACCTTCACCCTGAATAAGAGCCTATCTTATATGTTTCCCCCCCCGTACATACAAATTGTCCACATTAATCCGGACCTTCACCCTGAATAAGAGCCTATCTTATATGTTTCCCACACCCTGTACATACAGATTGCCCACAATAATCCGGACCTTCACCCTGAATAAGAGCCTATCTTATATGTTTCCCCCACTCTGTACATACAGATTGCTCACATTAATCCAGACCTTCACCCTGAATAAGAGCCTATCTTATATGTTTCCCCCACCCTGTACATACAGATTGCTCACATTAATCCAGACCTTCACCCTGAATAAGAGCCTATCTTATATGTTTCCTCCACCCTGTACGTACAGATTGCTCACATTAATCTGGACCTTCACCCTGAATAAGAGCCTATCTTATATGTTTCCCCCACCCTGTACATACTGATTGCCCACAATAATCCGGACCTTCACCCCGAATAAGAGTCTATCTTATATGTTTCCCCCCACCCTGTACATACAGATTGCCCATGTTAAAAACCATCCCATGTGCATCTACTGCATTTGAGCCTTTAGACATCCAAGCTGGCGGCACATAGAGTCTCAGGCTGTCTGCAAACAGAAAGTGTCTTCTGACTGTGTCGCTCTGCATTGTGGGATTGCTGTCCTTTTCCTGACCCCCAGCTCAGCTCTGCTATAACCCATCCCCTGCACTTTACCCTGCTCTCCTCTCCTCAGTATGTGATGCTTCTGAAGCAAGATGACGACACCCATATCCTAGAGTCTTGAACAGAGTTGCAGCTCAGTGGGGGAAAGAATAAAAAGTGATTAAAAACTAAAAATATTTAAATTTTAGAAGCTGGGGAATATTTTTTTTAAGGGTTTGGGCTTTTCATGAAATGATGCTAAAGGTCCGGTTTAAATGTTATATAAAAAGTACCGGGTATATGAAATAAGTTGTCCCTTGCTTTAGCGGAATTTTAAGTGTAAATCACACTTGTAACTCCCTGCCTTTGCTAAACCTTATATGATCTTGTGCCTTATTCTGAAATAAAGCATGACTGTCCTTATTAGGAGATGTTTAAAGCAGAACTTCAGTCATCCAATGACCCCCCACCCTGCCACCCTACCCTGGCAATGAGGCAGGACAGGGGGGGATTCAAATAAAAAAGACCATACCTTAGCCAGGCTGCTCCTTCCGGGCCCCAGAGGCAGCCGCAGTAAAAGAGACAAAGCCACATCCCCCTGGTTTGTGCGCGCCTCTGCCACTCATTCGCTTAAATCGGCAGGTGGAAGTGCACACAGAGTTAAGTTATTAGTAAAAGTATTAGAGCATTGGAGAAAGAATGAGGAGAAACAGTGGGTGTGGCAACAGCAACGTGATGTAAGCACACTGTGTGCTGTACATATATTATACTAAAAAAATAAATGCATTGTTGTGCCTCTAGTTATTACTGGCAGCACATAAGGGTCGATTCTAAATGCAAAAGTTAATTAATTTCGGATCGGGAATCGGAAGTTTGGGTGGGTGTTAGTCATTTTTTCCCTTTTTTTTGGGCCATTTCGTATTCGCACGAACGTTCGGGCCTAGACGTATATGCTCTTTCGATCTTCGGCCGTCAATTGTATTATTTCCGTTAGTTATTGTATATTTCCCGTCCAAATCGTATTTTTTGCGAGCAGTCCTAATTTTCCCGTTAATGACATGGGCTTGCGATCAATTCAGAGAGCTGATTGGCAAGTGTTTCTAGGCACATTTAAGGGTTGATTCCCGAACTCTTATCCGGCAGCTTTTTGGCCTTGGGAGTAGCATGGATAGGAGTGAGTTCGAGGAACATCAAGCTCTAATGCTTTTTGGCATCGATTTGATCCGGATGTCTGAGGGCAGATTGCCCCTGCATCGTCGCATGCACATCGATGGCATGAATGACATTGAGCTGTTCGAGCTGACCAGGCTTAATCGCGCTTCCGACGTTGGGGCCAACAGAAGAAGAAGAGGAGGAGGATTAGTGCCCTGGGTCCTGGCTAATTTTGTAAAATAGTTTTGCACTTGTTGGTATTTTTATACATTTTATACTTTTATAAAAAAAATAAAAAAAATTTTTTTTAACATTTTACGAGCTTTTAAGCAACCCAAAGCCCAAAAAAAGTAAAAATTTTTAAATAAATAATATTTTAAGGCTTTAGAAATGTGTCATTTCTAATATGCGCAAAAAAAGACATTTACACAAACACGAAAATACATGCTTAGAAACAGATAGACATATGTACATTATGTGGTTTGGGTAAGTTTTAGGGTCCGAGAAATGAAGAAGGATGCAAGCGCTAAGGGGTTTGGGTAAGTTTTATGGGCGTCAAAATGAAGAAGGATGCAAGCGCTAAGGGGTTTGGGTAAGTTTTATGGGCGTCAAAATGAAGAAGGATGCAAGCGCTAAGGGGTTTGGGTAAGTTTTATGGGCGTCAAAATGAAGAAGGATGCAAGCGCTAAGGGGTTTGGGTAAGTTTTATGGGCGTCAAAATGAAGAAGGATGCAAGCGCTAAGGGGTTTGGGTAAGTTTTAGGGTCCGGGAAATGAAGAAAAATCCAACCGCCAAGGGGTTTGAGTCAGTTTTAGGGTTAATAAAGGTACGTGTAAGAATGTCGCAAAGTAGTTTGGTTGAGCTAGGTAGTGTACGATATGGGCCACATTAGTTGAGTGTAGCTTGTATTGCGCATGCGCAAGATCTTCCACATTTACGAGCGCACGAGTGTTAGAGGCTAAAAAGCAGGAAAAACCATCAGGAAACGCAAGAAATACGAAGAGGTGGACGATGGAAGAAGGGAAAAATAACATGCTGCCGTCTCAACAACAGATCACTCAACCGAAAATTTACGTTTGGAAATGACTGGCCCAAGGTCGGGAGATAACATACGAACGGACGGGAATTTTACAATAGGAAACTCATTAGGTTATAGAATCACTCGCAAGTTCATACGAATGCTCGATCGTTCGGAAATAATACCATGATCGGCAACAAAATCAAAGCTTTGACATGTTTCTTTGAATCGACCCTATAGTGTGACAACAGAAAGGGGTGAGAGATGCTGCAGGCTAAGAGCATCTCCAGCCTGTCAGCATATAGTGTGACCAGAGAGGAGGGCGGGGTTTCATAGCTGCAGAGAGAGGCAGCCAATCAGAAAGTCAGAGGAGGGAGCAGGGGGTGATTCCGTTCTTGGTCCACTGAAGGTTGATTGAAGGACCAGATCAGCGGGGTGGAGACTGAAAGCTGAATGAGGAAGTGATTTCCGCACTAAAGAGGCAAACAAGAGAGGAAGGACTGCGCTTGAGCCATTCAATGTAAGAAAAGCTACTGATATTTATTTTTTAACTTCTGATTTGCCAATCACTTTAATCAGTCGGATGTTGTATCGTTTCGAATGGCCGGAAAATTCTCGTTCATCACTTGGTTGTAATGTGTAAACAGAAGTCACCCTAAAAAAAAAAGTGTTTTGCTATGAGAATGAGCATTTGCATTAGCGACCGCTTGACCAATAAATTCTGGGCATCTGAACACAGTCGCTGAATTGCAGAAGATTTTCATGGTGACTCGCTGAGCGAACAGCCAATTCATCTGCTCGTGTAAACCCAGCATTACTGATGTATTAGAACTTCACAGGACAAGAAGCAGCAGGACATGTCCTGTCAGCACCTCTCAGAAGAGGAGTAGCTAGGCTTTCTGGCACCTGGGCAAAGATTCGAAATGGTGCCCCCCACCTGTTCTCAGGCCCCCCTTTGGCACCTCCCTGACCTGCTGCACCCGGGGCAAGTGTCCCTCCTGCCCCCCCTAGCTATGCCCCTGCCTCTCAGCATGGTCACTGTCAGCATACCTCCCAACTTTTTAGAGTGGGACAATTATTCATTTAAGCCACGCCCCCTCACTGAGGGATGGGTAGGAGATAGGTTGTTACAGTTACAACACTATAAACACTTTGAACGGGTAAATGAATCATTTATTGATGCATATCTGCATGTTACACCTCAAAGCGGGACAAATGAGAACAATGAGGGACAGGGGGACATGGACTCAAAAGAGCGACAGTCCCTCCAAATCAGGGACACTTGGGAGCAGGGGCGGACTGGCCATAGGGCACACCGGGCAAGTGCCCGGTAGGCCGTCACCTCCTCTGCAATGGCCGCCTGCTGATCTGGTAGTTTATCGGTTCCAGCAATGCTTCTTGCAGCGGGCTGGGTGAATAGGAGTCGCTGCGGGCCGTCCTGCCAGCTCCCATTCACCCGGCCCGCCATGAGAAGCTTTGCAGGAAAGTCGACATTATAGTTGAAGGCTGCAGGATGGCGGACGTTCGTGGGAGCGGCTGGATGGGTGCGTATAAAGGTGGGTCCTCGGGCTCCCCAACCCCTTACTTTGCCTTGAGAAAGAGACCTGGCAGGTCTCGAAATGCGTTGGTGCACTGTGGGGGGGCGCTGCTTTGCTCTGGACTATGCACGATGGTGATTGGTCAGTAATTCATGTACTGTATGTTTCCTTTTGGCTGACTTGATTTCTGTACTGGGTTGAATGCTATGCTTTGCACATGTGATAATTGAAATGGATGCACTTTATTTGGCACTTGCACTTCTTTGAATATATTTTTAAATTTTGTATATTAGGTTAGGATTAAAGTGGACCAACACCCAGGATTTTGACTATCCTGGGTTTTGGTCCACTTCGGCGGGGCACCCCGATCGGGGGTGCCCCGCTGTGTGAAACCCCCCAGAAACCCCGAAAAACTCAGCTCTCCTCGCTCCCACGTGACCGCCGCTGCCAATCCCCGCCGACGGACAAGCGGGAGGCAGTGACGGACAAGAGAGCGCGCCTCCCGCCTCCCGCGCGTCACTCTTACAGGGCGCGCCCGCGCCGGCCATTCACAAACGGCCGGCGCAGGTGCGCGTCCTGCTAGAGGGACGCGCGGGAGGCGGCGGCGGGCGCCGCTGGATCGTGGATAAGGTAGGGATTTAGGGGTTTCTAGGGGGTTTCACACAGTCAGAGGTCTGATCGGTCCGGGAATCTTATAGATTCCCGGGCCGATCATGGGAGGGTGTTGGTCCACTTTAATTAATTGTATTATAGATGAGTACATGCACTTATGTGAGCAACAGCCCCCCCTGGATGATATAAACGCCTATGGCATGTTTGTGTTTTTAGTAGGTTTTAATCAGGTGATAATAATAAAAGAAATTTGTTTTGATATGAAATACTGAGTGAGTGCAATTGTTAGACCCTGTGGGCATTTTCTGTGGGGTGTAAGAGGTAACCCCCATTTTGTATATAAAGTGCAGACTGGAGGAGCGTCTGCGCATGTGCCGTGGGACTGGTGGAAAGGTAAGTGGAGTGAGCAAATCTGGGGGGAATCCCAAATTGGGTGGCCCCTGGGGCATGGACCTATCACCAGTATAATGAAAATCCTGGTGATAGGTCCACTTTAAAGAGAAACAACACCCAAGATTTTCCCAGTAAAACCTACCTGACTACCAATCTAATGGCACATGCACCCAGCTAGAGGCCAGTGGGGATGTGGCCGGCAGCATGCTTGGCTCCATTCGACCCTTAGCCAGCAAGCATCGGTGCATATGCCGTTGGAATGGCAGTCAGGTAAGTTTTACCAGCGATCTGTGTGGTTACCCCGGGGGCAAGGACCAATCTCAGGTTTTGGTATGGTTTAAAATATATAATAAATATATTAATGTGACATTAATTGTCATGTAATTCACTATACTGGGCTGTACAAAGTTTAGCAGGGCCGTTGTGACCAAAAAGTTCCCGGCCATAATTTTCCATAAAGGCCCCTTGTTTATACAATGTGCATCCCCTTTTTAATATATATTATGTTTTCTTTCATGTCTTTAGAGGCAAGTACCACACCTGGAACAGCAAGAAAAATGAATTTACAAAGGGCACTAAACTCTAAGTTAAACTCCATCTACATCACAATATAAAAAGCATAAAGAAAAACAGTGGCCTATCTCCAATGATGACTGACGGATCTGAAAGCTATGCAGCCATTGTTTGATCATTGTGCAATGGCTTGGGCTGCAATCATCTAATCCTCGTGGTCTGTTTTAAGAAAGAGAATTACATTCGGTTTCCGTCATAGAACACTAATAAAACAATTCTAGATATAAAGAGTTTCTGCAAGTGACAGACTTCTTTTGTAGAATAAAAGTTATTAAACCGGACCTTCACCTTGAATAAGAGCCTATCTTGTATGTTTCCCCCACCCTGTACATACAGATTGCCCACATTAATCTGGACCTTCACCCTGAATAAGAGCCTATCTTATATGTTTCCCCCACCCTGTACATACAGATTGCTCACATTAATCCGGACCTTCACCCTGAATAAGAGCCTATCTTGTATGTTTCCCCCACCCTGTACATACAGATTGCTCACATTAATCCGGACCTTCACCCTGAATAAGAGCCTATCTTGTATGTTTCCCCCACCCTGTACATACAGATTGCCCACATGATTCCAGATCTTCACCCTGAATAAGAGCCTATCTTGTATGTTTCCCCCACCCTGTACATACAGATTGCTCACATTAATCCGGACCTTCACCCTGAATAAGAGCCTATCTTGTATGTTTCCCCCACCCTGTACATACAGATTGCCCACATGATTCCAGATCTTCACCCTGAATAAGAGCCTATCTTGTATGTTTCCCCCACCCTGTACATACAGATTGCTCACATTAATCCGGACCTTCACCCTGAATAAGAGTCTATCTTATGTTTCCCCCATCCTGTACATACAGATTGCTCACATTAAAAATCATCCTACCTGCATCTACTGCATTTTCTGAGCCTTTAAACATCCAAGATGGTGGCACACAAAGTCTCAGGCTGCCTGCAGACAGGAAGTGTCCTCTGACTGTGCCACTCTAAATTCTGGGATTGCTTTCCTTCTCCTGACCCCACCTCAGCTCTGTCTGTGCAAAGCACAGCTATAACCCCGTCCCCCTGCACTTTTGCCTCCTCTCCTTAGTATGTGATGTGATGTAATGGCAGCGCCCCGTATCCTAGAGTCCTGAACAGATTTGCAACCCAGTGGGGGAAAAAATAAAAAGTAAGTGACTAAAAACATTAAATATATTAAACCAGACCTTTACCCTGAATTAGAGCCTATCTTATATGTTTCCCCCCACCCTGTACATACAGATTGCTCACATTAATCCAGACCTTCACCCTGAATAAGAGCCTATCTTATATGTTTTCCACACCCTGTACATACAGATTGCCACATTAAAAATCATCCTACCTGCATCTACTGCATGTTACGAGCCTTTAAGCATCCAAGCTGGCGGCCCATGGAGTCTCAGGCTGCAGACAGGAAGCGTCTTCTGACTATGCCGCTCTGCATTGTGGGACTGCTGTCTTCTTCCTGACCCCATCTCTGCTCTGTCTGAGCAAAGCACAGCTATAACCCCGCCCCCTGTACTTTTTCCCCCTCTCCTCTCCTCTCCTCTCCTCTCCTCAGTATGTGATGCTTCTGAGGCAAGAACCCGGCGCCCTTATCCTAGAGTCCTGAACAGAGTTGCAGCCCAATAGAAGAAAGAATAAAAAGTGACTAAAAACTTAAAATATATTAATTTTAGATGCTGGGGAATAGTTTTTTAAGGATTTGGGCTTTTAATTAAAAGACACTGAAGGTCCGGGTTAACACTTTATTCCTATTTAACGTACCTCTAGTAAATAATTTCCATTTGCCTGCTGGATTTTTCCTTTTCTTACATCAAGGCATTACCTTGCTATCATTTCAAATAAGCCTGTAATAAGAGAAACATGGACATCAGTATAATAGGCCCCTCTTATGATGGATGTACTGTAATCTGGACTTGTGAGTGGTATTTGTACAGTAGCCAGAGATCCCTTATAATAATGTTTTAAATATTTTAAAGCAAAGAGAACATTGATTGCTGTCAGATTATTTATCCCCACTGGGAAAACGTTGGTTTACTTCATGCACTGATAATGGGTTGAGAGAAAATCATGCCATGAAAAGCAAAGTGTAAAGCACGCCCCGACCATAATACAGGGTTTGGATTTCTTGTGGAACTAAATGATGAGAATATAAGCTCACTCTAGAGCAGTGGCCCCCAACCTTTCTTATCATGAGAGCCACGTTAGAGAGAGAGTCGGGAGCCACACTCAATGTGAAAAAATGGTAGAAGGTATATAGCATCAAACATGACGGGCAGTCCCCCCCAGCCCTGTCCCCAAATAATAAATATGCACATAAAGCACCTGGATGCTCCTGTCCCATGTCCCCAAGATGTTTCTGGCAGATTTGGGCAGGCTAAATTACTGCACTTTGTTTCCTAACTTCCATCTTAGAAATGTCGCACAAAGGGTCACGTGAAACTATGGTTCTGTCAGGACGCCCTTACCTTCTGTCTGGTCCGGCGGCGTTCTCGTGCGGCGCAGGCTCAGGCGCCTGGCCGGGGTCCTCTCCACTCGGCGCCGGCTCAGCGACGCTGATCGCTTTCGCCTCCTCCTCTCCCCGCTGGGAGGCCGGAGATTGGATGGGCAAAGCTGGGAGGACAGGAATGTATGGGGCAGAGAGACAGGGATGGATGGGGCAGAGCTGAGGGGGACAGGGATGGATGGGGCAGTGCTGAGGGGGACAGGGATGGATGGGGCAGAGCTGAGGGGGAAAGGGATGGATGGGGCAGAGCTGAGGGGGACAGGGATGGATGGGGCAAGGCTGGGGGGACAGGGATGGATGGGGCAGAGCTGAGAGGACAGGGGTGGATGGGGCAGAGCTGAGGGGGACAGGGATGGATGGGGCAGAGCTGAGGGGACAGGGCTGGATGGGGCAGAGCTGAGGGGACAGGGATGGATGGGGCAGAGCTGAGGGGGACAGGGATGGATGGGGCAGAGATGAGGGGACAGGGCTGGATGGGGCAGAGCTGAGGGGACAGGGCTGGATGGGGCAGAGCTGAGGGGACAGGGCTGGATGGGGCAGAGCTGAGGGGACAGGGATGGATGGGGCAGAGCTGAGGGGGACAGGGATGGATGGGGCAGAGCTGAGGGGACAGGGATGGATGGGGCAGAGCTGAGGAGGACAGGGATGGATGGGGCAGAGCTGAGGGGGACAGAGACGGATGGGGCAGAGCTGAGGGGGACAGAGACGGATGGGGCAGAGCTGAGGGGGACAGGGATGGATGGGGCAGAGCTGAGGAGGACAGGGATGGATGGGGCAGAGCTGAGGGGGACAGGGACGGATGGGGCAAAGAGACAGAGAAACAAAGTTTGTGTGTACCTTGCAATGCCACTTCCCGCCCATGCAGTACTTCATATTGCAATGCTAGGTGCCAGGAAGCCATGACACTGGCAGGAGACTAAGCACTACAACCCCCCATCAAGGGGGCAGCTCTGAGCACAGCAACACAGAAGCAACTGAGTGCAGGGTTGTCAGGGCAGGGGTCCAGAAATTTGGCACCGAGGTCCGCACTCGGACCCCGGTCCGCCAGTTGAGTATTGCTGCTCTATAGAGTGGTGGACTGGGGTCAGAAGTCAGCCCAGGATTTTACTGGTCCTGAAAAGCCCATCACCAAGCTATGAGCTCCTTAGCCCCGCCCGTGAGGAGCTTCTCTGCCAACATTTATGAGCTCAATACTATAGTATTACAGAAGCAGATCATAGGCAGGAGTAGGTATGTGATAACTGATGGCACTGAAGCTTTAGTATTGTAGGTAGGGATGAGCGAATCGATCCGGACGAACCCGGATTCGATCCGAATTTCAGGAAAAATTCGATTCGGATCGAATCCGAATTTCCCCGCGATTCGATCACTCGAAGTTTTCCTTTAACATCCATTCATTTACATTACAGGCATTCTAAGATGGCGGGCGGGACATGTCTGGACATGTATCCCGCGCCAGTGCAAGCTGGGGCAGTCACATGCAGCCTATCAGCAGCCAGCAAGCCCGGTGACGTCACACAGCGGTATTTAACGGCGGCCATCTTGCTTTTCCTCATTTCTCTATTGCATTCGTGACAGACAGACAGAACGCTGTGTAGCTGAGGCAGTTAGACAGGCTGGAGACAGGCTGGAGACAGGGACAGACAGGGACAGACAGGGACAGGCTGGAGACAGGCAGGAGACAGGCAGGAGACAGACAGGAGACAGACAGAAAGCCAGGGAAAGGTAGGAAAAATGGAGCTGGCTGACAGGGAGATTTTTTTTTTTTCATCCAGCCTTTGTTAGCGTTTTCAGGCTGCTTATAGTAACTAACTGTGCATATATACTGAACTGATCTTAAGTCTGCTGTGAGGCATCCCATTCTGTGACTAAAGCAGCCTCTATTTAATAGCATAATAAACATTTGCACTTATTCTCATAGAAATCAGGCCTGATAAAGACACTTTTGCTGTGCATGCTCTCTGGTTTTTGTGGCACTGGCATCCCATTCTGTGACTAAAGCAGCCTCTATTTAATAGCATAATAAACATTTGCACTTATTCTCATAGAAATCAGGCCTGATAAAGACACTTTTGCTGTGCATGCTCTCTGGTTTTTGTGGCACTGGCATCCCATTCTGTGACTAAAGCAGCCTCTATTTAATAGCATAATAAACATTTGCACTTATTCTCATAGAAATCAGGCCTGATAAAGACACTTTTGCTGTGCATGCTCTCTGGTTTTTGTGGCACTGGCATCCCATTCTGTGACTAAAGCAGCCTCTATTTAATAGCATAATAAACATTTGCACTTATTCTCATAGAAATCAGGCCTGATAAAGACACTTTTGCTGTGCATGCTCTCTGGTTTTTGTGGCACTGGCATCCCATTCTGTGACTAAAGCAGCCTCTATTTAATAGCATAATAACCATTTGCACTTATTCTCATAGAAATCAGGCCTGATAAAGACACTTTTGCTGTGCATGCTCTCTGGTTTTTGTGGCACTGGCATCCCATTCTGTGACTAAAGCAGCCTCTATTTAATAGCATAATAAACATTTGCACTTATTCTCATAGAAATCAGGCCTGATAAAGACACTTTTGCTGTGCATGCTCTCTGGTTTTTGTGGCACTGGCATCCCATTCTGTGACTAAAGCAGCCTCTATTTAATAGCATAATAAACATTTGCACTTATTCTCATAGAAATCAGGCCTGATAAAGACACTTTTGCTGTGCATGCTCTCTGGTTTTTGTGGCACTGGCATCCCATTCTGTGACTAAAGCAGCCTCTATTTAATAGCATAATAAACATTTGCACTTATTCTCATAGAAATCAGGCCTGATAAAGACACTTTTGCTGTGCATGCTCTCTGGTTTTTGTGGCACTGGCATCCCATTCTGTGACTAAAGCAGCCTCTATTTAATAGCATAATAAACATTTGCACTTATTCTCATAGAAATCAGGCCTGATAAAGACACTTTTGCTGTGCATGCTCTCTGGTTTTTGTGGCACTGGCATCCCATTCTGTGACTAAAGCAGCCTCTATTTAATAGCATAATAAACATTTGCACTTATTCTCATAGAAATCAGGCCTGATAAAGACACTTTTGCTGTGCATGCTCTCTGGTTTTTGTGGCACTGGCATCCCATTCTGTGACTAAAGCAGCCTCTATTTAATAGCATAATAAACATTTGCACTTATTCTCATAGAAATCAGGCCTGATAAAGACACTTTTGCTGTGCATGCTCTCTGGTTTTTGTGGCACTGGCATCCCATTCTGTGACTAAAGCAGCCTCTATTTAATAGCATAATAACCATTTGCACTTATTCTCATAGAAATCAGGCCTGATAAAGACACTTTTGCTGTGCATGCTCTCTGGTTTTTGTGGCACTGGCATCCCATTCTGTGACTAAAGCAGCCTCTATTTAATAGCATAATAAACATTTGCACTTATTCTCATAGAAATCAGGCCTGATAAAGACACTTTTGCTGTGCATGCTCTCTGGTTTTTGTGGCACTGGCATCCCATTCTGTGACTAAAGCAGCCTCTATTTAATAGCATAATAAACATTTGCACTTATTCTCATAGAAATCAGGCCTGATAAAGACACTTTTGCTGTGCATGCTCTCTGGTTTTTGTGGCACTGGCATCCCATTCTGTGACTAAAGCAGCCTCTATTTAATAGCATAATAACCATTTGCACTTATTCTCATAGAAATCAGGCCTGATAAAGACACTTTTGCTGTGCATGCTCTCTGGTTTTTGTGGCACTGGCATCCCATTCTGTGACTAAAGCAGCCTCTATTTAATAGCATAATAAACATTTGCACTTATTCTCATAGAAATCAGGCCTGATAAAGACACTTTTGCTGTGCATGCTCTCTGGTTTTTGTGGCACTGGCATCCCATTCTGTGACTAAAGCAGCCTCTATTTAATAGCATAATAAACATTTGCACTTATTCTCATAGAAATCAGGCCTGATAAAGACACTTTTGCTGTGCATGCTCTCTGGTTTTTGTGGCACTGGCATCCCATTCTGTGACTAAAGCAGCCTCTATTTAATAGCATAATAAACATTTGCACTTATTCTCATAGAAATCAGGCCTGATAAAGACACTTTTGCTGTGCATGCTCTCTGGTTTTTGTGGCACTGGCATCCCATTCTGTGACTAAAGCAGCCTCTATTTAATAGCATAATAAACATTTGCACTTATTCTCATAGAAATCAGGCCTGATAAAGACACTTTTGCTGTGCATGCTCTCTGGTTTTTGTGGCACTGGCATCCCATTCTGTGACTAAAGCAGCCTCTATTTAATAGCATAATAAACATTTGCACTTATTCTCATAGAAATCAGGCCTGATAAAGACACTTTTGCTGTGCATGCTCTCTGGTTTTTGTGGCACTGGCATCCCATTCTGTGACTAAAGCAGCCTCTATTTAATAGCATAATAAACATTTGCACTTATTCTCATAGAAATCAGGCCTGATAAAGACACTTTTGCTGTGCATGCTCTCTGGTTTTTGTGGCACTGGCATCCCATTCTGTGACTAAAGCAGCCTCTATTTAATAGCATAATAACCATTTGCACTTATTCTCATAGAAATCAGGCCTGATAAAGACACTTTTGCTGTGCATGCTCTCTGGTTTTTGTGGCACTGGCATCCCATTCTGTGACTAAAGCAGCCTCTATTTAATAGCATAATAAACATTTGCACTTATTCTCATAGAAATCAGGCCTGATAAAGACACTTTTGCTGTGCATGCTCTCTGGTTTTTGTGGCACTGGCATCCCATTCTGTGACTAAAGCAGCCTCTATTTAATAGCATAATAACCATTTGCACTTATTCTCATAGAAATCAGGCCTGATAAAGACACTTTTGCTGTGCATGCTCTCTGGTTTTTGTGGCACTGGCATCCCATTCTGTGACTAAAGCAGCCTCTATTTAATAGCATAATAACCATTTGCACTTATTCTCATAGAAATCAGGCCTGATAAAGACACTTTTGCTGTGCATGCTCTCTGGTTTTTGTGGCACTGGCATCCCATTCTGTGACTAAAGCAGCCTCTATTTAATAGCATAATAAACATTTGCACTTATTCTCATAGAAATCAGGCCTGATAAAGACACTTTTGCTGTGCATGCTCTCTGGTTTTTGTGGCACTGGCATCCCATTCTGTGACTAAAGCAGCCTCTATTTAATAGCATAATAACCATTTGCACTTATTCTCATAGAAATCAGGCCTGATAAAGACACTTTTGCTGTGCATGCTCTCTGGTTTTTGTGGCACTGGCATCCCATTCTGTGACTAAAGCAGCCTCTATTTAATAGCATAATAAACATTTGCACTTATTCTCATAGAAATCAGGCCTGATAAAGACACTTTTGCTGTGCATGCTCTCTGGTTTTTGTGGCACTGGCATCCCATTCTGTGACTAAAGCAGCCTCTATTTAATAGCATAATAACCATTTGCACTTATTCTCATAGAAATCAGGCCTGATAAAGACACTTTTGCTGTGCATGCTCTCTGGTTTTTGTGGCACTGGCATCCCATTCTGTGACTAAAGCAGCCTCTATTTAATAGCATAATAACCATTTGCACTTATTCTCATAGAAATCAGGCCTGATAAAGACACTTTTGCTGTGCATGCTCTCTGGTTTTTGTGGCACTGGCATCCCATTCTGTGACTAAAGCAGCCTCTATTTAATAGCATAATAAACATTTGCACTTATTCTCATAGAAATCAGGCCTGATAAAGACACTTTTGCTGTGCATGCTCTCTGGTTTTTGTGGCACTGGCATCCCATTCTGTGACTAAAGCAGCCTCTATTTAATAGCATAATAAACATTTGCACTTATTCTCATAGAAATCAGGCCTGATAAAGACACTTTTGCTGTGCATGCTCTCTGGTTTTTGTGGCACTGGCATCCCATTCTGTGACTAAAGCAGCCTCTATTTAATAGCATAATAAACATTTGCACTTATTCTCATAGAAATCAGGCCTGATAAAGACACTTTTGCTGTGCATGCTCTCTGGTTTTTGTGGCACTGGCATCCCATTCTGTGACTAAAGCAGCCTCTATTTAATAGCATAATAAACATTTGCACTTATTCTCATAGAAATCAGGCCTGATAAAGACACTTTTGCTGTGCATGCTCTCTGGTTTTTGTGGCACTAGCATCCCATTCTGTGACTAAAGCAGCCTCTATTTAATAGCATAATAACCATTTGCACTTATTCTCATAGAAATCAGGCCTGATAAAGACACTTTTGCTGTGCATGCTCTCTGGTTTTTGTGGCACTGGCATCCCATTCTGTGACTAAAGCAGCCTCTATTTAATAGCATAATAAACATTTGCACTTATTCTCATAGAAATCAGGCCTGATA
Source organism: Gastrophryne carolinensis (assembly GCA_027917425.1). Classification (NCBI taxonomy): domain Eukaryota; kingdom Metazoa; phylum Chordata; class Amphibia; order Anura; family Microhylidae; genus Gastrophryne; species Gastrophryne carolinensis. The sequence continues at coordinate 168,794,208 of CM051241.1, read as the reverse complement.
AAGACACTTTTGCTGGCCAAAGCCCTACTGGACCCTGCCAGGTCCATTCCTGCCCAGGGCATCCCATTCTGTGACTAAAGCAGCCTCTGTTTAAGACCATATAAGCATTTGCTCTTATTATATTTATATTATAAGACACTTTTGCTGGGCATAGGCTTACTGCTGCCTGCCAGGTGCACTTCTGTTGAGGCATCCCATTCTGTAACATAGCATACCCCTCTTTATTTACACTAAGCAGCTCTCTTATTTACACTAAGCAGGCCTGTTGGAGGCTGAGTGTTACTGCTCACTTTTGGTGTGCATTATATTCTGTTTTATATAGACCCACTGCTGCCTGGGGGTTCTTAAAATATCACCTACTACCACGCCAGTTAGACTATGTCGGGCAGACAAGTGCCTGGAAGTGAAAAGAGGAGTGGCAGAGGCCAAGATTCCGCAGGCAGAGCTCGCATCAGACTGGGGGCCAGTAGCAGCAGGAGTCACGCTGAGAGACCTAATCTGCCAGTATCTGCTAGCGGTCGGGTCTCCACCAGTAACGCATCTGCCGTGGTAGATTGGCTGACGCGCTCATCAACAACATCATCACAACTTACATCTGAGACCCCCAGTCTAGGGTCGGTAGGTTCCTCTGACACAACCCTGAGTTGGCATGCCCCGAGAGCAGTCCCTGTCCTCCCATTGCCTCTGTCCTACGCCGTTCCCTCCCCCAGCAACGTATCCTATGCTTTGGGTTCAGCTCCACTCTTTAGTGAGGAGGACGATCAGATACAGGAGGACAGTCAGCAGCTACTGCCCAGCCAAGAAATGGAGGTGGCTTCTTTAGCTAGGCAGACAAATAGTGATGTGGACAGTGTCGTGGGTGCTGCGAGCGTTCCAGCTCCTGCGCCAGACACTGTTGACGAATCCACGAACATCAGTGACGTACAGCCACAACCCGGTGATGATGATGATGATGACGATGAAGCCGATCGCACTTGGGAGCCGGGTGATGAAGGGGCTTCATCGTCATCATCAGGAGAAGAGGGGCGCAGGTTGCCCCGGAGTCAGCAGCTGAGGCAGCAAGGTGGTAGCAGTCAGCATGGGGGCACAATTCCAAAGGCTGGAGCCGGCCGGGGCCGGGGCCGGGGTAGAGCACCTGCTGTGCGGCAGTCTACCTTATCGGGAGGTAGTGGAGCAGGGGTTCCTGGAGTTGGCAACAGCAGCAGTGAATCAGTGAGGCCAGGGGGTGGGAAAAGTAGCTACTCGGCAGTGTGGCAGTTTTTCCTGAGGCATCCGCAGGAGGGTAACATGGCCACATGCAAGATATGTAGGCAAAAGGTGAAGCGTGGCCAGGGTCCAAATGTTGGCACCACGGCCCTGCGTCAACATATGATGCGTCACCATAAAACGACCTGGGAGAACCGAGGCTCCCAAGGGGTGGTCCAGTCTGCTTCCTCACCAAGTGAGCTCCCAATTTCTGCCAGCCAAGGCTCCAGCACCTCAGCCGAAGGCAGCTGTGCGTCACACCCATCCTCTGTCGCTCCTGCTCCTCCTCCTCCTCCTCCAAGTCATGCATCCCGCCAGCAATCCATCAGCGAAGCCATGTCCAAGAGACAGCAGTATGCGCCCACTCATCCTACGGCGCAGAAGCTGAATGTGCTCCTGTCCAAGTTGCTGGTGCTGCAGTCGCTCCCTTTTCAGGTGGTGGAATCTGCACCTTTCAGAGAACTGATGGCTTGTGCCGAGCCGAGGTGGAGAGTCCCAAGCCGTCATTTCTTTGCCAAGAAGGCAGTACCAGCGCTGCACACTTTTGTTGAACAGAAGGTGGGCCAGTCCTTGAGCCTGTCGGTGTGTAGCAAAATACATGGCAGCGCCGACATCTGGAGCTGTAACTACGGTCAGGGGCAGTACATGTCGTTTACGGCCCACTGGGTGAATGTGGTCCCTTTGCAGCAGCAACTTGGACAGGTCACGCCGCTTCGGCCTCCGCGCTCTCTGCCCATTGGGCCTGTGACACCGTGCGACTCGGCCTCCTCATCCTCCGCCATCTCCTCACCCTCCACTGTAGGCTCAAGTCTCAGTGCCCCTCCAGTCTACCATGTGTGCAGGGCACGGAGGTGTCACGCAGTGCTTCACATGGTTTGTCTTGGCGAACGGAGTCACACAGGGGAGGAACTGCTTAAATGTATTCATCAGGAAATCCAAACATGGCTTACTCCGAGAAAACTTAAAATGGGAATCATGGTTACCGACAATGGGAAGAACATTTTGTCTGCGCTGCGCCAAGGAAGCCTGACCCATGCCCCCTGCATGGCTCACGTCTTCAATCTGGTTGTCAAGCGGTTTCTGAAGTGTTCCCCCCATCTGCAGGACATCCTAACAACTTCACGGAAACTTTGCATGCACTTCAGCCACTCCTACACCGCCAAACACACCCTTCTTGAGCTACAGCGTCAGAATGGTATCCCCCAACATAGTCTGATTTGCGATGTTTCCACCCGTTGGAATTCCACCCTTCACATGTTGGACCGATTATATGAACAGAGAAAAGCCATCACGGATTTCCTGATGATCCAAGCAGATAGGGGGACTCCCCTGTGTAACTTCAATGTCAACCAGTGGCAGCTCATACGTGACACCTGCCGTTTGCTCAGGCCCTTTGAGGAAGCCACTTTATTTGTCAGTCGGCAGGATTACGGGATGAACGACGTGATTCCACTGCTTCATGTACTACAGCACATGTTGGAAACCATGGCTGGTCAGGGCACTGGAGACATGGCGTTTACATCTTACGGCCACATGAACCCCGTTGGAGCTGAACTGGAGGAGGAGGAGGAGGAAGAGGAGGAGGAGGAGTTGCCCAGCGAAACACAGTTTAGGCTTGGCGAAATGGCTGGTTTATCTAGTCAGCGGACAGGAGAGGAGGAGCAGGAGCAGCCAGAGGAGCTAGAGGTTTTTGAGGAAGGAGAGACAGAGGACCCGGGCACACCGTGGCAGTATGCAGTGGAGATGGAGACAGGTAGTCCATCCGAGTCACTTGCGCAAATGGCACGAAGCATGCTCACATGCTTGCGTAGTGACCCCAGAATTGTTTCCATCTGTCGGCGGGATGACTTCTGGCTGTCCACCTTATTGGACCCTCGCTTCCGGCACAAAATGGGGGCATTTTTTAAACCCACCGAGAGGGAGGACAAACTCAACTACTACAAAGACATTCTACGTAGGCAGTTGGCCGATGCCTATCTGCGCCATGGTCCATACTCTCGCAGGTCTGACTCGAGGGGACCTCTGCGCTCACCTTCCACTGCCATGGCCGCTGGGGGGGTTGGCAGCAGCAGCAGCAGAAGCTCCATCAGCAGCAGCAGCCTCAGTCTTCAGTCGCTAATGAGTAGCTTTCTACACCCGCATAGTGAGGCTACTCATGAGCAGCAGGAAGACCTGGAGCAGGACCTGAACCAGCAGGTCATGTCATACTTTGACATGACCATGCCAACACACCTTGAGGATCCGCTGGACTTCTGGGCAGCCAAACTTGATTTGTGGCCGCAACTAGCAGAGTTTGCCCTGGAAAAGCTGTCCTGCCCGGCAAGTAGCGTGCCATCTGAGCGGGTGTTTAGTGCGGCGGGGGCCATAGTTACGGCGAGGAGAACTCGTCTGTCAACTAAAAATGTGGAGAGACTCACCTTTGTCAAAATGAATCAGGGATGGATCAGCCAGGATTTCCACCCACCAATGCCTGATGCATGCGACTAGATTCAGCATGGTGCCACGTTTTACACTTTACAAATGGTGCAAAACATATTTATGTCTTTAGGCCATTTTTTGGGCTCCTGCTGCTGCTACTGCCAACTTCTGCCAACTCCAGGGTGTGATTCATCCAATTTTTGGGCTCCTGAGGCCAACTCCAGTGTATATTTGGGCTCCTGCTGCTGCTACTGTCAACTCCTGCCAACTCCAGGGTGTGATTCATCCAATTTTTGGGCTCCTGAAGCCAACTCCAGTGTATATTTGGGCTCCTGCTGCTGCTGCTGCTGCCAACTTCTGCCAACTCCAGGGTGTGATTCATCCAATTTTTGGGCTCCTGAAGCCAACTCCAGTGTATATTTGGGCTCCTGCTGCTACTACTGTCAACTCCTGCCAACTCCAGGGTGTGATTCATCCAATTTTTGGGCTCCTGAGGCCAACTCCAGTGTATATTTGGGCTCCTGCTGCTGCTGCTGCCAACTTCTGCCAACTCCAGGGTGTGATTCATCCAATTTTTGGGCTCCTGAGGCCAACTCCAGTGTATATTTGGGCTCCTGCTCCTGCTGCTGCCAACTTCTGCCAACTCCAGGGTGTGATTCATCCAATTTTTGGGCTCCTGAAGCCAACTCCAGTGTATATTTGGGCTCCTGCTGCTGCTACTGCCAACTTCTGCCAACTCCAGGGTGTGATTCATCCAATTTTTGGGCTCCTGAGGCCAACTCCAGTGTATATTTGGGCTCCTGCTGCTACTACTGCCAACTTCTGCCAACTCCAGGGTGTGATTCATCCAATTTTTGGGCTCCTGAAGCCAACTCCAGTGTATATTTGGGCTCCTGCTGCTGCTACTGTCAACTCCTGCCAACTCCAGGGTGTGATTCATCCAATTTTTGGGCTCCTGAGGCCAACTCCAGTGTATATTTGGGCTCCTGCTGCTGCTGCTGCCAACTTCTGCCAACTCCAGGGTGTGATTCATCCAATTTTTGGGCTCCTGAGGCCAACTCCAGTGTATATTTGGGCTCCTGCTCCTGCTGCTGCCAACTTCTGCCAACTCCAGGGTGTGATTCATCCAATTTTTGGGCTCCTGAAGCCAACTCCAGTGTATATTTGGGCTCCTGCTGCTGCTACTGCCAACTTCTGCCAACTCCAGGGTGTGATTCATCCAATTTTTGGGCTCCTGAAGCCAACTCCAGTGTATATTTGGGCTCCTGCTGCTACTACTGCCAACTTCTGCCAACTCCAGGGTGTGATTCATCCAATTTTTGGGCTCCTGAAGCCAACTCCAGTGTATATTTGGGCTCCTGCTGCTGCTACTGTCAACTCCTGCCAACTCCAGGGTGTGATTCATCCAATTTTTGGGCTCCTGAAGCCAACTCCAGTGTATATTTGGGCTCCTGCTGCTGCTACTGCCAACTTCTGCCAACTCCAGGGTGTGATTCATCCAATTTTTGGGCTCCTGAAGCCAACTCCAGTGTATATTTGGGCTCCTGCTGCTGCTACTGTCAACTCCTGCCAACTCCAGGGTGTGATTCATCCAATTTTTGGGCTCCTGAGGCCAACTCCAGTGTATATTTGGGCTCCTGCTGCTGCTACTGTCAACTCCTGCCAACTCCAGGGTGTGATTCATCCAATTTTTGGGCTCCTGAAGCCAACTCCAGTGTATATTTGGGCTCCTGCTGCTGCTACTGTCAACTCCTGCCAACTCCAGGGTGTGATTCATCCAATTTTTGGGCTCCTGAAGCCAACTCCAGTGTATATTTGGGCTCCTGCTGCTGCTGCTGCTGCCAACTTCTGCCAACTCCAGGGTGTGATTCATCCAATTTTTGGGCTCCTGAAGCCAACTCCAGTGTATATTTGGGCTCCTGCTGCTGCTACTGTCAACTCCTGCCAACTCCAGGGTGTGATTCATCCAATTTTTGGGCTCCTGAGGCCAACTCCAGTGTATATTTGGGCTCCTGCTGCTGCTACTGTCAACTCCTGCCAACTCCAGGGTGTGATTCATCCAATTTTTGGGCTCCTGAAGCCAACTCCAGTGTATATTTGGGCTCCTGCTGCTGCTACTGCCAACTTCTGCCAACTCCAGGGTGTGATTCATCCAATTTTTGGGCTCCTGAAGCCAACTCCAGTGTATATTTGGGCTCCTGCTGCTACTACTGCCAACTTCTGCCAACTCCAGGGTGTGATTCATCCAATTTTTGGGCTCCTGAGGCCAACTCCAGTGTATATTTGGGCTCCTGCTGCTGCTGCTGCTGCCAACTTCTGCCAACTCCAGGGTGTGATTCATCCAATTTTTGGGCTCCTGAAGCCAACTCCAGTGTATATTTGGGCTCCTGCTGCTACTACTGTCAACTCCTGCCAACTCCAGGGTGTGATTCATCCAATTTTTGGGCTCCTGAAGCCAACTCCAGTGTATATTTGGGCTCCTGCTGCTGCTGCTGCTGTCAACTCCTGCCAACTCCAGGGTGTGATTCATCCAATTTTTGGGCTCCTGAGGCCAACTCCAGTGTATATTTGGGCTCCTGCTCCTGCTGCTGCCAACTTCTGCCAACTCCAGGGTGTGATTCATCCAATTTTTGGGCTCCTGAAGCCAACTCCAGTGTATATTTGGGCTCCTGCTGCTGCTGCCAACTTCTGCCAACTCCAGGGTGTGATTCATCCAATTTTTGGGCTCCTGAGGCCAACTCCAGTGTATATTTGGGCTCCTTCTGCCCCTCATAGTGATGCCACTTCAACTCTCTGCAATTGTGCCGCTCTGCGATTCTATTAGCGATGCCTCTGATCTGCATGTGATATTTCTTCAAAGTATTATTTAACAAACCCAGCACGCATCCTGTGCGTGTTACAGCAAGGCTGAATGGTTTACAACCCTATTGAGGCTGTAGGAGGCTCAGAAATAGCCGTTTTTAATAGCGATTCGTCGCGAATTTATTCGGGTCGAAACGATTTTTGTCGGAAAATTCGGCGAATCAGTCGAATCGAATTTTTCAAAAGTTCGCTCATCTCTAATTGTAGGGGAGGATACTGTGGCAGGTGTGTACGGAGCCTACAATCAGATAAAGTGGGCTGCATGCTGGAGGCTACCTCCAGCCCAAGTGTGCCTGAAGTGGTGAGGCCCACTGGGAATACTCCCCATGCTACCTATGGCCAGTTTGCCCCAGCCTCTATAGTTAGGAAGCCAAAATCAGGCAATAAGTCCTTTATGATGGGGGGCAGAAATAGGTGCACGCTTTGTGGAAGCATTTCTCTTACTGAATGAGCTGCAGATTCTGCAATGTAGCTACTGTCCCCTAACTGATGCAGCTCTGCTGGGAAAAAGTGAGTCTCTCTCTCATGATGGCCTTGCTGATAATGTTAGGGGGTCGGTTAGTTTAGTCCCTGTCCCTGTGAACCTGGACCCATCCTGGAACATAGTTGCAACGGAGGGTTTAGGTTCACTTTGAAGTCGACCAAAACCCACAAAGATTGGCCCAGGAATCTATAAGATTTAAGGGCCACTTGATTTCCTCCCCCTGGGGCATCCAAAATCAGGATGTCCCGCTGTGTGAAATCCACCAGGTCGCCCAGAAACGCACCTTCTTTCCTGGTCGCGTGTGTGAGCAGCGGCTACATCCCTGCTATCCCTTTAGCAGGGGCAGGCACTTTTGAATGGCTGCCATGAACGTGCTCCCTGTTAGAGGGTAGTGGGGGATGCGGTCGCTAGCGCTCTCCGATCCGTGCGCCTTTGACGAAAGGCTTAGTCGAAGGAACGAGAGCGGATCTGAGCGCTGTTTGGACCAGAGGCCTGCATGCGCCATAGGACCAGGGAGAGGCGAGTTCGTTCGGGCTACCTGGGGTGTTTCACACAGCAGGATTGGGGTGCCCCAGGGGCAAGGACCAAAACCCAGGATAGTCAAAATCCTGGGTTTTGGTCCACTTTATGAATAAATTAAGTAAACCACCTTTGTAGATACAGATATTACAGTTATATACAGTTACATAATGGATTAGACATCAATAAAGCATCCGGTACATATTATAACAGTTACAGTATTGTGTCACAGGTATCAGAAAGTTCTGTATGTCCAACACATTTTACAAGAGACAATTTCATGGATGTCTTGTGTGTATTAACATCACAGCATGTCTTTTGTCTAATTTGCTTTCTGTCCACTCAGTCATAAAGGGGTGCTGACATTTCTTGATAAAACAATGTTTTTTTAAAGGTTGGGTGGACCAGAATCATACGTCCCAACTTTTTAGGGTAGGAAAGAGGGACAATTGTAAAATTAGACCACGCCCCCTCATTGAGGGATGGATAGGAGATAGGGTGTAACAGTTACCACATTATAAACACTTGGAATAGGCAAATGAATCATTTATTGCTGCAGATCTGCATGTTACACCTCAAAGAGGGACAAATGAGAACAAGAGGGAAAGGGGGACATGGACTCAAAAAAGAGACAGTCCCTCTAAATCAGGGACACTTGGAAGGTATGCAGAATTGTTGCACCCACTCGTAGCAAAAGGTTGGAGGTCTAGTCTAGGGGTGCACAAGCTTTTGTGGTCTGGGCAGGGTCGTAGTTAGGGGGGAGCAGAGGGGGCACTTGCCCCGGGTGCAGCAGGTTAAAGGGGGGCCTGAGAACAGGTAGGTTGCCCTGGGTACCAGAAAGCCTAGCTACTCCTCTGGTCTAGGGGTCGCATTGTCTTACGCAATAAAATAAAAGCAGCAAAAACACATTTTATTCCAAGAAAGCTGTAACCTCAAAGTGGAACAAAACCCACCAGTGGCTAGGGTTGCCACCTGGGCGGTGTTTTTTTTTTTTTTACAGGCCATTGGTCTGGCGGTGCTGCTATTTTTTTTTTTACCTGTTATTGAGGATGGGGAAAGTATACCCGCAATTACAATTACCAGTAAGAAACAAATACTGGCACCGTTAGGCCAGTGACCAGTAAATTTAAAAAAAATACTGACCAGGTGGCAATTCTACCAGTGGCCAGCCTGACATCTAAATATTCCAGGGCCTGCCACTGGCTTTTTTCCTGGGGCATCCTGAGTTAAGATGTCCCCAGGGCGACCGTAAAACTCACCTTTCCTTGCACCAGCGGCGCACTTGCGGGCTCTAGTCCAATGAGAGTCAACTTCCGTGAGTATATCAGCAGACAGCTCTCATGGTGCACTCCCCATTAAAATCAATGAGAGCCATTGGCCAAAGAGAGAAATACAGCAAACGTCTCTTATTGGATGAGAGCCCGCACATGTGCTGTAGAATTGAAAAGATTTGAGGGCCGGCCTCTGGCTTTTCCCTGGGGCATCCTGATTTGCGTTATCCTCAGGGCGCCCGTAAAACCGACCTATCCTAGCTCCAGTGGTGCATGTGTGGGCTCTCGCCCAATGAGTACGCCATTCAGCGGGCAGCTCTCATGGCCGTCGCATCCCTTGAATCCCCGGTAGGGTTGCCACCTGGCCGGCATTTAATTTTTTTACCTTACTGGCCACACGCCTGGCAGGGCCAGTATTTGTTTTTTTACTGGTAACTGAGGATGGGAAACGTATATCTGCAAATACTATTACCGGTAAAAAAGTAAATACCAGCACTGCCAGGCCAGTGGCCAGCAAAGCAAAAAAAATTAATACTGGCCAGGTGGCAACCCTAATCTCCGGTGGTGTGCGTGCGCCCCCACCCCAGCCATTCAGATAGGCTGAGGCAGGAGCGTGCACAAGACCGGCGATGCGGCAGCGTGCACTGCTCTCATTGGAGTGTCCTCACATGCACCGTAGGAACAAGGAAGAAGTGAGTTGTACTGGACATTCTGGGGGGGCTCACACAGTGGGGTATCCCAATTCAGGATGCCCCAGGGAGTGGAACAAAAATGGGGAGAGTCAAAGTCCTGTGTTTTGTTCCACTTTAAAGCAATATATATGCTTTTATGTATAGACAGAAGTGAGGTGAGATGGGAAGATCTGAGGTGGCAAGGTCATCTCAGCTTTAATTATTTTATTATTATCTCATTAAAGCGGAACTTTAGTCAATATTACTCCCCGCCGCCCTGACACCCTATCCTGAAGCTGAGGCAGGACAGGAAAGAGTCGGGTTCCAAAGGTAAAAACCCTTACCCTAACCCAGGGGCCTGCGCTGCTCCACCGGCGGTCTGGATCCTGGCACCACCATCTTTGAAGTAAAACACAGAGCCGCATCCCCTCTCCGGCTCTGTGCGCACACCCGCCCATTCAAGTGAATGGGCAGTGGGAGCGTGTGCGTACCCGGGGATGCCAGCTTCTTGTTTTGCCTGGGGCAGCCATGGGAGACCGGGAGGAGCGGCGTGGGCCCCTGGGTTAAGGTAAGGGTTTTTTCTTTGGAACCCCCCCAGTCCTGCCTCAGCGTCTGAGTAGGGTGGTGGGGGGGTTAGCCAGGGTGCCAGCCTCTACTGAGGGCACTGCGGGCCACATGTAGGGTTGCCACCTGGCTGATATATATTATTTTACTTTACTGGCCACTGGCCTGACTGTGCCGTACTGTGTAAGTTTGTTTTTTTACTGGTAGTTGAGGCTTTTACTGGCCACTGGCCTGGCGGTGCCGATATCTGTTTTTTTACTGGTAACAGAGGATATACTATTACTATTACCAGTAAAAAAGCAAAATACAAGTGGCCAGTAAAAATAAAAATACTAGACAGATGGCAACCCTAATCCTCGGTGGTATGCTCGCGCTCCCGCCCCAGCCATGCAAATAGGCTGGGGCAGGAGCGTGCACAAAACCGGCGGTGGGGCAGCGCGTGCTCCCCATCAAAGTCAATGAGAGCCGTTTGCCAAAAGAGGTAAACACAGCAAACGGCTCTCATTGGATGAGCACCCGCACATGTACCGTAGGAACAAGGAAGAGGTGAGTTGCACCGGACATTCTGGGGGGGGGGGGGGTCACACAGCTGGGTATCCCAATTGATGCCCCAGGGAGTGGAACAAGTCCTGTGTTTTGTTCCACTTTAAAGCAATATATATGCTTTTATGTATAGACAGAAGTGAGGTGAGACGGGAAGAACTGGGCCCTGTTTTAGGAAGTAGCGCTGCACTGCCTCTAGTGGCCTGCTACCTGCACTGCAGGCAAGGTCATCTCAGCTTTAATTATTTTATTATTATCTCATTAAAGCGGAACTTCAGTCAATATTACTCCCCGCCGCCCTGACACCCTATCCTGAAGCGGAGGCAGGACGGGAAAGGGTTGGGTTCCAAAGAAAAGACCCTTACCTTAATCTATAAGATTCCCAGGCCGATCCATTCCCTACTCGCTGTGTGAGACCCCCCCCAGGTCGCCCGCTACACTTACCTTAATCCCGGTCCAATGGCGCATGCGCGGGCCGCGGCGTATCCCCGCTATCCCTCTAGCACCATTCACAATTGGCCAGCGCGGGCGTGCTTCCTGTTAGAGGGAAGCGCGAGATGCGGCCACTAGCGCGCTCAGAGCCGCTGAGCTAAGACTTCGGATTAGACATCTATAGCTCAGCAGCTTCGACCGCTATGTGAAACCCCCCAGATCTTCTGCATCAACTTACCTCACCGCGGTCCTACGGCGCATGAGTGACCAGTCGTCCAATCAGCGCGGTTGGAGCCGCTGAGCTATGGACGTCTAATCCGACGTCTTAGCTCGGCTCCGAGCGCACTGGCGGGCGCATCTCGCGCTTCCCTCTAACAGGAAGCACGCCTGCGCTGGCCAATTGTGAACCCTGCTAGAGGACTAGCGGGGATGCGACTGCGGCCCGCACATGCGCCATTGGACCGGGATTAAGGTAAGTGTAGAAGACGACCTGGGGGGGTTTCAAACAGCGGGTAGGAAGTGGATCGGCCCAGGGAACCAGCTGGGTTTTGGCCCACTTTAAAGAGGACCAACAATCAAAAATGAAATAAATCAGACCAACACAACAAACAGTGCTCATAGGCACCCCTCTCCAGGGCAATTTAGATTGCTGCACATAAAAAATAACTTACCTTTTTCTAATGTCTACTGGGATAAATTTTAGAAACAAGATGGCCGCTCATGGGCTTGCAGGCCACCTGCAGACAGGAAGTCGTGCTGGGCTTCCTGTTACTGTGCATTTCAGTCATGTCAGTTGGGAGAGGAAGCTCCAAAATGGCCACTTTTCCAACTGTACCAGGCTGTTGGTCCAGTTTAAGTGGGTGTTGTTTGACAAGCTGGAGGTCTGCTTTAAAGGGGCAGAAATAATGAGGTGGCAGACACACTGTGGTGACACTTTTCATAGCCAGATCCAGAGGAAGCTGCTGCTGTAAGAGAAAGTATTTTATTTGCCCAAACAGGGACATTAAAGTGGACCAACACCCAGGATTTTGACTATCCTGGGTTTTGGTCCACTTCGGTGGGGCACCCCGATCGGGGGTGTCCCGCTCTCTGAAACCCCCCAGAAACCCCCAAAAAACTCACCTCTCCCCGCTCCCACGTGACCGCGCCGTCCAATCCCCGCCGACGTCCAAGCGGGTGACAGCGGCGTCCAAGACAGCGCGTCCGCCGCCGCCTCCCGCGCGTCACTCTCGGCGTGCGCGCGCCCGCGCCGCCCATACACAGACAGCCGGCGCGGGCGCGCGCACATCTAGAGGGGCGCGCGGGAGGCGGCGGCGGCGGAAGCGGCGGATCAGGTAAGGATAAAGGGTTTTGGTGTGCTTGAGGGGGGTTCACCTAGGGTGTAGACCTTGGTTTTTCCCTCTCACACTTTTCCACAGGTGCGCTACTTGTTTAGAAGCCCGAGAAGGATGGTATCTCAATGAGTATGTGATTCCTCCTTCTCTTCTTCTAATGCAAACAATTAATATAGGCTGCAAGATTGTTGATGAACAAAGGTTGCTGCCAGTTTGGCACAAAATTGCAAAGTATTGGCTCAGGAAAGTATGTTGAGACACTTACCCGCCTGGCCCGGGGGTGCAAGACCTGCCCTGGGCCAGTGAGTGTGATGCGCTGAGTGATGAAACATTGCACTGCTTGTGGAGCGTCTGGAGGTTGGTTGCTTCTTTAATAAATTCCAGTCGGATAAAATAAATCCAAAGCTTTATTAATAGGAACAATGGGGGGTAAATCCAAAAGGGTAGGAGTCTAAATAGGGGGTCGGGCAGTCTGTGCTTAGTGCTGCCTAGAGGGTTACTCCTCGCTGTAAAAGAGTCCTCAATGGCGCTAATGAAAAGCGCTGTGCTTCTCTGCGAATGCAGTGTAGCGTCCTTTAGAAGGTAGATGCGGCTGAGTCTATGCCGTATTGCGGTAAGAAAGGGGTACTCTGTACTGGTTACCGATGTTGAAGCAGCTGCTGGAGCGGTCCGGGTCAGGAAAGGTTTGTTCCGTGCTGCTACTGTAGTGTCTTCACCAATTAAGTATGCTGCTGCGGCTTCTGGCGGGGTCCGACGCGTGTTTCGTTGTTTAACGTTTTCAAGGTCCCTGGTGTGCCTGCACAGCTCATTCCCTTTTATAGTGGTGGCGGGCAGAGAGGATTCTGGGTGATGTAGTTTTCAAGTGTAGTTCATTGAATATGCACCTGCTTGTCTTCTCTGAGCTCGCTGCGCTGTTTATAAGCTGAAGGCATAACAAAGAAGAAAGGGCAGTTTCTTGGCAAAATAAATGATGTTGCATGTAAATAAAAGATACGTATATTTGTAGGGAATATCTATGTAAAAATTTCAATGTCAAGTAAAATAAAAGTATCCATAAAAATTCTAGTATTATCAATGAATATTGGTTAAAATAAATATGAAATAATGGATATATAGATGCGAGAAAGTATTTAGTTAAATAAAGAGGATGCGAAGTATTAATAGTTGTAATAAAAACACAATTAAGCTAAGAATGGGGATGGGTAGAGAGCATTAAATAATAGGACAGTTAAGTAAAAGAGTGAAGTCTTAATAGGAACAAATAAATAAATAGAAGACGGTAAATATATCAAAGTATATGTATGTAAATGTATAAACTAATAAAGTAATTGAATGGTACTTTGCAGGTCTGAATAAAATAAATGAAAGGTTAATGTATATGTATAAAGATGCAGATTGGAAGTGGACCTGATGCGGGAGACTGTGTTAGTAAAAGGGAATGATGATTTATTTGTTTTCAAGAAAACAGTTCAGGTCTATTTCAATATTCAGTCCAGTAGGCTCTAACGAATTTAGATCAAAAATCTTGTCTCTTTTTTAGATAATTCGTTTTGGATATCCGCACCTCTCCAATTAAGCTGTATTTTTTCCAGTATCCAATATTGTATACTTTTTGGGTCTCCATTATGTGTTGAAGCAAAGTGGGCTGAGACACTATCCCCTCGATTCAAAGAGCAAAAGTTAAGTGATTTCGTATCGAGAATCGTAAGTTTGGGTGGGTGTTTGTCATTTTTTCTGGTTTTTTGGGCCATTTCGTATTCGCACGATCGTTCGCGCATAGACGTATATGAACATACGCATTTCGTACGAGAATCGTATAATTTGCGTTAGTTCGTGTGTTTTTCCCGTCCAAATCGTATTATTTGCGTCCGATCCTATTTTTTACGTCCTTCACATGGGCTTGCGCCCAATTCAGAGAGGTGATTGCTAATTGTTTTGAAGCCCATTAAAGAGCTGCTTTACGAAATGTTTGCCGGCAGCTATTTGGCCTCGGGAGTAGGATGGAGCGGAGCGAGTTTGTGGCACATCAAGGGCTTATGCTTTTTGGCATTGAGTTGATCGAGATGTCTGAGAGCAGATTGCCCCTGCGTCGTCGCATGAACATCGATAGCATGAATGATGTTGAGCTGTTCGAGCTGACCAGGCTTAATCGCGCTTCCCTCCATAAATTATATAGTGAGCTGCGGCCATGGTTAGCCCGCACCACAAGGAAGGGGCATGCAATTTCAGGTATGACCAAGATGCTTGGCTGCCTGCAATTTTTGGCGAACGGCTCGTTCCAGAGGCTGGGTGCCCTCTCCGTGGGGATGTCACAGCCTACGCTGAGCCGCGCACTATCTAAATTTTTGGAAGGCATGGCTGCCATAACTCAAAAATATATTTATTTTCCTGATGATATGGCAGCCAGAAACGCCATTAAGCTTGGGTTTTATAATGTGGCCGACATGCCCAACGTTATTGGTGCAATTGACTGCACACATGTGGCACTCGTACCTAGGGCAGCCGACGAGTATATATATAGGTATTGAGATTGGTTATTATGTTGCCCAACGTGTCATGTAACCTGTTTTCCTTTGCGCCAGCATATTTGTTTATCCCTCATTTGTGTAGCTGCTTTATCTCGGCTTTTCATTAGTCTTTCCCAATAGAGTGCAGACATGTTTGGAGGTTAATTTATTAGTTTGGCTCAAATATCAATTACCCTTTTTGTATGTTTTTTCCTTAAGGAATCGTAAAATGGGACACTCACTTAATGTCCAGGCCGTGGTTGGTCCGGATATGCGGTTTATGAGTGTCCTTGCTGGCTACCCCGGATCGTCCCACGACTCCTATATCCTCCGGCGATCTGGGTTGTTTCGGAGATTTGAGGCAGGTGAATTTTCGGGGGCATGGCTGCTTGGTAAGTGTGTCCTATTTGTGTGTTATTAAATGTGGCATTAATCTTGTATTTGTTGATATGTTTTTTAAGTATAAATTTACAGAAGCGTACAACTGCCTTTTTCTTGGCTCATATATTAGGAACTTACCCTAAAAATCCTTGTCTCGCTGTGGCCTTCAGAATGTTTTCCCTTTAGTTAGGATGTCTGTAAGTTCCTTGTGCCTAAATATATTGGTTTGGAGTTTATACCCAAGGATCTTTTGACCTTTGGCTCCTTTGGGACTATTGGTCTTTAAATGTCAAAGTGGACTTAAACTGCATACATTGTAGTTTCCAGTGAAATGTGGATAGGGATCTTTGACCTTTGGCTCCTTTGGGACTATTGGTCGTTAAATGTCAAAGTGGACTTAAACTGCATACATTGTAGTTTCCAGAGAAATGTGGATAGGCCCTCCGCAGCATCCTAATTGTAACATGTCTGAAAACTACAAATATATGTAAAATACAAATACCCTTGGCCGTGCAGATGTTTGTTAATTAATTGGTATATAGAAGTGCCATTTTTATTTAGGTGATACCTTAGTGCAATTTTTGTGGGCCCTAATGTGCCCTGTATTTTTTTGGGAACACTTTACCTTACATCATTATGATATCTGTGAAATTTTTGGTGTTGGTTGTGTTGCCTTTTTAATTTTGATTACATTTAATTCTCTGTTTAAGGTGATTCCGGGTACCCACTTCTACCCTGGCTCATGACGCCTGTGCTGCGGCCCCAGGATGCCTCTCAGGAAGCGTATAACCGTGCGCATCGCAAGACCCGGGCTGTTGTGGAGAGGGCCTTTGGTCTGCTGAAGACACGTTTTCGTTGCCTTGACCATACTGGGGGGGCCCTGCAATATGATCCCAAGAAAGTGATCGACATTATAATGGCATGTGCTGTTTTGCACAATTTTGCCATCATGGAACGTGTCCCACGTTATGTGGACAGCCTGCCCTCTTCAGCCGTCGAGGATGAAGCCGAGAATTTTGAGGGGCCCCCCAGTGAGTCTGGCCAATCTGTTCGAGCCAACCTGATCAGCCAGCATTTTAGTTAACTTTTTTCCCTGTCTCACCATTCTGTATGTCTGTGTTATCCTTTTTGAAACATATGTTGTTTTGCCCTAATGTGGCATTACCTCTAAGTAAAACATTTCGACCTTAATTGTTGCCTAATGTATTTCATGTAGTTTCCTTAGCTTTCGCTGTGCATTGTTACACCTCTTCCAACCAAAATTATCTGGTTTAGCCCAAGCTGTTAAAAATGTCTTCCCACTAAAAACGCCACAAGTATTGGAAGTGAAATTTTTGTTTTACTTAGCAAATGAAAAATTATAGTGGTTAACAGAAATCAGTCCACATACATCTGTGGTAACAAATGGATAACATTAAAAAAAACATCGAGCACATCTACACCTGGAAGTTAGTGGCACAACCAAACAAGGACACCCAGTCCAAAGGCCAGCCTAGTCCAGTCATTAATATTGCCTGTGCCCAGGGATATTTGGGCATGGCCATAATGTCACACAAACATGTCTGCAAACAGGAGGAGCACCAACCAAATACATAGGTAAAGCCATAAGTGGCCAGATAAACTCCACATAGACCTATGGCATTGGCTAGTGGCCTTAAGCATTACTCTAAGGAGCTATATGGGAGCAAATACAAAACACAACCTGCCAGAGCAACACAAAATGGATTGTTTGAAACCTCAAAGGACAAGTAAATACAGTGGGGGTTAAGAGAAAAGATGTCCCACACACCCATGGCTTAATAGGGTGGCTGCCCATAATACCCAGGTGGAGGTCCAGGTGGAGGTCCATGGGAATGGGACCTAGCCTGGGCCATGGCAGCATTGTGAATTTGAAACTGCTCCACAATGTTTCTCTGCATATTGGTCATCTCAGCCATGGCT
The DNA here is from genome assembly GCA_027917425.1 of Gastrophryne carolinensis. Lineage (NCBI taxonomy): Eukaryota > Metazoa > Chordata > Amphibia > Anura > Microhylidae > Gastrophryne > Gastrophryne carolinensis. The sequence continues at coordinate 168,777,036 of CM051241.1, read as the reverse complement.
GACTGGATGCCATTACTTGCATTGGCCACGTTGCTGTTGAGGGTACGCAACTCCGCGAGGATGCCCTGTAGACTGGTATGGATGTTCACCATGTCGGCATGCCTTTGCTCACGCTCTGTAACGAGCTGGGCGTCATAAGAGTCCCTTTGTTGGGTCCATAATTGAAGCAGGGCACTCTGCCTCCCCTGGGAAATTGTGGGGCGGCGTAATGGCGTCCGCCGCACAATTACCCTGGCTCTTGGGCGTGCCCTGCCGCGTGGTGTCGTACCCTCAACAGCAACCGGCCTGCTTTGCAAATCCTCAGCAGCAGAGTGAACACTGGGGACTGTAGTGTCAGTCTCCCCATGTGCAAGCACAATGGATGGAGATTCACTCTGCTGCTGAGGATTGGCCCGAGAAACATTATCGAGCAGTTCCAAATTGGGACCCAGGGGGAGTTCATCCGACGTGCCCTGTACGGAGACATCATCATCTTCCTCCATGTCCTGGATCTCTTCCATGAGTGTGCGGGTCTGTAGGGACATATCAAAAAAAAAAAGGCTAAGTTTGCGTCCCAATTTAGGATTTCAACAGTTTAACACATTCTTAAGCACTTGTTAGTATTTATGCTACTAAATTAACTTACCGAAAATCTCTGATCTGGGCTCCGATGCTGTACGGACCTGGTAGGCATAACCAAACTGGGGGGTGAGTTTACCCTTGCTGAGGGATCATGCTGGGCTGAAGAAGAGAAAAAAATACCACGTAAACACACACACATAACCTTTTTTTTGATAGGTAATCAAATATAGCTCTATTTGTAATATTATTCAACTCTAGAGCAATGGTGACCTTTGTTCAAACCCACGCAAGTTTACATAGGTGCAATGGCTCGGACAAACTGCTAAGTGACCTCAGTTCTAAGTCATGAAGTGTACCCAGTCAGCATCCAACTTTCAAGGCACATTTTTGGATTTAGCCTACCATTCGCTAGGTCCGGGGTACTCAAACAATTGTTTGAAACGCCCATTTAAAGGTATGTGGTGAGAGGTGAATGTCTGGCCATGGTGCTGACGCAGGGGGTGTCTAGTTAAAAATAAAGACACTGGTGGAGGGGCTGGAGATTTCTAAGTGCCAACTAATAAAGGCTGCTTGCCCTTGCTGGGCTGGATGGGCCAGAGCTGAGGGGACAGGGATTGGATGTCTAAAGGGGGGAGTTAACGTATTGATGGTGATGGGATGGATGGAGCCAATCTGTTACAAATGTATGGGGCTTATGTGGGGGGGGGCATGGGGGGACTGTGGCACATGGGCCAGAGCAGGGGCAGCGGGACACGATTGTGGCCAGTGAAAATTTAAATAAGTTACTGTGTACCTTGCAATGCCACTTCCTGGGCAGTACTTCATATTGCAATGCTATGTTTCACGGAGCCATGACATTGGGCAGGAGACCAACCACTACATGGCCGATCAAGGGGGCAGCTCTGAGCACGTCAACACAGAAGTAACTGAGTGCAGGGCTGTCTGGGCAGGGGTCCTTGAATGTGGTGGCAAGGTCCGCATTGGGACCCCGGGCCGCCATTTGAGTCTCGCTGCTCTTGGTCACATATGTTTGTGGGTGGCTAATTAAATTGTTAACTCAAACACAACTCACACAAGCAAAAGGCAACCCATACATAATGATGTGTGTTTTGTGATTGATTCAAAATTTCTCACTTATCTTGCGAAACTTCATGACTTTAACAATACAATTGGACATTTGAACTTTGCCATAATGGCTGTGGGCCTAAATGTGTGATTCCCAGGGCCAAAAAGAGGACACAAACAGCCACAGTAGTGCGAGGCCAAGCAAGGCAAACCATAGGGGCATCCCGTTAGCTTGTTACTAGTGAACTGTAGATTATTTAGCAAACAGGAAAACATGCAGATTTAAGAGTACTCACCGTGGGTACGGGTCGGTGAGTCTGTGTCCCTTAGACCAGCATGTCCACCGACCGCGACCGGATGGAGAAGTCCAAGCACAATCTCCTCAGCAGGGGTAAACTCCAATTTAGATGGAAAGCCACCGCCAGTTTTCATGCTGAAAAGAGAAAAGCGTTTGGTCGTCAGAAAAGGTGCATACAGTACATCCAAAACATTAGATTTAGCGTAAACATTTAGTTACCTGTAATTATGCCTTTTAATTTCTTTTTGCCGTACAGCATACTTCAGATCAGAGATTTTCTTCTGAATTTGGGACACATCTTTCCTCTCTTCCCCCGCTGCATTTACTTGTCGGAGGATGGTTTCAAACAATTCCATCTTGCGCTGCTTGGTGGTGTGTTTGGATTTGCTCCCATATAGCTCGTCATAGTATAATGTAAGGCCACTAGCCAATGCCATATTTTGGTCATGGGAGAATCTCCCACTCAACTGGCCGCGGCGCAATGTGCGGCCAGATGGTTGGCTTGGCTGCTCCTCCATGTGTGCAGACACATGTGGTGACATTATGGCCTGGGGCTGGGTAGGGGAATGGCCGGATTGGTGGCTTCCCAATGACTGGACTGGACTGGCCAAGGGACTGGGTGTTCTTGCGTGGCTGGCCACCGAACTTCCAGGTGTAGATGTGGTCATGGGGGCAATTCAGGGCCCTCTTGGGGGGCTAGGTTCCCGGCTGGTGCCAGGTCGGGGGCTCTGTTCCCGGCTGGTGCCAGGTCGGGGGCTTCTGGCCCTGGATTGGGTTCGTCTGGGCCTGTAGGGGCTTCTGGCCCTGGATGGGGTTCTTCTGGGCCTGTCGGGGCTTCTGGCCCTGGTTTGTGATCTGCGGGCCCTGTCGGGGCTTCTGGCCCTGGATGGGGTTCTTCTGGGCCTGTCGGGGCTTCTGGCCCTGGTTTGTGATCTGCGGGCCCTGTAGGGGCTTCTGGCCCTGGATGGGGTTCTTCTGGGCCTGTCGGGGCTTCTGGCCCTGGTTTGTGATCTGCGGGCCCTGTAGGGGCTTCTGGCCCTGGATGGGGTTCGTCTGGGCCTGTAGGGGCTTCTGGCCCTGGATGGGGTTCGTCTGGGCCTGTCGGGGCTTCTGGCCCTGGTTTGTGATCTGTGGGCCCTGTAGGGGCTTCTGGCCCTGGATGGGGTTCGTCTGGGCCTGTAGGGGCTTCTGGCCCTGGATGGGGTTCGTCTGGGCCTGTCGGGGCTTCTGGCCCTGGATGGGGTTCTTCTGGGCCTGTCGGGGCTTCTGGCCCTGGTTTGTGATCTGCGGGCCCTGTAGGGGCTTCTGGCCCTGGATTGGGTTCGTCTGGGCCTGTAGGGGCTTCTGGCCCTGGTTTGTGATCTGCGGCCTCTGGATGGGCTTCGGGGCCTGGATGGGGTTCGGGCCCTGGATGGGGTTCGGGCCCTGTCTGGGCTTCGTGCCCTGGATTGTGTTCTTCGCCCTCTGGCTGTACTTCGGGCCCTGGATGGGGTTCGGGCCCTGCTGCGGGGCATGGGTTTCCGAACTGCCCTACTTGAAGGCATGGCCGGTGTGGGCTCACTGGTGCTGCCTGTTCTGGGGGCAGAGGTGGTGGGTGCTGCAGTTCCCAGCTTTTTGGCTGCAGGAGGGGCACGAGGCTTGGGGCCCCTTTTTTGGGTACCTGAGGGTCCAGGGTCCCTTGGTGGGGCCGAGGTGGGAGTCTTGGATCTCAGTTTTCGGCCAGCTTGCTGGGACCTTGTGGTGGGGCCCTCCGCGGTCTTGCTTGCCTGGGGTCGCTTGCTGATCGCCTTTTTTGGTGCCATCGTACAGAAATGCTCAAAGAGAATGAGCTTGGGGGGAAGGGACCTTTAAATAATGAGCCCAGCGTGTGACGCCTATGCGCACGACTACGCGCTCGTACGAACGTACGTTCGAGCGGAACCAGGAAACCGCTGGGGTTTCACTTATCTGCTGCCTGGAAGAAGACTAAAGATGGCGCCCACTATCTTCACCCGTCAACAGGAAGAGATCCTCATGCTGGTAAGTGGCTGCCTGTGCATTTTAATAGAATAGTCAATGATGGCCTAAATGTAAATGATGCGTTGGGAACTAGTTTGGGGTCTCTTAATGTTTAATCACTGGCTCCTCACACTTCATCCTCAAGGGCCGAGCCTGGCCACGTTTTCACCTGTCTATGCTGATGTCCTAATTCGCCCAATTGCTCCGGCTTAGCAACAGTTAATTAACCTGTGGAGTAGCGGGGCGAGCTGTCAAACCTGGCCTGTCTCGGACCTTGATGCGGATGTTTGCGGAACACTGTTGTCCTAAGCCATAAAAACACAACGGGAAGCCACACACGTGGTCCAAAAGCCTAAGCATTAGGCTACATCTTGGATGTTTAAACCATCCTAACATGCCATAGATGCAGGTGGCCTGATTCTTGATGTTGGCTATTATCTGTATGTACATGGTGTGTGATACATATAACATAAGACCAGACTGACAATCACAGTCAACGTCCTCTTTAAGGCACTCCCCAAAAATGGCGGCCATTCGAAATGTGTGTGTTAATGACATTAAATACTCAACTTGTGATGCAACACATATGGGTCTGTGTGTAAAAGTAAAAGCTCTGTGTCCATTATGTTTTTCAGATCATGCTTCAGCGCCGGTATGACTTCGCGCCCAATGTGTGCGAGAAAAGGGACATCGCCCGGGAGATCCTCGCCGAGATCCACCGTGTGACCAGCACCACCTTCACTCACACCCAGATAATGCAGCATTGGTCGGACCTGAAGCGTCTGCACATGCCCCGGGTGCGGAGGTTTTTTGGGATCCATTTCCCAAGTAAGTACAAAGCAATTGCATGGTATATGTTCCAAATGTCTAAGTTATGCCTTTATTTATAATGACTTTTCTTTGGTAGTGTTGGAAATGGATTTCAGAATTCGCCGCACCCGGAGACGTACAGGCCGACCAGTGCTGCATGACTCTGCATCTGTGAGTGAAGGTGGTGGATCTCCCGGGCGACGGACCTACCCCTCCTCTGTGGCCTCCTCAGACCAGCCCCTGGACCTTACCACAGAGGAGGGGCCAAGGCGCGTGGGCGTGGAGTCATACCTGGCCAGGCATGGGGAAGGCTCTGGTATGTCACTCTTCATGTATAGGCACAAAGATATACATGGCAGGCCAAAAACTAAGTTATCCTTTATTATGTATTTGTAGAAGCTTCTGGAGCGGGTGAGATAGTGGAGGAGGAGGCAGCAGAGATGCTGGAAGGAGATCCTGGCGAAGGTGAGTGATGTCAGCCAGACTGGGAGCCAGATATGTTGGGGATAGTGACTCTCTACAAATACTAACCAAATGTCACATGTTTCTCCAGGGACTTCTTCACAGCAGAGCCAGGACCAAGGGCAGCCTGTTGGCCCCAACCAGCCATCTGTCGGCCACCAACTCCGTAAGTCTCCATGCCATTATTCATATTAATGTTTGCTTAGCTAATAACACACACATAACTAAAGGCGTAGCCAATGTGTAGTTAACACTTTCATGTGGGCACTTCGTTAGCTTAAAGAGGACCCTAACTTGTATTAAGAACCTAAGAATTAGCCATCACACTGTACCTACAGATTAGAAACATGGAAAAACACCCTTCAGCCATCTAATGCATGTTATTAGACTGAACAAAACCAATATTGCGGAATATGGAATGCGCAATATTTACAGGCAGCATGGGATACAGATTGAAAAAAGGAAGGTGCTGCCATACATTGTGGGAGTGATGACCTTTCCCTCAACCCAGCTATGCTCTGGAATCCCAACGCACCACTGTAACCTACTCCCCTGTACTTTATCCAACTCTCCACTCCTCATTAAGTGTTATGCTTCAGAGTCCAGATGGCGGCGCTGTAATCAAAAAACATCCCAAATTTACTTTGATCTGGTGCAGAATCATTTGGGAATAGTTATTGGTTTTCATTAAATAATGTGGAAGGTCCGCTTTAAGGAGTTTAAAGACTTACCTGTGGGAAATGCATTAACTTTATCCCTTGGAAGAATGACATATGTCATGCATTTACATGTATTTGATTAACCCCAAATCTATTTCCAGCATACAAACCGGTCTGGGACTCCTATTTATGTTTAATTCTCTATTGGTTACAGGGATGATCCCAAAAACATTGGCTGGGAAAAAAAAAAGAATAAAGGAGTTGGTGGCCGAGCTGCTGGCCATACAGGCGACGTTGGGGCCAACAGATGAAGAAGAGGAGGAGGATTAGTGCCCTTGGTCCTGGCTACTTTTGTTAAAATGTTTTAAAATTTTAAAATTGGTTCAAATTTTTTAAAGTTTTTGGTTTTTACAAAAAAAAACAATTTTATCTCTGTTTTTAAGGAAAAAAAAACAAAAATTTTAATATGTTTGTAACAAAAAAAAAAAAAAAAAAAAAAAAAAAGGGGTTTTAAACAAAACACCCCATTAAAAAAATTATGTTTAAACCAAAAATATCCCAAAAAAAAAAAAAAAAATTTAAATAAATTATATTTTAAGACTTCATAAATGTGTCTTTTCTAATATGCGCAAACAAAAACAATTACACAAACAAGAAAAAACACGCTTAGAAACATATAGACATATGTACATTATGTGGTTTGTGTAAGTTTTAGGGTCGTCAACATGAAGAAGGATGCAAGCGCCAAGGGGTTTAGGTAAGTTTGAGGGACCGAGAAATGAAGTTGGATGCAGGCGCTAAGGGGTTTAGGTAAGTTGTAGGGACCGAGAAATGAAGTTGGATGCAAGCGCTAAGGGGTTTAGGTAAGTTTGAGGGACCGAGAAATGAAGTTGGATGCAAGCGCTAAGGGGTTTAGGTAAGTTGTAGGGACCGAGAAATGAAGTTGGATGCAAGCGCTAAGGGGTTTAGGTAAGTTTGAGGGACCGAGAAATGAAGTTGGATGCAAGCGCTAAGGGGTTTAGGGAAGTTGTAGGGACCGAGAAATGAAGTTGGATGCAGCCGCTAAGGGGTTTAGGTAAGTTTGAGGGACCGAGAAATGAAGTTGGATGCAGCCGCTAAGGGGTTTAGGTAAGTTTGAGGGACCGAGAAATGAAGTTGGATGCAAGCGCTAAGGGGTTTAGGTAAGTTGTAGGGACCGAGAAATGAAGTTGGATGCAGCCGCTAAGGGGTTTAGGTAAGTTTGAGGGACCGAGAAATGAAGTTGGATGCAAGCGCTAAGAGGTTTAGGTAAGTTGTAGGGACCGAGAAATGAAGTTGGATGCAAGCGCTAAGGGGTTTAGGTAAGTTGTAGGGACCGAGAAATGAAGTTGGATGCAAGCGCTAAGGGGTTTAGGTAAGTTTGAGGGACCGAGAAATGAAGTTGGATGCAGCCGCTAAGGGGTTTAGGTAAGTTTGAGGGACCGAGAAATGAAGTTGGATGCAGCCGCTAAGGGGTTTAGGTAAGTTTGAGGGACCGAGAAATGAAGTTGGATGCAAGCGCTAAGGGGTTTAGGTAAGTTGTAGGGACCGAGAAATGAAGTTGGATGCAGCCGCTAAGGGGTTTAGGTAAGTTTGAGGGACCGAGAAATGAAGTTGGATGCAAGCGCTAAGGGGTTTAGGTAAGTTGTAGGGACCGAGAAATGAAGTTGGATGCAAGCGCTAAGGGGTTTAGGTAAGTTGTAGGGACCGAGAAATGAAGTTGGATGCAAGCGCTAAGGGGTTTAGGTAAGTTTGAGGGACCGAGAAATGAAGTTGGATGCAGCCGCTAAGGGGTTTAGGTAAGTTTGAGGGACCGAGAAATGAAGTTGGATGCAGCCGCTAAGGGGTTTAGGTAAGTTTGAGGGACCGAGAAATGAAGTTGGATGCAAGCGCTAAGGGGTTTAGGTAAGTTGTAGGGACCGAGAAATGAAGTTGGATGCAGGCGCTAAGGGGTTTAGGTAAGTTGTAGGGACCGAGAAATGAAGTTGGATGCAGCCGCTAAGGGGTTTAGGTAAGTTTGAGGGACCGAGAAATGAAGTTGGATGCAAGCGCTAAGGGGTTTAGGTAAGTTGTAGGGACCGAGAAATGAAGTTGGATGCAGGCGCTAAGGGGTTTAGGTAAGTTGTAGGGACCGAGAAATGAAGTTGGATGCAAGCGCTAAGGGGTTTAGGTAAGTTTGAGGGACCGAGAAATGAAGTTGGATGCAAGCGCTAAGGGGTTTAGGTAAGTTTGAGGGACCGAGAAATGAAGTTGGATGCAAGCGCTAAGGGGTTTAGGTAAGTTTGAGGGACCGAGAAATGAAGTTGGATGCAAGCGCTAAGGGGTTTAGGTAAGTTGTAGGGACCGAGAAATGAAGTTGGATGCAAGCGCTAAGGGGTTTAGGGAAGTTGTAGGGACCGAGAAATGAAGTTGGATGCAAGCGCTAAAGGGTTTAGGTAAGTTTGAGGGACCGAGAAATGAAGTTGGATGCAGCCGCTAAGGGGTTTAGGTAAGTTTGAGGGACCGAGAAATGAAGTTGGATGCAAGCGCTAAGGGGTTTAGGTAAGTTGTAGGGACCGAGAAATGAAGTTGGATGCAAGCGCTAAGGGGTTTAGGTAAGTTGTAGGGACCGAGAAATGAAGTTGGATGCAGGCGCTAAGGGGTTTAGGTAAGTTGTAGGGACCGAGAAATGAAGTTGGATGCAAGCGCTAAGGGGTTTAGGTAAGTTTGAGGGACCGAGAAATGAAGTTGGATGCAAGCGCTAAGGGGTTTAGGGAAGTTGTAGGGACCGAGAAATGAAGTTGGATGCAGCCGCTAAGGGGTTTAGGTAAGTTTGAGGGACCGAGAAATGAAGTTGGATGCAGCCGCTAAGGGGTTTAGGTAAGTTTGAGGGACCGAGAAATGAAGTTGGATGCAAGCGCTAAGGGGTTTAGGTAAGTTGTAGGGACCGAGAAATGAAGTTGGATGCAGCCGCTAAGGGGTTTAGGTAAGTTTGAGGGACCGAGAAATGAAGTTGGATGCAAGCGCTAAGGGGTTTAGGTAAGTTGTAGGGACCGAGAAATGAAGTTGGATGCAGGCGCTAAGGGGTTTAGGTAAGTTGTAGGGACCGAGAAATGAAGTTGGATGCAAGCGCTAAGGGGTTTAGGTAAGTTTGAGGGACCGAGAAATGAAGTTGGATGCAAGCGCTAAGGGGTTTAGGTAAGTTTGAGGGACCGAGAAATGAAGTTGGATGCAAGCGCTAAGGGGTTTAGGTAAGTTTGAGGGACCGAGAAATGAAGTTGGATGCAAGCGCTAAAGGGTTTAGGTAAGTTTGAGGGACCGAGAAATGAAGTTGGATGCAGCCGCTACGGGGTTTATGTAAGTTTCTGGTTGAGGGTGCGCATGCGCAAGATCTTATAAACATACGAACGCACGAATCTAAGAGGCCAAAAACCAATGAAAACCAGAGGCAAACGCAAGTAATTGGAAGAGCTGGACGATGGAAGCAGCCGAAAAAACAGGCTGCCGCCGCAACAGGTGAGCACATGAACGTGATTTTTACGATTGACAACTGACTGAGGCAAGTTCGGGAGATATCATACGAACGGACGTATATTTTAGGATAGAAACGTATTTGCTTATTGAATCACTCGCAAGTTCATACGAACGCACGAGCGGACGTAAAAAATAGGATGATCGTGAGCCAAATCCAAGCTGTTACATGTTTCTTTGAATCAACCCATATGTGTTGGTAGTCTTCTCTTGATATTCCTCATGTGCTCTGATAACCTTGTTTTGAAAGGTCTTTTTGTGCGCCCAACATATATCAAACCACATGGGCATTGCAGACAGTATATCACACCTGATGTGTTACAGGTGGTACTGTCCCTAAGTTTGTACGTTGTGCCGGAGGAAGGATTAATTAATTCTGTGCGTCTTCTAGGAAAAGTGGTATTGTTAACCGTTATTTTGCAAGCAATGCAGTCCCTGCATCTGTGGAAGCCTGGAAGGCATGTCGTAGATGCTTTTCGTTCTGGAGAGTTGATGTGGCTACTGGTCAGTTGTTGCGCTAGTGATGGAGGTTTGCGGTATATAAATCTTGGTTTTGTCCCAACGATTTTTCTTAAGGTGGGATCTGTTTCCAATATTGTCCAGTGTTTTCTGATGACTTTCTCTATATCCCTATAATCTTTGTTAAACTTCGTGATGAAAGGCACTTCTTCCATTATGGAATTGGTTGTATTTTTGGGGTGGTTGATGGAGTTATTTTCGGAATTGTTTTTCTTGGTTTCGTCATTGACTTCTTTAACTGTTTGATTGAGAGATTCTTCAGTTTATCCTTTTTCCATAAATCTTGCTGTGATCTGTTTTGATTGTTCTTGGAAGGCCTTGTCATCTGAGCAATTTCGTCTAATCCTCTTCAGCTGTCCTTTGGGAATGTTTTTGATCCATAACGGATGGTGGCAACTGTCCATAGGTATGTAACTATTGCGATCGGTTTCCTTAAAATGTGTTTTGGTTTTAATTATGCTGTTCTCTTTGTATAATGTAATATCTAGGAAGTGGATTTCCTGTTCCGCTATTTCATATGTGAAGGAAATGTACCACTCTTCTGAGTTCAGTGATTTCAAAAAGGTTTCCAAGTTTTCTCTTGTGCCGTTCCATAGCAGGAAACAATCGTCGATATATCTCTTATAGTATATCAGTTCTTGCGGCCAGTACTTTATCTTCCCAAAGAGCCATGAAAAGATTGGCGACACTGGGGGCAAACTTGCCCCCCATCGCTACGCCGATTCGCTGGAGAAAGAATTGGTTCTCAAACCAAAAGTAATTGTGTAATTCAATTAGAAATGAAATCTGTATCTGAGGGAATTTGTTATCTTTTTCCAAGAAAAATTGTACAGCCTCCAGTCCTTTATGGTGGGGTATGTTTGTATAGAGGGAGCTGACGTCTGCAGTGGCCATAATGTATTCTGGATGGGATTTGAATTTGTCCAGATCTTTAAGGAAATTTCCTGAGTCTTTCAGGTAGGATGGTGTCTTGATTACTAATGGCTGTAAAAAAGAATCTATGTATTCCCCCAATCTGCTAGTCAATGAACCAATGCCACTAACGATGGGTCTGCCCGGTGGATTGGTTTTATTTTTGTGAATCTTTGGGAGATGGTAAAGTGTTGGTATTCTTGGTGATTGGAGTTTGAGATAATTGTATTCTTTTTTATTTAGAATTCCCAGGCTTTTTCCTTTATCTAGTAAGGCAAATAACTTCAGATGGTATTCTCTCGTTGGATCAGTTTTTAGTACTTCATAGGTGAGGTCATTGGATAGTAGATTGTTTGTTTCCTGAATATATTTATCCTTATCTAGTATCACCAGGCCTCCACCTTTATCTGCTGGTTTTATCACGATGTTATTCTTTTGTTTGATGGATTTGATTAATCGTTTTTCTTCTTTTTGCCTATATTTGGTTCTTCTATTCGCTTTAATTTCTAAGGCTTTGAGGTCTTTGATGACTAAGTCCTTGAACACATTTATTACTCTGCCTGATGTCTGAGGATTGAAGGTGGAGTTATTTTTGCATGTGCTGTGTGTTACAGAGTATGGTTGTGGGGATGGAGTTTGTGCTTCTCCATTGCCGGGGTCTTTTTCTTCGTCAGTAGGAGATAATCTTTGTTGGTGTGCGTTTTGGTTTTGTTCCTTAAAGAATTTTTTAATGTTTAGCTTCCTGGTGAATTTCAAAATGTCTATGTATACTTCAAATTTGTTTACATTAGTGGATGGTGCATATTTAATGCCTTTGTTTAAAAATTCAATTTCTTTTTCAGATAACGTGGTGCTGGATAAATTGAAAATTCCATCTGTATTGGGCTTTGTTAAAAGTCGTGTGCTCTTTTCTTTCTTGCGTTGTAGTGTATGTCCAGCTCTTCTTCCTCTTGTTCTCTGTTTTTTCTTTTCGGTGTTGCTGTTGGGCCAAATTCTAAAAAATGCTGCTTTGAGTGGTAATTATTTTTATTCGCTGCAGAACTATTCTGAGTCACTGGTGTGTCTTCTTCTCTGTCTGCATTGTATGCTCCCGTACTGGTGCCTTCCTTATTTTCGTATCGTTGCTTATGCATTTTACGTTGCCTGTATTGGTTATCATTGTGGTAACAATGACTTGGTGATGTAGATCTTTCAGAATGTAATCGGATACCCCGTTGCTGGCGGGTAGTGTGGTCAAACTGCCTCATTCTGTTGGGGGTTTTTCTTGTGTTCCTATAAGGGGATCGTTCTTTGTGTGGCCTGTAATAAGGTCGCTTGGGTGTCAGATAATGGTGGTGTCCCTTATGATAAGAGACATGTGGGGATCTACTTCTGTATCTTCTTCTGTAGTTATTGTTTGCTGGTCGTAATAATTCAGATTTTCTTTGGTCTGACCGATGTCTATAGATTGCGGGATTGTACCAATTTTTATTGGTGTTCTGGTTGAAATTGGTATGCGGTCTTTTATCAGATATTTTAAATGTGTCTCTTTGCTGGGTTTCAGAGTTATGCCTCACATGTGTTCGGTCTTGCACATGTTCTAACTGCTGTTGCCATTTATATATGCGGTTCAGGCGTAGATCTTCTGTGTCTCTATTCAGTTTCTTTTGTTTTTTTATTTTCTGCTCCCGTTCAAATTTGCTTAGATTGTTCTTAATAATTAGTACATGTTCCTGGTTTTCTGACTGGTCTTTGCAAGGGGCCAGATTGGTTTGTAGTTCTTCTATTCTCCTGATAACCTCATCTAGCTTTTGTTTCTTTCTTTTTATAATTAATTTCATTAGATTTATGCTTGATTGGTTGAAAAAATCCTGCCATTCCTCTATGTTGTTGATCTTGCCATCTGTGTCTTTTTCTGGGTTTACATTCCATCTAAGACTCCTAGGGATCAAGCCTTTTTGTATATATAGTTCAAGAGTACTTATGTGCCACCTGAGGGCCATCTCTTTATGCAGTAGATTATTTACTGAAGTGAATAAATCATTGAAACTGTCTGTGATTTCTCTCATGTCATTGTCTTCCTCAAGATCTAGTAGTGGATTGCTAAATTCCCCTCTTATTTGGGGATCAGGTAAGGAGTTTGGGTTTTTTTGGGGGGGTTTCACCCCGCGGGACATCCCGATCTCGGATGTCCCGCGGTGAGTGAGGTGATCGGCCCGGGAATCTTATAGATTCCCGGGCCAATCACCCCTGGGTGTTGGTCCACTTTAAAGGAGCACTATCGTGAAATTGTGTAATATTAAAAATCCATATAAACACGTCGACTAATGAGAAGAGGGGTCACTTATACACCCCAACTGAATAAAACTCCCACCAAGCTTGTGTTTTTTTTTCTCCTGGTAGGAATAAAATCTCGGGGTGACAGAACCTGTACCCCTGATTTCCACTTTCTTTTATTAAAAAGAAAAAAAAAACAAGCCTAGCTGGATATTTCTTGATGCCGGGTGTATAAGTGACCCCTCCTCCCACCATCCAGCATATTTATATGGATTTTTATCATTGGGTCATTTTTTCTCGATAGTGCTCCTTTAAATTAAGAATGAACCGACAATGACTTCTGTGACATAGTAGCTCCTTGCAACAAGTTATTAAAGAGCAACCCAACCCAAGATTGGTTCCTCCTCCCTGGGATAGTGTATCCCCCAGGATCACCCAAAAACTCACTTTTCTTTCGGCTCAGCCAATCAGCAGCTTGCGTTCCATTTAGAGTTTTCTTGTGCGGCAAGAAAAGCTGAATGGAGCGTTCACCACCAGCCGAATCCTTGCTCACCTCTAGCTGTGGGGTGTGCCCGCACTTGCCATTCAGAATTGCTGCCTCGGGTAGGCTCCTACGCTAAAGAAACAGCGGCAGAGATGCGGCAACGGCCTGGGGATGCGGTGTGAGATAACCGGCCAGGTGAGTATACTAGGCGATTCCGGGGGATGCACACAGCAAGGCATTCTAATTCTGTATGCCCCATAAAGAGGGAGACCACCAGCCGTGGAGGATGATTCATTACTAGCACCAGGTATTGGCAGATGAGCGTCTGTATAGCGGCGCTTAGAGCGACCACTAGTAGACACGGTAAGCGAGTATCGGGCCCTGTAACAGAGCAGATCAGTCACTGTAGTAACCTGGCTGGCATTGATGAATGTGATGTATGTTGGGTGCTCTAACACCAGTACAGCACTGCAGAGAGTGAGGGGTAGCGCCAGCTCAGTGCGCCTGGCACGCGGCGCTCCACACCATACTTATCAAAAAAGGACACAAGCACAGCGTCGGTGCTCTAAAGCTGGGCGCTGTAGCATAGAGCGCCAGACGCTGTGTGATTAAAGTCTGTTTTTGAACACATATCCACCAGTAACAAAGCGAAAACACATGGAATGACATTGTTATAACACTGTGACATTAACACTTTAGTGCCAGACCTGTAATGACAATTCTGCAAAAAAATATAAAAAGTAAAAAAAGTCAGGAGAGGTCACACAATGATTGGAGCAAAAAAAACAAAAAAAAATTGAAATTGCCCAAAACGCAATTTAAAAACCAACAAATGAAAGCCCATTAAAGTGGACCAACACCCTGAGGTGATCGGCCGATCACCTCACACACCGCGGGACATCCGAGATCGGGATGTCCCGCGGTGAGGGCCCCCCCCAAAACCCCAAATAAACTCACCTCACCCGCCACCGCCTCCCGCGCGCTCCTCTAGACGTGCGCGCGCCCGCGCCGACCGTTTGTGAATGGCCGGCGCGGGCCCTGTCTGAGCGACGTGCGGGAGGCGGCGGCGGGCGCACTGTCTTGTCCGCCGCTGTCACCCGCTTGTCCGTGGCCACGTGGGAGCGTGTTGAGGTGAGTATTGGGGGCTTTCTGGGGTGCCCCCCTGAAGTGGACCAAAACCCAGGAGAGTCAGAATCCTGGGTGTTGGTCCACTTTAAAATGCATGGGAGAGCGACACTGAGCGAAAGGTAATATGTGGTGCTCATGAACCTAGAGCGCTGGCGCTATACGCTGAGCCGCCTGTAATAATACATGTGACGCTACATGGCGCTATTACAGTCGCTCACCAGATTCGCCTTCATAAATGTGGTTTTGCGTACAGCGCCCAGCGTTTACCAGGCGCTGCCTGCCGCTACGAGGCGCTACCCCTTCTTAAATGAGCCCCAGAGAGTCTTAGAGACTCTAGAGAGGTAGTTGTTCCTCCTTAATGTCAAGTTAGCCTTATTATTATTATTGTTTATTTATATAGCGCCATCATCTTCCGTAGCGCTTTACAAAGTAGTAATTACAGACAGGGTAGAAACATACGGTACATATACTATTTCAAAGGCAGTTTTACAGAGTTAACAATAGATATTCAAGATACAATAGGGGAGAGAGCCCTGCCCTTGCCAGATTACAGTCTAAAGGAAGAGGGGTGAAGACGAGGGGGAAGGATCACAAACAGTCAGTATTGAGCTTTGTGGCATGTGCTCTTTAGAAGATTGGTTAGGCCAGATTATATGCTTGTCTGAATAAGTGAGTTTTAAGCCTTTGCTGCATCTGTATGGTGGCAGGGCCGGATTAGATTTTGCAGAGCAGGGCATCCCGGATTACATACCTACCAACTTTTCAACGTGGGAAAGAGGGACATTTGTTAAATTAGGCCATGCCCCCTCATTGAGGGTTGGATAGGAGATAGGATGTAACATTTACAACAATAGAAACACTTTGAATGGGAAATATGCAGATCTGAAAGTTAATCCTCAAAGAGGGACAAATAAGAACAATGAGGGACAGGGGGGCATGGACTCAAAAGAGGGATAGTCCCTCCAAATCAGGGACACGGGAGGTTTGGGATCGGGGTGTCACGGGGGCAAGGACTAAAAGCCGGGATAGTCAAAATCCCGGGTTTTGCATACCTCCCAACTTTTCAGGGTGGGAAAGAGGGACATTTGTTAAATTAGGCCACACCCCCTCATTGAGAGAGGGATAGGATATAGGATGTGACAGTTACAATAGAAACACTTTAAAGTGGATCAAAACCCACCGCAATCTTATAGATTCCCGGGTTGCTCGATTCCCCCCCAGGGCATCCAAAATTGGGATGCCCCGCTGTGCTCTATACACTTATCTTGTTTCTCGGTCCAACGGCGCATGCGTGAGCCGCATCTCTGCTATCCCTCTAGCAGGGCGCATGCCCGCACCAGGCATTTTTGGATGGCCGGTGCGGGCACGCTCCCTGTTAGAGGGTAGCAGGGGATGTGGCCGTCAGCACGCTCGGAGCTCTGGCCTTAGATGAAGGCTTAGATGACGTGACATCAGCGGCTCTGAGCACGCTGATTGGACGAGCGGTCGAGCATGCATCGTAGGACCGTAAAGAGGTGAGTTGACTTCGGCGATCTGGGGGGGTTTCACGCAGCAGAGTACCCCCTGATCGGGGTGCCCCATGAAAGGACCAAAAACCCAGGATAGTCAAAATCCTGGGTTTTGGTCCACTTTAAATAGGTAAATTAATCATTTATTAATACAGATCTACATGTTAAACCTCAAAGAGGGGCAAATGAGAACAATGAGGGACAGAGGGACACGGACTCAAAAGAGGGACAGTCCCTCTAAATCAGGGACACTTGGGAGATTGGTCCACTTTAATAACTGAAACAAAACTTCTCACTCGAGCCCAGCTTAATTTCTCAACCTTTCCTTACTAACATCTATGCTATCATAATATTTCTTCATCAACCATCATTAAAGAAAAAGAAAAAAATGTTTTAACAAGAATATTCATTTATTGAAATAAATCACATTGTGGAGCACACACAATATACAAAAGACTTTTTAAAACAAAGACACTGCATGTATCCTTATTGTGCCACTTCAGGTATGCTTTAAGAGTCTATCTTATATGTTTCCCCCCCTGTACATACAGATTGCCCACATTAATCCGGTCCTTCACTCTGAATAAGAGCCTATCTTATATGTTTCCCACACCCTGTACATACAGATTGCCCACATTAATCCGGTCCTTCACGCTGAATAAGAGCCTATCTTGTATGTTTCCCACACCCTGTACATACAGATTGCCCACATTAATCCGGTCCTTCACTCTGAATAAGAGCCTATCTTATATGTTTCCCCCCCCTGTACATACAGATTGCCCACATTAATCCGGTCCTTCACTCTGAATAAGAGCCTATCTTATATGTTTCCCCCCTGTACATACAGATTGCCCACATTAATCCGGACCTTCACCCCGAATAAAAGCATATCTTATATGTTTCCCCCCCCTGTACATACAGATTGCCCACATTAATCTGGACCTTCACCCTGAATAAGAGCCTATCTTATGTTTCCCCCACCCTGTACATACAGATTGCCCACATTAATCCGGACCTTCACCCTGAATAAGAGTCTATCTTATATGTTTCCCCCACCCTGTACATACAGATTGCTCACATTAAAAATCATCCTAACTGCATCTACTGCATGTTATGAGCCTTTAAACATCCAAGATGGCGGCTCATGGAACGTCAGGCAGCCTGCAAACAGGAAGTGCCTTCTGACTGTGCTGCTCTGCATTCTGGGATTGCTGACCTTTTCCTGACCCCAGCTCTGCTCTGTCTGAGCAAAGCACAGCTATATCCCACCCCCCTGTACTTTATCCCACTCTCCTCAGTAAGTGTGATGCTTCTGAGTCAAGATGGCGGCGCCCGTATCCTAAAGTCCTGAACAGAGTTGCAGCCCAGTGGGGGAAAGAATAATAAGTAAATGACTAAAAACTTAAACTATATTAACTTCAGATGCTGGGGAATCATTTTTTAAGGGTTTGGGCTTTTCTATAAATCATGGTGAAGGTCAGGCTTAAAGTTCTAGAGTATTCCAGTTCAATACATCAACTATAGACCTCCAGGAGTCTAGTTCTTACTAATACATGGCTAAAGTGCATTGTACAAATACCATAAATAGTTAAAAAGTATTCAATTAATTCAAATAGATAAATATATCCAGCATATATTAATATACATTGCACAAGCCCAGCAGCAATATATTGCACTAGTTCCATGTAGTATTGTACAACATCCTTGTAATCAGTTTCATAGCAGCACAAATATGTCAAAACATTCACAATAATACAAATCAGTGCTTACCATCACCTACAAAAAGCACATTTGCCATTACGGCCCTTCCTTAAAGGAGCAGTATCGCAAATTTTTCTTGGTGACTTATATTTAAATGGTACTTTGAATGTAGGAGTGTTGGAGTAAGAATTACAAATTTAGAAAAAAATGATGTGCGTGTTGAGCAGCTGGAGACTAATAGCTCATGTTTATGTCTTCTAAGTGTCGGGATCCAACACTCTGGCTTGTTCCATGCTGAGGAGAGGGGGAAACAATGTATCAAAGTACCAGCTGTTCAGTACTGGCAGCCGTCCAGCATAAGATAACAACATTGCAACATTGCCTGGCCAGAACTTATATATCTAAAACAGAGAGAAAAGCTCTAGAAGTCATTTAGCTGATTTTGACAGTTTTCCCTTCATGTTGGCTCTGCTGCAGAATCTTTCAGTTTACCATTTTCTCTTTCATATTCTTATTTTTCATTTTTCCATATGATCTTTCTTTCAGCTTTGTGTGTTTTGAGCAAAGCCCAACCCAGGATTTTCACTATCAGGAGTTTTGTTTTGTGCCCCTAGGGGCATCCCGACTTGGGATGCCCTGATATGTGAAATCCCCAAGTTCGCCTGTGAAAACGTACTTTTCCCTGTCCCACAGCGCATGCGCGGGCTCTCATCCAATCAGCTCTGTTTGCACGCAGATGGGGAGCCTGAGCAGTAACCTTCCTGGCCGCCCGGCCTGTCTAAATGATCTGGGTGAGTGCGCCAGAAAAATGGGGGGATCTGTGGTTATCCAGGGGTCGTTTCACACAGTGGGCATCCTGATTTAGAATGCCCAAGGGGGAAGGTCAATGGCCGGGTCTTATAGACTTCAGGGTCGGCCACTCAGGGTTTTGTTCCACTTTAATACCTTTAGATTTTCCTGCACAGTTATTCAAAGAAGAATTTCAGTCGTTTTCAGTCAGTTTAGTTTATTTTGTATAGATTTTACACATCTGAGTCACCTGGTCTCATAACAAAAGCAGCACCTCACACACACACAGCCGTTACCACTGATTACAGTGTCAGCCTCTGAGGTAAAGTGTTGCTAGGAGACCAGTGGGCTAAATGAAGCAGCTCACTAAATACAACCCAGCAGATCCCCCTATTCAGCAAATGGACTGAGCCATTGTCATTATACAATTTAAAAGAAAGGCAGATATTTTTTCCTTTTTCTATCGCCAGATTATTTATACACATGTTAGAAGCTATTGTGTGGCTATTTAATTATTTATCTTTTTAATGCAAATTTCGCGATTCTGCTCCTTTAAGAGGTATGTACATACTGTCAGGAAACCGGGGCGTCACGAGGTCCGACTACAACCAGGGACCTCCGTGCACACTGATCGCGTTCCCAAAAACCCTTTGTCCGATCCCTCTCCTATCAGGGATACCCGGCTCACAGCCTTCGGACACACCGATTCTTGGTTTAAGGCAAAGCAGACCGCTGTGGTAAGGTGGTGCAAGGGGCCGTCATTGACGGCAGGTATGTAGCACCAATGTACCTGGCATTGGTGCAGTAAAGTCGTGTAGTCTGATTTCTAGCATCAGCTGCTGGTGGCAGTTTGCTGCTGTTGCTTTAGAATAGCTGAAAGGCTAACCTGGGACGGCTTTACTGGGATGGAGTAGAGCAGGGTGGGACTCCATCCCACTACCCAGGTCCGGGTTTTGCGGGCTGTTTAAATAGCCTGGGGAATCAGCTGTGGCCTGTCCTTTGTCTAGAGCTCACATGGGAGTGAGACTCTGTGAGCCTGGCTGAAATCTCCTGTGGAGGCTGTTTCATGCGGACCTGAGGCCTATTTGGACTGTAGACAGGATGTTTGCTCAAGGACTAAAAGCAGTTTGCCTGATTGAATCATTTATGCTGCTGTTTCCTGAAAAGGTGATGTAACCTGTATGGACATATGCTTTTGCGGATTTATGTGTGAAATAAACACAGACTTTACTTTGAACTGTTTGCCTCCGCCTCTATACTGCTGACACCCGGTCGCCTACCAGAGCTAGTCTCCACATTTGGTGTCGGATGCGGGCACAGCAGTGAGGCCGTTGCTAGGAGCAACCGACGAAAAAGTTTTTTGTTGTGCATGTCCTATATTAAACCTGCCAGGCTGCTACCTGGGACTGCAGACAAAATGGAGGTGGTCGTGAAAGCGCTCGTGGAGGCCAACAGGCAGCAGCATGAGACCAACCAGCTGTTTTTGCAACATGTGATGGCGCTGCAAGCTGCAGGTGCGCCCAAAAGTATTCCTGATGCCCAGAAAGCTGTCCGCTCGGCGCTCACAAAAATGACCCCTTCAGATGACGTTGAGACTTACCTGGCGGTGTTTGAAAAGGTGGCTGCAAGGGAGAAGTTGCCGCATGACCAGTGGGCTGATGTCATCGCTCCATTTCTGGCGTCTGGACCCCAGCAGGTGTTGTTTGATCTCCCAGAGGACCAAGCCGCTGACTACCCGACTCTGAAGGGTGAGATACTGGCGAGACTGGGGGTGAATGTGTGGGTTCGGGCTCAGCGGGTGCATCAGTGGAGCTACCAGTCGGCAGAGCCCGCCCGACCCCAGTATTATAAACTGCTGCACCTGCTGCAAAAATGGCTGCAGCCGGAGTTGTTAAGCCCCACTGCCATGTTGGACTGCTTGCTGGCGGACATGTTTTGGAGGGCTTTACCGCACCCTCTTCAGCACTGGGTTGGCCAGGTATCACCTGACAACGCACTAGGGATGGTGGACCTAGTGGAGCGATATGAGGCCACCAGGAACGTGCAAGGCGGCTCCATAAGGAGGGATTCGGGGAAACCCCGGAGGTCCCCGTCCCAGCTCAGGCGAGTGGCGTCCCCTAAACCCTCTCAGGACCTACCCCCCAAAGTCCCTGCCCAAGTGTTGTGTTGGGGATGTAAGGAGCCGGGACATATCAGAGCCAATTGTCCCCACCAGGGGGAGCCCATGGACGTGAACTTTGGTTACCGCCCTTCCATGTATGCCAGGAGGCTGTGTGCTGCCGGTGTCCCTGAGCTTGTGGTCACCTCTGTCAGGTGAAAGTGGGAGACACCCTGGCTGTGGCCCTTTTGGACTCGGGGAGTATGGTTACCCTGGCAAGACCCGCCTTAGTACTGCCCGATGAGTACACTGGGCGGAAAACCGGGGTTTTGTGCATTCATGGGGACTTGAGAGACTATGCCACAGCACAAGTGTCTCTCACCACCGTCTCCGGCAGCTGGAAACATGAAGTCGCTGTCGCCGCTAAACTCCCGTATGAACTGATTATTGGGAGAGACTTTCCAGGGTTCAGGTCACTGTGGGCCAAGCTGGCAGTTCCGGAAACCCGCGAGGCGGGTGTGTCCCCAATAGACTGGCCCTACTCAGGGGAGACCCCGGTGCCCTGGGAACCGGAATCAGAAGGCACCGTGGAAGAGGTGCCCATCCCTAAAATGGAAGAGGGGGAGTCGACCCCACTAAATGTTATGGTTGGAGATGTGGAAGAGTTGGCAACAGGTCCAGAGTTGGCAGATCTCCATGTCTCCACAACTAACTTTGGTACCGCTCAACACCAGGACCCGACCCTGTCTCGGGCCTGGGAGAATGTTCTTGAGGTGGAAGGTGAACCACAACAGCCAGGGGCGGAGTTACAGTTTCCTCGCTTTGTGGTTCACCAGGAAATGTTGTACCGAGTAAACAAGGTACGTGAAGAGGTGGTGGAACAATTGGTGGTACCCAATCCATATCGCAAATTGGTGTTGGATTTGGCCCACCAACATGTTCTGGGTGGACACCTAGGCCAGCAGAAAACACTGGACCGCGTTTTACAACGATTCTACTGGCCCAGTGTGTACAAGGAGGTGGAGAGATATTGTGAGTCCTGCCCAACATGTCAGATGACCAGCCCTCAGCCTCATTACCGTGGTCCCTTAGTTCCTCTCCCAGTTATTGAGGTACCCTTTGAGCGGATTGCCATGGATCTAGTGGGTCCAGTGCCAAAATCCGCTAGAGGGCACCAACATATTCTGGTGATCTTGGACTATGCCACGCGGTACCCTGAGGCAGTGCCCCTGCGTCACACCTCTGCCAAGCTCATTGCTAAGGAGCTTATGGAAATGTTTTCCAGAGTAGGTCTGCCTAAAGAGGTCCTGACCGATCAAGGTACCCCGTTTATGTCGAATGTAATGAAAGAGCTTTGTAAACTGCTGCAGGTGAAACAGTTGCGGACATCCGTTTACCACCCGCAAACAGACAGCCTAGTAGAACGGTTTAATCAAACTTTAAAGACCATGTTAAAAAGGGTGGTCGCCAAGGATGGGAAGAATTGGGACTTGCTGCTGCCCTATCTGATGTTCGCAGTGCGAGAGGTGCCCCAGGCCTCCACGGGGTTCTCGCCCTTCGAACTCTTATACGGTCGACATCCACGGGGCCTGTTGGATATAGCCAAGGAGGCCTGGGAACAGCAACCCACACCCCACAAAAGTGTGGTAGAGTACGTGACTCACCTACAGGAACGGATAGAGACTGTCTTGCCGCTTGTCAGAGAACACATGGAGGCAGCGCAGCGGGCCCAAAGCAGGATTTATAATCGGCAAGCCAGGGTACGGAACTTTAACCCCGGTGACAGAGTTGTGGTTCTGGTACCCACGGTGGACAGTAAATTTCTAGCTAGGTGGCAGGGTCCCTATGAGGTCATTGAAAAAGTTGGGGAAGTGACTTACAAGGTACATCAGCCTGGGCGGAGGAAGCCCGAGCAGGTGTACCATGTAAACCTGCTGAAACTATGGAAAGACAGGGAGACCCCTGGGGGTGACAGTCCCCGACCAGGTATGGTGGGGGTGGAGCTTCCCATTCCTCGGTCTGTTATTAGAGAAGCAGTAGTCGAGGTGAAAACTGGCGACAACCTCTCCTCTAAACAGACTCAGGAAGCCAGGGAGTTTATTAGCAGAAACACAGACGTGTTTTCAGAACTCCCTGGGCGCACTTCAGTCATCCAACATGATATTGTCACGGAACCTCAGGTCAAGGTCCGGTTGAGGCCTTACCGGGTACCTGAGTCCCGGCGACAAGCTATCGCGGAGGAAGTGCAGCAAATGCTCCGGTTAGACGTGATTGAAGAAGCAAAGAGTGAGTGGTCCAGACCCATAGTCTTGATTCCCAAGCCCGATGGTACGTTGCGGTTCTGTAACGATTTCCGCAAACTTAATGAAGTTTCCAAGTTTGATGCCCACCCTATGCCCCGGGTAGATGAACTCATTGAGAAGCTAGGCCAAGCCAGGTACTTTTCGGTTTTGGACCTCACAAAAGGGTACTGGCAGGTGCCCTTGACTGAGGCTGCCAAGGAGAAAACAGCCTTTATTACACCAGAGGGACTGTTCCAATACAAGGTATTACCCTTTGGGTTACACGGCGCTCCTGCTACGTTCCAAAGGTTAATGGATATTGTCCTCAGGCCACATCGTCGGTATGCTTCGGCATATCTGGACGATATAATTATCCATAGCACGGATTGGGAAAGTCACCTACCCAAAGTCCAGGCCGTAGTGGATTCCCTCAGGAAGGCTGGGTTGACGGCAAACCCGAAAAATGTGCTTTAGGCCTAGAAGAAACAAAATACCTGGGCTATGTGATTGGACGAGGAGTGGTCAAGCCCCAGGTGAACAAACTAGAAGCCATCCGTAACTGGCCCCGGCCTAACACCACCCGCCAGGTAAAGTCATTTCTGGGGTTGGTGGGATATTATATGCGGTTCATTCCCAATTTTGCCACCCTAGCGGCACCATTGACAGACCTGTTAAAGGGACGCAAGTCTGTCATGGTAAAGTGGAATGAACAGGCTGAAAAAGCGTTCTCCGCTTTGAAGTCTGCCCTGTGTGGGTCTCCGGTGTTGGTGACACCCGACTTTAAGAGGGAGTTCATAGTGCAGACCGATGCCTCCGAGGTAGGTCTCGGTGCTGTACTGTCTCAGGAAGTCAACGGGGAGGAGCACCCCGTTGTCTACATGAGTCGCAAATTAACACCCGCGGAGACCCGGTATAGTATAGTGGAGAGGGAGTGTTTGGCCATTAAATGGGCCCTGCAGTCTCTTCGCTACTACTTGCTGGGGAGAAGGTTCCGGCTGGTTACGGACCACTCTCCCCTCAAGTGGATGTGCCAGGCTAAGGACAGGAATGCCAGGGTCACCCGATGGTTCTTGTCGTTACAAAACTTCAAGTTTACAGTAGAGCACAGAGCGGGACGATTATTGGGTAATGCGGATGCCCTGTCCAGAACACATTGTTTGGCATGTGTCCACCCCCTCAGGGTTGAACAAAGGGGGGGGGGGGGTATGTGGTAAGGTGGTGCAAGGGGCCGTTATTGACGGCAGGTATGTAGCACCAATGTACCTGGCATTGGTGCAGTAAAGTCGTGTAGTCTGATTTCCAGCATCAGCTGCTGGTGGCAGTTTGCTGCTGTTGCTTTAGAATAGCCGAAAGGCTAACCTGGGACGGCTTTACTGGGATGGAGTAGAGCAGGGTGGGACTCCATCCCACTACCCAGGTCCGGGTTTTGCCATTGTGGGAGGGGATGTTACCTCCAATTTTTTAGAGTGGGATTTTGCCCTAAAACCCTATAGAGGCTCTAACTCGGAGCAGGGGGGTTGCCTGGCCTTGTAAGCGGTACCAAACTATCGGGCTGGACGCCGCGCTCGCAATGAGTCCTGGAATCGGGTTTGTATTTTGCCCAGAGCCATAGTTCTCCGTTTACAAGCTTTTGCAAGCTTTTATGACCGCAATTTACTATGCCCTGATGCGGTTTTGGGAGTCGGTTCTGATTCTGTAACCGGTTTGGCGCTAGGATACATGGATGCCGCGATATGATCCAAATTCTATCGGTGCTGGGAATCTGTCGTTTAAGTTCTGCTTATGACAAACTCACAGCAGGAGGTCCACTAAGCTTCCAGACCGCCCGGCAGCTTCGCAGCCCAAGGTGTGACACGACCAGCAGGCGGTCTGTGAGCTGAGCTGTTCACATATACCTGCTAATTATCCCTTCCTGAAGGGAGATACGGACTTGTGCATTTATAATAAAGGGAATCTCTAGCTCTTGATATGTGGGGTTTCTTAAAGGGGAATGCCGACATCAGCGATAAGGTGCAATATAATATTTGACCTATTCCTCACACATACCAATGAGGAAGGGTCGTAATGGCCCGAAACGGCCGTCAGGTTGTGAGATGTGTATCATGGGCATGACGAATGTGCTTTTTGTAGGTGATGGTAAGCACTGATTTGTATTATTGTGAATGTGTTGACATATTTGTGCTGCTATGAAACTGTTTACAAGGATGTTGTACAATACTCCGTGGAACTAGTGCAATATATTGCTGCTGGGCTTGTGCAATGTATATTAATATATGCTGGATATATTTATCTATTTGAATTAATTGAATACTTTTGAACTATTTATGGTATTTGCACAATGCACTTTAGCCATGTATTAGTAAGAACTAGACTCCTGGAGGTCTATAGTTGATGTATTGAACTGGAATAGTCTAGCACTTTAAAGCATACCTGAAGTGGCGCAATAAGGATACATGCAGTGTCTTTGTTTTAAAAAGTCTTTTGTATATTGTGTGTGCTCCACAATGTGATTAATTTCAATAAATGAATATTCTTTTTCTTTAATGATGGTTAATGAGTGCGCACCTTAAACCGGACCTTCAGCATAATTTATTGAAAAGCCCAAACCCTTAAAAAACGATTCCCCAGCATCTAAAGTTAATATAGTTTAAGTTTTTTGTCACTTATTATTCTTTCCCCCACTGAGCTGCAACTCTGTTCAGGACTTTAGGATACGAGCGCCGCCATTTTGACTCAGAAGCATCACATACTGAGGAGAGCGGGATAAAGTACAGGGGGGGGGTGGGCTATAGCTGTGCTTTGCTCAGACAGAGCAGAGCTGGGGTCAGGAAAAGGTCAGCAGTCCCAGAATGCAGAGCAGCACAGTCAGAGGGCACTTCCTGTTTGCAGGTTGCCTGATGCTCCATGAGCCGCCATCTTGGATATTTAAGGGCTCATAAAAGGCAGTAGATGCAGGTAGGATGATTTTTAATGTGAGCAATCTGTATGTACAGGGTGTGGGAAATTCTTATTCAGGGTTAAGGTCCGCTTTAAATCAATATTTTTGTTAGTATATAGTGGGGGTATTAAGGGGTGGAAACCCTCAATATAAGGTTGCAGCACTAACTAATGATATCTTGGATACATTGAGTAAGAAGCTGAGGAGTGCTGAACTAATAATTGATAATTCCTTTGTAAAGTGTAACAGACACCCCGCTGTCACTCTTGGAAAGCAGCAGCAGCAGCAGTCACCACCGGACGTTGACCTTTTGGGTGTAGCAAGATGGCCGCCTGCCCTGCGCTCCCCACCCTCTCGGCTGACGCGTCGACGTGTTTACCTCGTGTGATTGGCTGCTCTTGTCCCTGACGTCAATGCGCAGCACGGGAGGGGCGGGGCTTGTTTGAGGAGCAAAACACATAGTGACCCGGAACCGGGCGTCTTCGCTGGGTATAGGGGAGTCTTGTGGAGCTGTTTTATAGCGGCTCAGCCCGCCGTTCTCCGAGGTGCACTGTAACTGTGGGGGGCTGGGAGGAAGGGTGACCGGGTGCTAGGTGAGAGCAGACAATAGGCGAGCATAGGGAGAGTGGCTGACAGGTGTGGAAAAGGGGGCGCTGGTCATGTGACTGGTGGTCAGGTGACCAGTGACAGGAAGGGGAGCCGTGTACTGGCTGAGGCAAAGCTGGCAGGTGTAATGGGCGCCTGGCTGTGGGGCTGGTAAAGCGAAAGCAGCCATTGCTTCACCCCTCTGGGCTGGGTTTACCCCTTATTTGGGGTGTTTCTGGGTTTGGGGTACAGTGAAGGGTGACTGGGTGGTTGTTTAGGTGATGAGGTGAGGTTAGAACCCCTCTTCTTCCCCCTCCCCCCATCATGTCCCGCTGGCTCTTCCCATGGTCCACCTCCATCAAGACGCGGGCCTGCCGCTACCTGCTGCAGCATTACCTGGGCCACTACCTGGAGGAGCGCCTCAGCCTGGAACAGCTGAGCCTGGATCTCTACAACGGCAGCGGCCGCCTCACCGACATACACCTCGACATCTGGGTAATGGCCGCCGCGCTCGCTTTCCTTCCTATGGCTAAATACCACCTGACTCGGTGCCACCCATGGCTCTGCTGAGTGCTGCATATTCCCATGGGAGCTGATCCCTCCTATTGGGTGTCATGGATTTCCCCGGTGGGGTTAAAGGGGGACCTAACCGCTCCCTGGCAGCTGTAGCACCCCCTGCTGTCCGTGGCAACCCTGGAGCTCCGTATCCGACAGAGGGACCAGAAAACGGCAGCACCTCACACCCCACCCGTGTACGTGTGTGCAGCTGTTTCCCGATCCTATATCGGATGGAGCTTAAGCAGTAAATGGCAAGTATTTATTCACTGACCTGTTTACCAGCAGATTTGGGGGGGGGGGGGGAGTTAGGGTCAGACTTGGCAGGGATGGTTTAGGTCTGCTTTAAAGCCTACGCAGCAAGGGTGTTGGTGGCCGACTGGTGCTTGAATGACAGTCACCGACCTACACCTCGGCATCTGGGTAATGGCCACCGGCGCGCTCGCTTTCCTTCCTATGGCTAAATACCACCTGACCCGGTGACAGAGGAGTAGCTAGGCTTTGGCACCCGGGGCAAAGATTCAAAATGGTGCCCCACCTGTGCTCAGGTGCCCCCTTGACCTTCTGCACCCGGGGCACCTGCCCCCTCTGCTCCCCCCTAGCTACGTCCCTGCCCGGTGACACCCATGGCTCTGCTGTGTGCTGCATTTTCCTGTGGGAGATTTTATTTATTTATTCACTAACTTGTTTACCAGAAGATTTGGGGGGCTTGCGGGCCAGGCTTCTCCTTGGCACAGACTGGTTTAGGTACCCTTTAAAGCAGACCAACACCCTACGCAGCAAGGGTGTTGGTGGCCCCCGGTGCTTAAATGACAGTCTGGGGGCCAGCCCTGGAATCTTTTAGATAGAGTGGGCACTGCTGGGTTTTGTTCCGCTTTAAAGTGGACCAAAATCCAGGATTTTGACTATCACAGGTTTTGGGGGGTGCCCTGCTGTGTGAAACCCTCACCGACCTACACCTCGACATCTGGGTAATGGCTGTGCCACCGCCGCGCTCGCTTTCCTTCCTATGGCTAAATACCACCTGACCCGGTGACAGAGGAGTAGCTAGGCTTTGCCACCCGGGGCAAAGATTCGAAATGGTGCCCCACCTGTGCTCAGGCGCCCCCTTGACCTGCTGCACCCGGGGCACGTGCCCCCTCTGCTCCCGCCTAGCTACGTCCCTGCCCGGTGACACCCATGGCTCTGCTGTGTGCTGCATTTTCCTGTGGGAGATGATCCCTCCTGTTGGGTGTCATGGGTTTCCCCGGTGGGGTTAAAGGGGGGACCTAACCGCTCCCTGGCAGCTTTGTGTCAGGCAGGGTCCAGGGCTGTAGCACCCCCTCCCCCCTCTCGCCCCCCCGCAACCCTGGAGCTCCGTATACGACAGAGGGACCTGAAAACGGCAGCACTGCGCACCCCACTCGCATACGTGTGTGCAGCTGTTTCCCGATCCTTCATCGGATGGAGCTCAAGCAGTAAATGGCAAATATTAATTCACTAACATGTTTACCAGACGATTTGGGGGGGGGGGGGAGTTAGGGTCCCTGCAGGCCAGGCTTCTCCTTGGCACAGACTTGCCAGGGATTGTTTAGGTCTGCTTTAAAGCAAACCATCACCCCACACAGCAAGGGTGTTGGTGGCCGATCGGCGCTTGAATGACAGTCTGGGGCCGGCCCTGGAATCTTTTAGATAGAGTGGGCACTGCTGGGTTTTGTTCCGCTTTAAAGTGGACCAAAATCCAGGATTTTGACTATCACAGGTTTTGGGGGGTGCCCTGCTGTGTGAAATCCTCCAGGTCTTTGCCTCCAGGGCATGCCACGCTGTGTGGTCACCTGAAGAAACTCGCCTCTTCCCAGTCCTATGGTGCATGCACGGCCACTCGTCCAATCAGCGCGCTCGGGGCCGCTGACGTCACGCCATCTAAGACGGCGTCTAAGGTCAGTGGCTCCAAGCGGGCTGCAGCCGCATCCCCTGCTTTCTTCTAACGGGGAGCGTGCCTGTGCCGGCCATTTAGAAATAGCTGGCGCGGGCATGCGCCCTGCTAGAGGGATAGCGGGGATGCGGCTCGCGCTGTTGGACTGGGAATTAAAGCGGACCTTCACTCTGAATAAGAGCCTATCTTATATGTTTCCCACACCCTGTACATACAGATTGCTCACATTAAAAATCATCCTACCTGCATCTACTGCATGTTATGAGCCTTTAAACATCCAAGATGGCGGCTTATGGAAGCCGCCATCTTATCAGGCAGCCTGCAAACAGGAAGTGCCTCCTGACTGTGCTGCTCTGCATTCTGGGACTGCTGACCTTTACCTGACCCCAGCTCTGCTCTGTGTGAGCAAAGCACAGCTATAACCCGCCCCCCTGTACCTTATCCCACTCTCCTCTCCTCAGTAAGTGTGATGCTTCTGAGTCAAGATGGCGGCGCCCATATCCTAAAGTCCTGAACAGAGTTGCAGCCCAGTGGGGGAAAGAATAATAAGTTAGTGACTAAAAACGTAAAATATATTAATTTTAGATGCTGGGGAACCATTTATTAAGAGTTTGGGCTTTTCATTAAATCACGCTGAAGGTCCGGTTTAAGGTAAGTGAACGGGGGAGACCTGGGGGGTTTTACACAGCGGGGCATCCCGCTGGATTTTGTATGCCCAGGGTGGAGGAAATTGATCGGCCCGGGAATCTATAATAGAGCTGGGCTTTGGTCCACTTTAATGTTTTGCCAGGTCTTTACTGCAGCAGGTTTCAGTTGCTGTTTATGGCACTTTCTGTCTGAAGTTTAGTCTTTAACAAGTGAAATGCAACTCAGTTGGGTTGAGATCAGGTGACTGACTTGGCCATTCTAGAATATTCCTCTTCTTTGCATTAAAGTGGATCAAAACCCAGGATTTTGAGTATCCTGGGTTTTGGTCCTTTCCCCGGGAGCACCCCACTGTGTGAAACCCCCCCAGCAGGACGCTGAGACCAGCTCACCTCTTCCCGGTCCCACTGCGCGTCTTAGAGCAGCATCACATCCTCCACTTCCCTCTATCAGGGAGACGCCATTCACAAATACCTGGCTGCTAGAGAGAGAGCAGGATGCGTCTGCTGCACTTAGAGGCCGATTCATCAATAGCGCCAGGTAGCGACAGATGAGCGACTGTAGCGTGATTTTTTCAGCGCCAGCCAGTATTCGCTGTGCTTGGCCGGCGTTTGCTTGATGACAGCGACTCAGTCGGTGTGCGGTAATGTTGAATACGGGCTGGGGGGTCGCTGTTTCACAGGTCCAGCGTTGTATGTAAGCGCCTGACAACGAATGGCCAGAGCGAACGGCTAGCTTCATATTCATCAAAAAATCACGCTCCGAATGTGCTGTCGCTGTCCATTCCTTGTTTAAACCCCAGAGCGCTGGCGGCGATGGGTATTAACTAGTTTTTAACCCCTAAACAACCATATTTTTTGAATGTAACATTATACATGTTTTTAGAATCATTTTGTAATATGAATACATTAATCTCAGACCTGTTAGATCAATTCTGCACATAGGATTTATTTTTAAGTAAAAAAAAAAAAAAAAAATAACATTGCAGAAGTGTTCTCCGATTTTTTGACATTAAAAAAATTTAAAAAAAAATTATTACCAATTAATCATGAATTATTATAGATTGCTCCATTGAAATGCATTGGACATCGCCAGGGAGCGACAGCTCATACCTGGCGCTGTGAGGGAATTTGCAGTGGCGCTGTTCGGTCCAGGCGGCTTCATGATGAATGCCGCGCTAGCCGTCGCTCTCGCCGGCGCTAGCCTCATTTTGCTTGATAAATGCGTCATTGTGACCGCCGCCGGGCGTACTTGAGTTGGTAGTCGCCGTTAGCTGCCGCTACCTGGCGCTCGTCAGACACTACCTGGCGCTATCGCTTGATGAATAAGGGCATTAGTCACGCCGTGGGAGCGGGAAAAGAGGTAAGTGAATGGGGCGACCTGGGGGGGTTTCACCCAGCGGGGTATTCAGATTTTGGATGCCCCAGGGGGCAAATCGATCGCCCGGGAATCTTATAGATTCCCAGACCGATCAAGCTGGGTTTTGGTCCATTTTAATAAGCTCCTGGGTAGCTTTGGCTTTATGTTTTGGGTCATTGTCCATCTGTATTATGATAAGGCAGGTCCCACTCCTTACCTGAACACCCATCAAAACACAGCACCACCGCTATATAAAAAATATATTTATTTATTAGTAGAAAAGATCACATACCCACAAACACTGAACATAGCTAAAAAACACTAAAAACAGAGAATGTACAATAAGGAAGGGAAACACTTATGGGGGCAATGGGAATGGCATTTTTAATTTATCTGGTCACAATTCATAATATAGTAATCCTGGCTAGAATCTAAAGTGCATAAGGGCAATGTGCTGAATCCCACACAATAACTAACCAAACTTGTTTAATAAAAATTATACATAAACACCAACAACAGTGTCATTTTAAACCTAATCAATAAAATATATGAAATCTATAATACCATAAACCAGGCAACTACCTGCAACTCTAAATATTAACCGTGAAAACAAAGCCAGGGAGGACCAAGGAAAACAATCCCCAATATGAAGAGAAGGTGAACTTACATAACTATACGACCACCTGCCCACTGCCCCATCCGTCTACGCGTTGCGTGACGTCATACGCGTCGCTTCCTCAGGCTTTAATATAGCGGTGGTGCTGTGTTTTGATGGGTGTTCAGGTAAGGAGTGTGGGACCTGCCTTATTGTATATTCTTAGAGCGTATGTCACCCACATGTGCACACTGCTTTTTATTTTTGATATATATTGTCTAAATTTCCAGTGCAGTCTCACATCGTTTTCAAACATCTGTATTATGAAACGCCGACCAATCAGTTTGGCTGGATTTGAGCTGACAGTATCCAGTCTCTGAATAGCTCAGAATTCATGCGGCAGCTTCTGTCCTGTGTCACATCATCAGTAGACACCTAGTGACCCAGTGCCACCGGCAGCCATGCATGCCCGCGCTATCACATTGCGCCTCTCCCTGCCATGCGTTACACATGATGTGCTTTGCTTTGTATCATGAGCTGTACTGAAGCAGAAAATACATTAAGAAGCAAAATATCTTCAGGAAATACAATGTTTATTCGGTTAACCGGGGGGCCTGCTTACTTTGATTGCTTCTGCCCAAATTGCTGGCTCTTTTGCTTGCTTAAACTGGACCTTCAGCATGATTTATTGAAAAGCCCAAACCCTTATAAAACGATTCCCCAGCATCTACAATTAATATATTTTACGTTTTTAGTCACTTATTATTTTTTTCCCCCATTGGGCTGCAACTCTGTTCAGGACTCTAGGATATGGGCGCCGCCATCTTGACTCAGAAGCATCACACTTACTGAGAAGAGTGGGATAAAGTACAAGGGGGTGGGTTATAGCTGTGCTTTGCGCAGACAGTGCAGAGCTGGGGTCAGGAAAAGGTCAGCAATCCCAGAATGCAGAGCAGCACAGTCAGAAGGCACTTCCTGTTTGCAGGCTGCCTGATGTTCCATGAGCCGCCATCTTGGATGTTTAAAGGCTCAGACTCTTATTCAGGCTGAAGGTCCAGATTAATGTGGGCAATCTGTATGTACAGGGGGGGGAAACATTTAAGATATACTCTTATTCAGAGTGAAGGACCACTTTTAAATACAGTTTTAGACAAAGAAGCTTAAATGACCATTCGGATTGGATGCCTGAACACGTGTCATTTTCCCATTGGTCATTTCAAACATATACAGATTCACATATATGGACAGTGTAGTTCAGATGTGAAGAACATCTGTTTCTCATCAAGCAGACATAACATTCTTGGTAATGGTTTAAACCTATGAGGAGAGAGGGGTGAAAATCCCCCTAAACACACTTAGAATGTGAGAGATGGCACACAGGCGGCTAGAACTGAAAAATACTAATTATAATATTTAATTTTTCACCTCAGTACCACGCCCTCGCCATTTTTCTTCCCAGCATTCTGGTAGAGGTTGATCTTGGTTTCATCTGCCTAAAGAATGTTCTTCCAGAACTGTGCTGGATTTTGACATGTTTTTAAGTCCAATCTGGTTTATGAGTGTCTTGCAGCGTGCAGTGACCCCTCTGTAGTTACTCTCATGCATCTTCTCCTTATGGCAGATTTGGATATTGATACATTGCCGACATCCTGGAGAGTGTTGGGCACTTGGTTGGCTGTTGTGAAGGGGTTTCTCTTCACCATGGAAATTATTCTGTGATTATTTACCGCTGTTGTCTTCTGTGGGTGTCCAGGGATTTTTGTATTGATGAGTCCGGTGTTTTCTTTCTTTCTTTCTCAGGATGCTCCAAACTGTAGATTCTGCCACTTCTATTATTGTAGCAGTTTCACCTCTTGAAGCAGAACAAAACCCAGGATTTTTACTTTCCCAGGTTTTGTTCTGCACCACCGGGGCATCTGGGATTTAGAATGCGCCACTGTGTGAAAACCCCCTAATTGGTGTGTGCACACGCGCCACTTCCCGGTCCAATGGCGCCTGCGCAGGCCCTCGTCCAATCAGAGCTGCGCATGGAAGTGACTAATTTTGGCGAGCAGCTCTAATTAGTGTGAATGGGGAGAATGGGGTGGCCGCCTTTTAGATTGCAGGCTGGCCGTAGGGGGTGATTGGTCCACTGTAAAGTGATTGGCAAGTCAAAGTTAAAGTGGACCAACACTCAGCAGAATCTATAAGATTCCCGGGCGGATCCATTCCCTCCCCACGGGGCACCGAAAAACCGGGATGCCCCTCTGTATGAACCCCCCCCCCCCCCAGGACGCTCGCAAACCTTACCTGAAACCCGGTCCAATGGCGTATGGGCGGGCTGCTGCTGCATCTGTGAATGGCCGGCGAGGGCACGCTCCCTGTTAGAGGGAAGCGCGAGATGCGGCCGCCGTCGGAGTGGGGTGAAGCCAGCGATCTGGGGGGTTTCACATAGCGGGGTGCCCCGAGGAAGTGGACCAAAACCCAGGATAGTCAAAATCCTGGCTGTTGGTCCACTTTAATAAAAAAATAAAAAATAAAGATCAGTAGCTTACTTTACATTGAGTGGCTGGTGCGCACTGTGATTCCTCCTCTGTCTGTTGCCTTAGTGAGGAAATCGCTTCCTCATTCAGTTTTCAATCCCCACACCCCTGACCTGGTCCTTAAATCAACCTTCAGTGGGCCAAGAATGGAAACACCACCCACTCCCTCCCCAGACATCCTGATTGGCTGCCTCTTTCTGCAGCTATGAAACCCTGCCCTCCTCTTTGGTCACGCTATGTGCTGACAGGCTGGGGACGCTCTTAGCCTGCAGCATCTTTCACCCCCTTTTTCTAGTCACACTATGTGCAGGCAGGCTGGAGATGCTCTTAGCCTGCAGCATCTCTCACCCCCTTTTTCTGGTCATACTATGTGCTGGCAGGCTGGAGACGCCCTTAGCCTGCAGCACCTCTCACCCCCTTTTTCTGGTCACTATGTGCTGGAAGGCTAGAGATGCTCTTAGCCTGCAGCAGCTCTCATCTCCATTTTCTGGTCACACTATGTGCTGGCAGGCTGGAGATGGTCTTAGCCTGCAGCATCTCTAACCCCCTTTTTCTGGTCACACTATGTGCTGGCAGGCTGGAGACGCCCTTAGCCTGCAGCACCTCTCACCCCCTTTTTCTGGTCACTATGTGCTGGAAGGCTAGAGATGCTCTTAGCCTGCAGCATCTCTCACCCCCTTTTTCTGGTCACACTATGTGCTGGCAGTAATAACTAGAGGCACAACAATGCACTTATTTTATTACTATGATATATGTAAAGCACACCGTGTGCTTACATCACATCGCTGTTGCCACGCCCACTGTTTATCTTCATTTTTTTCTATGAATCTCCAGGTCTCTAATACTTTTAGTAACTAAGTAACTAGGGAACGACAGGGTCTTTTTGAAAACGGATTGAAGTTTAGGACAGTGCAACGTGTAGCCCGAGACAATGAGACAACAATCAGGCGCTCGCCTTTAGTATAACTATTAGGGATGTTTGAGTCTGCAGTGAGTAACATGTTGGTGTGCTGGTCATTGCAACATGTGAGCTGTCCCGGGTGTTTCCAAGAAACTGGTTTCATTTACTTTTGAAATGTTTGAGCGGGGTCCAGGAAATCCCTCGCTCTCCCTCTGTATCTGCCTGTCACATTGCAACATGTGCTGCGTCCCGCCGCTTCCTGGCACGTCCAGTTAATGCTTGCCAGGAACCATTGCTGGGTCACAAGGAGGTGCTTGACCTATTTATTAACCCGCATCTTCACCCTGAATAAGAGCCTATCTTATATGTTTCCCCCACCCTGTACATACAGATTGCTCACATTAATCCGGACCTTCACCATGAATAAGAGTCTATCTTATATGTTTCCCCCACCCTGTACATACAGATTGCTCACATTAATCCGGACCTTCACCCTGAATAAGAGCCTATCTTATATGTTTCCCCCACCCTGTACATACAGATTGCTCACATTAATCCGGACCTTCACCATGAATAAGAGTCTATCTTATATGTTTCCCCCACCCTGTACATACAGATTGCTCACATTAATCCGGACCTTCACCCTGAATAAGAGCCTATCTTATATGTTTCCCCCACCCTGGACATACAGATTGCTCACATTAATCCGGACCTTCACCATGAATAAGAGCCTATCTTATATGTTTCCCCACCCTGTACATACAGATTGCTCACATTAATCCGGACCTTCACCCTGAATAAGAGCCTATCTTATAGGTTTCCCCCACCCTGTACATACAGATTGCTCACATTAATCCGGACCTTCACCCTGAATAAGAGCCTATCTTATATGTTTCCCCACCCTGTACATACAGATTGCCCACATTTAAAAATCATCCTAACTGCATCTACTGCATTTTCTGACCCGTTAAACATCTAAGATGGCGGCTCATGGAGTCTCAGGTTGCCTGAAAACAGGAAGCATCTTCTGACTGTGCCGCTCTGCATTGTTGGATTGCTGTCCTTTTCTTTGCCCCGGCTCTGCTCTGTCTGTGCAAAGCACAGCTATAACCCACCCCCTGCACTCTCTTTTCTCCTCTCCTCTCTTTTCCTCAGTATGTGATGCTTCTGAGGCAAGATGGCGACACCGTATCCTAGAGTCCTGATCACATTTGCAGCCCAGTGGGGGAAAGAATAAGGGAAGTAAGTGACTAAATGCTTAAAATATATTATTTTTAGATGCTAAGGGATAGTTTTTTATGGGATTGGGCTTTTTATTAAGTGACGCTGAAGGTTCGGTTATTTATGATATGACCACTGCATACAGCTTGTTAATGTTCTAGGTAGAATGGTGAAGGAATAGGTCCTGGAAGTTTTCCACTTAAGCAGAAACCTGAACTTCCTTCCCCCCGGGGCATCCAAAATCGAGATGTTCCGCTGTGTGAAACCCCCCAGGCCGCCCCCTTATCTTGTCTCCTGGTCCGATGATGCATGCGTGAGCCGCGGCCGCTTCTCCGCTATACCTCTAGCAGGGTGCGCCAGGCATTTGTGAATTGCACACTCCCTGTGAGAAGGAAGCGGGGGAGATGGCGTGATTATAACTTGAGTTTAAAGTGGACCAAAACCCAGGATTTTGACTATATTTGGGCGTAACCCTTGGCACTGGAATGTCGCATAATGGGCGGGGTCTGTAAAACAGACATTTTCATCACCCTGGCTGTTCTCCCCCTTTCCTTGTGTCCACAGTCTGATGATGCAGAGTTTTAGACCACCAGCTTAGCCCTATGATTGGTGGTCTTTGCTCTATGATGTAGCATAATGGGTGGGCTCTGTAAGACAGGCATTCTTATCACCCTGGCTGTTCTCCCTCTCTCCCAGTGTCCAGAGTCTGATGATGCAGAGCTTTAGACCACTAGCTTAGCCCTATGATTGGTGGTATATGACAAAGGAATTCAGGGGATGTGCCACTACTCTTTGCCTTGTTTCTACTTTCAGGAGCAGCTGTGTTCTGACAGAAAGGGGGGAGCGCAGCCATGATGAGGTGAGCTGCTGAATGACAGTTTATGCACTTTGCCTACTGAGTCCCTTTAAGTTCGCATGATTCAACTAGTTGAATGTGCGGCTACTCCCCGCGTGCAGTCATCCCGTCCTACATTCCGTGTGTTGCATCTATCAGGTAGCCTGACTGTGGACATATTTCCCCAGTGAGTAGGTGGAAAGCTTGGACTAGTCACGTACATTCAGCCTGGATTGTTTGTATTGTGCTTATAATCAGTGCTCTATAATCTCAGGTTAAATATAGGATTTCATCATCTCAAAACATTGATCAGTGCATGTAAAATCATAGAATAATTTTGGGGCATTGCAAATAAAGTCCCCAGTGGTTAGGTGGAATAGACACACAAAGCAATGCACGTTGTAGGCATTATAATTGCCTTAATGTTAATTTCTATGAGGAAGCTGTAATGGGAGACCAGATGTCTATCGAAAAAGGAAATTCATACATTTATTATTTTAGAATGATTTTTTAAGATTGACATGTTTTTTTAATGATATAGATAGATTTAAAGTGGCTCAAAACCCAGCTCGATTGGCCCGGGAATCAGATTGCCCCACTGTGTGAAACCCCCCAGGTCACCCCGTTCGCTCACCTTTCTTCCCGGTCCAACAGGGCACGCACATCCCCGCTATAGCTATTTTTTTGTGAATGGCTGGCACGCGCACCCTCCCTGTTAGAGGTAATCGGGGGATGCAGCCGCAAGCGCGCCGGAGCCACGTCTTAAAGTGCTCCGAGCACCCTGGCGCCCGCACCCTGCTAGAGAGAAGTGCGAGATGCGGCCGCAGCCCGCGTATGCGTCGTCGGACCGGGAAGTGCAGCGGGTGTCCTGGGGGGTTTCACATAGCAGGGCATCCCGATTTTGGATGCCCTGCGGGGAGGGATTGGATCGGCCCAGGAATCTTATAGATTCCCAGGCCGATCCCGCTGGGTGTTGGTCCACTTTAAATGGTGTGATTCCGGCAGCTCCTAGCGCGCTGATCGGACGAGCGGCCGCACATGTGCCGTAGGACCGGGATGAGGTGA
This sequence comes from Gastrophryne carolinensis, assembly GCA_027917425.1. Classification (NCBI taxonomy): domain Eukaryota; kingdom Metazoa; phylum Chordata; class Amphibia; order Anura; family Microhylidae; genus Gastrophryne; species Gastrophryne carolinensis. Next base: position 168,738,842 of record CM051241.1, on the reverse strand, counting down.
GTTTCTTCGGGCGAACTGGGGGGTTTCACACAGCAGGGCCACCCTCCCCCGATCGGGATGCCCCGGGGAAAGGGCAAAAACCCAGGATAGTCAAAATCCCCCCCAAAATAAAACAGGACATTGATGATGATTATAATGCATTCTTGATATTGGAATAAAGGACCTTATTTATGATGTGCGTATTTTAGCATCATTTTCAGGTCGTCCCAGAAGTGATGGCATGTGGGTAGTCCGCCACTAGGCGGCACAGTTACTGCAAGATCCATAGCTGTAACTCCTCCCGAGTTCATCGTGCAGTACAGCTGCTAGGATTGTCTTGGATACTCTCTGGGTACTGCAGCTGAGCGGGGCATTCTAAGCCTGTCGGCCGCTGCACCCCTATTTCCACTGCTCCCGTGGACCCACTTATGCCTCCCAGCCTCAGCTGACGGGACGGTGAAGGTAGGGAAAACGCCGGGGTCAGGCGTTGACAGAGCTAGGCTCTGGGGCGCAGACCCTCAATAAAGGGTAGCCGGCCATAGACGATGGTGAGCCTATTGGGGGGGGGGGGGGGCACCTAATGCCCAGGGTTATGCCCTCATCTGTGCCCACAAGCTTTATTTATCCTGTGTTTTCTCACTGGCATACTTACCTCCCTCGGCTCCTTCCCCTCTCCCCTCCATCTTGATGGTGTGGGGGGGGGGGTCTGCGGGGCTTGTTTTGAGGCTGCGGCCTCGGTTCTGTGTGTGCGGGGCGCTCTGCGTGGGGGGGGGGGGACTCCGTGGGCCCTCCTTCCTCCCTGCTTGTTTTCTGCGCCATTTTGGATGGTGGAGGGCGCTCTTTTCGCGCCCACAGCGGGGGGGGCTGCTGGGGGGCGGGGCCTGCCCCTTGGTCCTCACGAGGCTGCTTCCCAGCGCCATCTTCTGCCTGCTGTTCCTGTGTCCCCAACGCCCGCTGGTCGGTTCCGTGAGTCCCTCTTTCCATTGCTATGATCTTCTATTGGTGCATGTGCTCTGGGATTGCTCATGGTTCCCTTTGCTTGTGTCTTCTAGGTGGGCTCCCCATTGCCAGCTGAGGGTTGTGGTTCCTCCCGGTCTGCTACCACCCCCCCTCCCCCCTCTCTCTCCGCTCCCTCTCCCTTTAAGAGGGATTACAAAATGAGGGACTAAATTGGGGATCTCTTAGGTTTGGGAAGTTAGTGCCCTTGTAACCTATATAATTGTCATTATAATCACCATAATGGAGGCTTCTGGGGATGATGAGCTAGGGGCCCCTTCTGGGCGGACTCAGCACGGTTTGTGTCACTTGTGCCAGGAGCGTACTTTTGGAGCATGATAGGGCGGGCGTCTCTGCCCCTAGCCCTCTTTTGCCTGCGGCCTCGCCAACACCCCCACGACTGCATTCAGCCCTCAGCGAGGGGGAAGCCAGCAGGGGATCCCAAGCCGATTTGGCTTACCGGCTGGCCAGCCTGGAGAGACGGTTAACTTGCACGGCTACTGGGAAGGCCACAAGTTAGAAGCGGCACATCGAGCCGGGTTACTCGGATTTTGATGATGATGATCTTTTTGGAGGCCGGGTCTCCATGGAGGAGGGAGAGTTGTTTAAAGTGGACCAACAGCCAGGATTTTCACTATCCTGGGTTTTGGTCCACTTCCGCGGGGCACCCCGATCGGGGGTGCCCCGCTGTGTGAAACCCCCCAGATCGCCCTAAAAAAAACTCATCTCACCCCGCTCCTACACGAGCACTCGTCCAATCAGGGCGCTCAGACCGCTGTGGTATGTATGGACAAACGACAGACAACCACAGCGGCTCTGAGCACGCTGGAGGCCGCATCTCGTGCTTCCCTCTAACAGGGAGCGCGCCAGCGCCGGCCATTCACAAACAGCCAGCATGGGTGCGCGCCCTGCTAGAGAGAAGCGCGAGATGCGGCTGTGGCTCGCGCATGCACCGTTGGAACGGGGATAAGTAAGGTTTACCGGCGTCCTGCAGGGTTTCCCACAGCGGGGCATCCTGATTTCGGAATGCCCCGCGGGGAGGGATCTGATCTTATTGATTCCCAGGCTGATCACCCCTGGGTGTTGGTCCACTTTAAGGAGTCCGTTTCCTCAGGGGATCAGTCGGTTGGCTATGAAAGCGACCCTGGTTCCTCCTCGGATGAGGATATGTGGCACCCTGATGATACGGGGAAGTTGTTGTCTTCTGTGTTTGAGACCCTACCTATTGTCCCTCCTAAAGCGGCTAAGAGGAAGCAGGGTCTTCCCTGAGCAGGCCCACTTTTCCAATATGGTTTTTAAGGAATGGGAAAGGCCTAATAAATTACCATTGGTGCCTAAGGGACTGGGCAGGCGGTATCCCTTCCTTGAGGAGCTGGTCCGCCTCTGGTCCCGTCCCCCCGATGTGGATTCCCCTGTGTCGGGGTTATCAAACGCTACGGTTCTGCCGTCTCCCAATACTGCTCCCTTGCGCGATCCTGCTGACAGGCGTATGGATCAGCTGGCCTGTCATGCGTTTACCTTTGTGGGTTCTGGGATTCGCCCTGTGTGTGCCGCGGCTATTGTCTCCTTAGCCATCAGGAAGAAGGTGAGATGCCTTGTTGATATTGCCAAGTCTCGCAAGCGGGCGGAGGAGTTTAAAGACCTCAAAGCTTGCTTGGATTTCATTGCTTTTGTAGTCTCAGCTATGGACAATAGTGTCCGGTTTGGCGCCAGGGCTTCGACCCTGCTTGTTGCGCTTCATCGCTCGCTCTGGCTGCGACAATGGTCGGCTGATGCTGCGGCTAAGAAGTCACTCACTAGTATCCCCTTCTTGGGGCTCAGGTTATTGGGGGAGCGTGTGGACCTCCTGGCTAAGGATGGGAGACTCCCTCAACGACAGAAGCCTGTGCGGCCCTTTCGGGGTTCATCTGCCTATCGCTCATTTCGAGGGGGAAGAGGCTCTTTATTTTCAGGTGGCCGCAGAGAGGGACGAGGTAGGTCTCAAGGCCAACCCAATCTCTCCTGGGGAGCTAAATCCAAGCCCCCTGCCAAGCCCTCTCAGGCATGAGGGGGCGCCCTCACCCATCCGGGTGGGGGGACGGCTTCTGCTATTGTCTCACATCTGGAGACAGCACGTCTCGGATCGGTGGATTCAGGAGGTGGTTTCCTCCGGTTATAAATTAGAGCTGGCAGTTTGACCGCCCTCAAGATTTCTGCAGTCCCGGATATCCCAGAATCCATTGATGGTACAGGGCCTAAGATTGGCCATCCAACGCCTTCTGCGGTCAGGTGTGATTTGTCCCGTGCCTCGCAGGGACGGGGGTCGAGGGTTCTGTTCCAATCTGTTCACGGTGCCCAAGGAGGACGGAACGCTGAGACCTATCCTGGACCTGAAGGGTCTCAACAGGTTGTCAGAATCAGGCATTTCCACATGGAGACCTTACGTTCCGCGGTGAGCTCGCTCCGGCCGGGCAACTTCATGACCACGGTGGACGTCAAGGATGCTTATCTGCACATTCAGATTTTTTTTTTAGGGGCATCAGAAGTTCCTGAGGTTTGCGCTGGAGGATCAGCATTACCAGTTTGTGGCGCTGCCGTTCGGGATATCCTCAGCCCCCCATGTGTTCACCAAGGTGCTGGCGGGCATCATGGCTATCCTGAGGAACCAGGGCATTCGAGTTCTTCCTTATCTGGACGATTTGCTGATTGTGGCTCAGTCTCTTCAGCAGGCCGAGAGCGACACTCGGACGGTGTTATCCACTCTCGAGGATTTCGGATGGGTAATCAATTACCCCAAGTCTTCTATCACTCCCTCGATGGTGAGGTCCTTTCTGGGCATGGCGTTGGACACCTCTCAGGTCAAGGTATTCCTGCCCCAGCAGAAGGTGGCGGGCCTCCAGGTGCAGGCCTTACCGTCTGAGGATGAAACTGGTGGGCCTAATGGTGTCATGCTTCGAGGCAGTGCCCTTCGCCCAGTTCCACATGAGACCTCTTCAAATGAATCTGTTGACCGGTTGGGACCGGATGCAGGAGTCCCTGGATCAGGAATTTTCACTGTCCCTCCTGGCCAGACAGTCCCTCTTGTGGTGGTTGGACTCCAGAAATCTGTTGGTGGGCAAGTCCTTTCTGACTCCCCGGTGGGAGATTGTTACCACGGACTCCAGTCTGACCGGCTGGGGAGGTTTTTGGCAAACGCTGAAGTTCCAGGGTCAGTGGGGGCCGCAGGAGGCCCAATTGCCCATCAATCTCCTGGAGCGGAGAGCGATCCGGTTGGTGCTTCTTCACTTGACTCCCCATCTAAGGGGTCGTGCGATCCAGGTCTGCTCGGACAATCAGACGTCTGTCGCTTACATCAATCACCAGGGTGGGACTCGGAGCAAACGAGCCATCCAGGAGGTGACCCAGATCCTGACTTGGGCAGAGGAGAATGTTCCCTGCATCTCGGCGGTTTACATCCCCGGAGTAGAGAACCAGGAGGCAGACTCCCTGAGCAGGGGGGGGTCTCTCGTCTGGGGAATGGTCTCTCAGCAACAAGATCTTTTATGCTCTGTGGCTCCGCTGGGGTCTACCGGATGTGGACCTGTTTGCGTCCAGACACAATCACAAGCTTCCAAGATTTGTCTCCCTGGCAAGAGATCCTCTGGCCTTCGTCACAGACGCTCTGGCAATTCCGTGGACGGAGTTCAGGCTCCTTTTATGCATTTCCTTTGTTTCCACTCCTGGGCTGAGTGCTATGCAAGATAGCCCAGAAGGGGGTACCAACCATCCTGGTGGCTCCTTGCTGGCCGAGAAGGAGTTGGTTTGCGGACATAGTTCAGATTTCAGTGGATCGCTACATCATGCCTGACGACCCAGGGCTTCTCGCTCAAGGGTCGCTGCGGCACCCCAATTTACAGACGCTGGCTTTGACGGCCTGGCTATTGAAACCTCAATCCCGACGGAACAGGGGCTGTCAGCCACGGTTGTTCAGACCATGATTCAGGCGCGGAAGAAGTCGTCTTCCATGATTTACTACAGAGTTTGGCATGCCTATGTTGCTTGGTGTGAATCTAAGAGTTTCCCTTGTCGCACATTCTCTATTTCTAGGATATTAGAATTTTTACAACACGGCTTAGAACTGGGCCTACAGCTGAGCACACTCAAGGGCCAGGTCTCGGCCTTGGCCATCTTTTTCTAAAGATCCTTTGCCAATTCTAGACTGATCAGGACTTTTTTCCAAGGAGTTGCGACTGGTGGGGCTGCTTAGCCACCCAGACAGCCATCAGCGATGCTGAATGGAACAGAGTGACAGCATGCACGCTGATTGTCCAAGCTCAGCCAATTGGCACACTTGCTTTTAGCTCGACCGTGCATGTGGGAGCGACTGGAAGGTGAGTTTATCAGGCGACCTGGGGAAATGCACACAGCGGGGCATCCCAATTCGGGATGCCGCCACAGAGAGGAACAACACACAGGAAAGTGAAATACCTGTGTGTTGTTCCTCTTAAGCCATTAAAATCAATTTCAGTAACACAAAACAAAAACATTTTTCCCCATCCAGGTCCTGTGTTTCCATTACCGACAAGTCCCAATGCAAGTTCTGTACAAATAATTGTGTTTTTAATATTAATAATAAGCATTAAAGAGTAACAACACAAAGGAATTTCACTTTCCCGTGTGGTGTTCCTCTCTGCGGCAGCATCCTGAATTGGGTTGCCCCACTGTGTGTATCTCCCCTTTGCTATCTCCGCCTTGCACCTGTTAAAAGGATAAGGGGGATGCGACCGCAGCTCACGCATGCACCATAGACCGGTAAAGAAGGTGAGTTTCCGGCAGCCTAGGGGGTTTCACACAGTGGGGCATTCCGCTTCTGGATGTCCCGGGGGGAGGGAATCCAGCGACCCTGGAATCTTATAGATTTCAGGGCCGTTGAGGTGTGGGTTTTAGTCCACCTTAAAGTGGGCCAACACCCAGGGGTGATCGGCCCGGGAATCGGGATGTCCCGCGGGGTGTAACCCCCCCCCCCAAAACCCCTAAAAACCTTACCTCTCCAGCCGCTGCTTCCGCCGCCGCTGCCTCACTCGCGCTCCTCTAGATGTGCCCGCGCCGGCCGTCTCTGAATGGCCGGCGCAGGCGCGCACACGTCAAGAGTGACGCGCGGGAGGCGGCGGCGGGCGCGATCCCTTGTCCGTCGACGGACGTCACTTGTCCGTCGGCGGGCATTGGACAGCGCAGTCACGTGGGAGCGTGGAGAGGTGAGTTTTCGGGGTGTTTGGGGGGGTTTCAGGCAGCGGGGCACCCCAAATCGGGGAAGTGGACCAATACCCAGGATAGTCAAAATCCTGGGTGTTGGTCCACTTTAAACAGTTCAATCCAACTCTATTATGTTCTATTAGGGGTGTAGCTAGGGGGGAGCGGGGGGGGCACGTGCCCCGGGTGCAGCAGGTCAGGGAGGCGCCAAAGGAGGGGCCTAAGCACAGCTAGGGGGCGCCATTTCGAATCTTCGCCTCGGGTGCCAGAAAGCCCAGCTACTCCTCTGTGTTCTATGGGATCTGGCGCTACAGTGGCAGGTATCATCTGGTGTTGTTTCAACCAGAGCACCCGGCACTGCAACCTTTTCGGTGCAAAAGGTAAAAAAGATGCTAGCTGGACGGAATCGGGCTCTAAATAAAAAGTGCATCTGCATAAGCAAGACATGACATTTATTTTGGGGTCGTTATTTTGAAGTGGAAAATTAAATATTATATTTAGTATTATTTAGTTATAGCCGTCTGTATGCCATCTCACACATTGTCAGTGTTTAGGGGGATTTTCACCCCTCCCTCCTCATAGGTTTAAACCATTACCAAGAATGGAATGTTATGTCTGCTTGATGAGAAACGGATGTTCTTCATGTCTGAACTATACCTTCCATATATGTGTATATGTATATGTTTGAAATGACCAATGGACATCTGACATGTGTCCAGGCATCCAATCAGAATGGTCATTTAAGCTTATTTGTCTTAAACTGTATTTAAGCAAACGAGAACCAGCAATTCGGGCAATATCGAGCCCCCGGTTAACCAAATAATAATTGCATTTTATGAAGACATTTTGCTTCTGAATGTTTGTTTTTCCACAACAATTGAACTTTACTGCAAAGAAGCCTTTGGTGAGATCTGACTTTTTGAGCCTTAGGAACGTTTGTTTGCTTGTATGTTTTTTTTCTTTCTCCTTCATGCTAATCAGTTACCAATCTTTTCTGTTTCCTCCATTAGTCTGTGAATGACCTTCTGGATTCAGCAGGGGCACCGCTGGAGATTATCGATGGATTCATTGGCAGTATCTCTGTTACAATCCCATGGTCGGCTCTCATCACCGAAAACTGTACTCTGGAGGTGTCCAAACTCCAGGTTACATGTCGGCCCAGGTACAAAGCTGGTAAGTGTTTTAGACTCCAGGGCCTCTGAAGTTCCTCTTTAATATGCTTTTTGTGTATTTAGGCTTACATGTAATTAAACAGAAAAAACGCAGACCCAACCCTTAGCAGCCTAAGTTAATAATGTTCTATAGTTACCGGGATAAAGTGATATCAGCAACACATATTATAGGTTCCTTTCACATTTCAAGGCTTTTTTCCCCCCAAATTTCAGAAAGAGCTTTTCCCCACTCTATCTAGAAGAAGAACCCCAAAGCCCACCCTGGAGTAAGACTCCTCATTTCACCTTAACCCTTTCGCTGCCAGCCTACCTGCAGCTTTTGTCACCCTCTGTTGCCAGACCATGTTTCACTATTTTGCGCTACACATGTTCAACTGTGATTTGTGAAAGGATTTCTAGGGATTTCCCAGGGAAATGATATTTTTTTTTTTCAGCAGAGTCTGGGCTTTAACATGAAATGTCTTGTTTGTATTTTTTAGGTGTATTCTCAATATTTTTGGGTGAAATATGTGAAAAAAAAAATAAAAAAATATTTTTTTACAATTTGTAGTGTTTTTTTGTAATAAAAAATGTAAGTTTGTCAATAAAATCTTATTGCGTGTGAAATTTCTCCCGGTTACAGCGATACCACATATGTATAGGTAGGCACCTTTTCCTGCCCAGGAGACTCCCCCAAACTGAGATAGCGCTTTAGGGGATTTTCAGATAAAATATAACTATGCAATGCAATATGCGCACCTTGCAGTTTTACCAGAAAAACAACCCTTTACATTTGAAATACCCCCAACAAACTATATATTCTCTGGAAGTACACACCTCAAGCTTTCTGGGTGTACCAGGCGTGTTGATGTGCCCATAGTTTTCTGGAAGTAATTCCTCAATGTATTCTTTGGTTGCAAAGAGTTTCTCAAAAAAAAGGATAAAAAAGCAGAATCAAAGCCACATTTTCCTAAAAAAACTATATACAAACAAGAAAAACAAGTTTAATCTGAAAAAGCAACATCCCCGAACAGAACAACACCCAACATACATAGGTTCTGTCAAGGGAAGAGTTGCCAAACACCCCAAAGTAAAGCATGTGCGTAACGGTAATTTTACTTGAAAATTTCAGCTCTGCAGACAAAGTGCGCACCTTGCGATTTTTCAACCAAAACAACCCTTTACATTTGGAATATCCCCCATAAACCATAAATTCCCTGAAAGTACACATGTTAAGGTTTCTAAGCGTACCCAGCTTGTTGTAGTGGGCTCATCTTTCTGGAATTAATCCCTCAAAGAATTCTCTGGTTGCGCAGGGTTTCCCTAAAAAATGTATAAAAAAGCTGAATAAAAAACACCTTTTCCTAAAATATAAATATGCAAACCAGAAAAAACAAGCTAAGTCTGAAAGCGCAAGGTCCCCCGAACAGAACAATACCCAACATGCAGAGGTACTATTAACCCTTTTAATTGCCAGCCTACTTTTGCGCCATGTTTTGCGCCATTTTTGCTGGAATTTTCAGGAAAATTATATTTATATTTTTTTGCAGCAGAGTTTAGGCTTTAACATGAAATGTCTTGTTTGTAAATTTTATTTTGTTTTTTACAATATTATTAAGTAAACAGAATAAATAAATAAATAAACATTTTTTTAAAAAATTGACTCCTTTATTTTAAATAAAAAATGTATTTTATTAAGGAAAAGCATATTGTATGTGAAAGCCCCATTTCTACCGATTAGAACGGTACCACATATTTATCGGTAGCCCCCTGTTCCTGCCCAGGAGACCCCTCCTAACTGAAACAAGTACTTTATAACATTTTATAACATTTACAAATAAAATACAACTACCATCCACACTACAAAGGCTTAAATCGAGAAAAAAAAATGACATAGGGGCATTTTTCGGGGGGGATTTTTAAGGGTTAAAAACCCAGGGCTTGTAGAAACAGGGCACAGGGGCCAGTTTTTGTGGCCCCTGGCCCTGCAGGCTACAAGCCCGCATAGCCCGTGGGCCCGGGCTCTTCTTCCCCCCTCTGGGCTTTGGGGAGGCAGGTAATGGGGGTGCCAGGGGTTAATGGCAAGTTACCCGCTAGTCACAGGTGACTTGCCACCTCCCCCAGCCTTGTGAACTGGTATAGGGGTCATGGACCCCTTACCAGTTCACAAGGGGTTAAATGTAAAAAAAAAACCCACACACGCAAAAAGAAAACATTTTATTATTTTTTTTTTTTTTTTAATACTTACCTCCCATCCATCCTGGAGCACTGTGTCCCTCGGCGATCACTGGCTTCTGCTCACCTGCTGGAAGCCTTTTATAGCTGCTGGATGACAGAACACAAAGGGTTAATTAAAAAAAATGACATAGGGTCCCCTCATTTTTGGGGATTTTTAAGGGTTAAAAACCCTTGAAAATCCCCCAAAAAAATTACATGGGGTCCCCCTTACCCAAAGTAACCAGCCTGGGACCAGCTATGGGGGCTTGTAGGCACAGAGTGGGGGGGGGGGCAGCTTTTGTGGCCCCCCCACCCTGCAGCCTACGAGCCCACATAGCCTATGTGGGCCCAGGCTTTTCTGCCCCCCCCTGGGCTTTGGGGAGGCAGGTAATGGGGGTGCCGGGGGTTAATGGCAAGTCACCCGCTAGGGCAGGTGACTTGCCACCCCCCCCAGCCTTGTGAACTGGTATAAGGGGTCTCATGGACCCCTTACCAGTTCACAAGGGGTTAAATGTTGAAAAAAAAAAGACACATAAATAAAAAAAAAAATGATCTTTATTATTATTTTTTTTTTTTTTTAACTTTACTCACCTCCGATCCTGTGTCCCCCGGCGATCTCCGCTGACAGTCTGCTCGCGTGTTTGGAAGAGAGAGCCTGGGGAGGGGGGGCGATCACAGCCCCCTCCTCCTCCTCTGCTCTCTGCTCCAAGCACTGAGCAGTCTGATTCAGAGTCTCAGGTGCTGGAGGTAAGAAGTCGGCTGCTGGTGACATCACAATGATGTCACCTGGCCCTGCCCCCAGGGGGCGGGGCTAGCAGTCGCGATCCAGGAAGTGGGGGGAGATTTCTGCCCTCTCCTCACCACGGAAGAGGCTGGGGGGGGGCGATCGGAGGCCCCCCCAGTGAAGAGAAGACCTGGCGGGAGGCAGTGCGACTACAGGTAAGTAAATGTCATTTTTATTTTTTACAGTTAGCAGCTGCTGCTGCCGAAGCGGGGGGGGGGGGCGGCCTATTCCGGGGGCTCTCCTGGAGCCATCCGAGCCCCCACGGGGCATCGGATGGCACCAAATTAAAGAGGAGACCTGGCCGGATCCAACGAGGGGTCAAGTGAGTATTTTTCATTTTTATTTTTTAAACTAGCAGCGGGGAAACTCGAGCCCGTAACACCTACGTGCTTGGCACTTAAGGCCCAGCCAAGCCAGCCCGTAGGTGTTACGTGCTTGGCAACAAAAGGGTTAAAGGGATATCGAAGGCAAAGGTCATTGTTACACCATTGTGTCGGGCTACTTTTGACGTTGTCCTAAACTGTTTTCCATTTTAGAATTGAAGAAGAAATGGCCGAGATATCAAGGTTTACAGTTTCACCTTATGATTTCTGTTTTGAAATATTTGAGCGTGGTCCTTGGCTCTGTGATGCCGCATAATGGGCGGGGTCTGTAAGACAGGCATTCTCATCACCCTGGTTGTTCTCCCTCTCTTCCAGTGTCCACAGTCTGATGATGTGAAGCCTTAGACCACCAGCTTAGCCCTATGATTGGTGGTGTATGCTCGGTGGCCACCGAGCATACAGTGGCGTACAGTGGCTGATATTGCACCACCCCAACAAATCCAAAAGATATCATTACATTAAAATGATCTTTATTAACCAAGAAAACAAACAAGACATGTTAAAAACCTTTAAAACACACATAAGAAGAAATAGCACAATCTACCAGGAGGTGGTGCCAAATAACCCTCTAGCTGTGAGCCTATTTTGATGTAAACAGAATTTTATCCCTGCTTATCACCACACTAATTAACCCTAATATCTAATGTGTCTAAATCAATCCATATAAAGTGCTTAGGCTGAAATAAAGTGCATCAATTTACAATATTCCATCTAACGTACATTATTATATTTGCCCATAAAAGTGCTAATTATTATACAAAGGGGGATGCAAGTTCAAACATGAGATATCAATCTTACATGAGAAACGAGGCTCCAGCAGCGCCGCAAGTATGCCCCCCCCGGACCAAGGCCCACGCGTTCCGTGACAGCCACCCTGTCACTTTCTCAAGGCTGTATGTTTAATAATAGAATAAAAAATTACATAGCAAAAAAAAGAAGATATCTATCAAAACAAAAGGAATGAGCTTACAATCTAAGAGGAGAGTGGGGTGACACAAAAGGTAATACGTGCTTTGCGCCATGGTCCAGTTATCTAAGTAAAAATAAGAGAATATACAATCTGTATGGGCCAGCCACAAGTTGATTTTTGGGGGCAAAGGTTGTGATGCATATGGTGTGATAATGGATCAGGTTCAGAAAAATAATGTAGAAGATTGATCTGAGAAGAGGAGTTAGATTAGGGGATGTGGTAGGCTACCCTAAAAAGATGCGTTTTTAGGGCGCGTCTAGAGCTATTGATGTTTTGAGTCAATCTAATTGTTGGGGGTAGAGCAATCCAGAGATCTGATGCAGCTTGGGGAAAAATCTTGTAGGCCGTATTTTTCACCATATAAGACGAAAGTCTTGTAGGCCGTATTTTTCACCATATAAGATGAACTATCTTTTCCCCAAAAGTAGGAGGAAAATGTCAGTGCAGCTTATTGGCGAATAAAAAAAAAAAGTATACTTACATGAGTCTTGTGCCCGCTGTCCCCGCTCTGGATTTCAGCGCAGCCACTGTCTCTCGGGTGTTTGTGTCAGTGCGTGCCGGCCCAAGAGGCAGTGGCGGCGCCGGAGGCCTGGAGCGGGACACTGCCTATGGGGAATTGGATGGGGGGGTGCCACACTGCCTATAGGAATGGGATGGAAGAGATTTCACACTGCCTATGGGGAATGGGGTGGGGGAATGCCACACTGCCTATGGGAATGGGAGGGGGGAATTCCACACTGCCTATGGGAATGGGAGGGGGGAATGCCACACTGCCTATGGGAATGGGAGGGGGGAATGCCACACTGCCTATGGGAATGGGAGGGGGGAATGCCACACTGCCTATGGGAATGGGAGGGGGGAATGCCACACTGCCTATGGGAATGGGAGGGGGGAATGCCACACTGCCTATGGGAATGGGAGGGGGGAATGCCACACTGCCTATGGGAATGGGAGGGGGGATGCCACACTGCCTATGGGAATGGGGGGGGGATGCCACACTGCTTATGGGGAATAGGATGGGGGAATGCCACACTGTCCATGGAGAATGGGGTGGGGGGCACACTGTCTGTAATGGGGTGTTTTTGCACAACATTTGGTTTAAAATATTTTTTTCTTATTTTCCTCGAATCCAAGGTGCATCTTACTGGACAGGTACCTCTTATAGGGCAATAAATACAGTAAGTTGTATATCATTAGCAGAGTGCAGGGCGGTAGACAGAGATTAGGCATGTAAGGGGGAGCAGCACCATGAAGAGCTTTGTGGGTGAGAATGAGCAGTTTAAGCTGAATCCCATACTGTATGGGTAACCAATGCAATGACTGGCAGAGGGTGCAGGCGTCAGAGTAGCGGTTAGAAGGATAGATGAGCCGAGCTGCTGCATTCAGGATGGATTAGAGGGGAGAGAGATTAGTAAGGGGGAGAGACCAGTTAGTAATGAGTTACAGTAATCGAGACGAGAATGGATCAGGACAACAAAAGTTTCTGTTGTTTCCACTGGGACGGATTCTAGAGATGTGTCTGAGGTGCAGACGGCATGAACGGGAAAGCGATTGACTATAGGGGGTGAGTGATAGATCGGAGTCACGTGTGACATAGCGGAAGCGTTAACTTGACTGCTCAGCCTAAGAAAACACGGTCTGCTTCTAAAAAGGAAAAACCCAGCCTCAACTGAACACTAAAACAAACCTCCCTCCGTGCGGTGTGGTGTCCCCTGTCTTTCACTTTAGTATCAGAAACATGACCCCACCAAACTTTACAGTTGCCGCCTTTGATTAGTGGATAGTGACTAATGGAATCCATTATGCATAATCTTTGGTAGCAGATGGCCGGACCGGATAAGGTGATCAGGAGTTACTGTGTCAGGTCTTATATTAATTTTTGCTCCAAAAATAGGTACTAGGGCTTAGTTTCAGGGGGTGTCAGCTGGCAAGATGGTGGCATCAGTACTGCAGCTCCGGTACAATGCATGCACAGAGTTGGCTGGCAGCAGGGGGATTCGGCCATGTGTCCTCAGGCGACATTGCTATCATGTGGTCTAATAGAGCAATAGCACCCAAGTACTGCTTTTTATCTATTACCATAGGAAACTATTGTCTAAACCAGGGGTGCACATAAGAGGGCCACATTGTTTTATTCCTATTCAAGGGGCCGTAAGGAAATTTAGGCTGCCAACAGTGCCAAACCATTTACTGGAGGCAAGCTTTAACTTTAAAGCACTGAATATGCCTTTATGTATATGCAAAGGTTAGACAGGACGAGCTGAGGTGAACAGAAGTGAAAGAGTAGAATAAAGGTGGATAAGACGGGAAGAGGTGAGGTGGGAAGGAGTGGAAACAGGTAAGGCAGGGAGATGTACACTGAGCTGAGGTGATATGGCAAGAGGTAAGCCTAGGTGGGTAGAGGTAGGCAAAGGTGAGGTGGCCTAAGGTAAGATATTCTAAAAAGTGATGGACAGAGGCAAGAGGTAGAAAGAGATGTGTTGAGACAGGTTGGGGTGGGGTGAACAGAAGTGGAAGAGGTGAGAAGAGGTGAAAAAAGGTGCGTAAGACGAGAGGTGAAGGAATGGAAATGGGTAAGACAGGGAAGTGGTACATTGAGCAGAGGTGATATGGGTAGAGGTAGGCAAAGGTGAGGTGGCCCAAGGTAAGATATTCTAAAAAATGATGGACAGAGGCAAGAGGTAGAAAGAGATGTGTTGAGACAGGTTGGGGTGGGGTGAACAGAAGTGGAAGAGGTGAAAAAAGGTGCGTAAGACAAGAGGTGAAGGAATGGAAATGGGTAAGACAGGGAAGTGGTACATTGAGCAGAGGTGAGGTGAGCAGAGGTGATATGGGTAGAGGGAGGCAAAGGTGAGGTTGTCCAAGAAGATATGGACATGAAGGTAAGATATTCTGAAAAGGGATGGACAGAGGCGAGAGGTGGAAAGAGATGTTTAGAGATATGTATAGGTGAAGAGAGGTGAGATGGGACAAGGTGGAAACAGATAAGGTAGGGAGAGCTGAGTTAAAGAAGTCAGAGGTAAATGGGTGAATCTCGCACAGATAAGGATCAAAGAGGTGGGCAGAGGTGAGGTGGGCAGAGGTGAGCTGGAGTCTACATATTCAACCAGCACAAACAGGCCAGTAGTACATGTGTGTCGCCCTCCTTTACAGAGACGATCATAGGTGCCCCACTTTCAGGATTGGGAGTTAAAGTGGACCAAAGCCCAGGATTTTGTCTATCCTGGGTTTTGTTCCTTGTTGATCGGGGTGCCCCACTGTGTGAAACCCCCCAGGTCGCCTGAACAAACCCGCCTTTTCCTGGCCCTACGACACATGCGCGGCCCTTCGTCCATTCGGCACGCTCAGATCTGCTTGAGCCACCTCGCCCAGGAGCTTGTCTAATGCAAGTGGATCCGTGCGCGCTGTCGGCTGCAACCCCCCGCTACCCTCTAACAGGGAGCGTGCCTGCACCGGCCATGTTCAGGGTGCCCCAGGGGGGAGTGAGTATGCCTGCCCTGGAGTCTCTTTGGTCCTCTTTAAAGATGCACTACTCTCAACTGACCAGCGGCCTGCACTGCAGGCAGGGCAAGCTCTGGGTACTGTGGTAGCAGGGGTACTGGGGGCCGCAACTGAGGCCAATGAGAGCCGCATGTGGCCCTCGGCCACAGGTTGTGCATCCATGGTCTAAATGATCTAAAGCTATCTCTTTTGGCTACTCCTGTTGAGAGGGTTTTGTACTGTTTTAAGGCTGTACCTACCCATCACATGGGGAAATGGTTCCTTGCCCCCAGTCTGGTGCACAAAATGACAGTCTAAACATTTTTTTTCAATGTCAATGCAGTACTTTATCAGTTTGCATAGCGTTGGGTGTTCAGATAACACTTTGCCAGGTTTAAATTGTCTCAGGCAAACTGTGAGTTTAAATACTCAAAAAAAGAAAAATGCTAAATTTCCCAAAGCAAGATAAAGGTGTTTGCAGCCACTGATGAGATTGGCCTCCTTGGAGCAGCCATGACTTTGATAGAAGTAGAACGTCCAGTTCTTCAGTGATCCATCCAAAACAAACAAAAGCAGAGGTTTTGGCTAAGGCTCTGTTCACCCATCTGCTCTTTCTCATCGTTGTTGTGCTGCGTTGCAACGCAGAGGAAACATTGTACATTACTCTAGATGGGATAGTTCACATATCTGCGCTGCGTTGCTTAAAGTGGACCAAAACCCAGGATAGTCAATTGTTTTGATTATCCTGGGTTTTATTTCATTCCCCGGGGCATCCCGATGTGTGAAACCCCCAGGACGCCGCAGCCAACTCGCCTCTTCCCGGTCTCACGGCACGTCTAAGAGCAGCGGCTCTAATGGCCGCATCCTCTGCCTCCCTCAAACAGGGAGCGTGCCCGCGCCGGCCATTCACAAATGCCTGGCACGCGCACTGCTATAGGGAAGTTGAGGATGCGTCCGTCAGAGCCGCTGCTCTTAGACTCGCCATGGGCCCGGGGAGAGGTGAGTTGGCTGTGGTGATTTGGGGGGTTTCACACAGCGAGGCGCCCGGGGAAATTACCAAAACTCAGGATAGTCAAAATCCTGGGTTTTGGTCCACTTTAAACCAGACTAACAGCCTGGAACAGTTGGAAAAGAAAGGTAGCGGCCATATTGGAACTTCCTCTCCCAACTGACATAACTGAAATGCACACTAACAGGAAGCTCAGCATGACTTCCTGTTTGCAGGTGGCCTGCAAGCCCATGAGCGGCCATCTTGTTTTTGAATTTTTTTCCGAGTAGTCGTTCGAAAAAGGTAAATTATTTTTTACGTGCTGCAATCTAAATTGCCCTGGAGAGGGATGCAGGAGGAATGTTTTGTCTTATTTAATTAATTTTTGACTGTTGGTCCGCTTTAACGCATTAAAAAAAACATTGCAGACACCCTTTTCAGCTCAATGTTGTAACAGCGCAGGTCAATAGAAGTCTATAGCGACGCAAACGCAACACATGTAAACTGCAGTGTACGTTGCTATAGACTTTACTATTTACTCTTTGTGCAAAAGAAAAAGCATTGCAAACACATTTCTAATGCATCAAAAGTGCAGTGTTTGCTTTGATACTGGCATATTTACAAAACGCTTGCTCTTAAAGTGGACCAAAACCCAGGATTTTGACCATCCTGGATTTTGTTTCTTTCCCCCGGGTGCCCCACTGTGTGAACCCCCCCCCCCCCCCGAACTCACTCACCTCTTCCAGGTCCTACGGCGCATTCGCGGCCACTCGTCCAATCAGTGCGCTCGGAGCTGCTGATGTCACGCCCTTTTAAGATGGTGTCTAAGGCCAGCGGCTCAGAGCGCACTGGCGGCCGCATCCCCCGCCGCATCCCCCGCTTTCTTCTAACAGGGAGCGTGCCCGTGACGGCCATTCACAAATGCCTGACGCAGGCATTCGCCCTGCTAGAGGGATAGTAGGGATGCGTATGCGGCCCGTGTGTGCAACTTTGGACCGGAAAACAAGGTAAGTGAATGGGGTGACCTGGGGGGTTTCACTCAGCAGGGCATCCCGATTTGGGGGGAGTGAATCAATCAACCCGGGCATTTTATAGATTCCTGGGCCGATTGTGGTGGGTTTTGGTTCCAGTGGACCAAAACCCACCCTGGAGTGTCCGAGTCTGGAGTCTAAGGCAGGCATACTCGCTCCCCCCCCAGATTGCCCGAAAACTCACCTTCGTTCCCGGTCTAATGGCGCATGCACAAGCAGCGGCCGCATCCCCACTATCCCTTTAGCAGGGCACGTACCCACGCCAGGCATTTGTGAATGGCCGGCACGGGCACGCTCCCTATTAAAGTGTAGCGGGGGATGCGGCCGCTAGCATGCTCGTATCCACTCGCAAACTATAAGATTCCCGGGGCCGATCGGCGTGGGTTTTGGTCCACTTTAACGCAATGGAGAGGTGTGAATAGAGCCTTTATGTTTACATGCTCAAAATTACTCTTGTGGATAAATATGTCTCACGTTCACCTCCATTGTTCTAGCTTCTGCTGGGGCCGAGTCTCACAGCTGGTCCTCGGGTATGACCACTAGCATGCAGCTGGCCCAGGAATGTCTGAAGGAACAAGCGGAGGAGCCATCGGAACCCCCGCAGCCTATTGAAGGACTGGAGATGTTTGCTCAGACTATAGAGACAGGTAAAGCCCATTCATTATTCTGTAAAAGATATTATGTGTGTCAGTTAATAAAGTTACATTTTCACATCTCACCAGCTCAAACACGCCAGTAGCACATGTGTGTCACCCCACTCTGCAGAGACCATCATAGATGCCCCACTTTCTGTTTTGGAAGTTAAACTGGACCTTCACATACAGATTGCCCACATTAATCTGGACCTTCACCCTGAATAAGAGCCTATCTTATATGTTTCCCCCCCCCCCCGTACATACAGATTGCCCACATTAATCCGAACCTTCACCCTGAATAAGAGCCTATCTTATATGTTCCCCCCCCCCCCCCCCCGTACATACAGATTGCCCACATTAATCTGGACCTTCACCCTGAATAAGAGCCTATCTTATATGTTCCCCCCCCCCCCGTACATACAGATTGCCCACATTAATCTGGACCTTCACCCTGAATAAGAGCCTATCTTATATGTTCCCCCCCCCCGTACATACAGATTGCCCACATTAATCCGGACCTTCACCCTGAATAAGAGCCTATCTTGTATGTTTCCCCTCCTGTACATACAGATTGCCCACATTAATCCGAACCTTCACCCTGAATAAGAGCCTATCTTATATGTCCCCCCCCCCCCCCCGTACATACAGATTGCCCACATTAATCTGGACCTTCACCCTGAATAAGAGCCTATCTTATATGTTTCCCCTACACATACAGATTGCCCACATTAATCCGGACCTTTACCTTGAATAAGAGCCTATCTTATATGTTTCCCCCACCCTATACATATAGATTGCTCACATTAATCCCGACCTTCACCCTGAATAAGAGCCTATCTTGTATGTTTCCCCCACCCTATACATATAGATTGCTCACATTAATCCCGACCTTCACCCTGAATAAGAGCCTATCTTGTATGTTTCCCCCACTCTGTACATACAGATTGCCCACATTAATCCGGACCTTTACCCTGAATAAGAGCCTATCTATGTTTCCCCCACCCTATACATATAGATTGCTCACATTAATCCCGACCTTCACCCTGAATAAGAGCCTATCTTATATGTTTCCCCTACACATACAGATTGCCCACATTAATCCGGACCTTTACCTTGAATAAGAGCCTATCTTATATGTTTCCCCCACCCTATACATATAGATTGCTCACATTAATCCCGACCTTCACCCTGAATAAGAGCCTATCTTGTATGTTTCCCCCACCCTATACATATAGATTGCTCACATTAATCCCGACCTTCACCCTGAATAAGAGCCTATCTTGTATGTTTCCCCCACTCTGTACATACAGATTGCCCACATTAATCCGGACCTTTACCCTGAATAAGAGCCTATCTATGTTTCCCCCACCCTATACATATAGATTGCTCACATTAATCCCGACCTTCACCCTGAATAAGAGCCTATCTTATATGTTTCCCCCACCCTGTACATACAGATTGCCCAAATTAAAAATCATCCTACCTGCATCTACTGCATTTTCTGAGCCTTTAAACATCCAAGATGGTGGCCCATGGAATCTCAGGCTGCCTGCAAACAGGAAGTGTCTTCTGAATGTTCTGCTCTGCATTCTGGGATTGCTGTCCCTTTCCTGACCCCAGCTCTGCTCTGTCTGAGCAAAGCACAGCTATAACCCCGCCCCCTGCACTTTTCACCCCTCCTAAGGCAAGATGGCGGCCCATGTATTCTAGAGTCCTGAACACAGTTGCAGCCCAGTGGGGGAAAGAATAATAAGTAAGTTACAATGTAAAATATATTATTTTAGATGCTGGGGAATAGTTTTTTAAAGGTTTGGGTTTTTTATTAAATGATGCTGAAGGTCCGGTTTAAAGATGCACTGCCCTCAACTGACCAGCAGCCTGCTCTGCTCTCCAACTCTGCAAGGGGTTCTGGGGGCCGCAACTGAGTTCAGCGAGGGCCGCATGTGGCCCCTTGCCACTGGTTTTGCATCCATGGTGTAGCGACCACCCTTATCGCCGGAGGGCTTCCCCGCCAGAGATCCTTTTCCCAATGGTGAGAGGTGCTGCAGGAGTCCCAGAGTCGTCTGTGAGGAACCAGGAACAGCCCTTACAAGGGCTAGTGAATTGTAATATAGCGTTTCCCCCAATAAGAGACAGAACTCAGTATTGAGGGTGAAGGTGAAGTAGCTTTATTAGTGCCACACTGTGCCTTATATACACAAGTCTCCATGCAAGGTGGACCTGATGGAGAACTGCATGACACACACACCGCCCAATAGCAGCAGGGCACACCATCCCTCAACTCTGCCGGTAACACAATCAGTATAACAATAGCAGTCTGTAATACAATCAATCAGAACAATGCCATTGTCTGTGACATAATCAATCAACACAATGGCAGTCTGTAACTGCTTAAGAAAAGGAAAGTAATGAACCTGTGTAAAGTCCAAAGGGCAGAGAGTCTGTCACACATGGTAAATGAACTAAAGCTATCTCTCCCGTGCCTACTCCTGCTGCCATTTATTATTCAGTAAAGCCAAAGCGGTGATATGTGTCCCAGTTAATAAGATTACCACTTTCATTTTCACATCTCGCTACATTTTTACAAGTCATTTCTCAGCATGACCACACAGAGAGTTATTACTAGGTGGTCATACTGAAGGATTCCTAAAGAAATCCGGTAAGTCTAACGGTGGTTTTTCCAAGTCATCCTTCAGCGCGAGCACTTAGTAAGAACTCTCCGTGTTGTCATGCTGAAGGATTCCTAAAAAATCTGTGACCAGTAAGTCTAACGGTGTTTTTTTTTATTTCCTCTCAATATTGTGATTGAACCCCAACAGCACTTTCCCTGATCACCCAACTAGATTCCTAATAGGGGTATTCTGTGCTTGGCCACCAAGTTAGATTGCCTCGTCCCCACCATCAGTCTGCTTAAAGTGGACCAAACCCCAGGATTTTAACTATGTGAAGCCCCCCGAGATCGCCAGATCTCATTTACCCTTTTTCGTTCCTATGGCGCATGCGCAGCCTCTTGACCAGTCAACTCGCTCGGATCACCCGTCCCTTCGTCCAAAAGCTTGTCTAAAGCAAGCGGATCTGAGCGCGCTGGCGGACGCATCCCCCGCTGCCCTTTAAAGTGGACCATCACCCTCCCGTGATCGGCCTGGGAATCTATAAGATTCCCGGGCTGATCACCTCCCTCCCCGCTGGACATCCGAGATCGGGATGTCCCGCGGGGTGAAACCCCCCCAAACGCCCCAAATCCCCTTACCTTGTCTCCCTCGCGCCCCTCTAGACGTGCGCGCGCCCAGAGTGAGGCGTGGGAGGCGGAGGAGCCGCTTGTCCATTGCTGTCAAATCGCTTTTCCGTCCGCGCTGATTGGACGGCGCGGCCACGTGGGAGCGGGGAGGGGTGATCGGGGGGGGGGTTTCACACAGCGGGGCACCCCGATCGGGGGTGCCCCACCGAAGTGGACCAAGACCCAGGATAGTCAAAATCCTGGGTGTTGGTCCACTTTAACAGGGAGCGTGCCCGCGCTGGCCATTCACAAATGCCTGGCACAGGCATGTGCCCTGCTAAAGGGATAGCGGGGATGCGGCCACTGTTCGCACATGTGCCGTTGAAGCAGGAAAGAAGGTACATTTCCTGGGACACCTCAGGGGTTTTATCCAGGAGGGCATCCCGAATCTGGATGCCTCGGGGAGCGCGTATGCCTGCCCTGGAGTCTCATAGACTCCAGGGTGGGTTTTGGTCCACTTTAATGTGATCGGGAAGCAGGGTGTCCAACTCCCTATACAGAAGTGAAGCTGTCATGGCACACAGTTTAATAATTTTTTTTTTTGCCTTATTTTTGTATAAGGAGCGAAGTTCCATCGCATCTATTTCAGGTTTGTGACACCACATGTCTTCAATCTCTTACAGTTCTGCGGAGGATTAAGGTGACCTTTCTAGATACTATTATCAGGATTGAGAATTCGCCAGCAGATTCTGACACGGGGACCGCTCTCGAAATACACATCAAACGGTTCGTTTTTTCCCCTTGTGAAACCTGCAGCACATTATCACAGCTAGGTCCCATATGGCTCTCTGTGTATGTGTGTGTAATATATATATATATTTTTTTTTCTTCGCTCTATAATACAACCCAAAAGTGGGGGGAAATGTCCGTGCGTCTGTTAAAATGTTGAAAAAAAATGTAAGCTCACCTTTCCATGGTTCCCGCACTGCTGGCCAGGCCGTCACAACCACAGGAGCCCAGATGATGGAGGAGCGGCAGGCGGGCAGGGCAACCAATCCCTGCCCGCTGTCCCTGCCATCCTTGCTGCATCTGCCACCGCTGCCGATACTTTTCTGCGGCGCCTGCTTATACAGAATACTCCCTGGCTCCTAGCATCGCCCACACCCACCCGCTGTACGGATTCGGGTGTTTGCTCTGTGTGCCTGGCCAGCAGCACGGGTACGATGGAAAAGATTTGGGAATGGGAGGGGGGAATGCCACACTGCCTATGGGAATGGGAGGGGGGGAATGCCACACTGCCTATGGGAATGGGAGGGGGGAATGCCACACTGCCTATGGGAATGGGAGGGGGGGAATGCCACACTGCCTATGGGGATGGGAGGGGGGGGAATGCCACACTGCCTATGGGGATGGGAGGGGGGGGAATGCCACACTGCCTATGGGGATGGGAGGGGGGGAATGCCACACTGCCTATGGGGATGGGAGGGGGGGGAATGCCACACTGCCTATGGGGAATGGGATGGGGGAATGCCACACTGCCTATATGGGGAATGGGATGGGGGAATGCCACACTGCCTATGGGAATGGGAGGGGGGAATGCCACACTGCCTATGGGAATGGGAGGGGGGGAATGCCACACTGCCTATGGGGATGGGAGGGGGGGAATGCCACACTGCCTATGGGGATGGGAGGGGGGGGAATGCCACACTGCCTATGGGGATGGGAGGGGGGGGGAATGCCACATTGCCTATGCGGATGGGAGGGGGGGGAATGCCACACTGCCTATGGGGATGGGAGGGGGATGCCCCACGGTCTATGGGAGGGGGGAATGCCACACTGCCTATCGAAATGGGAGGGGGGAATGCAACACTACATATGGGAATGGGAGGGGGGAATGCAACACTGCTCATATGGGGAATGGGAGGGGGAATGCCACACTGCCTATGGGAATGGGATAGGGGGAAAATGCCACACTGCCTATGGGAATGGAAGGGGGGGATGTCGCACTGGTCATGGGGAATGGAAGGGACGGATGCCACTCTGTAATGGGGGGATTCTGCACCTTGCCTATTATTTGGGATGGTGATTTAGTACAACATTTGGTTCAGAATATTATTTTTCTTATTTTCCTCCACCAAAACCTAGGTGCGTCTTATAGAGTTAAAAATTACTATAGATAGATAGATAGAGATATATAGATAGATAGATAGATAGATAGATAGATAGATATATATTCCGTATATACTCGAGTATAAGCCGAGTTTTTCAGCCCACTTTTTGGGCTGAAAAAAGCAGCCTCGGCTTATACTCGAGTCAGTAACCTGACTTACCTGAGCGAGGGGGTGGAGGAAGCGGCAGAAGAGCCTCCGAGGCGGCAGAAGAGCCGCCGAGGCTTCAGAACTCGGCGGGGAGATCAGTACACCCAGCGCGAGGTGGGTGTACCAAGATGGCGGCCCGGGCCTCAGTGACGTGACGTGGCGGCGCGGAGCGCGCCGGCCGCCATCTTGGTACACCCACCTCGCACTGGGTGTACTGATCTCCCCGCCGAGTTCTGAAGCCTCCGAGGCGGCTCTTCTGCCCGTGTCCAGGGGCATTGCGACTGGCCGCGTCCCATGCCGTCGTCCCGCGCCGTCCTCACTCTGTCCCGCACCGTCGCCTTGGCTGGAAGGAGCCTCGCTGAAGATTGTGCAGGAGCTGAACTGGTGAGTGTGTGTGTTGTGTGCATTGTATGTGTGCTGTGTTGTGTGCTGTGTGTTGTGTGTGCCTTGTGTGTGTATGTGTGCTGTATTGTGTGCTGTGTTGTGTTTGTGTGTGTGTTGTGTGTGCTGTGTGTATGTTGTGTGTGTGCTGTGTTACACCTGAATGGCTGTAATGAGGGATGCCCCTAACTGGCTGTAACAAGGGATGCCCCTCACTGTATTATTATTATTTATTTTTATTTAATTCTTAGGTGATGGCTGGGGGCGTGGTCAGGGGTGATTCCTCAAATCAACTCCAATTCCAATTGAAAAAAGCCGCCTCGGCTTATACTCGGGTCAATAACTTTTTCCAGGTTTTTGGGGTAAAATTAGGTGCCTCGGCTTATATTCGGGTCGGCCTATACTCGAGTATATACGGTAGATATATATATATATATATAGATAGATAGATATATAATATATATATTATAATTTCTGTTACCTTCAGTCTAGCAGCCTGACAACCCCTGATTTATGAGCCTTCAGCATTGCTGATAGTGGTGTAGCCCAGTCACTAAGGTAGACCTCTGCCTTTTGCTATTATCGCTGTGCTGGATCTTCTGTCCCTGGGTAGGGTGAATGTGGTATTTATTTTGCTTTAGTCTGCTGTAGACCTTTTATTTAAAGGCTGCCTGGAAAATGTCTCCAGCACGTGTCTCATTTATGCCTTGTTTTTTTGCAGGCTAGATTACTGTGACGAAGCGGTAAGAGATTCTGGCCCCACTATTCCTGTGGACATTCACCAGCCTCCAGCCTTTATCCAGAAGATTTTACAACTTAGCGGCGTCTCTTTCCACTATGAGGAGTTCAAAAACAGAGATCACACGCCTTCACCTGCCCCAGAGGTATCCTATACAGTGACATGACAGTAATAATGCTCTAATGCCAGTAAGCGCATGCTAGACCCATCAGACTTTGATGGAGAGAAGATGTGGCCAGTTTCCAAATAGGGGTGGTCACCGATTCTTCAATCTTTGCCTAGTGTGAGGAATAGGGCAAACATTACATTTCATTTTATCACAGATACAAGTCCGGAGTTCCCCTTCATTTCCCCCTGTTAAGGTTTTGTGTCATAAATATGCGCAAGTCCTAATCTCCCCAAGAAGGGGAGTTAGCGTTTATGGGTTGAGCAGCGTAGATCAGACTCCCTGCTGATTCTCTGACACCTCCAGCCTAAAAAGGCTCCAGTGGGTCTGGAGGTGGTAGGACCCCTGGCTGTCCCATCACATGAAAGATGCGACACAGGAGAACTAGAAAAATGGAGATCTAAGGCTCTGACCCATTTAGGGACCCCATTTTTGGACTCATCAGGTGCCAGGCATCCAGACCAATCTTTTGGTGCCGTATCCAAAGCCATATTTGGTGCCGTATCCAAAGGCCCTTATCAAAGTTATAACCCCTAAAGGCTTTTAGGGGCTAAAACAAGCTCCAGAACAGTGGAAGGTGACAATCCGGCCCACAGGAGGGAGGGAGTGAAAGGGTCTCGCCGCATAAAGGGGGATGACCCTGGGCCAGGCTTTCGTCACTTATCTGGAGAGGTCACGGTTCACGCGTGCTGGAGGTGTCCATCCATAAGCTTGCCACTTACCTCTTGTGGGAGCTCTCATCACCACTACTCTGCAACTGTCTCTCTGTGTAACTCACTGTAACCACCTCTCAGAACAGCATTTGTATTATTTCATATTCCATCATAGCCAAATGTTTATCATTGCCTAGTGTGCTTATAGCATTAAAACTTAAATTTAACTTGAGCAATCTTTTTGCCTTAGCCAAGAATCTGTGTGTCAGACCTGTCTAGTTTACACACGTTTATACTGTAGAACAGGGGTTCCCAACAGGTGGTAATAGTACCTTTGGTGATACCCCAGATCCTATCAGGTGGTACTTGACAAGGTTGCTGACTGACTTGTACCTCAACCTGATCTGCTGCCACCTACAGTTCACTCAAGTCTGATTTGCACCATAAATCTAAAATGTCCCCTTGTTTTGTGTGATGCAATCACTTTAAATGGCTGTTTTGTGTGTTTGGATTAAAGTGGAACAACCCCCCCCCCCCCTCCGGTTCCACAATTGGGGAGTGTTTACTCGCCTCGCCAGGGATCCATGTTCTGGTCCCTCGAATTCCAGGCGGCCTTCCGACGGGCGACATCATCTTGCATCCCATCAGGCACTTTGCGTGGCCCCTGATCTTGCGCCTGCGCAGTGCTCATTAATGGGAGGAAATGGGGCCAGCCAAAATCTCGCGAGAGTTCGCTGAGCAGTGCGAGACTGTCACTAACAGATGGCTAAGTGGGCAGGGGGCAGAGGATCGGGCCCTGAAGGCACTGGATGTCTCTGCAGCGGCAACATCCAAATGGTAAGTAGGGGCGATTTGGGGGGGATATTTTTGGTCCAATGTTCCTCTTTATAGAGGAACTCTGCGTTTTGGATGTCAGCGTTATCTTAAACGCCGACATCCTGCTGAATTCCACCCCCTCCTCACCTTAGCCGTCCCTTAGCTGTCCCTGAATGGTAGCATACTCGCCTTTTCACCGGCCGCTTTTTGATTCCTGTGCTGCTCCTCAAATCTCAGCCTATGCAATGACACGGAGCATGCGCAAGATCTGAGGGAAGACAGGCTTCAAAGATGGCGCCGCCCTACTCAGGACGGCGGGGGAGCAGAGGGTTGCCGACCGCAATGTGACTGGAGTGGTACGTTTTTATTAGTTTAACTGGACCTTCACCCTGAATAAGAGCCTATCTCGTATGTTTCCCCCACCCTGTACCTACAGATTGCCCACATCAATCCAGACCTTCACCCTGAATAAGAGCCTATCTTTGTTTCCCCACCCTGTTCCTACAGATTGCCCACAATAATCTGGACCTTCACCCTGAATAAGAGCCTATCTTATATGTTTCCCCCACCCTGTACATACAGATTGCCCACATTAATCCGGACCTTCACCCTGAATAAGAGCCTATCTTATATGTTTCCCCCACCCTGTACATACAGATTGCCCACATTAAAAATCACCCTACCTGCACCTAGTGCATGTCATGAGCCTTTCAACATCCAAGATAGCGGCCCATGGACCCTCAGGCAGCCTGCAAACAGGAAGTGTCTTCTGACTGTGCCGCTCTGTATTCTGGGATTACTGTCCTTTTCCTAACCCCAGCTCTGCTCCGTTTGTGCAAAGCACAGCTATAACCCCGCTCCCTGCACTTTTGCCCCCTCTCCTCTCCTTGGTATGTGCTGCTTCTGAGACAAGATCGCAGCGCCTGTATCCTAGAGTCCTGAACAGAGTTGCAGCCCAGTGGGTGAAAGAATAATAAGTGACTCAAAACGTAAAATATATTAATTTTAGATGCTGGGGAATAGTTTTTAAAGGTTTGGGCTTTTCATTGAATTATGCTGAAGGTCCGGTTTAAGTGCTAAACCACGCGGGGGGGGGGGGGGGGGGGGGGGGATGGTTTGGGGAGTTTTTATTAAGCCAGGTTTGGGGAGTTTTTATTAACTCCCTAAGACCTGTGATGTTCTTCTTTAAAGCGGACCTTCACTCTAAATAAGAGTCTATCTTATATGTTTCCCACACCCTGTACATACAGATTGCTCACATTAAAAATCATCCTACCTGCATCTACTGCATTTTATAAGCCTTTAAACATCCAAGATGGCGGCTTATGGAAGCTGCCATTTTTGCAGGCAGCCTGCAAACAGGAAGTGCCTGCAAACAGGAAGTGACTGTGCTGCTCTGCATTCTGGGACTGCTGACCTTTCCCTGACCCCAGCTCTGCTCTGTCTGAGCAAAGCACAGCTATAACCCGCCCCCCTGTACCTTATCCCACTCTCCTCTCCTCAGTAAGTGTGATGCTTCTGAGTCAAGATGGCGGCGCCCGTATCCTAAATTCCCGAACAGAGTTGCAGCCCAGTGGGGGAAAGTATAATAAATTAGTGACTAAACATGTAAAATATATTAATTTTAGATGCTGAGGAATTGTTTTTTAAGAGTTTGGGCTTTTCATTAAATCAGGGTGAAGGTCCGGTTTAAGCCTTGCCTCCTATTGATTAGTGAGATATAAATAAATGTCAGCTTCCTGACCATTTTCTCCCCTTAAAGGACCCACCTGCTTCTGCAAAGCACACGGAATCGGCCTCCATGCAGGCCTCAGGGGCATCAAGTGAACCCGCACAAGTCGCACCGCCGCCAGCGCCAACTCTGCAAATAGGCAGCTGCTCTGGATGTACAGAAATGATCATCAAGTTGAAGCAAAATGACGTGTTTCCGGGACCAAAGGTGATTAAAATAAATAATTAAATACATATATAAATAATTAAATAAATAATAAAATAAATGAAAAAATGATGTATATGTTAATATGTTTAGGCGAGCACAGGACTATTAGTAGGACTAAGTTGTTTTGCATGCTATAATTAAACTACTGCAGAATCATTAAGATAATCGGCGTCATTTAGATTAGCTTGTTCTCATCTATTTAGCATCTTCCTCTGTATTGTAAACAGCCAGCAGGCCTTTAGAGCCCTGCTTGGCTGTCCCTGGAGTCAAAAAGTTTCCAGGGCCTGCCGCTGGTCTTTCCCTAGGGCATTCCGAATCGGGATGCGCCGTTGTGTGAAACCCCCAGGGCTGCTGGTAATCACTCGCCTTTCCCAGCTGCAGCAAGCTCTCGTCCAATCAGAGACGTTCACCTTTCGGTTTCATTGGGGGAGTGGGAGCATCCCCTGCATCTGTGGGCGGTGCGTGCTCTCCCACCCCAGCCATTCAGATAGGCCGGGGCAGCAGCGCCCGCCACTGGGGTTGTGGCCAATCTTTCTCCTCATTAAAATCAATGGGAGCCCTTCTCCAAAGGATGTGACATTATTCAAATAGAACGTGTCCAAAGGCCGGCAACA
This sequence comes from Gastrophryne carolinensis, assembly GCA_027917425.1. Classification (NCBI taxonomy): domain Eukaryota; kingdom Metazoa; phylum Chordata; class Amphibia; order Anura; family Microhylidae; genus Gastrophryne; species Gastrophryne carolinensis. Next base: position 168,710,177 of record CM051241.1, on the reverse strand, counting down.
AAAATGGTGGAAGGACTTAAACTTTTTATCAGGAAAGACTTAAAGAACTTAATCTGTACAGTCTGGAGGAAAGAAGGGAGAGAGGGGACCTGATGGAGACCTTTATATATGTGACAGGAGGGAATAAGGTTCAGGAGGGAAGTGTTTTTCAGAAGAAACTTAATGATAGAACAAGGAACAACCTTAAGCTGGTCGGTGGGAAGATCAGGAGCAATGTTAGAAAATATTATGTTACAGAAAGAGTAGTAGATGCTTGGAACAAACTTCCAACAGAGGTAGTTGAAAAATCAACAGTCAGTGAATGAGCACATGCCTGGGATAAGCCTCCATCTATCCTAAAATAAAGAGCACATACAGTATACACATAAGGGCAGACAAGATGGACCGTTAGGTCTCCTGCCGTCACCTTCTATGTTTCTATGTTTGAATGAGAACCCGAACATGCCCCGTTGGACCGAGGAGAGGTACGTTTTTTTTACGGAGTGAACTGGGGGGTTTACACAGCGGGGCTTTCGAATGAGGGATGCCCCAGGGGTACGGAGTAAACCCCAGGAGAGTCAAAATCTCCGGTTTTAAAGCAGGCCAAAATTTAGAAAAGCAAGTTCAGTAAATTGCTCCCCTAAAGTTCCCCTCTGGCTATCGGTAACATAGACTATTTGAGAGGGCTTAAAGTGGACCAACTGTCAAAAATTAATTAAACCAGACCAACCAATTACATGCAGATTGCTGCATGTAATAAAAAAATTACCTTTTTCTAACGACTATTGGGATAAATTTTAAAAACAAGATGGCCGCTCATGGGCTTGCAGGCCATCTGCAAACAGGAAGTTGTGCTGGGCTTCCTGTTACATGTGCATTTCAGTTATGTCCATTAAGAGAAGATCCTAAATGGCCGCTACCTTTCTTTTCCAACTGTGCCATGCTGTTGGCCCGCTTTAACTCTATGCAGATGCTATGGAATAGCAGGCAGATTCTTTGCTGCATAACAGCCCCAAACAACTCACCTCTTCCGGGTTCTTCGGGTTCCAATGCATGGGCTCTCTTGCAATGAGAGCTGTCTTCCGCGATTATATTATTCGGCAGGCGGTTCTCAAAGACTTGAATAGGGAGTGCACGCTGCCCATTCAGGAGCACACAACGCCGGTGATGCAGGGGATGCGGCAGTGAGCGTTCCCCATTCACAACAATCGCTGCCCTTTGCCGAAAGGAAGAAAACAGAAAGTTGTATGATGTCCGAATGGCAGCCGTATGCTTATTCTTTCTGTTACAACTGTCACATAATGGCATTTTGGTTGAAGTGCTCCCCAATGCGGAGCTATGTGTACTGTAACTGAATGCATCATCAATGGAAAGCATCAGGAGGCGGAGCTGCTCAGCCAGGGAGCAGTATGACCGACTGCATCCGGTTCTTGTTGTTAGGGTTCTTGATGTTGGGCAAAAAAAAAAGAAAAGAAACACAGGCTGTTTTGGGGCACAGGGCTGGGGATGAAGGTGCCCACATATAACTTATAACTGGGAATAGGATCACTTTTTAAAGCAAAGTAACAATGTGCAGATTCGTTTTTTTGACCGTTACTTTTATTTACAGCTGGAGATTGATGGGAAAATGGGATCTGTGCATTTATTCCTGAATCCAAGTCAGGTCACTAACTTGCAACAGTTATTGGATGCCTTAAGTATTTCAGGTAAGTGCAACCAGTGCTTAGAACCATCAATGGTTATACAGGTTTATGTGTTTATGTGTATATCTGTATGCTAATTACATTGTGTGTACACACAATCATCAATGGTGATACAGGTTTATGTGTGTTATGTGTACAGCTGTATGCTAATGACTGTGTGTACACAGAACCATCAATGTTAATACAGGTTTATGTGTTATGTGTATATCTGTATGCTAATGACAGTGTGTGTACACAGAACCGTCAATGTTAATACAGGTTTATGTGTGTTATGTGTATATCTGTATGCTAATTACATTGTTTGTACACACAACCATCAATGGTGATACAGGTTTATGTGTGTTATGTGTATATCTGTATGCTAATTACATTGTGTGTACACACAACCATCAATGGTGATGCAGGTTTGTGTGTGTTATGTGTATATCTGTATGCTAATTACATTGTGTGTACACACAACCATCAATGGTGATACAGGTTTATGTGTTATGTGTATATCTGTATGCTAATTACATTGTTTGTACACACAACCATCAATGGTGATACAGGTTTATGTGTTATGTGTATAGCTGTATGCTAATGACAGTGTGTGTACACAGAACCATCAATGTTAATACAGGTTTATGTGTGTTATGTGTATATTTTTATGCTAATGACATTGTGTGTATACAGAACCATCAATGGTGATAATACAATTCTTTGATTATATACCTGTAGAATTGATTTTATGGAATCCAGCACGGGTTGCTTCATCTGTAATTCTTCACATTTGGGTAATCCGCCACCAGGTGGCGCAGTCGACTGCAGAAAGACTTGTGGCTCCTCCCGGCCCATAAAAGGGCAGGAATTATCCAGAAACCCCAGTGTTTGAAAAGCAGTAATGCAAGAAGCTAGGAGGCAATACGTGTTAGAAAAATATAGCCAAAAATAGAACTCTCTCAACAAAAATCACCATAACAAGGCAAAAGAGGAGAACGATAACAAGGGTGGGATGAAGCAACCCGTACTGGATTCCATTAAAGCAATTCTACAGGTGAGTGAATTGTATTTTTCTGGAATCCAGCACAGGTTGCTTCATCTGTAATTCTTCACATTTGGGACATCCAACAGCAGTGTGCATGAAGAAGGGTGGGATCCCCAGTGAGCAACAGCAAGCAGTTCAAGTCACTACCGCCTGAAGCACCTTGCGGCCAAAAACAGCATCAGCTGAGGCCCTAACATCAACCTTGTAAAACTTAGAAAAGGTATGAACGGAAGACCAAGTAGCGGCCTTACAAACTTGTTCAACTGAAGCCTGGTGCTGAAAAGCCCAAGAAGCACCAATAGCCCTAGTGGAGTGAGCAGTAACACGAAAAGGGGGGTCTTTACCCTTGGCAGAGTACGCTTGCACCACCGCCTGTCTGATCCACTTGCTGATAGTGGATTTGGCGGGAGGCAAGCCCTTCCTAGGTCCAGCAGGAAGGACAAACAGAGAATCCGACTTCCGAAAAGACTCAGTGGCGACCAAATAATACTTGAGCGCCCTAACCACATCCAGGGAATGAAGAGTCCGTTCCTTAGAATTAGAAGGGGCAGGACACAAGGAAGGCAAGACAATGTTCTCATTGAGATGAAAGTCAGACACAACCTTGGGCAAGAATTCTGGTTTAAGACGGAACACCACCTTATCCTGATGCCGCTCAAAATATGGAGGCTTCATAGAAAGCGCCGCCAGTTCCGAGACGCGACGCACTGAAGTGATAGCAACCAAGAAGGCCACCTTAAGAGTCAGAGTGGACAGAGAGGCATCGCACAAGGGTTCAAATGGTGGACCCTGAAGAGCAGAAAGCACCATATTCAAATCCCACACCGGTAGCAGAGGCTTACGCGGTGGACGTATATGAGTAACTCCTTGGAAAAAATTCTTACTCACACCAGGCAATGTAAGCATGCCAGATCCTGTAATAAATCATAGAATAGATTTCTTCCGAGCCTGAATCATAGTACTGACGACCGAAGCCGGCAACCCCTTATCCATCGGGATAGAGGTTTCAGCCGCCAAGCCGTCAAAGCCAGCGTTCCAAATGCCTCTTCTTACTAGAGGCCTTGCCAGAGGCCGGACAGGCCAACTGCCACTCGAGGCTGGCCACGCGCAACGCCAGGTCCGACTGGGACCCCCTGTTAGCTTCCTCCTCGCTGGGTGCTAAATGCAGGCGGGATAGGACTGGGGAGAGTAGCGCTAGCCCCATCCTGCTCCGCAAGAATGCTTTGGGCGCAGGGCACACAAACCGCGCTGCAACTGCTCAAAGGTGATGCCCCGCACATGAGACACATCTGAGCCCGCCCCGAAGGGCCCCCAAGCTCGCTATCCCCAGAAGCCTCCATATGGTGATTACAGCAATAGCAAAAAATAAGCCAAGCACGGGAGATCGGGGCTTAAAACCCCACCCGGGATGTCCCAAGGGATCCCCTAACAAAAAAGGGGGGGTACTGGACCGGGAGAAACCACAAGCACAATAAGTAGGCCCGTCTGAAAAACATAATAAAGAGCCAATGAGCATCCCACAGCACATGCACAAGCACCTGAAAACACATAGAGAATGAAAAGGATCGGACTCACTGACCAGCGGGATGGGAGAGCCTCCAGAAGCCTTAGCCAGGAAGCGCAGCAATGGATCAGCAGGCAGGACGAGGGGGGGTCCGGAACGAACGCCCACGAAGCAGCCAGGACAGCAGGCCCCACAGCCGAACAAAGGAGAGGGCACAAGATGGCGCCCGTCGGCAGGACCTTCGAGGGGCGTGCCGTGCAGTGATGACGCAAATCGCGTCACCTTGCGGCCCCGCCCCTCAGAAACGTGCAAAAACTCCAGGCGCCCGTAGGCAAAAATGGCGCCCAGAGAAGACAGGAGGAGGAGGCATTCCTCCTCAGAAGGCCCCCGCCGCGGAGCGCAACACGCCCGCAGCGGCAGGGCAAGAGATGGACGGCCGCTTGAGCGCGGCCGACCCCAACCCCCTCCCCTGCCCCGCAAGCAGGCAGAGACCCCCGCTCCTGATAAGGAGAAGGGGAAGGGGGGGGGGAACTACCACACGGCCAGAAGCCTCAGTCAAATTCACCAGAAGTGAAACACGCAGAGAAACAACCAAAGTGACACAATCACAAAACAACATAATAAAGCATGTGGGATAACACGATAAGGGTGGTTTCTCCCTTCCCCCATCCAGGCTCACCATTAGCCTATGGCCGGTTACCCCTTTCTGGGTAATTCCTGCCCTCTTATGGGCCTGGAGGAGCCACAAGTCTTTCTGCAGTCGACTGCGCCACCTGTTGGCGGATTACCCAAATGTGAAGAATTACAGATAAAGCAACCCGTTCTGGATTCCAGAAAACAGGTTGATGTGTGTCATGTGTATATTTTTATGCTAATGACATTGTGTGTACACAGAATCGAACAGTATTAGAGAAAAATTGTTGAAAAGTCGTCCTCTTGACTTGGAGGACCTGAAGCTTATAGAACAAGATCTGAACCAACAGCTGCAGTCAGGGCCTGGATCGCTTTTCATTCCAGACCCCGAGCTTGTGCCCTTTCAGTCTTCAGAGAATGGAGGTGAGGTTTTGATTTAGCTGTGTCCGCTTTCCAGTCCTGGCTCAATATTTGTAGAGTGTTTGTGTTGCTCCACAGTCATTCATGCATGTGATCATGACAAATCTTAACAATGGTATCCACTGTATATAATGTATGTAATAATCAACCATCAATACTTTCTAAACCTAAAGTATACAATCTATTGAGTGTTTCCTCTATTGTAGGGAAACATGCGTGCACACAGTTACACAAACACCATGTATTCACAATGTTTGTTTGTGTGTATTTACACACACAGAGACACACACACATACAGTAGCTAATAAGTATAATAATAATAACAGTATATAATAATAAATATAATGTACAAAACAATAATGAAATGTGTATACAAAAACATTAAGGAATTAGGGGAGAGGTCTATAAATATATCCGAGTTGTAGATCTATTTAAAATAAATAAATACATTTTAAAAAAATAAATATACACACACTGAGACACACACAGTAGCTTAGATAATAATAAATGTACAATAATGAAATGTGTATACAAAAAGGAATCAAGGGTGCCGAGAAGATCAGACTAAAAATAAATGGGGGAGAGGTCTATAAATAATATATACGCGTTGTAGATCTATTTAAAATAAATACAAAAATAAATAAATATACACACACAGAGACACATACAGTAGCTTAGGTAATAATAATAAATGTACAAAACAATAATAAAATGTGTATACAAAAAGGAATCAAGGGTGCCCAGAAGATCAGACTTAAAAAAAAAAAAAAAAAAAAAAAAAAAAAAACAAAAAATAGGGGAGAGGTCTATAAATAATATATACGAGTTGTGGATCTATTTTTGAAAAATGTAAAGTGGACCAAAACCCATCTCGATTGGCCCAGGATTCCCAGGGAGATCGATTCCCTCCCCTGGGGCATCCAAAATCGCTGTGTGATACCCCCCCAGGTTGTCCCATACACTTGTTTCCCGGTCCAACGGCGACTGCGCGAGCCGTGGCCACATCCCCGCTATCCCTCTAGCAGGGGCATGCTCCCTGTTAAAGGGTAGTGGAGGATGCGGCTGTTCTTAAACGAAGCCTTAGATGGCGTGACGTCAGCTGCTCCGAGCACGCTGATTGGACGAGCGGCCGCGTATGCGCTTTAGGTCTGAGAAGAGGTGAGTTGGTTTAGGCGATTTGGGGGGTTTCACGCAGCGAATGTCGGCTTTTACTCCCAATCAGCTTTTATTCTGATTGCTCCTGGGGCATCCACATCCCTGTAGCTATGCGTGCTCCTGCGCCCAGACATTGTTAGCGAGCTGTCAGACAGAAAGGCGGAGATGCGGCCAGCCGGTTGACGAACATCACCCGCCACTCTTATGCTGGTTTCACGCCAGTGCGTCTGCGGGTTGCCCTCGCGCTTTCGGGCAAGCTCCCTGCAGCTGCCTGTGAAAAGCTGAGCGCTTTCATGTGTGAATCGGGCACTTGTGGGGCGCTACGCAAAAGCCCTGCGGTCCTGTTAAAGTTTCGTCCACTTTAACAGATAGGACAAAATCCTGGGTTTTGGTCTTTTTTAAAGATCAACAGGAGTTTGTCCTCAGAGAGCATGCACTGTTTTTTTTAGTGTCCCATCCATTTTATATTCAGACTACAAAATAACTACATGTGACAGGTCCACTTGGTTGTGTGTTGTGCACCTGAATAGGAATGACTTCTGATTATTGATGTTTTTGATTTGTTTTTTTCTGCAGAGATGTTTTTTTCTATGGCTGCTATGACCAACAGTGTCACCTCTATCCGGTCTACAAGTGAATTGTCAGATGTGGATCTTGGTTCCTCTGTCTGTAGTGATTACAGTGGTCATCAATTTCAAAGTCCAGCCTTCACGCCTGGGGTAAGAATATAAAAAAACAACAAGTGCACCACCTAAATAATAACCTTACAGGTGTGCTCACCTACTACTCTAACATTGCACTAAAGGAGAAGTCGAGGAAACAAGCCGCGACAGCCTCCAATAAGGGAGCACAACCATGTAATACAAATCACTTTTATTAAGAATACAAAAACCTAAAACACTACATACAACACGAAAGACATTTTAAAAAACGCCTGCTACAACTCCAAACATATACCACCTCTGACCCACAATCACATATCTGATATCAGAAAGTTATATATATATATATATATATATATATATATATATATATATATACACAAAGGGACCCATGTGGGTACTCAATATTCTGTCATTATATTATGCGCACCCTAAATATTTTGTGCCGGCATAAAAATAATAAAAAATGCAAAAATACAGACAAAAACCCTTGTGTCTTGTTTCCCTGCTACCTCCAGCTCTCCCTCCCCACCTTGTGGACGCCATGTGCTGACCTTATTGGTAACATTGTATCTGAGCCCTGCACTACACTTTATAGTTGGTTTTTATTGGTATGTGAACACTTGTTATTTGAATTCACTTTGTCACTTGTTACATTTTGTCTAATATTTTGTGCAATTGTATCTTTGGTAGTAGGCTTCACAGAATCTTTAAGGTGTTGTGTTTTATATTCATCACCACACTGTGTTATTTATTCATACACCATTATATGGTATTATTTACCTTCATTGTTGGTTGTAGGTTTCTTCAAGGGTTTTTTTCGGCACAAAATATTTAGGGTGCTCATAATATAATGACAGAATATTGAGTACCCACATGGGTCCCTAGATATAGAGATATAGAGATATAGAGATATAGATATATTATATGCTTTCTGATATCAGATATGTGATTGTGGGTCATTCAGAGGTGGTATATGTTTGGAGTTGTAGCAGGCGTTTTTTAAAATGTCTTTAATGTTGTATGTAGTGTTTTAGGTTTTTGTATTCTTGCTCCACCCAAGCAAGAAGCAGGCTCTGTACTGCGAAGCGCAGGTGTTTCTCCAGCTGCCCCTGGCTTTCCTCCCCTGGCTGTTATTGCTTCTTCACTTGGCAGCTGAGTATCTCCTCATTGTAGCTGTATTTTTGTTTACTGTTTATGTTTCATGTCCATGAGTCACCTGCTACTATTTGTTATTATTTTTCAGCACTATGCACTTTAGATAATGTTTAATTATTTAGATGTTATATATTATCATTATATATATTTTTTTATATTTTTTTTTACTTTTATGGATTAAATATTTTGTATCAACTGTATAGGGGTTTTGCATTATTCACATACTCTTTTACTTAGGAACACGTGAGGTTAGGGGCACTGTGTGTTCCCCTTCCTTTTTTTGTTTTTTGTGCCGGCACAAAGAAAATTCATGTATAGATTTTTTTGATTTATTGAATATAGTTTGATCACTGATTTTTGGGATATTATTTGTGATTTTTTTGGACACTATTTTAGGCTTATATTCTAAGTATGTCACACACCCCACTTCAAACATTAATAATTACACTAGGGTTAACGCACCGCTAGGTGGCAGCATTGCAGAGAACTCTCCAAAAACTTCAACAGGCCCCTCCCGGTCTATACATACCTGGTACCTCCCAAGAATCACCCAGTGTTGTTCTCTGCAAGGTGGCGACAAGACAGAAGAAAGAAGTCTCCTGCTTGCAGGTAGCCGGGGTATCCCCCCGGCCCCCCCCCCCCGTGGTCTATTTCTGCCCGGCTCTTGTTTGGTAGTATATTTGTTTACTGGCAGCCTCCCAGCTTCAGCTGTAGGCCGGGCAAAAGGTAGCCGGCACCCTTGGTGCCTAGGAGATTAGCTCCTCTGCTCGACCCTTCATTGCGGGGCATAGCGGGATTCCCGGAGTGGTGATCCGGATGTGGGATGCCCCCATTTAATAGTAGGATAGCGGTCAGGATGTGCCTAGCCCTGGGACTTTAGTTATTCCTCACTCCGGGGTGTGTGGCGCGCTTTGGGACCGGTGACATGGTTGTGTGAGTGTGGCTGCTGCGCTGCTGGTTTGTGAGGGCTTATACGCTGTTTACTGTGGCGATTTTTTATTGAGGATCTGCCTTGTGTGTCTTTATTTTCACTGCTGTTGGTGTGAATGGCGTCTCTCCCCTCAGGAGCCGGGGGGACGGGGCCTCGCGGCGCGCTGCGCCGCGGTCCCGCCTGTGGCTGAGCGCCGTGCTCGGCGCTTGCAGCCTGGCGTGTCCGGTCTGCACAGGGGGGATAGAGGGAGATGAGCGTGTGTGTGTTTTTGTGTGCGCACTTGGGACCGGCAGGTTGCTCCGCCGGTCCCGACTTGGAGGCTGAGCGCGGTTCTCTGCTTGCGCTGACGCCGCAGGGGGGCGGGACCGCGCGCGCACGGGCCGCGCGCTGATTGGCTGTTCTGGAGGGGTGGGGCCTTCTCGGCTCCCGGGGCTCGTCTTCCCCTCCCTCACTGTCTCGGAGCGGTGTTCGGGCCGCCATCTTCTGCGGTGCCTCTCTGCGCTTGTGCTCTCTCTCAGGTAGGCGTTTTCTGATATCTTGCGGGGGATGTTTTTGGTCACATAAAGGTGGTGGCCTGGCCCCCCGTATTACGTCCCCTCCTTCTCCCGCCTCCTCGCTCCTGCACGTCTTTTTAAAGTGCTGGTTGTGTATTTTAACCATCTCCTTTTGTCTATGGTTAATGAGGGGGGGGGGGGGGGGTTGTATGTTATGCTTGTATGCTTGTATAGGTATTATTGTGCCTGGATTGACTGTTGTCCCTCTTCTTTTGTGTCTTTCAGATCCTGGGATCCCGTCTGGCAGGGCTCTCCCGGTCTTATATACCTGGCTTGTGGGGGGTGTTTTCATAAAACTATATATATATATATATTTTATGCTATTCCCCTGGGTCAGGATCTTTTGACAATCTTTAGACAATTGTTAGGTTATTAAGGGGCATCCCGGGTCGCGTACCGCATAAATCCCTGGGTTCTGCGAATACCATAAATTTCACCACATGGAGGCTGCCACAGATACCGGGAATGGTTCTTCGGGACAATCCAAGGTGTGCGGGGGTTGTGGGACTCCGCTCCAGGGAGATGATGTCATTTTGTGTATCCCTTGTGCACAGCAGAACATTGCACGGCAGTCCAGTACTCCGGTGCCTAGCACTTCGTCGGCCGCGCCATCTCCCTCTCCCCCTCGCTTATTCCGGACCCCGTGTGACGTTGTCCTGGGCGGGGATTCGCAGTCTGAGGTATGTGCCCGTTTGACCAGCCTTGAGAAGCGGTTTTCTGCTATGGCCGCTCAGAAGGCTCCAGCTAAGCGGAAGCATCTGTCTCCGCCTCCGCCGGATTCAGATGAGGAAGTTGTGGGAGATCTGGATTGGTCGGATCGTCCCCTTGAAGATGGTGAGCTCATTGAGGAAGAAGATTCTGATGTTCAGCAGTTGCTGGGTACTGAGGGGGATCAGGCTGACAGCCTCCCTCTCGATTCCTCTACCATTCTGACCCAGATGTTTGAGGTTTTGGATTTGGATCCTCCGGTGGTTGCTCCTAGGCCTAAGGGTCAGCTTTTTGGGGTGTCCAAGCAGCGTTTGGAGTTTCCCAGCCAACAGCATTTTGAAGAAATTGTTTTCAAGCAATGGGAGCAACCTACACGTCTTGTTGGTGTGCCGTCTAGCTGGAATAGGAAGTATCCCTTCCCGGCGGAATTGATGAAGCGTTGGTCTGTCCCCCCTGAGGTAGATACTCCGGTCTTGGGACTGTCCAACACGGCGGTCGTGCATTCCCCTGACACGACTTCGCTCAGGGACGGCGAGGATCGCCGGGTTGATCAGCTTGCCCGTCATGGTTTTGTATGTGCGGGTTCGGTGTTAAGGCCTGTCTGTGCTTCGGCTCTTTTGACTTTTGCGGTCAGGTCTATTGTCAGGGACTTGGGTGTGGATCTCGAGCCTACCAGTGATGAGTCCCTTGCGCTTAAGCGCTGCGATTCTTTCTTGTCCTTTATCCTGGCCGCTCAAGAGGATGCCATGTTGATGTGTGGCAGGGCTACTGCCTTGCTGGTGGCTATCCGGCGCTGTGTGTGGTTGAGACAGTGGACGGCTGATTTTAATTCTAAACGATCGCTCACGGCTCTGCCCTTTTTGGGTTTGAGGCTTTTTGGTGAGAGGCTGGATTCTGTTGCCAAGGGAGGTAAGTTACCTCAGCGCAAGAAATTTCGCCGTTCCTTTCGGGGGACGGTCTCCTTCAATCCGTCCTTTCGGGGAGCCGGAGCCGGAAGGGGTGCGGGCTCCTCGGCCCCCAGGGGCGCCAGTTGGAATAGGGGTAGAGGCCGTGGCCGTCCCGTTCGCGTCTGGGGTGCCAAGCCCAAGCCGGTTGCCAAGCCCACTCAGCAATGAGGGGGCGCCCTCACCCGTTCGGGTGGGGGGACGGTTGCAACTTTTCTCCCGGGTGTGGGACCAGGAGGTCTCGGACAGATGGATCCGGGAGGTGGTTTCGGCCGGTTACAAGTTGGAGTTCGAGTCCCGTCCTCCTCCAAGGTTCTTCAGGTCTCGGGTGTCTTTGGATCCTTTGGCCGCGCAGGGGCTCCTGGCGGCGGTAAGGAATCTTCTAGACTTAGCTGTCGTTTGCCCGGTTCCTTCTTCAGAGGTAGGGCGCGGGTTTTACTCCAATCTCTTCACTGTTCCCAAAAAGGACGGGTCCTTCCGTCCTATTCTGGATTTGAAGTTTCTCAACAGGTTTATTCGTCCCCGGAAGTTCCGCATGGAAACCCTGCGGTCTGCGATCGGTTCGCTTCGGCAGGGGGACTTTATGACGTCCATAGACATCAAGGATGCGTACCTGCACATTCCGATCTTTCCAGCTCATCAGCGGTTCCTTCGTTTCGTGGTGGAGGATCGGCACTTTCAGTTTGTGGCTCTTCCATTCGGCCTCACCTCTGCTCCGAGAGTGTTTACCAAGGTGTTGGCGGGGGTGATGGCCCTGCTCAGAGCTCAGGGGATTCGCATTGTGCCTTACCTGGACGATCTTCTCATCATGGCACCTTCCTTCAGTCAAGCAGAGGGGGACACCAGCACGGTGGTGTCTATGTTGGAGAGGTTCGGCTGGGTGATCAATTACCCCAAGTCCTCGCTGGTTCCGGCCAGGGTGGTGACCTTTCTGGGGATGTCGTTGGACTCCTGCCAGCACAGAGTGTTTCTCCCTCAGGCCAAGGTTCTGCTGATTCAGGAATTGGTCCAGCTGCTCCTCTCCCATCCTCATCCGTCCATTCGTCTGGGGATGAGACTGGTGGGGTTGATGGTGGCCTCGTTCGAGGCAGTTCCCTTTGCTCAGTTTCATACGAGGACTCTGCAACTTCATCTTCTGGCGTCTTGGAACCGGCGTCCGGAGTCGTTGGATCGGTCCTTCCGGTTGTCCCCTCGGGTTCGGCAGTCCCTTCTGTGGTGGTTGGTCTCGGACAACCTTCTGAAGGGCAGGTCGTTTCTGTCCCCGCTTTGGGAAACTGTCACCACGGATGCCAGTTTGTCAGGCTGGGGAGGTTTTTGGAAGGATCTTCGGTTTCAGGGGCAGTGGGACCCTCAGGAGGCCCACTTGCCCATCAATGTTCTGGAATTGCGAGCCATCAGGTTGGTTCTGTTTTGCTTGACGCATCATTTACAAGGTCTGCCGGTTCAGGTTCGCTCAGACAATCAGACGGCGGTTGCTTACATCAATCACCAAGGGGGGACTCGCAGTCTGGGTGCCCACAGGGAGGTGTCTCTGATTTTGGTCTGGGCGGAGACTCATGTCCCTTGCATCTCGGCAGTTTACATTCCGGGAGTGAAAAACACAGAGGCGGATTTTCTGAGCCGGTGTGCGTCCCGTCGGGGGGAGTGGTCTCTCCATCCCCAGGTGTTTCGGTCGCTTTGTCTCCGGTGGGGGACGCCGGAGGTGGATCTGTTTGCCTCTCGTCACAATCACAAGCTTCCGTCCTTTGTGTCCCTGTCCCGGGACCCTCTGGCTCTGGCGGTGGATGCCATGGCCCTGAGCTGGAGGGACCTGGGGTTTCTTTATCTGTTTCCTCCGATTCCCATGCTAGGCAGGGTTCTGCGAAAGTTGGTTTTGGAGGGAGTTCCCGCCATTCTCGTGGCTCCAAGGTGGCCAAGGCGGGTGTGGTTCGCGGACATCGTTCGTCTGGCCGTAGATCAGTTCGAGCTGCCTCTTCGGCCGGATCTTCTCACACAGGGTCAACTATGTTACCCCAGTTTACAAACGCTGGCTTTGACGGCTTGGCTGCTGAAACCTCCATCTTAAAGGAGGAGGGTCTTTCGGATGCGGTCATTCGGACTCTTATTAGTGCCAGGAAGAGATCTTCTTCTTCCATCTATTACAGGTATTGGAGATCTTATATTGATTGGTGTGAGGCTAGGTCTTTGCCTTGCCGGGTCTTTTCTGTGTCTAGGACTTTGGAGTTTCTTCAGTCGGGGCTGGGCTCCGGTCTTCAGCTGAGTACCTTGAAGGGGCAGGTTTCTGCTTTGTCTATTTTTTTCCAGAAGTCTCTTGCTAGTCATTCCTTGGTCAAGACCTTTTTCCAGGGGGTTTCGCATGTGCGGCCTCCTAGGAAGCCTTTGCTCCCAGTGTGGGATTTGAATTTGGTTCTTTCTGCTCTTAAGGCTCCTCCTTTTGAGCCTTTGCGGGATATTGCTTTGTCCATTCTTACTCAGAAGGTTGCCTTTCTGGTTGCCATCACTTCGGTTCGGCGTGTTTCAGAGTTGGCAGCTTTGTCTATTCAGGCTCCTTATTTCGAGGATCATCAGGACAAAGTGGTTTTTCGATACAAGTCAGACTTTCTCCCTAAAGTGGTCTCTGCTTTTCATCTTAACCAGGACATTGTTCTTCCTTTCTTGTGTCCTAAGCCTAAGAATGTCAAGGAGAGTGCTTTGCACTGCTTGGATGTGGTACGTTGTGTCAGGTACTATCTACGTGCTACGTCTTCTTTTCGTAAGACGGATGCCTTTTTCGTTGTGCCATGTGGGCCTAGGAAGGGTTTGGCTCCGGCCAAGTCTTCCATTAGTAAATGGATTCGTCAGGCCATTGTTGGTGCTTATTCGGCTAAGGGGAAGGATCCTCCTTTTCGCGTTACTGCTCACTCTACTCGTGCGGTTGGTGCGTCCTGGGCTTTTCAGCACCAGGCTTCGGTTGAACAAGTGTGTAAGGCTGCAACTTGGTCTTCTGTTCATACTTTTTCTAAGTTCTATAAGGTTGATGTGCGGGCCTCAGCGGATGCTGTTTTTGGCCGCAAGGTTTTGCAGGCTGCAGTGGTTTGAGTTTTTTCCGCGTTATTGCCTGTTCGGATACCCACCCTTTTCTGGACACTGCTGTTGGATGTCCCTATTGTAATTATTAATGTTTGAAGTGGGGTGTGTGACATACTTAGAATAATACCATTTTGTGAATTCTCACCTGTAAAATGGGTATTATAAGTATGTCACACACCCCACTTCACCCACCCTTTTCGGTATCCTGGCTCTTTATATGGTGAAGTTTAGTTCTTTACGTTGAGGGTTACATTGTTTGTTTCTGGTACCTTGTCTTACTGCTGTTCTAATACTGGGTGATTCTTGGGAGGTACCAGGTATGTATAGACCGGGAGGGGCCTGTTGAATTTTTTGGAGATTCTCTGCAATGCTGCCACCTAGCGGTGCGTTAACCCTATTGTAATTATTAATGTTTGAAGTGGGGTGTGTGACATACTTATAATACCCATTTTACAGGTGAGTATTCACAAAATGGTATTTTTTGTGCACTGACAATGAGGATAGAATTATAATGTGTTTTGATATTGGCTACAGCCTTATATTGTGTGGGTTACCTTGAGGAAAAAAGGTGATCAGGGCCAGCATGGGTTTTTTTTTTTTATGTGTCCTTAATGTGTTTGATGTGTTGTTTTTAAATGTTTTTTGTAAGAAATTTTTCTTGAATAAATATTTTGTAGACTTCTGGATTGGTTGTGCTCCCGTCCTTTTGATTCGTGGGGATACAGAGTACCCCAGGTTTCATTTCATTTATCTGTATTTCATATTCATTGTAAGCATGAAATCCAAGGTTAAGGTAATACCCTTTATTGGCTAACTCAATAAGCTGCTTCTTCAGCAATACAGATCCGTAACTTGGACACACATTTTATACAGAAAACTACAAAGGAGTGTCGATTGTTTTTCTGCTGACACACGTGACGTCGTAAAACTGTGAGCTGTGAGATAAGAATCAGGGGGATTATGACAATTAATGGTGGGCTGATGAGAATGAGAGGGGGAGAGAGAGAGTGTGTGGGATGTCTACTGCTCTCACACCAGCCCAGACAGTCTGTTTAAAGTGGACTAAAACCCACTTTAGTATACTTGCTCCCCCCAGGGCACCCCGATCAGTGGCGCCCCGCTTTGTTAAAACCCCCCAGGTCGCCCAAAAACTCACATTCGTTCCCGGTCCTACGGCGCTTGTGCGAGCCACGGCAACATCCCCGCTATCCCTTTAGCAGGGTGCTTGCCCGTGCCAGGCATTTGCGAATGGCCGGCGCAGGCACGCTCCCTGTTAAAGGGTAGCGGGGATGCGGCCGCCAGCGCGCTTGGATACTCTTGCATTGGACGCGCTTCTGGACGACGGGGCTTGAGCGGATCCGAGCAGGCTGATTGGACGAAAGGACGGCGTAGGGCCGGGGAAAGGTAAGTGAGATTGGGTGACCTGGGGGGTTTCACACAGGAGACATCCCCAGTCGGGGTGCCCTGGGGGCAAGGACCAAAACCCAGGATAGTCAAAATCCTGGGTTTTGGTCCACTTTAATATCAGAGCTTGTGACGAGTACAGTCTAGTCAATCTGTCATAATGACACATGAAATTATTATCACTTGTGTAACCCACAGTCCATCGATTTAGATGCATTTACGTTCCTGCTCCAATCTCTCCTTTTGTGAATGGAAGACCCCTTTAAGCACTATGAGTCTGAGGTCACATAGGCCATGGCCCGTATTGGTCCACAATTGACACATCAGTTATTTTTAAAGTTGACCAAAACCCTCATTTTTAACTAGCATCCCCGTGAAGAGTATCTTTTGCTAATTCTCACTGCTCCTGCTTCACTCTAATCCCAGATAATGGTGCCTGTTTTAGCCTTGTCCCATTTTGTGCTGGATCGCTTAGAGAGCTCCTCACAATGAGTTTTCTGAGATTAGAAGGTTGTCTGTATGCCGACAGAGGGGGATCTGGGAATATCTCAGGAAGTATATTAATGTTATATTGTAGCACACCGGATATAAATGATCATAGAAAAATCTGATGTGAGAGGAAGAGAGTATAAAGATCTCTCGCTGTGCAAAGATATACTATGCATAGGAATAAGTGGAAAAACGAACACCCATGACAAATCTATGCATCCAGAAAGCGAAATTTAATATTGGAAGTATGATACAAAGTATACAGAAAAGGTTGGCACAAATAGCATCAAAAAATATACAGGCAACAATAGTACAAAAATGAACGCTAGGTGGCGTAGTAAGTACATAGGTTCCAGCATGTAGTCGTGAAAATGGCACAGACTCAGAAACAAAGGTCTTCGGGAAATACAATGTTTATTCGGTCGGAGCGTTTCTCCACTTATTCCTATGCATAGAATATCTCAGAAAGTCTCAGAAATGGGACGCGGCCTCGCCTGCAATAAAAAAAAAAAAAAAAAAAAAAAAAAAGGTGGGAAACTTACACACACATCTATATCACTGACAGAATAAAGACACCGGGTATGCAACGGGATTACAAAATACAGGGTAGTTTCACATGCAAAGCCCCTAATGTAGTGACATGATCGTGTGTGTGTGTGTGTGTGTGTGTGTGTGTGTGTGTGTGTGTGTGTGTGGCTCCTCGGCCATTTACATTGGGCAGATGGGCAAGTGCTAAGAAAGCGACTAAATCTGCACCGGTTCACAATAAAAGTGGACCAAAACTCAGAATTTTGACTATCCTGGGTTTTAGTCCTGGCCCCCGATCGGGGATGCCCCGCTGTGTGAAACCCCCCAGGTCGCCCAAACCTACGAAACATGCGCGGTCATTCGTCCAATCAGTGTGCTCGGATCAGCTTGAGCTCCTTTATCTAGGAGCTCTTTTAATGCGAGCGCACTGGTTGCCGCATTCCCCATTCAGGGCCTATGTGACCGCAAATTCGCGGTGCTCAAACGGGGCTTCCGTTCACAAAAGGAGAGCTTGGAGTGGGAATGTAAATGCATCGAAATCTTTAAACCACACCTTCACCCTGAATAAGAGCCTATCTTATATGTTTCCCACACCCTGTACATACAGATTGCCCACACTAATCCTGACCTTCACCCTGAATAAGAGCCTATCTTATATGTTTCCCACACCCTGTACATACAGATTGCCCACATTAATCCTGACCTTCACCCTGAATAAGAGTCTATCTTATATGTTTCCCCCACCCTGTACATACAGATTGCCCACACTAATCCTGACCTTCACCCTGAATAAGAGCCTATCTTATATGTTTCCCCCACCCTGTACATACAGATTGCCCACATTAATCCTGACCTTCACCCTGAATAAGAGCCTATCTTATATCTTATATGTTTCCCCCACCCTATACATACAGATTGCTTACATTAAAATCATCCTACCTGTATCTACCTGCATTTTCTGAGCCTTTAAATATCCAAGATGGCGGCACATGGAGTCTCAGGCTGCCTGCAAACAGAAAGTGTCTTCTGACTGCAGCTCTGCATTGTGGGATTGCTGTCTTTTTCCTGACCCCAGCGTAGCTATAACCCCGCCCCCCTGTACTTTTGCCCACTCTCCTGAGTATGTAATGCTTCTAAGGCAAGGTGGCGGCTATCGTATCCTGGAGTCCTGAACAGAGTTGCAGCCCAGTGGGGGAAAGAATAAATGTAAAATAATTTTAGATTCTGGGGAATCATTTTTTTAAGAGTTTCGGCTTTTCATTACATCATGCTGAAGGTCCCATTTAATTGATGGGCTGTGGGTTACGCAGGAATAATAATTTCATGTGTCATTATGACGTGGATTGAATAGACTGGACTCATCCCAAGGTCTGATATTAAACAGACTGTCTGGGCTGTTGTGAGGGCAATAAGAATTCCACACACTCTTTGTCCCCCTCCTATTCTTATCAGCCCACTAATAATTGTCGCAGCTTACAATTTTACGACTTTGCTATTTTTCATGTGTGTCAGTGTAAAAAAAATTGTGACTTCTTTGTAGTTTTCTGTATAAATGTGTGTCTAAGTTACAGATCTGTATAATGCCTGAAGAAGAAGCTTGAATTGCTTCGAAAACTTGCATTTTCAATCTTATCGAGTTGGCCAATAAATGGTATTACCTTAACCTTGGATTTCCTACTGCATAAGGCTGTAATGGAGATTTGACTCTTCAGAACACACTGGTACTAACGTCTTCTTTTTTTTTTTCTTTTTCTTCTTCTCAAGTTAATGCTGAGCAGCCCTCGCCGGTATGGAAATTCACCATTTTCAGCTACAATTCCCCCCCTGCAAAATCTTCAGAGGGCCCAGGGTGAGTTCTGTAACCTCATAGAGGAGCGAAATTAGGACCAAAAAAATATTTTGCTCACATATACTGGCGCTCCAACACTGCTGACCAGGCTGCCACAGCCACTGGGCGATTGAGGAGTGGTGGGAAGGCAGGGTAAAGTGTGCCTGCGCCCCCGGGAGAAGCAGTTACATCCGCCCACCCTCCCCTGCTGCTGCTTCTCCCGGGGGCACAGGCACACGCTAACACCCGGCTCCGTGTAGTCGGTGGGTGTGGTATGGGTGCTCGATGCCGGGGTGTTAGCGTATGCCTGAGAGAAGCAGTGGGGAGGCGGCTGCGGTGACAACGCGCAGACTTCAGTTACCTTACCTACCCGCCTGCCACTTCTCGATCTTCTGGCTCCCCGGTGGCTGTGGCAGCCTGGCCAGCAGCGCAGGAGCACCAGGACATGTGAGTATACCAGGTTAATAGGAGGGGGGAGATTGCCACACTACCTGTATGGTGAATGGGATGGGGAGCAATGCCATACTTCCTATGTGAATGAAAGCGCTGAATCCCACACTGCCTATATGGGGAAGAGGAAGAAGGGAAGATGGCACACTGCCTATATGGGGAATGGGTGGGGGTGCCTGTAATTGGGGGATTCTCCACCTTGCCATTTGGTCATTGGAGTGTGTTGTTTTAGCACAAAATTTGGTTCAGAATATTTTTTTTTTTTTACATTCACCCCATAAGACGCACACATATCCCCTCCACTTTTTTGGTCAGGAAAAATATATGTTTATGGATCTGACCACCTCTGTTGTAAAGCAAGTCTTTGCCCTCTCTGTACCCCGGCCCCAAACAACAATTACTTTGCTGCCCTGTCTCATTGAATTTACTGAAGCATCTGGACATTACATGCTTTCTTTTTCCATTTAGGTGTGTGTGTGTGTGTGTGTGTGTGTGTGTGTGTGTGTGTGTGTGTGTGCCACTTACCCTATCTCCACCTTAATATTTTGGCAGGTAAACAGCCTTCTTTATCTCCTTTGGAACCTCTTAAACCAGAGATGCTGCTGAAACTTACAGTGGGAGGCCTTACCATAACCGTGCCTCACATTCCCAGCGATGCTTCTTCTGCGCAGGACTGTCGAGAGGCAGCGAGTCGTTTCTTTGAGGAGCTAGGATACTTTAAGGATGCTGCATTTAGTGGTCGAGACTTTGGCCATCTTCGTGAACATTTCCAAAAGGCATGCCAGCTAAGCAACGTCAGGTATGTCTCTCCACTTCACTTTTTATAGGTCAGGGGGTAGATTGGTCATACTTGATCAATGAACCTTTTGAAGGTTGTGGTTGGATTTCTGAAACCAGCTGTTTTGTTTTGCTGATGGGCAAAACATACCCAAAATACCAAATATTTTACTAATTAATGCCCAGGGCAGGACTACTAATATAAATGCAGGTTCATTATATTGTTTTAAAAAAATCAGAGCATAACCAATAAAGAATATTCTTTTATTCTAAATAAGATATAAAAAGAATAATACAATTCTGTGAGTACTCACCTGTAGAATTGATTTTGGTGGTGTCCTGTTCAGGTCGCTCCATTCTTGACAAGTGGGGTTATCGGCCACAAGGTGGCGCAGTGACTGCAAAATGAAAATCGTGGCTCCTCCCGGCCCATATAAAGGCATCTGTCCCCCTAAGAATTCCCAGTGGTTGAAAAGCAGTAAAAACAGACATGCCGGGAGGCCAGAGACCATGTTACTTCACACAGCCGCGGCATGAACTCTCTCAAGAAAAAAACAATACAACAGTAATCACCATAACAGGCAAAAGGGTTGGATGGAGCGACCTGAACAGGACACCGCCAAAATCAATTCTACAGGTGAGTACTCACAGAATTGTATTTTTCCTGGTGTCCTGTTCAGGTCGCTCCATTCTTGACAAGTGGGACATCCAAAAGCAGTGTCCAAAAAAGGGTGGGATCCTCAGTGAGCAACAGCACGTAGTTCTTGACACTACAGCCTGAAGCACCTTACGGCCAAAAACGGCATCAGCTGAGGCCCTAACATCAACCTTGTAAAACTTTGTAAAAGTATGAACTGAAGACCAAGTAGCGGCCTTACAAACCTGTTCAACCGAAGCCTGGTGCTGAAAAGCCCAAGAAGCACCAATAGCTCTAGTAGAATGAGCTGTAACACGAAAGGGGGGTTCCTTCCCCTTGGCAGAGTACGCTTGCATCACCGCCTGTCTGATCCACCTGCTGATAGTGGATCTGGCTGGAGGCAAGCCCTTCCTAGGCCCGTCAGGAAGGACAAAAAGAGAATCCGATTTCCTGAAAGATTCCGTAGCAATCAGGTAGTACTTAAGGGCTCTGACCACATCCAGGGCATGAAGAGTCCTCCTCTCCTTAGAATTAGAAGGCACGGGGCACAAGGAAGGCAAGACAATGTCCTCATTGAGATGAAAGGCAGAAACAACCTTGCCGTTCAAAGTAAGGAGGCTTCACACAAAGAGCCGCCAGCTCTGAAACGCGACGCACCGAAGTGATAGCTACCAAAAAGACCACCTTCAGAGTCCGAATGGATAAGCAGCATCGCACAAAGGCTCAAAGGACCCTGGAGAGCAGAAAGCACCAAATTCAAATCCCACACCGATAACATTGGTTTACGCGGTGGACGTACATGAGTAACTCCTTGGAAAAAGGTCTTGATAAGTCTATGATTGGCGAAAGATCTTTGGAAGAAAATAGCCAAGGCTGAAACCTGACCCTTGAGGGTACTCAACTGGAGACCCGAATCCAAACCGTGTTGTAGGAACTCCAAAATCCTAGAGATGGAGAAAGTGCAACAGGGGAGACACATAGACTCACAACAGGCAATGTAAGCATGCCAGACTCTGTAATAAATCATGGAGGAGGATTTATTCCGAGCCTAAATCATGGTACGCATGACCGGAGCAGACAGCCCTTCTCCGTCAAGATGGAGGTTTCAGCAGCCAAGTCGTCAAAGCCAGCGTTTGTAAATGGTGGTGGCGCAACAGCCCCTGAGTGAGAAGCCCTGGATTGTCGGGCATGACGTATCGATCCACTGACATCTGAACAATGTCCTCGAACCAACAACGCCTCGGCCAACGAGGAGCCACCAGAATGGTTGGCACCCCCTCCTGGGCTATCTTGTGCAGCACTCAACCCAGGACTGGAAATGCAGGAAAGGCGTAAAGGAGTCTGAACTCGTCCAAGGAATTGCCCGAGCATCTGTGGCGAAGGCCAGAGGATCTCTTAACAGAGAGACGAACCTTGGAAGCTTGTGATTGTGTCGGGATGCAAACAGGTCCACGTCCGGCAGACCCCAACGGCGACACAGAGCGTGAAAGATCTTGTTGCTGAGAGACCATTCCCCCAGATGGGAGACCCCCCTGCTCAGGGAGTCTGCCTCATGGTTCTCCACCCCGGGAATGTAAACCGCCGAGATGCAGGGAACATTCTCCTCCGCCCAAGTCAGGATCTGGGTCGCCTCCTTGAGGGCTTGCTTGCTCCGAGTCCCGCCCTGGTGATTGATGTAGGCGACAGCCGTCTGATTGTTCGAGCGACCTGGACAGTGCGACCCTGAAGGTGGGGAGTCAAATGAAACAGGACCAACCGAATCGCTCTCAGCTCCAGGAGATTGATAGGCACATGAGCCTCCTGCAGGCCCCACTGGCCCTGGAACTTCAGCGATTGCCAGAACCTTCCCCAGCCGGTCAGACTGGCGTCCGTGGTGACAATCTCCCAACAAGGAGTCAGAAAGGACCTGCCCACAAGAAGATTGCTGGAGTCCAACCACCATGAGAGGGACCGCCTGACCGGAGGAAACAGAATTCCTGCTCCAGGGACTCCTGTGTCAGGTCCGAAACGGTCAAAAGGAGCAACTGGAACTGGGCGAAGGGCACAGCCTCAAAAGATGATACCATGAGACCCACCAGCTTCATCCCCAGATGGATGGATGGTGCATGTGGTGGGTCCTGACGAAGGGGGCCCCAGCACACCCCAAAACGTTGACTCAACTCCACTGCTGTAACATTTGCTTTTGATGTAAAGAATACAATTATTTGCTTTGAACTTTAACAAGGAGTGCTGGTTCTTCACAAACATACCCAGATGGATGGATGGACGTTGGCACGACAATAAAGTCTGCGTCTGAAGGCTCTCCACCTGCTGCTGGGGGAGGAAAACCTTGACCTGAGAGGTGTCCCAACGTCATGCCCAGGAAGGACCTCACCAGTGAGGGAGTGATAGAGGATTTGGGGTAAATGATCACCCAGCCGAAGTCCTCGAGAGTGGACAACACCTTCAGCTCCCTGCTGAAGAGATTAAGCAGCAATCAGCAAGTCGTCCAGATAGGGAAGAACACGAATGCCCTGGCTCCTTTGCAGGGCCATAACACCCGCCAGCACCTTGGTAAACACCCGGGGGGCTGAAGAAGTCCCAAAGGCAGTGCCACAAATTGGTAGTGCTATTCCTCCAGCGCAAACCTCAGGAACTTCTGATGTCCCTGGAATGTAGGGATGTGCAGGTAGGCATCCCTGATGTCCACCGTGGTCATGAAGTCGCCTGGCCGAAGCAAGCTCACCTCGGACCGTAAGGTCTCCATGCAAAAGTGTCTGAATCTGACAAACTTGTTGAAACCCTTCAGGTCCAGGGTAGGCCTCAGAGTACAGTCCTTCTTGGGTACCGTGAACAGATTGGAATAGAAGCCTCGACCCCGTTCCTTGTGAGGCACAGGACAGATCACCCAGGACAACAGAAGCCGTTGGACAGCCATTCTTAGGCCCAGCGCCGTCAATGGGTCCTGGGAGATCCGCGACTGAACAAAACTTGGGGGCGGCCAGGCTGCCAGCTCTATTTTGTAGCCAGAGGACACCACCTCCTGAATCCACCGATCCGAAACGTGTTGTCTCCAGATGTGAGCAAATAGCAGAAGCCGTCCCCCCACCCGGATGGGTGAGGGCGCCTCCTCATGCCTGAGGGGCTTTGACGGGGGCTTGGACTTGGACCCCCAGGAGGGTTTGGGACACCTACGGGATCTACCGCGTCCCCAGGAATCTCTGCGGCCTTCTGAAAAGGAAGAGCCTCTTCCCCCTCGAAAGGGGCAAAAGGAAGACGAGCCCCGAAAGGGCCGCACAGGCTTCCGACGCTGAGGAAGCCTTCCATCTTTTGCCAGGAGATCCAGACGCTCCCCGAAAAGCCGAAGCCCCATGAAATCCGCGCAAGCTAAGAGATCCTTATACTCCTCCGCCCGCTTGCGAGATCTGGTGATATCAACAAGGCATCTCACTTTCTTCTTGATGGCTAGGAAGACAATGGCAGCGGCACAAACCAGACGGAGGCCAGCTCCCACAAAAGTGAAGGCGTGACAGGCCAGCTGATCCATGCGCCTGTCAGCAGGATCGCGCAAGGTATCCGGAGACGGCACAACCGAGGTATTGGAGAGCCCCAAAACCGGAGCATCCACCTCCGGGGGACGGGACCAAAGGCTAATCAACTCCTCAGCGAATGGGTACCGTCTGTCCAGAGACTTAGTCACCGACGGCAACTTATTAGGCCTCTCCCATTCCTTAAACATTTTGGAGAAGTGCCTTGCTCAGTAAAAACAAGACGCTGTCTCTCAGGCTGAAAAAGGACCCCCTGCTTCTTTTTGGCCGCCTTAGGGGGAACAATGCGCCAGGAGGAACCACAACAATGAGGATAATATGGGACCCATCTGGAAGACATAAAGGGAAAAAAAATAGTAAGCATCCCACAGCGCATGCACAGAAGACAAAAAATAAGCTGGACTCACGGACCACCAATGACAGCGGAGCAGAACCAGTGTAGACACCCGGGCAGCGCAGTAACCCAGAATACGCTCAGGATCGCAGCAGCAGAACAGGATCAGCGTCCCTGCTCGTGCACAGACAGGCAGCAAAATGGTGCCGAACGCTAACCCGAGCAAGCACCTCGAGGGGCGGGCCGCGCAGCGATGACGCGGAACGTGTCATCGCGCGGCCCCGCCCCCCCAATCGCGTCGCGGAGCGCAGCACGGAGCGGTAGGGCCGCGAGTCTGTCAGACCGACGGAGCCCGCTGGGCAGACGCCCCCCCCTCACAGCCGACAGGAGGAGGGGCGAAGAGGAGCAGGAGCGAGGGAGGTAAGTAGAAAAAGTAAAAAAAACAATCCACAGCCAAAAAACACAGACACAGACAATAAAGCATGTGGGTTACATGGAATACAAGGGGTTCCTAGGTGGTTCCTCCCCCCACCCCAAATAGGCTCACCATTGCCTATGGACGACTACCCTTTGGGAGAGGGTCTGCGGCCCAGAGCATAGTTCTGTGAACACCTGACCCTCAGCGTTCCCCTACCATCACCAGTTCCGTAGCACAAGGCTGGGAGGCAGGATGGGTCCCCGGAAGAAGGTGGAAATAGGGCTGTAGTGGCCGTCAGGCTTGGGATGCCCCGCTCGCCTGCGATATCCATATCCATCTTCGCAGTCAGACTGCAAGAAGAAATCTTGGAATTCTTAGGGAGACAGATGCCTTTATATGGGCCGGGAGGAGCCGCGATTTTCATCTTGCAGTCACTGCGCCACCTTGTAGCGGATAACCCCACTTGTCAAGAATGGAGCGACCTGAACAGGACACCAGTAAAATATAATATACTTTATATACAGAAAAGAAAGCTTATCAAAGATTAAAATACATTAAAAGACAAGAAAACGTCACCATACAGTCATAAATAGCTTGTATCTTAGTGGGATACATATGACGTCACTACAAAAATAACCATTGTCTATGAGATTCATCAGCCAGGAGCCAGGGAGGCGACACAATGGAAAACACAATGTCCGTGACACAGGTAGCGCAGCTCCTTCATTCACACACTAATATAGCATCACCACTCAGTTAACATCGCCTTTCCTATGGGAACTTGAATGGGAAATCGGCACCACTTCACCATGAAAAGGAGCGGGCTTCTGTCATCTGCCTGAGCATCAGCCGGAGGAATCTTCCAGAGGTACGGCGTAAGACAAAGATTATTGGTGGGAGAGACCACACTATGTTACGTCTCAAAACACAGGTTAATATTTCCTCAACTTCACAGCACTCCGGATCCCCTTTTAAAGTGGACCAACACCCAGGATTTTGACTATCCTGGGTTTTGGTCCACTTCGGTGGGGCACCCCGATCGGGGGTGCCCCGCTATCTGAAACACCCCAGAAAGCACCAAAAAACTCACCTCTCCCCGCTCCCACGTGACCGTGCCAGCCAATCACAGCGCTCAGAGCCGCTGTGGTATGCGCTTCCAAGGCCGCCTGGACGCGCATACCAGCTCAGCTGGCTCTGAGCGCTGGAGGCCGCGTCTCGCGCTTCCCTCTAACAGGGAGCGCACCTGCACCGGCCATTCACAAACGTGCGCCGATGGAACGGGGCTGAGGTAAGGCTTGTGGGCCTCCTGGGGGGTTCCTCCCCGCGGGAAATCCCGATTTCAGATGCCCCGCGGGGAGGGATCTGATCGGTCCGGGAATCTTATAGATTTCCGGGCCGATCCCCCCTGGGTGTTGGTCCACTTTAAGAAGGCAAGGCCAGCAGTTATTTGCTGGCTAGACTTATTTGCTGGCTAGAAGATCAAATACTCTCTGTTTCGTATTTACTGTGATTTTAAGGGATAAATCGCAATGTAAACCTTCTAACAATACGTTGTATTAAACCGGATCTTCAGCATCATTTAATGAAAATCCCAAACCCTAAAATAACTATTCCCCAGCATCTAAAATTCATATATTTTAAGTTTTTAGTCGCTCACTTATTATTCTTTCCCCCTCTGGGCTGCAACTCTGTTTAGGACTCTAGGATACGGGCTCTTGCCTCAAAAGCATCACATACTGAGAAGAGAAAGGGGGTGGGCAAGTGCATGGGGCTTCGCACACACAGAGGAGAGCTGCAGTCAGGAAAAGGTCAATGGCAATCCCAGACTGCAGAGCGGCATATTCGGGAGACACTTCCTGTCTGCAGGCAGCCTGAAAATCCACAGGCCGCCATGTTGAATGTTAAAAGGTTAAAAAAATGTAATAGGGGCAGGTAGGGTGATTTTTAATGTGGGCAATCTGTATGTAGGGAGTGAGGGAAACATACAAAATAGACTCTTATTCAGGATGAAGGTCTGCTTTAAGGTTTACAAACAGGACTCAAGATATAGTCAGCAGAGGTAAACACATTCTCAGGGATAGACAATGGCAGCTTTTATGACAAGGACAGAGCTATATTTCTCAATGTTTGAGTCAGCACAGTAAAACCAAGTAAGCAAATTAAAAGCTTATACCATGTCATTTTTCAATAAAATATATACATTTAAAACTCCAAATTCTGTAGTATAACACTGTTATACCTGGCTAGGGTCTGTTTGTGGTATTCTCATTGTATCCTTATTCCCTAAAAAGGACACAGATACTGGTTATTAGTAGTGATGAGCTTTGGTTCTAGGCCCAAAGCTAGATTCGACGTAGATCTTGCTGATTCGGTTCAGGTTCACCCATCCCCAGATACCAGCAAGTTCCGGGTCAAATGCCTTCTTGATGCAGGGGAGCCACAATTTCCACCGATCCGATGGAATCTATAGAGAGAGGATTTCCTGGGGAATCTCCCTCCATGTTCTTACCCTCCAGTGATATCATTAGTCATATGAGTAGGATTACACAGACGTTCCTCCTCTGTGATATAAAAGCCTCCTTACCCTGGCATCTCGGCATTAGCTTGGCAGAACACCAAGAAAGGTGGAGGTGGGACATATCCCCCCCCCCCCCCCCACTACAGATGCTGGCGGGGTGGCCTCCACATCGGCTCTTCAGCATCAAGATCACAACCCACCAGACCATGAGGGAGCCCCCTACCCTGCTGACCTTTAGAGAGGATGCCGCCAATGGGGGAACAGATAAAGGAAGACACAGTGATGGTAAGTTCTTTGATTTACATTTCAAAACTGTATGTTTATTTATTTTTTTTTATTTTTTAACTATATGTAAACTAGTAAGGGGTCCGAGAGATCCTGATACCACTTCACACATATAATGAGGACAATATGCCGGAGGGCTTCCGAATCGGATTGTCCTTGTTCGGGCTCATCACTAGCTATTAACCCCTATATTTTTCATTTTGGTATAAGGATCATTCATGTAACCCACCTCGCTGTTATAAACACTGTTACAATGTGATTTATTAACATTTCTGTTTTTTATTGAATTTACTCACTAAAATGTTTTTTCTTATTTTATCTATAAAAAAAGTAATGACATGAATACTTCGCAATCTGTACAGTTTAATTCCATACAATCTCCTGGGATTCATTCAAAATCTACACGTGTTTGGCATACTAGTTTCGCCTTTTGTGGCTTCCTCAGCGCCTGTCACTGTATTTCACGTCTTCCAAACATTATCTATCAGAATAGGATGTTCCAAAGAAAATATTCTTAAAAGCCATTATAAAGTTCTTTGTATATTCCCTCTTAATGTGAGCATTTTGCTCTGTCCTCACACACTGGGGCCCTGGTACCGGAGGGTGCTGCGGGTTTCTATCGAGGGGGTTCCCCAGGTGGGAGAGGTGCCGCAGCTATTGTGATGGAAGGTCCCCCCCCATGCAAGAAAGCTATCTGTATTTCTTCGCCACTGAGGGAATATACTAAGAACTTTATAATGGCTTTTAAGAATATTTTCCTTGGAACATCCTATTCTGATAGATAATGTTTGGAAGACAGAGGCGCTGAGGAAGCCACGGAAGGCGAAACTAGTATGCCCAACACTTGTAATTTTGAAGATTTTGAATGAATCCCAGGAGATTGTATGGAATTGAACCATGTACTGTATAGATTGTGAAGTATTCATGTGATTACTTTTTTATAGATCAAATAAAATAAGAAAATATTCTTTTAGTCAGTGAATTCAATAAAAAACAGAAATTTTAATCAATCGCATTGTAATAGTGTTTATAACAGTGAGGTTGGCTACATGGACAATGCTGGAGATGGGGGTTATACCTTCCCCCAGACATTTGTGTAATTAAACAGTCCAGTACCTGTACCAGCTTGGAGTATAAATATTGGGGGTTCACCTTTAAACTCGGCATCAATATGCTGCTTTACACTTGCTGGCATAAGGATCCACTGACTGTAAAACTTGAAACTTTTTGTTTTATATCACTGGCATGATTATATGTTCTATTTGCGTAGCAGTGATGATGATCTAATAGACAAAAGCACAGACTGACCGACCATTCCTCATTTGCAGAGCCACGGCACTGGCGGTCCAGATAGTGTGTGAGCAGAGGATGGGTAAAGGGGTGCAGCATGGCAGTGTGGACCTCAGCTGTGGAATGCTGGAGATTTTGGAGTGCCTCTGGCAAGAACACTACCCGCCGCAGAAGAGAAAAAATCCTGAATATACTGAGGTATATTTATTTAGCACATGCAGCAGAGAAACAATGTATATACTGCCCAGGTTACAAATAAAAATGAAGGGCACTTTCAGCCCACAGACCCCTTCTCCACAGGCTCCGACAGTGCGCTTCTCTCCCAACTTCGCTGCTCATACCTGCTGCCAGTCATGTGAATGGCAGCAGCGGGCATATTGCACATGCTCAATCACTAAAAGCCATGAGAGAAGCATACTGTCGGTACTAAAGCAGCACTGGGCAGTGCAGAAACTGAAGGGCAGCAGCCCACAGGGCCTCCCTGTGTTTAAGCCTGAAGGCTGGCAGGTAAGTGCTTTTATTGGGGTTTATTTGCAGACCAGATAGTCACTTTAAATTGGACCAGGGCTGTCTGATTCCCTGTCCATGGGAATTCCCTGTATGAACTTGCCAACGAGACCAAGGTCCATGGGCGTGGCTGGCATGGCCGTGCACAGCCGAAGGATGCTAGTGATATCACACACGGATCCTGTGTGTGGCTAGGATTTCAATGAGCTTCTCCAGCCGCACATTAAAGAGGCACATCCGAGTCTTTGTGAAACCCCCCGGAGCCCTCGCCACGTCTGCATTCCAGGCCGCATGCCCGCTCACCCCTAGCCCCTGCCATGTGGGCGAGGGAATGTGGCGCCTCTCGGCTTGGCGTCGAAGAGAGCCGAGTGACAGCTAGCGTGCTGATTGGCTGCGCGAGTCTGCGCCGTGGGAGCGGAAGGAAGGTGAGTGAAACAGGGCGACCTGGGGGGGTACACACAGCGGGGCATCCCATTTCGGAGAGGAAGAACACAAAGGAAAGTGTGTTGTTCCTCTTTAAATATGCATAACTGGAGAAGCTGATTGGAGTAGTGTCACATCTGTGCTGTGGGCTCGTGGAAAGGTAAGTGAAGCAGGCCATCCCAAATCTGGATGCCCCGGGGGGACGAATCCAAACCCAATGTAGTGAAAATTCAGTTTTTTTCTGGTCCACTTTTTTAGTTAGTACAATTGAAAAGCACATTATCAACCAGCTCACCTCAAAACCACTCGAAGCACGGAAACAGTGGAGTGTACAGCTTTTTCTCATCATAAAATATAACTTTTAATCAAATCGTTTAAAACATGCATGATCCACATGGTAATAGAAATGTTCCCAGCATAAATGAATACGGTCCAAGCACGTCCCACTGCAGGAACCTTGTGACTGCTTCTAAGCGCTAGGGGTGTCAGAAAAAATAGATTTGCTTAAGTATCGCGATATTTCATTCGACGATACTGAATTGATTTTTTTCCTCCCTAGTATCGATTCTCTATCCGCCCCACTACTGTAAAAAGAAAAGTAAAAAAATCACTCGCCTGGCCCCTCGTTGGATCCGGCTGGCTCTCCTCTTCACCCGGGGGGCTTACGATCCCCCCCCCCCCCCCCCCGGGGCTCTTCAATCTTCAGCAGAAAGCCTGACAGGCCCTCTCCACCTCCTTTCCCGATGGGCGCCGCCATTTTTACTTACTTTGGGGGAGGGGCTAATGACGTCACCATGTGGGCGGCATCCTGGCTCCGGGCGGCTCAGCTGTCAGATGCCATGTTCGCTGGTGACAGGAGGAGGGCGTGCAGGGGATCCTCTGACCCTCTACAGCGATCACCGCATCTGTCATCGGATCTGCGAGGGACACAGGAGCTGAGAATCGGAGGTGAGTAAAGGAAATTGTTTTTTAATAGACATTTTTGCTGTGTGTTTTTTTTTTTTTCTTTTTGGTCCATGAGACCCCTATACCAGTTCACAAGGCTGGGGGCTGGCAAGTCATCTGCGGCTAGTGGGTGACTTGCCATTAACCCTCGGCTCCCCAATAACCTGCCTCCCCAAAGCCCGGGGGGGGGGGGGCAGAAGAGCTCCCACGGAGCTTGTAGCCGGCAGGGCGGGGGCCACCAAAGCTGGCCCTTGCGCCCTGTTCTACAAGCCCTGCATTGCTGGGTAGGGGGGACCCAATGTCATTTTTTTGGGGGATTTTTAAGGGTTTTTAAACCTTAGAATTCCAATAAAAAATGGGGTCCCCCCCCGGGAAGGGGGACCAAATATATCTCGCACAGCTATAGTATAAAAACCTAAACCTAAACCTAGGTGCTGGCCCTAGGAGGATCACCACCAGTAACACATGGTGGGCACTGTAATCAAAAACAAAAGAGGTGGACTGCCAGAAAGAATCCACCCAGATAACGCCTAGATATCAGGCCGCACAACTCAAGTATCAAAAGTAGAACATTTATCTCTGCTCTGTGGTACACATAAACATAAATGCTTATAATACAGACATTTAAAACCATTTAAAAAAACTGATTTGCTGCAATGGTGGCTAGAAAAGTGACTATTCGACCAATTAAGTATACTACATTTGATTCAGCCAACAATAAATCAAAAATACATAAATGTGTCCAGTTTTTTCAAGTGTGATACTCAATCCAACTAATTAATTCTATAAAGTGCATGTGCAATTCAAGCTCAAAAAGACAAAAAAATAAATAAAATAACTTATGTATACTGTGAATATCCATATGGATCAACACAATAAATTCAAACTTTTAGTGTGCCAGCTCTTAAAAAAATGTTTTCAATTAAACACAAATAGTGAAAATAAGTGCAAGGGAATAGATAAATAATAAATGATATCACCAATTAAGATAAGTCATAACATAAACAGTCAACATAAATCAGAGTAAGCCGATAGTGCACTGACGCGTTGTGTGGTGGGAAGCCTCACCACTTCATCAGGATGCCATCATTGTCATTAGCATGTGGATCATACATGTTTTAAATGATTTGATTAACGGTTATATTTTATGACAAGAAGCAGCTGGACACTCACACTGTTCCACTTTTATTAGTAGTGGTTGTAATAATGTAACTAATATAACGTAATTTATATAGGGGCTTGGTAGGTCTATTGGGGTGGGATGTTCAGGGGTGCCATTATAACGAGAGGCACCAGTTATGTATAGTACCCAAAAGAAATTGGGACCCATGACATGATTTTTTCCCAGTCTACACCAAGCATTGAAGGGAATGGCCATTATGGTGAATAGCGTGGGATCTGATGATTTGTTCCTCCAGTTGGTGGCGTACAAGAGCACTTAATGGCTCAAACTATAATCTAATTGGCTTAGGATGTGTCTGGGTGTGCGGGGAGGGAAGTGGGCATCTGTTGCATATTTTTTGGACCTGTCCGAAGCTCAGAGGGTACTGGAAGAGGTAAATTTCGAGTAAGGTAGCGGATGAGGAGGTGCCTGATGATCCGGTGCTCTGCCTCCTACACCTGTCGGAGGTCCGAACCCTTCAATCGGGCTGTGGGTCAGGAAAGTGAATGACATAATGACACAAATCGATAGATAATCATGAGAGATTCGTAGCGACCTGGGTGAAGTTTAAGGAGCACCCTGAGGGCAGATCTTTACTAGGTGCTCCTTAGGGAGTTAAACCCCCCTTCCCCTTTCTGTCCTCCGTCTTCTTTTCCCTCTGTCTTGCCCTCCCCACCTTTCCCTGCTCCTTGTATCTTTGTGGTTGGCAAGGTACCGTGTGCCCCTGAGGGTGTAACTGGCGGTCATGTGTAGAACGGTCCCCGCCGAGCGGAGGTGGGCGATTTGTATTGTTAGGATGGGTCCCCCAACTCGGCAGGTTGCGTCGCTGGGTTGGTATGGAGGGGCCCACTGGGGATGGCTCCCCGGTCCTCCCGGGCGTGGGACTCCCACCGGTGGAAGATGGTGGCAAAAATTGCATGGAATGTAATGGAGATGGACTCCAGGTGGGTCCCCTCCGGGAACTGGGAAGAGGATGGGCATACGGTCTGTCGACGATGGGTTTGGTTGTAATTTTTGTTTATATGTAAGTCTTGAGAATTGTAAACGCTTAAAGTGGACCAACACCCAGGGGTGATCGGCCCGGAAATCTATGATTCCCGGGCCGATCAGCTCCCACCCCGCGGGACATCCGAGATCGGGATGTCCCGCGGGGTGAAACCCCCCAGAAACCCCAAAAACATCTTACCTGATCCGCTGCCGCTTCCGCCGCCTCCCGCGCGCCCCTCCAGACGTGCGCGTGCCCGCGCCGGCCCTCTGTGAATGGCCGGCGGGGGCGCGCGCGCGCCGAGAGTGACGCGCGGGAGGCGGCGGCGGCGGCGGCGGAGGAAGCGGCTTGGACGTTCCTGTCCCCCGCCTGGACGTTGGCGGGGATTGGCTGCGGCGTTCACGTGGGAGCGTTGAGAGGTGAGTTTTTTGGGGTTTCTGGGGGGTTTCACACAGCGGGGCACCCCCGATCGGGGTGCCCCGCCGAAGTGGACCAAAACCCAGGATAGTCAAAATCCTGGGTGTTGGTCCACTTTAAATATAAAATAAAGTCTTTATAAAAAAAAGTGTGTCTGGCTGAACACAATTCAGTGAAGGTAATTGCTCTGTGGATGACCAAATTGAGTGGGGTAATGGCTGAAGTCGTGTAAGGTCTCAAATCGTTTTGTTCAGCCTGCCGTGTGTTTTTCTGTAGCCTATCGTCTATGACGTTTACTATAACATAAATCGTACAGACCAGCAGTTCTTAACTGGCGAACCAGGATCCGAATGCGGACCTCGCGCCAGTTTTCTGGACCCACCAGATTTCTGGACCTCTGCCCTGACAGCCCTGTACTCGGTTGCATCTCTGCCCCATCGATTCCTGTCCCCCCAGCATTGCCCCATCCATCCCTGTATCCTCAGCTCTGCCCCATCCATCGCAGCCTTTTTTGCCAGTGGAATCTATAGCAACCCTCCAGTGCGCTGATTTCTAACTACCCCTCCCCACGTGACTTCCCCCCTCCCGGACCTTCACCAATCACCAGATGCCTGTATATGGACCTTTAGAAGAAGTGGTTGCTTACCCCTGATATAGACTATCATTTGTTCTTTTTTTACTAGCTCATGGTATTCCATAGCCCAGTATCCTCATCTCGGCCGTGTGCCCAGGTACATTACAAGCGGATCCACCGGACGCCACCCCGAGTGAGTACTGCACTAGTTGCCACTGAATGGCATTCAGAACTTATTCATGCTTTCCAATGGGCTTTTTATTCCTTTTAGATTTCATTTCACATTTCCATTGTTTTTCTGACACCAGTATTTCTTAATGCCCCTCTCAGAGCAGTCGTAGAAAGCAGCCCATAAAAGTGAATGCTGAAATCCGAGTGGAGTTGGAGGACTTCCGTTCTGATCTCGACCTGGGCCTCGTGGATCGACTGGGATCCTTGTTTCAGCCCAAAGCCACGGAACATTCAAGCTCCCCTGCCCAGATCGACCTACACCTGGTAACACATGCTCTCTGGAGTTAGTTTACAAAATGTTTTTTTTCTCTGTTCTATTTATTTCTTGTGTCTTAAACCGGAACAACACCCTGGTAAGAAAGTTACCTTATCTGGCACGCAATCCAGATTGCTGCAACATAAATGTGGCTCACCTTTTAGCAAAAATGGCGGCCCCTTTGTGACTAGTGGCCAGCAAAGTGGAAATCCGCTTGTGCTGGCAAACCGGAAGCTCAGATTAGCTCCCAAGCGAGTGGTGCCGCACGCTCCTGATAGGACTAACAGTGCAGGCCTATTCAGAGGGCATGTGTGCCAGCCCCCCCCCCACCTTACAGCTGGGCATACGCAGTCAAAGCCAGTGTGGCACCGCACTGCTTACTGGGGAGCTAATCTGAGCTTCCAGGACACTATTCACACAGGGGCTGCCATTTTTGCTAAATAAATGTTTTTCTCATGAGAAGAAAAAAGGCGAGCCACGTGTTTTTCGTAGTAATCAAGAATAAAGAGACTTTCTTATCAGGGTGCTGTTCTGGTTTAAAGAGCCCCCCCCCCCAGGTTGCCCAATGCACTTGCCTTCCTGTAGCTCCTACGGCGCAGACTAGGGCGGCCCACTCAGCCAATCGGCGCAATTTGGCTACCTTCGGCTCCTCTGGCAGCTAAGCAGCCAAGCAGGGCTTAAGAGAGCCGAGTGCACAGTCAGCCACATCCCCCGCCCACCTTCTAGTCGTGGCGTGCCCGCGCTGCCCATCCAGAAGGGGCATGTGCGTGCATGCCTAAAGGTGAGAGGGATGTGGCCGCAGGTGAGTGTGTCGGGGCTTCAGGGGGGTTTTACGCAGTTTGGATGCCCTGGAGTCTAAAAGGCGAATTTCCTCATAAATAGTATCATGGGAGCAGAAATCCGTTTATGCCGGCAAACCAGAAGCTCAGATTAGCTCCCAAGCGAGCAGCGCTGCACACTTCTGCTGGGACTGACTATGACCGAGTGCTTTCCCCCGGGCACCCCAGGGGTCTCCCACACCAGGGAAAAGAACCCTCGAACCATCACCTCTAACTGCGTCTTCACTGTAGGACCCCAGTCAAGGCCATCAGTCACTACCCGGATACTCATTTCTTTTTTTCCTAATGCACAGCACGGCCTGCTTCATGAAGTCATTACATCTGGGTATTCCGCCACAAGGTGGCGCAGAGCACTGCAGAAGATTTGTGGCTCCTCCCGGCCCCATATAAAAAACGGTAATCAGCCATAGACCTCCAGTGTTTCCTCTGCAGTGATACTGCGAAGATAGAAGATGGCTCTCTATGTTGCGCAGGTGAGCGGGGCAACCAAGCCTGTGGCCCTGCAAGTCTATTTCCACCTGCTTCTGGACCCTCTGTGCCTCCCAGCCTCGGCTGCCAGATCGGGTGAGGATAGAGGAGCACTTTGGGTCGGGTGCTCGGGAGCGTTGCTCCAAGCCGCAGACCCTGTACCATAAAGGGTAGCCGGCCATAGGCTTTTATGGTGAGCCTTCTAGGGATGAAGTCTCCTGCCTTCGCTATGTGAGGGGGTGAGTTTTGTGCTTGGGGACTTGTTTTATTATGTTTCCCTTTCTTTTCCCCCTTCCCTGTGTCTCCTGTCACCTTCCACTCCCCTGGGCCCTGCCGGATGACTCCCGCTGCTGCCTGCCCTCCTCTCTTCTCCCCCTCTCCCTGCCGGGTGTTTGCCCCCCGCGGGGGGGGGGGGGGTTGGTTTTGCCCCGCTTGCTGTTAGCCGCAGCCGCGGGTGTACTTCGCTCCGCGGCGGCCGGCGCTATATTGCTTCACATGCTGCGGCCTGTCATGGCGCTGACATGGTCACGTGGGCACGCTTTTCGCGCTCTTCGGGGGGGGGGGGGGCGCCGGAGGATGACACGTATCGCGCCATACCCCCGTGGCCCGACCCTCGAGGTTCTCTTCTCGGCGGCATTTCGCTGCTGCGGGGCCGTGTCTGGTCTCCGGGGGCCATTTCCAGCGTGTGCTGCGGTGTGATCTGTCGGCTGCTCTGCCTTCCTGCTTGGCCGGTTGTGCAGTGATCGGAGGAGGATATCTGTGTGGGCTGCACACGCTGTACCCTTTGGTCCGTAAGTCCCCCATGGGGGGTTTTTCTTATTGGGGCATGTACCGTGGGATGCTTATGTGTGCTTTGCTTATGTCTTTCAGGCGGGATAACTGCGTGTTGTGGTTTCTCCCAGTCCTGCTCGCCCCCCCCCCCCCACCTCTCCTTTCCTGGCTCCTTCTGGGGGCATCCCGGATGGCTTTTATTAGCCCTTACCCTATACTGTCCTATTGTGCCTGTGTTAATCACCATATGGAGGCTTCTGGGGATAGCATGCTCGGGGGTCCTTCGGGACAATCCCAGCTGTGTCATGTGCGGGGCATCCCCTTTGAGTGGTGGTGGCGTGGTCTGTGTGCCGTGCGCCCAAAGTATTATTGCGGACCAGGCTGGGATGAGCGCTTCTCTTCCCAGTTCTGCGCTCCCCCAGGCATCTCCTACTCCCCCGCGCCTGCATTTAGCCCTCAGTGAGGGGGATACTAGCAGGGGGTCCCAATCTGATCTGGCACTACGCGTGGCCAGCATTGAGAGGCAGCTGGCATGACCTGTGATGGGCCTCGGGTAGGAAGCGGCATCTTGACACCGTGCCTTCCCTCTTTGCCGAGGAGGATGAGGGCCTTCATATGTTTGGCGGCCGTGACTCCCTAGAGGAGGGGGAGATTTTCATTGATTCAGACTCATCTGGGGACCATCAGGAAGGGTACGACAGTGACCCGGGGTCCGCCTCTGATGAGGATACTGGGCTCCCTGTTAACACTGATAGACTGTTGTTGGACATTTTTGAGACTTTGCACATTGCCCCCCCCTAAGGTGGCGAAGAGGAAGCAGGGTGAGCTCTTTTCACCCTGACAAGCAACGATTGGAGTTCCCGGAGCAGGGCCATTTCTCCAATGTGGTGCTGCCTGCTCCAGATAGATTACTTACACTTGGGTTATCCTCCGCCAGATGGCGCTGCACTGCAGAGACATGCAAAACAGGCTCCTCCCGGCCCCTCAAATACCCAGGGACCTCCCACAAATCCCCAGATTTCTCTGCAGTGCGTATTGCGAAGACATGAAGAATCACTCTCTCGCAGGTGAGCGGGGCTTTTAAGTCTGCGGCCCTGTTGGACTATTCCCACCCGTCCTTCGTGTGATGTGCCTCCTAGCCTGGGCTGCGCTGGTCGGGTGAAGGTAGGCAGCACCATGCGTGCTTATGGAGCGTTGCTCCACCGCAATCCCCCACCAAAGGGTAGGCGGTATAGGCTGATGGTGAGCCTTTATGTATGCCCCTCCCGCATTATTGCCCCATGTAGCGGTGGGTCCTGTACAAAGGCCGCCATCCTCCCTCATTCTCCCTGTAGCCTTCGGGAGGAAAAGAGGGGGGGGGGGTGTGGGTTAGCATGTTTTGTGCAACGGCGTTTGTCATGTCTTTTGACTAGTATATGTGGTGTCTACCGCCGCGCGTGTCTTTTCCTTCATTTGGATGTTCCGCGCCGGGCGGCGGCTTTACCTCAGACGCTTCTGCGTTATCATTGGCTGCTTGTCTGTAAGCTTTGCGCTCTTCGGGGGGGCGGGGCCTGGCTTGGCGCGCCCGCCCTTCGAGGTACTCTCGGCGCCATTTTTTGTCAGCGCGCGCTTGTGGCGGTTATACTTACCGTGGTTCTTAAGTGTCCTCGCGGGCGGTTTTATACTCATTGTAGTGTGTTTGATTCTGACACCCCTTCTTCCCACTGTGTCTTCCAGACGGGTGAAGCCATTGACTTCTTCCGGCCCGGTGTAATTGATAATTGGGCCGTGTATAATTACTCCCACTTCCATAGCGGGTCATTGGGGCATCCAGGGTTGCTTATAGCGTAAATCCCTACTGGCATATTGTGCCTAATAATCACCATATGGAGGCATCCCAGGAACCGGGGTCCCTTTGGGACATGCCCGGCTGTGTGTAGCATGTGGGCAGCTTCGTGCTGACGCTGACAAGGCACGGGTCTGTGTACCCTGTGCTAAGCAGGTGCTTGCATTGCAATCTGGCCTGCCAGTGGCTGCCCTCGTTTCACTTCACCTACTCCTCCAAGCTTAAATCTAACTCCCGTTGAGTTGCATACTAGTGGGGATTCTCAGCCTGATGTGTCTTCTAGACTGGCTACTGTTGAACAGATTATTGCGAGGTCTTTAGAGTGTAAGGGCCCTGGTAAGAAGCGGCACTTGACGCCTAATGTTACTGTTTTCCCTATGGGAACTGAGGAGTTTATGACTCTGTGTGGCGATACCCCTTCTGATGAAGGGGAGCTCCTTTCAGGCTCATCTGATGAGAGACCAGGGGGTCATGACAATTCTGGCTCTGACCCCTGGGCCCCGGATGACACTGACAGATTATTGACCCAGACCTTGAGGTTCTATCTCTCTCCCTGTTGAGGCTCCCAGGCAAAAAAGGGGAGCTTTGCCATACAGCAAAATCATGTTTGGAAATTCCAGGGCTGGCACATTTCCATAACCTTGTGCTCAAGGAATGGGAGCGCCCCAGTAAACTTCCCGGGGCTCCAAAGATTTCAAGGTGCAAGCGGTGCAAGGCCTCCTGGAGCTGGGGGTCATCTGCCAGGTGCCTTTAAGAGAAAAAGGCAAGGGCTTTTATTCCAACCTATTCACAGTACCCAAAAAGGATGGTTCTGTCATGTTCTTCCTGGGCTTAAAGATTCTTAACAAGTTTTTGTCAAGGGCAGGCGCTTTCGCATGGAGACTCTGCGCTCGGCCATCTGTTCCCTGCGCCAAGGGGATTTCATGACTTCTGTGGACATCAAAGATGCTTACCTTCATATTCCTGTGATCCCAGGTCATCAAAAGTCCCTCAGGTTCACTCTGATGGGTCAACATTACCAATTTGTGGCCTTGCCCTTCGGCCTCACTTCAGCTCCCAGGGTGTTCACCAAGGTGCTGGCTGGCGTGATGTCTCTACTCAGATGTCAGGGTGTCAGCGGGCTTCCCTATCTGGACGACATCCTCTTCACTTCCACAGTCTCTGCATCAGGCAGAGTTGGATACTCAGCTGGTGGTGCCCATTATGGAGTCATTTGGATGGGTGATCAACCACCCCAAGTCCTCACTGTCCCCTTCCTTGGTAACTCCATTACTAGGAATGAATCTGGATACAGTTCAGGCAAGGATTTTCTTTCCTCAGCAGAAGGTGGACAGTCTGATTGCACAGGCTCAGTCCCTCCTTGCTTGTCCCCATCCCTCCATCTGGCAGGGAATGCAGCTGGTGGGCCTGATAGCAGCGTCCTTCAAAAAGGTCCCTTATGCTCGGTTCCAATTGAGGCTTCTGCAACTTCACCTATTGTCTTTATGGGACAAGGACCCAACGTCCCTGGACAGGGTCTGTGTGCTCTCCCCCCTGGTCAGGAGGTCCCTCTTGTGGTGGATGGACTCAAGGAACCTGTTGGGGGGCAGATCCTTTCTTGCCCCTTCCTGGGAGACGGTCACCACGGATGCCAGTCTATCAGGTTGGGGGGGGGGTTCTGGAAGTCTCTGCGGTTCCAGGGGAGGTGGGGGCCTCAGGAGGCCCACACACCTATCAATATCTTGGAGCTGCGAGCGATCAGGTTAGTTCTGGCTCGCTTGACTACTCATCTTTAGGGCCTGCCTGTTCAGTTGGCGCTCGGACAACCAGACGGCAGTTGCCTACCTCAATCATCAGGGAGGGACCCGGAGCAAGAAGGCCCTCCAGGAAGTGTCTCTTATCCTGACCTGGGTGGAGGCCAATGTTCCCTGCATATCAGCGGTGTACATTCCGGGGGTGAAAAATCTGCTGGCAGATCCTCTGAGCAGGGGGGTCTCTCGCTAGGGAGCATGGAACCTCTGCGACAGGGGGTTCCAATCTCTGTACCACCATTGGGGCCAACCAGATGTGGATCTGTTTGCGTTCCATCACAATCACAAGCTCCCGGCCTTTGTCTCCCTGTCCCAGGATCCTCTGGCCTTGGCCACGGATGCCCTAGCAATATCATGGCAGGACTTTCAGCTCCTGTATGTCTTTCCTCCATTCCCCCTGCTGGGCAGGGTTCTGCGCAAGATTGCTCGGGAAGGGGTGCCAGCAATTCTGGTGGCCCCCAGGTTGCCATGAAGAGTGTGGTTCGCAGACGTGGTGCAGATGGCAGTGGACCAGTACGTTCTGCCAAGGATACCAGAGCTCAGGGCCCCTTACGCCATCCCAATTTACAAACTCTGGCCTTGACGGCCTGGCTGCTGAAACCTCCATCTTGATGGAAAAAGGCTTGTCCGCCTCGGTGGTTGATACCATGGTGAAGGCTAGGAAGAAAACTTCTTCTTCCATCTATTACAGGGTATGTCGTACCTACCTTGACTGGTGTGAGTCTAGGTCTCTTCCCTGTCGGGTGCTTTTAGTCCCCAGGGTTCTGGAGTTCTTAGTGCATGGGTTGGAGTCGGGTCTCCAACTCAGTACTCTGAAGGGTCAGGTTCCTGCCCTGTCTTTTGCTCAGCATTTCTTGGTTAAGACTTTCTTTCAGGGGGTTACTCATGTGCGTCCCCCTTGTACTCCTATGTCCCTGTTTGGGATTTGAACTTGGTTTTTTCTGCCTTGCAGGGTGCTCCCTTTGGATCTATTCAGGATGCTGCTCTGGCTTTTCTTACCCTCAAGGTTGTCTTTCTGGTGGCTATTACTTCGGTCAGACGTGTGTCTGAGCTGGCGGCTCTGTCTATCTAGCCCCCATACTTTGAGAGACACCAGGATAAGGTGGTGTTCCGCTTTAAGCCGGACTTTCTGCCTAAGGTGGTATCTACTGTTCATTTGAATCAAGATATTGTTCTTCCTTCATTGTGCCCTATTCCTAGCAGCGCTGAGGAAAGGGTTCTGCATTCCTTGGACAGGTGTTGGAAGTATTCCTTGGTAGTCACTGCGTCCTTTAGGAAAACTTATGCTCTTTTTGGGCCTACGACCACTCCATCCTGAATGCGCCCGATCTCGTTTGATCTCGGGGGCTAAGCAGCGTTGGGCCTGGTCATTACTTGGATGGGATGGTCCCTTCTGGTCTTAGGAAAGGTTTTTGGCTCCTGCCAAGTCTACTATTAGCGAATGGATTCGTCAGGCTGTGACTCAGGCCTATCCCACTAAGGGGAAGAATCTTCCCTTTCGCCTTACTGGTCATATTGGTGCCTCTTGGGCCTTCCAGCACCAGGCTTCTGTTGAACAAGTTTACTAGGCCGCTACTTGGTCTTCTGTTCATACCTTTTCAAGGTTTTACAAGGTTGATGTTAGGGCCTCAGCTGATGCTGTCCTTGGCCGCAAGGTTTTGCAGGCGGCAGTAGTTTAAACTGTCTGCTGTTGCCTTTTTTGTTGGGGATCCCACCCTACTTTATGGACACTGCTATTGGATGTCCCAAGTGTAAGTCATATATCTGAAGCAGGACGTACTGTATACCAAGAATAATACAATTCTGTGAAATACTCACCTGTAGAATTGATATTATAAGTATATAGTACGTCCTGCTCCACCCCACCCTGGTTTTTGCATTATTTTTGATCCCCTGTATGGTGATTGTTATCAATGTTATAGTTACCAGTTTTAGTGGTTAAATTCTCCCGGCTTCTTGTTCACTGCTTTTCAATGCTGGGGATTTGTGGGAGGTCCCTGGGTATTTGAGGGGCCGGGAGGAGCCTGTTTTGCATGTCTCTGCAGTGCAGCGCCATCTGGCGGAGGATAACCCAAGTGTAAGTAATCTATCTGGAGCAGGACGTACTGTATACTTATAATATCAATTCTACAGGTGAGTATTTCACAGAATTGTATTTTCCCACGGTGCCCAAGGGGTTGGACAGAAAGTATCCTTTTTCTGCTGACCTGGTCAAGCACTGGTCGTGTCCCCCTGAGGTGGACGCTCCTGTTCTAGGGCTGTCTAACACTTCGGTCATGCTGTCCCCTGACACTACTACACTGAGTGATGGCACGGACCGCCGTATGGATCAGCTGGCCTGTCATGCTTTCACCATTGTAGGGGCAGGCCTGCGTCCTGTTTGTGCCGCAGCCATTATGGCCATTGCCCTTCAGAAGAAGATCAAGCGTCTCGCGGATGGCGCCATGGCTGGTAGGAGGAGGGAGGATTATAGGGCCCTCCTGCTTTGCTCTGATTTTGTTGCATTTGTGCTGTCTGCCATGGATGATGCCGTCCGGCTGGGCGGTAGGGCTTCTGCCCTCTTGGTTGGCTATGCGCTGATCTGGTTTGGTTGTGCCAGTGGGCAGCTGACACTGCTGCTAAGAAATCTCTCATCGGGCCTCCTTCGTGGGGCTTCGTCTCTTTGGCGTCTGGATGTCCTG
The DNA here is from genome assembly GCA_027917425.1 of Gastrophryne carolinensis. Classification (NCBI taxonomy): domain Eukaryota; kingdom Metazoa; phylum Chordata; class Amphibia; order Anura; family Microhylidae; genus Gastrophryne; species Gastrophryne carolinensis. The sequence goes on along the minus strand of CM051241.1, from coordinate 168,667,374 downwards.
ACCAAGGATGGTAGGTTATCTCAGCGTAGGAAGCAGCCTCGGCCCTTTCGGGGGCCCTCCACTTCCTTCCCCTCCTTTTGTGCTCCCAGAGGAGGTCGTGGCTCCCTCTTCTCGGGCAGCCGCAGAGATTCTTGGGGCCGTGGCAGATCCCGTGGTCGTCCCGGTCTCTCATGCGGTTCCAAGCCCAAACCCCCTCCCAAGGCACCTCAGGCATGAGGAGGCGCCCTTACCCGTCCGGGTGTGGGAGCGGCTTCGGCTCTTTGCTCACGTCTGGAGGCTTCGCATCTCAGACCGGTGGATTCAGGAGGTGGTGTCCTCCGGTTACAAGATAGTTTGCAGCCTGGCCGCCCCCAAGATTCCTCAGATCCCGGATGTCTCCAAACTCTGTCAGCTCAGGGTTTGCACCTAGCAATTCAACGCCTGTTTGAGTCAGGAGTCGTCTGCCAGGTACCTTACCAGGAACAGGGTGAGGGGTACTACTCCAATCTCGTCACCGTGCCCAAAAAGGACGGTTCTCTGAGGCCCGTCCTGGATTTGAAGGGTCTCAACAGGTTTGTCCGATTCAAGAACTTTCGCATGGAGACGCTACGCTCTGCTGTCAGTACCCTCCGGCCTGGCGACTTCATGACCACTGTGGACATCAAGGATGCCTATCTTCACGTTCCAATCTTCCCAGGTCATCAGAGATTTCTGAGGTTCGCTCTGGGGGATCAGCACTACCAGTTTGTGGCCTTACTGTTCGGTATCACCTCGGCGCCTCGGGTGTTCACCAAGGTGCTGGCGGGCGTAGTGGCACTTCTGAGGAACCAGGGGATTCGCATCCTCCCTTATCTGGGCGACATTCTAATTGCTGCTCAGTCTCTTCATCAGGCCAAGAAGGATACTCAGGTGGTGACCTCCACTCTCGAGTCCTTCGGCTGGGTGATCAACTATCCCAAGTCTTCACTGTCTCCGTCTTTGCCGTGGTCCTTTCTGGGCATGACTCAGGATACCTCTCAGGTCAAGGTATTTCTCCCTCAGCAGAAGGTGGAGGGCCTTCAGTTGCAGGCACAGGCTCTGCTTTTGTGTCATCATCCCTCCATTCGGCAGGGGATGCAGTTAGTGAGCCTGATGGTGCCTTGCTTCAAGGCGGTTCCCTTTGCTCAGTTTCACATGAGGCCTCTTCAGTTGCATCTCTTGTCAGTTTGGGATTGGGACCCTGTGTCCCTGGATCAGGAGTTTGCTCTGTCTCCTCTGGCCAGGCAGTCCATCTTGTGGTGGTTGGACTCGAGGAATCTTCTAGTGGGCAGGACCTTTCTGCCGCCATGCTGGGAGATTGTCCCCATGGATGCCAGTCTGACCGCTTGGGGGGGAGTTTGGAAGTCTTTGAAGTTTCAGGGTCAGTGGGGCCCCCAGGAGGCCCATGCACCCATCAACATTCTAGAACTGCGGCCAATGTTGGCCAAGGAGGGTGTGGTTCGCAAACGTCGTGCAGTTGGCAGCAGACCGGTACGTCTTGCCCAAGGATCCAGATTTTCTCACTCAGGGACAGCTGCGACAAGCCAATTTACAAACGCTGGCTTTAACTGCTTGGCTGCTGAAACCTCCATCTTGATGGCTAAGGGGTTGCCGGCCTCTGTTAATGATACTATGATTCGGGCTCGGAAGAAGTCCTCGTCTTTTATCTACTACAGTGTCTGGCATGCTTACATTGCCTGGTGTGAGTCCAAGTCTCTTCCTTGTCGGGTGTTTTCTATCCCTAGGATTCTGGAATTTTTGCAACATGGTTTGGATTCGGGCCTTCAACTTAGTACTCAAGGGACAGGTGTCAGCTCTGGCTATTTTTTTCCAAAGATCCTTTGCCAATTACCAGCTGGTTAAGACTTTTTTCCAGGGAGTTACTCATGTGCGTCCGCCACGTAAACCTATGCTACCGGTTTGGGATTTAAATCTGGTGTTGTCTGCTCTGCAGGGTCCCTCCTTTGAGCCTATCCGTGGGGCTGCGTTGCCCATTCTGACACTTAAGGTGCCCTTTTTGGTGGCTATTACTTCGGTCAGGTGAGTTTCTGGAGCTGGAGGAGGTTTTAAACCTCATTGTGAGCGGCATCAGGATAAGGTGGTGTTTCAGCTTAAGCCAGATTTCTTGCCAAAGATTGTGTCTGCTTTTATCTCAATCAGGACATTGTCTTACCTTCCTTGTGTCCTAACCCTGCTAATTCCAAGGAATGGACCCTTCATTCTCTGGATGTTGTCAGGGCATTGAAGTTTTATTTGGTTGCTACTGAGTCTTTCAGGAAATCTGATGCTCTTTTTGTTCTTTCTGCTGGACCTAGGAAGGGGTTTGTGACAGACGCTCTGTCTTTTGGATGTCATCACTATTCAGTTGCCCACCGGGTCATTCACTGGCCTTTTCTTAATTAGGTTCCAGACAATGTCATTGTATTTTGATACTGTTACAGGCAATGTCATTGTAGTTTGGATTGTATTATAGACTGCCATTGTGTTAATTGATTACGTCACAGACAATGGCATTGTCCTGATTGATTGTATTACAGCCTGCTATTGTTCTACTGATTGTGTTACCGGCAGAGTTGAGGGATTGTGTGCCCTGCTGCTATTGGTCAGTGTGGTTGTCATTGCATGGAGACTTGTGTATATAAGGCCTAGAGTGGCACTAATAAAGAGAGTTCATCTTCACCCTCAATACTGAGTTCTGTCTCTTATTGGGGGAAACGCTATATTACAATTCACTAGCCCTTGTAAGGGCTGTTCCTGTTTTCTCACGGACGACTCTGGAATTCCAGCAGCACCTCTTACGATTGGGAAAAGGACGTCTCGGGCAGTGAAGCCCTCCGGCGATGAGGGTTATCGCTACAGGGTTGCCTCCGGCTAAATCTACTATCAGCAAGGGGATATGTCAGGCGGTGGTACAGGCATATTCTGCTAAAGGGAAGGTTCCTCCTTTCCGGATTACTGCTCATTCCACTTGTGCTGTGGGTGCCTCTTGGCCTTTTTAACACCAAGCTTCTGTTGAACAAGTTTGTAAGGCCGCTACTTGGTCTTCTGTTCATACTTTTTCCAAGTTTTACAAGGTTGATGTTAGGGCCTCAGTTGATGCTGCTTTTGGCCGCAAGGTACTTCAGGCGGTAGTGGTTTAAATTGCCTGTTGTTACTATTTGGGGATCCCACCCTACCTTTTGGACACTGCTTTTGGATGTCCCAGATGTAATGACTTCATGAAGCAGGCCGTGCTGTGCATTAGGAAAAATACAATTCTGTGAGTACTCACCTGTAGAATTGTTTTTACTATGCACAGCACGGCCTGCTTCATCCCTCCCTTGTTATCGTTATTCTTGGTTGCCTCTTTATGGTGATTGTTCCAAGTTAGTTAAGGTTTTATTTTACCTTTTTTGCCTTTTACCTCCCGGCTTCTTGTATAACTGCTTGTCAACACTGGAGGTCTATGGCTGATTTCCGGTTTTTATATGGGGCTGGGAGGAGCCACAAGTCTTCTGCAGTGCTCTGCGCCACCTTGTGGCAGAATACCCAGATGTAATGACTTCATGAAACAGGCCGTGCTGTGCATAGTAAAAACAATTCTACAGGTGAGTACTCACAGAATTGTATTATCTTGCTGTGTCTCTGAATAAGTACCAGGGAGTCCAAGTGAGCAGAAACTGCGAAGTTCTCTCATGAAGGGTTGCTGTGAGCTCCTCCATTTCCATGATGCAATGGATCTCATTGACCTAGTCCATCAAAGAAGGGACAGCCCCCGACTTAGCAGCACTGACCAGGTGTCTCATAAAGCCACATTGGCATGTCTGCTAAATGTAAAAGGAACAGAGCCAGATCCTTTCTAATGGGTTCCTGCAGTATATCTGTTATAACTGAGACCACCGAATCCCAGAAGGAAGCTAATTTCGGACACTCTCAAAATATGTGCAGCATGGCTCCCACAGTGCTCTGGCATCTCCAACAAACTGGAGAGTGCGATGGAATGAAGCTATGTAGTCTGGCAGGGGTATAGTACCATTGCGAAAGGAGTTTATAATTCAGCTCCTGCAATTTTGAGGACATAGAGGCCTTATGTGGTATATCGAAAATATATTTCCATTGTTCATGAGTTATAGTTTGACCCAAGGCCCTCTCCCACTCTCCACAAAACTGAGGCAACCCCTGCTCACCCTGTTCTTGCAACAACGCGTTAATTTGTGACAAATTGCGTGTTTAGGCCCTATCTTCAGTATAAAATGTTCAAAGGTCAGCCACAGCCACGAGTCCATAAGTGGTGTTTCCCATCTGCTCTGTAGGGCTTCCAACTGCGCCCACCCCGAGGGAAGGAAAATATCCTGTCCCCTGGGTATTCCTTTCTCTGTGAAGATCTTCAATAGGTGGGGATGCATATTCGTAAGTACGGACGGATTGTGTATCAGAGGAATGAGAGGAGTCGGCCAGGGAGAGAGACCGAGCCCATCTCTAAGCTTGTTGAATATCCCCAACGTCGGGGAGATAAGAGAATGTTCTTTGCACCGTGTCTTGGCCGATCTCACCGCCCAGGCCGCCTCCCCCAATGGGGAGCTCAAAAATGTGTGCTCCAGGCTGACCAACAGGGATACTTTTTAACTGTTAAAATATACCAGACCAGTCAGACACCCCTTGTTGGTGTGCCCCTGAACATCGCCATGTACCCTCTGGGGTACATGTATCGCAAGCTGAGAAGCTGTTATCTAGGGGATTGAACACATTGGGGCATCACAACTTGGGAGGGAGACCACTGACCAAAAAGTCTTAGACTCTAAGCAGGTGGTTGCTCCTCTTTAAAGTGTACCAAAACCCAGGATTTTGACTATCCTGGGTTTTGGTTCTTGCCCCCAGGGCATCTCGATCCAGGATGCCCCACTGTGTGAAACCCCCCAGGTCGCCCAATCTAACTTGCCTTTCCCCGGTCCTGTGGCGCGTGCTTGCCTCTCGTCCAATCAGGGAGCTCGGATCCGCTCCTGACCACTCGTCTAAGACTCGGGTTCAGCTGAGTCTAGCCATACCTTCTACCCTCTGACAGGGGGCGTGCCCACGTCGGCCATTCGAAAATGCCTGGCAGGGGTGCGAACCCTGCTAAAGGTATAACAGGGAGCGTCCACTGCTCGAGCATGCGGATCAGGGTAGGAGGGGGATCAGGTTAGGAGGGGGATCAGGGTAGATAGTGAGTTTACCAGGCGACCTGGGGGTGTCGCACAGCAAGGAGACCCTGAATCTGGAAGCCCCGAAGGGGAAGGGAATCGAGCATCTTATAGAAGTTTTGGTCCACTTTAGATAGTAATGTTGTCAGAAATGTGTACAATATACCGGTACAAATACTAAAAACAATCTTTTATTTCTGGAATTATAGGGCGATGTCACCCCAGCTCCTGAAGAAGACATGGAGATCCATGTAATGGCTTCCAAAGCGCACATATACCTCCAATTCCCAGTTCCTGATTTAAGGTCCGCCTCAGAGCGTCGTCCATGGACAGATAAAGCTGTGAGAAAAGAACGCCTTGAAATGGAAGTCACTGAAATGGAAGTGAATAGCCATAGCAGGAGCGGCACTGAAGAGCCCAGCAAAATAGAGATTACATTCAGCGATTTACATGGTGAGTAATATGACGTGGAACACCAGAAAGATTCTCCTCTAAATATTTAAAGTTATACTAAAGGCCATCCTGATTGTTGCCCCATTGTCTGGGGCTACACATTGCACTGTCCTAAACTTAGATCAATCAAAAAGACCCTGTAGCTCCTAAGTTATTAGTAAAAGTATTAGAGCATAGGAGATGCAGAGAAACAAATTAGGAGAAAGCGTGGGTGTGGCAGCAGCGATGTGATGTCTGCACAAACTCTTGTAGGCTTAGTAATGTTAGGGACGTGGTATAAATTGGACGGCCTTGTCGCGACTGCCTTGCTTTTACATTCATTACAATCTATGTTAACTAACAGTCCATGCATTTAAGTGTTGGCTAGCTTTTTCCATAGTATGAGTGTACGGAGGGATACATTTCTTTTTTGCCCTTGGGTGACCATCTCATTAGGCCCCTTGTAGTGTTGCAGACGAAAGAAAGAAGAATGAAAAAAATACAGGGAATGACAGACAAACAAAAAAAAAAGGAGAAATGACACAGAAATAATAATAATTAAAAAAAAATAATAGACGGAATACAAAGAAGAACAGAAGGCATAAAAGAAAAAATAAAAGGAAAGAGAAATAAATAGAATGACTAAAAGAAGTACGAAAGAAGGGATAGATTGCATGAATGAATGCATAAAAGGAAAGATTAGACAGAATGACAAAGAATAGAAGGAATGAAGACTAAAAGAAAGTATAGAAAGAATGAAGGCTAAAAGTGTAGAAAGAATGAAGGCTAAAAGTAAGAATAGAAGGAATGAAGGCTAAAAGTAAGAATAGAAGGAATGAAGGCTAAAAGTAAGAATAGAAGGAATGAAGGCTAAAAGTAAGAATAGAAGGAATGAAGGCTAAAAGTAAGAATAGAAGGAATGAAGGCTAAAAGTAAGAATAGAAGGAATGAAAGCTAAAAGTAAGAATAGAAGGAATGAAAGCTAAAAGTAAGAATAGAAGGAATGAAGGCTAAAAGTAAGAATAGAAGGAATGAAGGCTAAAAGTAAGAATAGAAGGAATGACAAAATCAGAAAGAAGGAATAGTTGGATGAAGGATAAAAAAACAGAATAGACAAAATGACAAACAATAGAAGGAATGAAGGCTAAAAGTAAGTATAGAAGGAATGAAGGCTAAAAGTAAGAATAGGTGGAATGAAGGCTAAAAGTAAGAATAGAAGCAATGAAGGCTAAAAGTAAGAATAGAAGGTATGAAGGCTAAAATTAAGAATAGAAGAAATGACAAAGTCAGAAAGAAGGAATAGCTGGATGAAGGATAAAAGAACAGAATAAACAAAATGACAAACAATAGAAGAAATGAAGGCTAAAAGTAAGAATAGTAGGAATAAACATAAGAAAATAGTCGAGAGAAAAAATAATTGCATGAAAGATAAAAGAAAAGAATAGATAAAATGACCGTAAGAAATAAAAAATAATTGCGTGAAAGATAAAATAATGGACAAAATAACAAAGAATAGAAGGAATGAAGGCTAAAAGTAAGGATAGAAAGAATAAGCGTAAGAAAATAATAGACCAAATGACAGAGAAAAATCGCATGAAAGATAAAAGAAAAGAATACACAAAATGACAAGAAATGGAAGGAATGAAGGCTTAAAAGTAAAGATAAAAGGAATAAACGTAAGGAAATAATAGACAAAATGACAGAGAGAAAAGATAATTGCTTGAAAGATAAAAAAAAAAAAGAATAGATCAAAAGACAAAGAATAGAAGGAATGAAGGCTAAAATTAGAAAATTAGGGATAGAAGGAATAACTGTAAGAAAATAATACACGAAATGACAGTAAGAGAAATAATATTTCAAATATGTCACACATCCCACTTCCACTATTCATGACATATGGGTTATGGTCCAGTAGAGGGCGAACTTCTGCAGAGATGAAAGCAAAAAAGAAGCCCCTCCCGGTGCATAAATACCTGGGACCTCCCACACATTCCCAGTTCCTTCTCTGCAGGACGGCGGGCAAGTCAGAAGAGGTATGCTGCTCTTCCTTGCAGGTAAACCGGGCTTACACCCGGCCATTTTTTGCCCTATTTCTGCCCGGACCTTTATACATTAAGCCCAATATTAGCCTCCCAGCCTTGGCTGCAGGTCCGGGTGTGGGTAGGAATCACCTTAATAGGTGTTTAGGGAGCCATGCTCCTCCGTGAGACCCCATATAAGGGGGTAGGCGGAATCCAGGTTGGTGATCCCTGTTTGGGATGCCCTGTCTATATAATATATATATATATATATATATATATATATATATATATATCTCTATATCCCTTACACCATACTTGGTGCGGGAGTATCCCCCTTCCAGGTCCCTCTGTTAACCCTCCATGAGGGGGGGGGGGGGGCGACCTTTCCTTTTATTACAGAGTGTGTGTGTAGTGTGCTTGTGATTTACATTCCGGCTGTTCGCCGTATTTTTGCTCTCCTGAGGGGAGCTTCTTCCCCTCAGGCTGCGGTGTTAAGGGGCGGGGCCGGGCGCTATGCGCGTTGCCACGGCCCGCCCCCCCCTTCTGCTGGAGCCAATTGCGGAGCCCAGCCACGGCTGGGAACCGCGCTGCTGCTCCCTTCTCACTCTTCTGCTATGGCCGGATAGCGGTGGCAGCCATCTTGCTGGACATTTGAGTGCCCTCCCGGGCTCCCCCTTTTTGTGTACTTTACTCAGCATGTCCCCCTTTCTGTCAGGGGACAGAGCTAGTCCCTGTCCCTTTTTTCCTTACTTATAGGGTATAAACTATATATATATATATATATATATATATATATATATATATATATATATATATATATATATTATGATATTTAGAGGTGTGTGCATGTGCTTATGGACACTCTTTTGTGTCTTTCAGGAGGACTCCCTGTGCTTTGCTTAAAAGGGGGTTCTCCCGGTCCTAGGGTCCCTAGCAGAAATTTGGGGCACTTATAAATCCTCCCACTTGGGACTTAAGGGGCATCCCGGGTTGCTTACCAGCGTAATTCCCTCGGGTCATTGCGACTACCTTAAAATCACTATATGGAGGCTCCGCAGGATACTGGGCTCGGGCTCCCTTTGGGACAATCCCAGCTATGTGTGGGTTGTGGGGTATCCCTTACGGGGGAGAATGTACTTATTTGCATACCATGTGCGCAACAGGCCATAACGCGGCAGTCGGGACCCCAGGCGTCTGGGTCAGTCCCGCCTCACCTACCCCACCCCGCATCATCCGTACCCCAGGTGACACTGTCATTAGTCGCACTCGGATGTATGTACCCGGCTGGCCAACCTCGAGAAAATTATTTCTAGCTCAGTGGGCAGAAAGGCCACTGCTAAGAAAAGGCATCTGTCACCGGCTACGCCGGTAATTGATTTTGATGATTATGACCTGATTGGGCTGATTATTCCCCGCTTGAGGAAGGGGAATTGTTTGAGGAATCTGAGACTGAGGAATTGCAGTTCTTTGATTCTGATGCTGGGGGATGCTGTTGATACCCCCAGGGTCCTGACCCATCGGTTAGAGGTTCTGGATATTTCCCCACCAGCGGAGGCTCCTCCGAAGAAGGGGGAATTCTTTGGGTTCTCTAAGCCCCGCTTGGAGTTTCCAAATCAGGATTATTTTGACAGCATGATTCTTAGAGAATGGGAGAAGCCGTGTCGCCTTCACGGTGTTCCTCAGGAATGGGATAGGAAGTATCCCTTTCCGATGGACGCTGTGAAGCGCTGGTCTTCCCCTCCCGAGGTTGATGCGCCCATTCTAGGATTGTCCAACACCTCCGTTGTACATACTCCTGACGCCACTACCCTTAAGGATGGCGAGGATAAGCGCATTGATCAGATGGCATGTCATGCCTTTGCCAGTGTGGGTTCTGCCTTGCGGCCTGTCTGTGCATCGGCACTCGTGGCTGTGGCCACCAGGTCGGAGATCAGGGACATGTTAAATGGGTCCCAGCTCAACCCGGACAGCGTTGAATTCACAACCCTTAAGAGGTGTGAATTGTTCATGAATTTTGTTTTGTCGGCTATGGACGACACTATTACCATGTGTAGTGGAACTTCAGCCCTGTTGGTGGCCATGCGCCGATCGGTCTGGCTGCGCCAGTGGGCGGCGGACATTGCAGCCAAGAAGTCACAGCTTTGCCCTTTTTGGAAACGCGGCTGTTTGGAGACAAATTGGATTCTGTGGCGAAGGGTGGTAAGCTACCTCAATGTAAGAAGCTGCGTCGCTCCTTTAGGGGGGCAAGCTCTTTTAATCCTTCCTTTCGCTGTGCCAGAGGGGGCAGAGGTCTTGCCTACTCTACCTCTGTTCCAGGAATCGCCTCTAAAGCCAGAGGACGTGCCCGTACGGCCTCTACCTGGGGTTCCAGGCCCAAGCCTGCTGCCAAGCCAGCTCAACAATGAGGAGGCGCCCTCACCCTTGCGGGTGGGGGGGACGGCTGCGGCTCTTCTTCCAGGTCTGGGCCCAGGAGGTCACAGACAAGTGGATATTGGAAGTGGTCTCGTCTGGGTACAAACTGGAGTTCGAGTCCCGGCCTCCTCCCAGAATCCTAAGGTCTCTGGTGCCATCGGATCCTCGGGCGGCGCAGGGGCTCCTGTTGGCTGTAAAGAATCTTTTGGATATGGCGGTCATATGCCCGGTGCCTCTTTCAGAGAGAAGCCGGGGCTATTATTCCAACCTCTTCACGGTTCCCAAAAAGGATGGCTCCATAAGACCCATCCTGGATTTGAAGCTTCTCAACAGGTTCATCAGAACCAAGAAGTTCTGAATGGAGACTCTGCGTTCAGCCATCGGTTCCCTTAGTCAGGGGGATTTCATGACGTCCATAGACATCAAGGATGCTTACCTTCATGTACCAGTTTTCCCAGCACACCAGAGATTTCTCAGGTTCGTGGTGGGAGATCAGCATTTTCAGTTTGTGGCCCTCCCGTTCGGGCTGACCTCGGCACCGAGGGTGTTTACCAAGGTTCTGGCGGGCATAATGGCCCTGCTCAGAGCCCAGGGCATTCGCATTGTGCCGTATTTGGACGACCTACTCATTACAGCTTCTTCCCTCTGCCAGGCGGAGTTGGACACCAGGATGGTGGTGGCGACGCTGGAAAGGTTCGGATGGGTGATCAACCACCCCAAGTCTTCTCTCTCCCCATCAAGAGAGATCTCCTTTCTTGGCATGAATCTGGATACCATTCAGGCCAGAGTGTTCCTACCCCAGCCAAAGGTGCAGAGGATTCAGGATCTGATACGTGTTCTCCTGACCAACCCTCGCCCTTCCATTCGGCTGGGGATGACTCTGGTGGGTTTGATGGTGGCCTCCTTCGAGGCAGTCCCCTTTGCTCAATTCCACATGAGGTCGCTACAACTCCATCTATTGCTGAAATGGGACAGATGTCCACAGTCCTTGGATCAGTCATTTCTGATGTCTCCCAGGGTTCGGCAGTCCCTTCAGTGGTGGCTGGAATCAAGCAATCTGATGAGGGGCAGATCGTTCCTGGCCCCTCGTTGGGAGACAGTTACCACGGATGCCAGCCTGTCGTGCTGGGGAGGTTTCTGGAAAGATCATCAGTTCCAGGGGTTGTGGGGTCCTCAGGAGGCTCACAACCCCATCAATGTCTTGGAGCTCAGAGCTATCCGCTTGGTTCTGTCGCGTCTGACACTTCACCTACAGGGTTTACCGGTTCAGGTTCGATCAGACAATCGTACTGCGGTAGCTTACATCAATCACCAAGGAGGGACTTGCAGCAGGAGTGCCCTCAGGGAAGTCTCTCTGATTCTGACATGGGCGGAGAGCAATGTTCCTTGCATTTCGGCAGTATACATTCCAGGAGTGGAGAACACGGAGGCCGACTCCCTGAGCAGGGGATTCTCTCGCCGAGGGGAATGGTCTCTCAACCACAAGGTGTTTCGGGCCCTGTGTTACAAGTGGGGGACTCCAGAGGTGGATCTCTTTGCCTCTCGGCACAATCACAAGCTCCCAACCTTTGTATCTCTGTCTCAGGATCCTCTGGCCCTGGCAGTGGATGCCTTGTCCCTTGCTTGGAGGGATCTGGGGTTTCTGTACCTGTTTCCCCCCTTCTCCATGGTGGGCAAGGTAGTGCGCAAGCTGGCGCTAGAGGGGGCACCAGCAATTCTGGTGGCCCCAAGGTGGCCAAGACAGGTTTGGTTCGCAGACGTCGTAAGATTGGCGGTAGATCAGTACAGGCTGCCCCTGTCTCCAGATCTGATCTCTCAGGGTCAACTACGTTACCCCAATTTACAAACGCTTGCTTTGACGGCGTGGCTGCTGAAACCTTCATCCTCAGGGAGGAAGGTTTGTCTGAGGCGGTTATTCAAACCTTGATTAGAGCTAGGAAGAGGTCTTCCTCTACCATTTACTATAGCACTTGGCGGTCCTGTATTGACTGGTGTGAGGCTAGGGCCTTACCTTGCAGGGTGTTTTCGATTCCTAGGATTTTGGAGTTCCTTCAACACGGTCTGGATCTGGGGTTCCAGCTCAGTACTTTGAAGGGTCAGGTTTCTGCCCTAGCTGTCTTTTTTTTCAAAGGTCTTTTGCTTTGCATCATCTGGTCAAGACTTTTTTCCAAGGGGTCACTCATGTTCGGCCCCCTAGAAAGCCTTTGGTTCCCGTTTGGGACCTAAATTTGGTTCTGTCGGCCCTCCAGGGGCCTCCCTTTGAACCGATGCAGGATGTGGCTCTTTCTGTGCTCACTCAAAAGGTTTCTTTTTTGGTGGCTATTACATCTGTTCGGCGTGTTTCTGAGTTGGCGGCTCTGTCTATTCAGGCCCCTTACTTTGAGAGACACCGGGATAAGGTGGTTTTTCGTTTTAAAATAGATTTCCTTCCTAAGGTGGTTTCTGCTTTCCATCTTAATCAGGATGTAGTTCTCCCTTCCTTGTGTCCTAAGCCTAGCAATGACAAGGAGAGGGTTTTGCACTCTTTGGACGTGGTTCGTTGTGTGAAGTACTATTTGGTTGCTACTTCTCCTTTTCGTAAGACGGACGCCTTGTTCGTGGTGCCTTCTGGGCCCAGAAAAGGTTTGGCGCCCGCCAAGTCTACCATTAGTAAATGGATTCGTCAGGCCATTGTTGGGGCCTATTCCGCTAAGGGGAGGGTTCCTCCTTTCAAGATCACTGCTCATTCTACTCGTGCTGTTGGGGCTTCCTGGGCCTTTCAGCACCAGGCTTCTGTTGAACAAGTTTGTAAGGCTGCTACTTGGTCTTCCGTTCATACTTTTTCCAAGTTTCCGCCTCAGCGGATGCTGTTTTTGGCCGCAAGGTTCTGCAAGCTGCAGTGGTTTAAATTGGTGCATTTTTTGCGGTATTTGGATCCCCACCCATGACGGACACTGCTATTGGATGTCCCATATGTCATGAATAGTGGAAGCGGGGTGTGTGACATACTTGGAATAATACCATATTCTAAGTATACAGTATGTCCTGCTCCAGATATAATACTTACACTTGGGTAATCCTCCGCCAGATGGCGCTGTGCTCTGCAGACATGCAAAAACAGGCTCCTCCCGGCCCTTCATATACCGAGGGACCTCCCACAAATCCCCAGATTTCTCTGCAGTGCCGATTGCGAAGACATTAAGTATCACTCTCTCGCAGGTGAGCGGGGCTATTACAGCCTGCGGCCCTGTTGGACTATTCCCACCCGTCCTCCCTGTGATGTGCCTCCCAGCCTGGGCTGCGCTGGTCTGGTGAAGGTAGGCAGCACCATGCGCGCTTATGGAGCCATGCTCCTCCGCAGTCCCCCACCAAAGGGTAGGCGGTTTAGGCTGATGGTGAGCCTCTAGTGCAGGGGTACTCAAATGGCGGACCGCGGTCCGAATCCGGACCGCAGACGCCATTTGTCCGGACCGCTGCCCAGGGCTGGTGTAGTGTCAAGGCCACATCAGCCCGGGATCCGGCGGTGCCGGTGACAATTGCCGGCCGGGGCTGTCAGAGCTGGGGGCGGGCACATGGGCGTGTAGTTGAGTACCCCTGCCATAGAGCATAGCTCCCCAGCACGAGTTCCCCACACACTGGGAGGCTTTGAGGTTACCCGAACAGCCAGCCTGGAGGGCGGACGTGCCAGGCGTCAGGTAACAGGGCGAGCTGCCGGCTCAGGCGCGCCGTTTCTGGAGTGTAACATTCAGGCAAACAGTGAGCGAGCACGCCCGCTACCGTCATCCCACCAAACAGGCAGCGATAAGGGCATTTTCGCGTTCACCTCCACTAAGCCGGACTGTGGCGATGGCCCCCGCCTGTGGTCCCCTGTTCGGGCGCCGCTTGATGACGCGCTGTCTCCTCCTCCCGCGGCTGCCCTGGACTCAATAGTCGGGCTGGCTGGATATTGCACACGGTGAGAGCGCGCCGTTCGGTGGCTGTTTCGGTTTGCGCCCTGGTGCGAGCCATGTTCCGGAGCTCCTGGGTCGAGCCTGAGGTAATTCCCCGCCAATATGTGTATGAAAAGCGTGTGCCGCCATGGTTTGTTCTATATAGCCGCCGCTTCCAGCGCTTGATGCGCTCGTCCTGTCCGAGCTGGCACTCTTACTTACACCACCACCCCCCCTCCCGGACCTTCATCCCACGGCAGACCCTGGTAAGTGGACCTCCACTGAAAGTAGTTGAGTACCCCTGCTCTAGTGGATGCCCCTCCCGCATTATTGCCCCGTGTAGCGGTGGGCCCTATCCAAAGGGTTGCCATCCTCCCTCGTTTTCCCCCCGTAGCTCAGGGGAAAAGAAAGGGGGGGGTGTGTGTGTGGTGGTCTCAAGTGTACTGCGATACACGATTATGGCCTTAGTATTGTCCTTGACTTGTAACTTGGTGTCAGAGCCGCGTTATCTGCCGCCGCGCTCGTCTATTTCCTTATGGGGTGTGCTGCGCCGGGCGGCGGTGTCGCTCCAGACGCTGCGGCGTCTCCATTGGCAAAAATCATCTATGCTATGTGTGTCATACACTCTGCTTCTCTTTACAATATTGACTTCTGCCTTAGAGCTTCGCGCTCTTCGGGGGGGCGGGGACCTGGTTTGGCGCGCTCTGTGTCACGGCCTGCTCTGGCCCGCCCTTCGAGGTTCGCTTGGCGCCATTTTGATGTTAGTCGTGCGCGCGTGGTAACGGCCCTCCTCCTACCTTGGTCTGTAAGTGACCTCACGGGCGATTTTCATGATTCTTATTACTGCGCATGGCTCTGACACCCTTTATTCCCATTATGTCTTTCAGACAGTTGAATCCAGTGGCTTCCCCGGCCTGGGTTAAATTATAGCGGGCCTTGTAAATTCTCTCACCTTCCTAGCGGGTCTTTGGGGCATCCAGGGTTGCCTATTGCGTAAATCCCTGCTGGCATATTGTGCCTAGATAATCGCCATATGGAGGCATTTCAGAATTATGTGACCGGGGTCCCTCTGGGACAAGACTGGCTGTGTATAGCGTGTGGTCAACCCCATGCTGATGCTGACAGGGCACGGGTCTGCGCACCATGTGCCGAGCAAGCACTGGCCCTGCATTCAGGCTTGCCAGTGGCTGCACCTCGCTTCAATTCACTTACTTCCCCATGCCTAATTCTCATTCCTGCTGAGTCGCACACAAGTGGGTATTTGCAGCCTGCTGTGTCTTCCAGACTGTCTATGGCTGATCAGATTATGGCGAGGTTGTCAGGGCGCTGGGGCCCTGGTAAGAAGTGGCCCTTGACGCCTCCTGTTTTTTGTTTGTCCTATGGGAACTGAGAAGTTGACTACTCCGTGTGACTATACCCCTTCTGATGAAGGAGAGCTGGTCTCTGACTCAGGCTCATCTGATGAGAGGCCGAGGAGTCATGGCGATTCTGGCCCTGAATACTGGGGCCAGTGTGAGATTTGTTGATTAAGGTCTTTAAGGTGCTGTCTATCTCTCTCCCTGGTGAGGCCTCTAAGCCGAGAGGGGAGCGTTTCCATACAGCGACAGCGCGCTTGGAATTTCTAGAGCAGGCTCGTTTCCATGCTCTTGTACTCAAGGAATGGGAATTCCCCAGTAAATTCCAGGGGTCCCAGGGGACTGGGATAGGAAATACCCCTTTTCCCCCTGAGGTGGTCAATTGTTAGTCATCACCCCCCCCTCCCTCGTGGTGGATGCGCAGATCGTAGGGGTTTCTAACCCCCCCCCCCCCCTTTATTACAGCCCCTGCTTATAGTACCCTTCGGGATGCTGAGGACCGGCGCATTGATCTGTGGCCTCCCACGCCTTTTCTTGTACAAGGACGGCGCTGCGCCCTGTCTGTGCCGCGGTCATCACTGCAGTGGCCGCTAGAACCCTCATCAGAAAGAAGAAAGATGCTTGATCATCACCCTGAGTATCTCCCCTGGGATGCGTTTAATGCCATTTCCAGTTGTGATGTATTTGTAAAATGTATCCTATTAGCACTAATGACACCATTAGAATGTGTGCAAGGACTTCTGCCCTTGTGGTGGCTATACGTCGCTTGGTTTGGCTGCGACAGTGGGATACTGACGATGATGCTAAGAAGACTCTTACTGGGCTTCCCTTTAGAGGGCAATGCCTGTTTGGGGCCCGTCTGGACCTGTTTGGTAAATAAGGGCAATTCACCCCAACGTAGGCGGCCGTCCCGGGCCCTTGGGGCAGGGTAACCCTCCCCCTCCCTACCATAGTGTAAAACAAGAACCAGGGGTGTCCTTCCTGGGGGCTCGTGCAGACTCCTGCCCCAGGAGCGGCATATAATGCCCTGGCCCCTCTGGCGGGGCTAAGCCTAAGTCTTCCACCGACATCCCCTCAAGCATGTTGGGGCGCCCTTGCCCGTCTGGGCGAGGGCGCGGCTGCGGCACCTTGCTCATGCCAGGAGGTATCACGCCTCAGACTGGTGGATTCAGGAGGTAGTGCCCTCCGGATACAAGATAGAGTTTGCTGCGCAGCCTCCCCCAAGATTATTGGGTCCCGGGTGCTCCTGGTCTCTGCCTCTGTTCAGGTGCTGGGGCAGGCCATGCAAGGCCTGCGGGGTCTGGGGGTCTCTTGCAGATTGCCCTTAATAGGCAGAGGCAGGGGCCAATACACTAACCTTCCCACAGTTCCCCAAAAAAGGATGGGTCAGTCTGGCCCAATCTAGTCTCACAGATTTTCAGCAATTCGTCAATTGCAGGCGGTTTCTGCAATGGAAGCACTGCGCTCGGCCATCAGCTCCTTGCGTGTCGGGGGCTTCTTGCCGTCTGTGGAGCTCAATGCTGTTTATTTTTACTTCCCTGTGTCTTCTGGACACCGAGGTTCTTCAGATTCGCGTTGGTTGACCAACACTGATAATCGTGTCCTTGTCATCTGGCCTCTCTTCAGCTCCCAGAGTGCTCACCAAGGTGCTGACGGGGGCGTGGTCTCTCATGAGACCAAGGGGCATCCGCCCGATGACCTGCCTGGACGTCCTCATCACTTCCCAGTCTCTACGTCTGGCTACGTTGGATACTCGGCTGGAGGGTGTCTATTTGGGAGTCATCTGGAGGGGTGATCAAACACCCCAAGTCCTTATTGTCCCCTTCATTGGTAACTCCATTCCTATGAATGAATTTTATACAGTTCAAGCAAGGATCTTCCTTCCTCAGCAATAAAGTGGACAATCTGGTTGTATGGTTGTAAAAGAAATAATAGAAGGAATGCTAGAAAGCCAGAAAGAAAAGAAGGCATGAAAGAATAAAAGGAATGTCAGAAAGAAAAGAAGGCATGGAAGATAATAGAAAGAAAAGAATGACAGTAGAAATACATAAATGGAATGTCAAAAAGAATAGAAGACCTAAAAGAAAAAATAACAGAAGGAACAAAAAAAAAAGACTGTGACTGAAAGAAAGGCAGACGGAAAAAGAATGCTCCCTTTCTTTCTATATCCTGATGGTGATCAGTCCTGGTTACTGGGCACTATCCTTATATCCTGTAGGATAGGAGGAGGTGTTATCACATGACCACAATGTGAGGTGGGCCCTGGCATCTGCTCAGGTAAGCCTGGTGCCGAACGCTGGCCCTGACCGTATCCCATCCAGACCCTTAATTACTGGAAATCTAAAAACAAAAGTCCCTCAGTCATTTGTGAGTTGGATTATGTGTTTCCTCCTGCTTACTGGGACTGATTTACCTTGCAGGTAAAGAAAATATTTATAATAGAAAAGATTTGTTAGTAACAATGGTATTTTATTAGTTCTTTATTAATACTAATACATGTATTAATGTGCAGTCTGATCATTTTAAATGCATATAAGGGATTTGATTTCTTTCTAGGTGTGTATATTGATGGCGATAAGCTGCGTGTTCCCTGCATGAGGATAAGCAAGAGGTTGGACCCTTTGGCCAAAGCTGGAGGAAAAAAATTCACCTTTCCCAGGTTAGCAACTTGAGTGTCATTGTTTTTTTTTTTCCACCTACTCCAAAATATTAAACTAGACCTTTACTCTGAATAAGAGCCTATCTTGTATGCCCCCCAACACCCTGTACATACAGATTGCCCACATTAATCCAGACCTTCACCCTGAATAGGAGCCTATTCAGGGTGACCGGGTGGTCCGGTTTAAAGAAGAACATCAGGGGAGGTTAAAACCTCCCCCAAACCTCACCGATCTGCCCCCCCTCTCCGGTCTTACACTAGGGCATTATTTACTCACCTCGCCGGGGGATCCATCTTCTGGGTCCTTTGGATTCCAGTCGACCTTCAGACGGACAGTACCATCTTGCATCCCATCAGGCACTGCGCCCGGCACCCGATCTTGCGCCTGCGCAGTGCCCATGAATAAGATGCAATGGAGCCACCTGAAAGGCTAAGGCCTTGCTTGTCAGTTAGGGATGGCTAGGCGGACGGCAGGGTGAGGATTGGGCCCTGAAGCAGCTGGATGCCCATCCAAAAGGTAAGTAGGGGCCGATGGACGGGGAATCGGCCCCTTTTTATTTTAGGTCTGTTGTTCCTCTTTAGTGAATCTTTCTGTGAGGCTTCCTCGACGGCTTATTGGGGGGGGGGGGGAGGGGGGGGTGCAAATGCTCAAATGCTGGTGAATAAAGAATGCAGCCCCCTGACAGCCAGCATGGGATCAAGCTAATTCAACTCCTTGGCTGTAATGTCCATTTTATATCAGTGTGGTATGGTCGCATAGTGCACCGCTGCTCTGCATTGAAGCTGGACTGGAAGCATAGAGTTTCTCAAAGGTCTATGTATTAAAAAGATGCCTATTTGTTTTTTTAGGATTTTAGTGACAATCCTTCTTGTGACCAAATGGACCTAGACAGGACCCATATGTTATTCTGTGTGTACTCTTGCATTGATTCTTTTTCTGAGAGTGCGCAAACCAAACCTACTAATAATGTTATTATGCCCCTCTTACTTCCCCCACGCAGCATGCTTCCTTCCTTCCCACATAATGCCCCCATATATCTTTTGCATTATACCTTCTAGTGGGTTGAAGGCCGGGGGCCACACCAGGTGGCTCCAATCACCCCAGGTAGTTATATACCAAATGTTCGCTCCATAAGACGCACTCATTTAGAGTAGGGAATTAGGAAAAAAGATATTCCCACCATGACTGGCATTATGCAGCATCCCACCCCATTACAGGCAGTGTGCGGCATCCCCATTGCAATCTGTGTGCGCCCTCCCATATTGTGTGTGTGTGAGGAGAGAGCTCAATGGAGGACTTGCGGGCAGGAGGAAGCGGTTAACTTTTCTTTCTCAAAGGTCTATATATTGAAAATAGCCTGTTTGTTTTATAGAATTTAGTGACAATCCTCCCTGAGACCAAATGGACCTAGACAGGACCCATATAAGTTACTGTGTGTGTACTTGCATTGAATCCTTTTCTGAGGGTGAACAAACCTACTAATAATGTTATTGTGCCCCTCTTACTTCCCTCACGGCAGCATGTTTCCTTCCTTCCCCACATAATGCTCCCATATATCTGTTGCATTTTCCCTTTTTTTGGGTTGGAGGCCGGGAGACACATCAGGTGGCTCCAAACACTCCAGGTAGTTATTTACAGAATTTTTCGCTACATAAGATGCACTCAGGATTTAGAGTAGGGAAATAAGAAAAAAGTTATTCCCACCATGACTGTCATTGAGCATCATCCCACCCTATTACAGGCAGGTTGCAGGCTGCATCCCCCATTGCAATCTGTGTTCGCCCCCCCATATCGCATGTGTGCAGAGGGAGCTCAATGGAGGACCGACGGGCAGGAGGAAGCAGTTAAACTTTTCTACAAACTTTCTTTCTCAAAGGCATTATACCTTCTCTTGGGTTTAAGGCTGGGAGACACATCAGATGGCTCCAACCAAAACGTCGCTCCATAAGACGCACCCGAGATTTAGTGGAGGGAAATAAGAAAAAAAAATATTTGTATGTATTGACAAAAATGCCTGTTTGTTTTTTTAGGATTTTAGTGACAATCCTTCCTGAGACCAAATGCTCTCCATGGGACATGGTCCAAGACAAGCTTGATGATCCTGACCTCCCATCAGTGGAAAGTCCTTGTGAACTGAAGCAGCCTGAGCCTTCTCCTTTCTCTTCTAAGAGGACAATGTTTGAAACAGAAGAGGTAACAGTACAGAAGGGCTGATCGAGATGTGTTGAACTTTTTTTTTCTGGTTCCAGTGTTCCTTTTACATGTTGCCTACTGTGGCTCTCTTGTGCCTACAGATGGTAATTCCTGCTGACCCAGAGGAAATGGCCGACTTCCAGCGAGTGGCCCTAGAATCCTCTCAGTATACGCTTGAGGTGACTCTTCCCCGGGCTCACGTGTTCCTTCCCAGCAAAGATGTATATGAAAACCTATACAACAGGTACATTTAACATTACCAAAATGTGTATTGAAATGCTCCTGTCCTTCCACCACACCATCTTATTACCGCATTCATATGTAACACAAGCTATCAATACACATGCTGTTTGCTATAACCAGACCTTCACCCTCAATGAAAGCCTATCCTGTATGTTTCCCCCCCAACCTGTACATACAGATTGCCCACATTAAATATCCTACCTGCACCTAGTGCGTTTTTTTGAGCCTTTTAACATCCAAGATGGCGGCCTGTGGAGTCTCGGGCTGCCTGCAGACAGGAAGTATCTTCTGACTGTGTTGCTCTGCATTCTGCTTTCCTTTTCCTGACCCCAGCACTGCTCAGTCTGTGCAAAGCACAGCTATAACCTGCCCCTCTGTACCTTTCACCCCTCTCCTCAATATGTGATGCTTCTGCGACAAGATGGCGGTGCCCATATCCTAGCGTCCTGAACAGAGTTGAAGCCCAGCGGGGGAACGAATAATAAGGAAGCAACCAAAAACTTAAAATATATTTTAGATGCTGGTAAATAGTTTAAGGGTTTGGGCTTTTCATTAAATGATGTTGAATGTCCGGTTTAGTTTTAGTATAGGAGAAGGCTTGGTAGGAAAATATTGGCTGTTTGCTGATGATACAAAGGTTAGTAATAGGATGGATATTCCTGGAGGCGTCTGAAACATGGAAAATGATTTAGCTTTACTGGATAAATGGTCAAAACTGTGGAAACTAGAGTTTAATGTCTCTAAATGTAAAATCATGCACTTGGGTAGAAGGAATCCCTGCTCTGAGTACCGTATGGGCAGCACTGTGTTATCCAGGACCTCGGAGGAGAGAGATTTAGGGATACTGATTACTGATAGCTGCAAGATGAGTGGACAGTGTAGCCAGGCAGTGGGAAAAGCAAGCAGGATGCTCGGCTGCATAGCTCGAGGCATCACCAGTAAGAAGAGGGAGGTTGTGATGCCACTGTATAGAGCCCTGGTGAGGCCACAGCTAGAATACTGTGTGCAGTTCTGGAGACCTTACCTACAAAAAGACATTATTCAAATAGAACGTGTCCAAAGGCCGGAAACAGAAATGGTAGAAGGACTTGAACTTAAAACTTATCAGGAGAGACTTAAAGAACTTAATTTGTACAGTTTGGAAAAAAGAAGGGAGAGGGGGACATGATGGAGACCTTTATATATGTGAGAGGATTCAATAAGGTTCAGGAGGGAAGTGTTTTTAAGAAGAAACTTAATGATAGAACAAGGGGCACAACCTGAAGCTGGTTGGAGATCAGGAGCAAATTTTATGTTACAGAAAGAGTGGTAGATGCGGGGAACTAACTTCCAGCAGAGGTAGTTGAAAAATTGTCAGTCAGTGAATTTAAACATGCCTGGGATAAGCCTCCATCTATCCTAAGATAAAGAGAACATACAGTATACACATAAGGGCAGACTAGATGGACCGTATGGTCTCCATCTACCATCACCCTTTTGTTTCTATATGTGTTTCATATGCAAAAACTTGTCCCATCAGTCCCATATCTTCATATCTCCAATCCCCAACCCATCCAAACTTGTAAGGAATTTCGCCTTTTATCTCTGTCTAAGCTTCTTAGGATACTGGAGTCCACTGCGTTCCTCTAAGCCAGGTTCAGAAATCGCACATCAACAACAGAGCTTAGTTTGTAAGTGGTAAAATATATTGAGTGAGTTTCAAGAGCAATCCAAAAATGTTTGTACGTAAGATAGCGCCCAACGTTTCTAGTCCATCAATAGGACTTTCGGCAGACGGTCTGCCCCTGAGCAAAAGTCCTATTGATGGACTAGAGACGTTGGGCGCTATCTTATTTCTGCCTGAGACGGCAGCCACTTACTATGCTTTGACGGTCACCTTGCTTTGTCTGTTAGAATGTAAAGTGTTGTTTTGTTGTTATATAGGGATAGGTAATTAATGTACTCTGCTGCCACCCATTGGCCTTCTGCAGTTATTTCTGAAACAAATTCTTAAAGAGGAACATTGTCTAAAAGACTCCAGGGCCGTCTGAATTCCACTCCTTGGGGCATCCTGAACTGGGATACCCCGCTGTGTAAAACCCCTCAGAAGCCCAATTTCACTCACCTCGTCCCAGAGCCCTCGCCGTGTCTCTGTGCCGGTGCTGCATCCTGGCTCACCTCTAGCCGTGTGCAACAGCTAGGAGGTGCGCGGGGGATGTGGCCTGCCGGCGCACTCGGCTCCCTTCGACGCTGCTTAGTCATAAGCGGAGCAGATTGAAAACCAGAGCGCTGATTGGTTGAACAAGCCACCCATCCAATCGGCACACTCGTTCTCATCCAAGTCTGCATAGTGGCAGCGACGGGAAGGTGAGTGGCTTAGGGGCATACACACAGTGGGGAGAGCAATTATAGTTCAGCAAGTCCGCACACCAAAGAGTAATGGTTTCAGATATATGGGTGCAAAATTCATTTCAAAAGATCCTTTCCCCAATAGGATCAAACAAATCATATCAATAACATTGAAAAAAATGCACACCGTACTACTGCGGGTTGTGATTTGCAAAAAGTGTATTTTTAGAGAAAGATACATAGTCAAAACAACATGTCCACAATAGTTCTATATACAGTATAATACAATAATCGCCAGTAATAGAAATCAGGTTAACCACAGTTAACATAAATCATATATGAAGTAGTACACAACAGTCGCCACTAGGTGGCATTAGTACCCAATTCCAGTTCACAGAACTAGCAAGAGAGTTTGCAAATAAAGCGTATTCCTCACTTGGAGGAGCAGCAAAGGTAATTCATAGAAAGCGTCACCAGGTGGCGCCAGATAACAGAATGGAGATGCATATATGATTACATGGGAGCGTGGCATAAACAGATCAAAATAGACAGAGCAATAGATACACAACCCGACTGGGCATCAAAACAAGATTTCAAATAGAAGTGATACGTTACAGCGTAAGCAGAAAGTACCCGACGTTTCAGACCGTGAAGGTCTTTCCTCAGGGGGAGAGAAAGCGGCGATGGGATACACACAGTGGGGCATCCCAATTCCCGATGCCCCCACTGAGAAGAACACCACCTCGAAAAGTGAAAATCTGGTTGGTTTGTTCCTTTTTAAAGGGACTCTGTAGGCAAAGATCATAAACTGTCGTTCAGCAGCTCACCTCATCATGGCTGCGCTCTCCCATCCTGTCAGAACACAGCTGCTCCTGGAAGTAGAACAACAAGGCAAAGAGCTGTGGCACACCCCCTGAATTCATTTGCCATAGACCACCAATTATA
Source organism: Gastrophryne carolinensis (assembly GCA_027917425.1). NCBI lineage: Eukaryota > Metazoa > Chordata > Amphibia > Anura > Microhylidae > Gastrophryne > Gastrophryne carolinensis. The sequence goes on along the minus strand of CM051241.1, from coordinate 168,643,721 downwards.
GGGCTAAGCTGGTTGTCTAGAGCTCTGCATCATCAGACTGTGGACAGTGGAAGAGAGGGAGAACAGCCAGGGTGATGAGAATGCCTGTCTTACTGACCCCGCCCATTATGCTGATTATTATGCGGCATTGCATTTTGGGCCCATGCCCTATATTTAACAATATAAATCATAAGGTGAAACTGTAAGCCCCAATATCAATGGAAAACAGTTTAGGACAGCGCCAAACATAGCCTGATGCAATGGCCTAACAATTGCTTTTGCCTTCTGTACCCCTTTAATGTTTAGCATAAGTTCTGTATACAGCTAACCATACTGTTTTCTTCCATCAAATACTGGCAATTGTATAGTGTCTCTGTGTTTTTTCCACTGTTCAGTCTGTTATCATCCTTTTATTTTTTTCCTATGTTGCTCTTGAAACTCGCACAATATATTTTACCACTTGCAAATTAATTATTGTTGTTGGTGTGCAATTTCTGAACCTTTACTTTTTTGTTTTGTGATGTTCTAAAGTGGACCTAGAGGGGAAAAAGTTCCTGGTTTAAATTTGCACCCATCTTTTTCTGAGGGCGTACAAACCTACTAATAATGTTATTGTGCCCCTCTTACTTTCCCCACAGCAGCATGCTTCCTTCATTCCCACATTATGCTCCCATATATATATGCTGCATTACACCTTCTCTTGGGTTTGACCATCATGTGGCTCCAAACGCCCCAGGCTGTTGCATAACTATATTCTTGGTGTGCCACACACCCCGCTTCACTTCTTAAATATTCATCCATTAATGGGTTAATCCACCGCCAGGTGACATAGTGCAGAGAGGAAGTCTTGTAACGAGCCCCCTTCCGGCCTATATATACCTGGTACCTCCCTTCAATCACCAGTATTTTTTCTCTCTGCTTGCTGACAAGTCAGAAGATGGAAGTCTCCTGCTTACAGGTAGGCCGGGGTATTCTTACCCCGCCACCCCCCTTTTGGTCTATTTCTGCCCGGTTTGAGTTTGTATACCTTTATGGTGGAATGGAAGCCTCCCAGCCTAGGCTGCTCACCGGGCAAATGGTAGATGGCACTTTAAGTGCCTAGGAGCTTATCTCCTACCGCTCGACCTCATGCGTGGGGCAATGCGGCTATCCGGCATGGTGATCCGGAAATGGGATGCCCCTGTCCCGAGGGTCCCCGTAGCCCCTTTCTCTCCCGTTACGATCCCTTCTCCCTTCACTGGGGGGGGGGTGTGAGGGTGTGCTTTAAGTATGTGTGTTTCACTTGTATCACTTTATTTCAACATGTGTGTGTGTTCATGATTATGCATTCACTGTTATTCAGCATGTGTATTCTTTTGGTTTTGGTCTGCTTGAAGGGCAGGCTGCGCTGGGTAGGGTCTGGCCACTTTTCTTGGCAGACTGTTGCTTTGTGGCCCCTACCCCCTCCCCCCTCCCCTCTCCCCTCTTCCCCGCCTGGCATTTTATGTATTCTTTAGGCTGCGCCATGCGGTCTTTATCCTCCTCCCTCCCCCGCCTGGGCGCACGTGAAGTGGCCCATCTGAGAGTGATTTCCAGCTGATTGGCGTAGGGGGGGGCGGGTCCCGCTGACGCGGCGTCGGGGGCGCGGCGCCGACGTCATGCGGCGTCTTGCGGCAGGCCCAGCGTTACTTCCTTTCAAAAGCAGGAAGTCGCGTGGGCGCGCGGCCGCACTTAGTCTTCCGTGCTGGCTGCTGGCTGCAGTCTTGCTCCGGCTGCTGCCTTCGCTGACCAGGTAAGCGGCCCCACTCGTTGGGGCCGTTAAGTGGGGAATGCATTTCCTTGCAGTGATATAGTGGGGAGTCATTTTTTATTAAGGGGGCGTGATTTGGCTCTTATTTAAAGGCACTTTGGTGCCATGCTTACATGTTTTTTTATACACATGTGAGGATCTGATGGTTTTTCTTTTCCTTGCAGATCCTGGGATCGCTGCTTATGGTGGCCCTCCGGCTCTATGTGCCTGGCTAATTATTGGGATATCTATTTAATGTATATATACATAGACTATATATAAATGTATATATATAGTTTATTAAAGGGGACCTTAACTTAAAAAAAAAAAAAAAAAATCCTCCCTTCCGGGACATTACTAATAAAGGGGCATCCCGGGTTGGCTTATGCCTTAAAAGTCCCAAGTATTGCGAATACCATAAATCACCATATGGAGGCTTCCGTAATTTCCGGAAACGGTTCTGCTGAGCCGTTCGGGGGGTGCGTAGGTTGTGGGGTTCCACTCCCAGCTGATGATGTCTTTATTTGCATCCCTTGTGCAAAACAGACTATTGCGCGCCAGTCCGTTGCTTCGGCTGCGGGTCCATCGCATCCTTCATCATCTCCTACCTCTCCCTCCCTGTTCCGGACCCCGCATGACACTGTCAAAAGTGGGGATTCGCATTCCGAGGCGGCAGCTCAGCCCAGCCCCCGGAAAGTAATGCCCGTTAAAGCAGCGTTAAAGGCCGCTGCAAAACGAAGGCACCTGACTCCGGTACCTTCGGCTCCACAGGACGAGTTTTGTGAACCTGTGGAATGGTCCGATGGATCCCCGGACGAGAATGTATTCCCGTCGGAGTCAGATGAGCCCACAGGTCAGCTTGTGGCTGATGAGATTGGCGATTGGTCAGAGGGGGTTGTTTTTGACACCCCCTCTATTCTGGCTCAAATTTTTAAAATTTTGAGTTTAGATACGCCTGAGGCGGCCGCCCCGCCAAAGGGTCAGTTGTTTAAAGAGCCTCAGCCGCGTTTGGTTTTTCCCAGACAACACCACTTTGAGAGGGTGGTTCTTAAGGAATGGGAACATCCCACGCGGTTATCTGGAATTCCTTCCAGTTGGGAAAAGCGTTATCCTTTTCCACCAGAATTGGTGAAGCTTTGGTCTGTCCCTCCTGACGTCGATACCCCTGTACTAGGGCTCTCCAGCTCGGCTATGGTACAGTCTGCTGAGACCACTGTCCCTAAAGATGGGGAAGATCGTCGGATTGACCAATACGCTCGACATGGTTTTATCTATTCCGGGTCAGCGTTGCGCCCGGTATGTGCTTCAGCCCTTCTTCTATTGGCAATTAAGTCCTTAATTCAGGGGCTATATGAGGATCTTAATCCCGCTTGCAAACAGTTCACTGCGCTTAAGCAGTGTGAATCTTTTGTGGCTTATGTCCTGGCCGCTCAGGACGATGCGCTGACTATGAGTAGCAAGGCAGCAGCTATGCTGGTGGCTATTCGCAGGTCAGTATGGCTGCGTCAGTGGTCAGCGGACACGGCTTCCAAAAAGGTGCTCACAGCTCTCCCCTTTTTGGGGTTGCGTCTGTTCGGGGAGAAAATTGATTCAGTCGCAAAGGGTGGTAAGATGCCACAACGCAAGAGGCCTCGTGGTTCCTTTAGGGGGGCAAGTTCCGGTAGGCCTTCCTTTCGAGGATTCAGAGCGGGCAGGGGTGCTTCCTTTCCCGCTACCAGTGGCGCAGGTTGGACTCGGGGGAGGGGCCGTGGCCGGCCCACTCAGTCCTGGGGCACCAAGCCCAAACCTGCTGATAAGCTCACTCAGCAATGAGGGGCTGCCCTCACCCGTGCGGGTGGGGGGACTATTGCGACACTTCTACCAGATTTGGAACCAAGTGGTTCCAGGCAGATGGATCCAGGAGGTAGTGTCGCCCGGTTACGACCTGGAATTCGAGTCTCGCCCTCCTTCACGGTCCATTCATGGGTCGGTTCATCCCGGCCTGAACTCTCATCAAAACAGAGTGTGTCTTTCTTTTGCCCAAATTCACACGAGAACGCTTCAGCTATTTCTGTTAGCGTGTTAGGACCAGCAACCTCAGTCGCTGGATCAGTCCTTCCAGTTGTCCTCCCGTGTACGGCAGTCCCTCCTGTGGTGGTTGGTCTCGACCAATCTTGTGTAGGGCAGGTCTTTCCTGACCCCCCTTTGGAAAATTGTCACCACGGACGCCAGTCTGTCGGAATGGGGCAAATTCTGGAAGGAGCTGCGGTTTCAGGGGCAGTGGAGACCTTAAAGGCCCCACTTACCCATCAATATTCTGAATCTGAGAACCATCCGTCAGGTGCTTGCTCTCCTGACTCAGTACGTTCTGGGCCTTCTGGTCCAGATGTGTTCAGACAATCGATCAGCGGTTGCTTACGTTGGTCTTCAGGGAAGGACGCGCAGTCTGAGTACTCTCAGAGAAGTGTCCCTGATCCGGACCTGGGCAGTGTTCCATGTTCCCTGTCTCTCGGCGGTTTACGTTCCAGAGGTGATGAAACAGGTAGCGGGCCGGTTGAGCAAGGGCTCTCCCCGTCTGGAAGAATAGGCTCTCCATCCTCGGGTGGTTCGCTTACTGTGTCTCCAATGGGAGACCCCGGAGGTGGACCTGTTGGCCCCTCATCACTATCGCAGGCTCCCGAACTTCGTGTCGCTCTCCCAGGATCCTCTGGCTCTGGCAGTGGACGCCATGTCCCTGATCTGGGGAGCTCTGGGATTTCTATACCTGTTTCCTCCGATGCCCATGCTGGGCAGGGTTCTTCAGAAGTTGGCTCTGGAAAAGGTGTACGCCGTTCTCGTGGCCCCAAGGTGGCCAAGACGAGTAAGGTTCGCAGACATCGTTCGGCTGGCAGTGGTCCAGTTCGTTCTGCCTCTTCGGCCCGATCTGCTCACTCAGGGGCAATTGTGTTGCCCCAATTTACCAGCGCTGGGTTTGATGGCCTGGCTGCTGAAACCTCCATCCTGAAGGAGGAGGGTCTTTCTGATTCTGTCATTAGGACTCTGATCAGTGCCCTGAAGAGGTCTTCTTCCATCACCTACTATAGGACTTGGAAAACCTATATCGCTTGGTGTGAGATAAGATCTTTTCCTTGTAGGGTCTTTTCGGTCTCCAGGGTTCTGGAGTTTTTACAATCAGGGCTGGACTCTGGTCTCCAGCTTAGTACGTTGAAAGGGCAGGTCTCTGCCTTATCTATCTTTTTTCAGAAGCGTGTTGCGCTTAAACCTTTAGTTAAAACTTTTTTCCAGGGGGTTACGCATGTGCGGCCTCCCAGGAAACCATTACTCCCGGTTTGGGATTTGAATTTGGTTCTTTCGGCTCTTCAGGCTCTTCCTTTTGAGCCTTTGCAAGATATTGCTTTGTCTACCCTGACTCAGAAGATTGTCTTCTTGGTAGCTATCACTTCTGTCCGGCGTGTCTCAGAGTTGGCGGCCTTAACTATCCAGGCGCCTTACTTTGAGAGGCATCTGGATAAAGTGGTCTTTCGGTTCAAGCCAGACTTTCTTCCTAAGGTTGTTTCTGCTTTTCATTTGAATCAAGATATTGTTCTTCCCTCCTTGTGTCCTAATCCTAAGAATGACAAAGAGAGGGTTTTGCATTGTTTGGATGTAGTACGCTGTGTTAAGTACTACTTGATTATCACGTCTCCTTTTCGTAGGACGGATTCCTTTTTTGTTGTGCCCCATGGGCCTAAGAAGGGTTTGGCACCAGCCAAATCTGCCATTAGCAAGTGGATACGTCAGGCCGTTACTGCGGCCTATTCGGCTAAGGGAAGAGTTCCCCCTTTTCGTATCACTGCTCATTCCACTCGCGCTGTCGGGGCGTCTTGGGCATTTCAGCACCAAGCTTCTGTTGAACAGGTTTGTAAGGCCGCCACTTGGTCTTCTGTTCACACTTTTTCTAAGTTTTACAAAGTTGATGTGCGGGCCTCAGCGGATGCTGTTTTTGGCCGCAAAGTTCTGCAGACTGCAGTCATTTAAAGTGGACCAACACCCACGGGTGATCGGCCCGGGAATCTATAAGATTCCCGGGCCGATCACCTCCCACCCCGCGGGACATCCGAGATCGGGATGTCCCGCGGGGTGAAACCCCCCCCAAACACCCCAACTCACCTACCTTATCTTCGGCGGCCGGCCGCCGCCGCCTCCCTCGCGCCCCTGTAGGCGTGCGCGCCTCCGCGCCGGCCGTCTGCGAATGGCCGGCGCGGGGGCGCGCGCGTTCAAAGTGACGCGAGGGAGGCGGCGGCGGCCGCCGCCGCTTAGACGTTCAAGATCTTCCCTTGTACGTCGGCGCTGGGAGCGGGGAGAGGTGAGTTTTTCGGGGGGTTAGGGGGGGTTTCACACAGCGGGGCACCCCGATCGGGGGTGCCCCACCGAAGTGGACCAAGACCCAGGATAGTCAAAATCCTGGGTGTTGGTCCACTTTAAGTTATGCTTCACCTGGCCTTGAGATGCCCTTCCCTTGTGGACACTGCTTTTGGATGTCCCATTAATGGATGAATATTTAAGAAGTGAAGCGGGGTGTGTGGCACACCAAGAATAATACCATTTTGTGAGTACTCGCCTGAAAAATGGATATTGTTGGTGTGCCACACACCCCGCTTCACCCCCACCCTTTTCGGTATTACCGAAGCATTTATATGGTGAAGCCCTTTTTTATTTATATCAAAATTGATTTTTGAAGTTACCGGTGGAATACTGGTACCTTGTCTTTCTGCTTTTTAAATATACTGGTGATTGAAGGGAGGTACCAGGTATATATAGGCCGGAAGGGGGCTCGTTACAAGACTTCCTCTCTGCACTACGTCACCTGGCAGTGGATTAACCCATTAATGGATGAATATTGTGAATAGTGAAGCGGGGTGTGTGGCACACCAACAATATCCATTTTTCAGGTGAGTACTCACAAAATGGTATTTTTCTTTTCACTCCATAAGATGCACATGGCCATAAGACACACTCAGGATTTAGAAGAGGCAAATAAGAAAATAAATAGTCCCACCATAACTGCAGCATCCCACCCCATTACAGGCAGTGTGTGGCACCCCCCGTTGCAATCTGTGTGCACCTGCCCCCCCCCCCTTCCTATCGCGTGTTTGAGGAGGGAGCTCAGTGGGGGACCTGTGGGCAGGCGAAAACAGTTAAACTTACACGTGCTGCCTGCCGATCCTCTAATGCCCCACCACCACAGACGCACACACAGAGCCACTAAACGCGTTCCGGCTTCAGGTGGTCGGCTTAGCCTATTTACGGCTTTTGTTTGATGAATGGATATGGGTATGCATAGGCCAACCCACCCGTCTGGGCCAGGGACCCAACCACAGGCCTTCCCCCTGTCAGCCAGCCAGCCATGGCAACAAATGACATCAGCACATCACACAGAACTCCGGCAGCCATAGCTGTATCCTCATTCAGCAGAGCGCTGCATGCCATGGCAGGTACCAGTCATGTGGAGTGCGTGTGTTTAAAGGAGCTGCGAAGAGAAAGTTGAGTTTTTTTCCCCTGTGCATGTTTAAATGTATGAATGATCAAAAGTGGACCAAAACCCAGGATTTTGACTATCCTGGGTTTTGGTCCTTTCCCGTGGGGCACCCCGATCAGGGATGCCCTGCTTCGTGAAACCCCCCAGATCGCCGAGCGCAACTCGCCTCTTCCCAATCCTACGGCACATGCAAGGTCGCTTGTCCAATCAGCGCCGTCTCGGATCCACTGACGTCACTTCGTCTAAGGCAAGAGGCTCATAGCGCGCTGGTGGCTGCATCACCTGCTACCCTCTAATAGAGAGCATGCCCGTGCCAGCCATTCACAAATGACTGGCACACGCCCTGCTAGAGGGATAGTTGGGATGTGGTTGGCGCATGCGCCGTTGGACCGGGAAAGAAGGTAAGTGTATGGGGTGACCTGGGGGTTTCACACAGTGGGGTATCCCGATTTTGGATGCCTCAGGGGGGAGGGAATCGGTCAGCCTGGGAATCTTATAGATTGCCCCCCCCCACCCCCACCACAGACACACATAGCACCACTGATCGCATTCCTGCTTCTGGTGGTAGGTGTAGCCTATTTACGGCTGGTGTTTCATGAATAGATATGGATGCGCATAAGCCACCCCCACCCGTCGGAGCCAGTTACCCAATCAGAGGCCTTCTCCCTGTCTGCCAGCCAGCCAGCCATGGCAACAAATGATGTCAGCACATCACCTTTCACATCATCGTTCAGCAGAGCGCCACATGCCATGGCAGGTACCAGTCATGCTGAGTACTTTTAACTTTACATGTCTAAAGGAGCCACGGAAACCGCTAATGACTGAAGAGAAAGTTGAGTTTTTTTTCTGGCTGTGCATATTTAAATCAGTGAATGATTTAAGCAACAGCTAGAGTATCATTCATCACATTGGGGTCAATTCAGAGCCAGGTGAGAACTTGAGAACAGCCTTTCACTTCCATTGTCTACTGGGTGTAACTTTTCTCCTGGCTCTAAACCGGCCCCAAGGTAGACCATGAAATTCAATGGCAATTTTCTTTCCTAAAAAATAAGTGCGTTTTCTCACCAGACTCTGAATCGACCCCTATTGTTTTTGCTTTAGTTCACACCCTGATCCCAAGGTTCTCTGGTTATACTTGACACTGTGTACTTTTTATATGATGTGCTGTATATTTACATGCCCTCTACCTTTTATTAGGTTATGCAATGATCTCCTAATGTGGGAGCCCATGGTTGTCTTCCAAGCCCCTATGACCGATACCTTGTTCCCCGATGAGACCCTCTCCAAGTCTGCATATCAGCCGGACACCTTCCGCATGTGTAAATCTGCTTTTAGACTAGGTAAGCTTGTGAACTCTCAGTTTAAGATTTAACTACTTTGTGCAGAAGTGGGTCAGAAGGATAATGAAACCTATCTGTACCTTTTACAGCTATTGAAAGAAATAGTGTTAATATGCAGAGTAAAAGTATCTGGGCCCCATAGACCGAAGATCAACTGCAGACCAACTTCGCCTAGTACATTGACAGACTGGGTGTGTTCTCCTTGCCTTAAAGCGGAACAAAACCCACCAGCGGTCGGCCCAGAATCTAAAAGACTCAAGAGCTGGCTGCTGGCTTTCGCCCAGGGCAGCCCTAATTGGGATGTCTTGCTGTGTGAAACCACCCAGGGCGCCTTTCCTCTGTCCAGCCGCATGCGCAGGCTCTCGTCCAATCAGAGAACTGACATAATGGCTGGCTCTGATTGATTACTATGAGGAGCGAGAGCGGGCGCATCCCCACATCCTCTGGCTGTGTGCTTGCTCACATCCTAGCCATTCAGAAGCGCACGGCCGCTCTCGCTCCCCATTCACTCTAACCAGAGCCGCTCACCGAATTCCGTCACTTCAGCGGGCGGCTCTGATTGGGCGGGAGCCCTCACAGGCGCCATTGGCCTGGGAAGAGGTGAGTCTGAATGCGGCAATGGCGGGGGGGAGGGGGGTTTCACACAGTGAGGCGTCCCAATGCCGGATCCTTGGGGCACACAGAACAAAACCCGGAAAAGTGGAAATCCCGGTTTTGTGTTCCGCTTCAACGCATCTCCGCATCCTCTGGCTGTGTGCGCGCTTATACCCTAGCCATTCAGATGGGCTGGGGAGCAGGGGATACAGCCACTCTCGCTCCCCTTTCACTCTAATCAAAGTTGCTTGCTGAATTACTTCACTTCAGCAGACGGCACTGATTGGATGGGAACCCTCACAGTCGCTATTGCCCCGGCGGCAATGGTGGGGGTTTCACACACTGAGGCATCCCAATGCCGGATCCCCGGGGCAAACAGAACAAAACCCGTAAAAGTGGAAATCCCGGGTGTTGTGTTCTGCTTTAATGCATACCCGCTTTCTCTCCCCATTCACTCTAATCAGAGCCGCTCACTGAATTACGTCACTTCAGCGTGCGGCTCTGGTGGTGGTGGTTTCACATAGTGGGCAGGAACATAACCTGGAAGATGGAAATTCCAGGATTTGTTAAGCTTTAATCTGCGAGGGAGCCTGGTCTATTGTAACTGATGGAAGGAACATGTGCAGTCATAAAAGGATCACCTGTCTTGGGGTCAGTTTATGTTTTTATATTTTTTTATATTTTAACCTGAAGTATACATTTAAAGTGGACCAAAACCCAGGATAGTCAAAAGTTTAAACTATCCTGGATTTTGTTCCTTTCCGCGGGGGTGCCCCGCTGTGTGACCCCCCCCCTCACGGAGTGTCTAAGAACAGCGGCTCTAACGTCCACATCCTCTGCCTCCCTCTAACAGGGAAGCGCGCCGGTCACTCACAAATGCCTGGCACGGTCGCACGCACTGCTAGAGGGAAGCGGTGGATGTGGCCTTAAGAGCCACTGCTCTTGGGTGAGTTGGCTGCAGCGATGTGGGGGGGTGTTTCACACAGCGGGCCACTTCCGATCAGGGTGCCCCCGGGGAAAGGAACAAAACCCAGCATAGTAAAAATCCTGGATTTTGGTCCACTTTAGAGGAAAGGCATATTTTGCTGGATCTTTTAATCAGCCCCCGGACCAGAGTCGCCATTGCTGTTGAAAGCTTCCTTACTCGCCAAACGCCTCTCCTGCCAGCTTTGCCATCCTTACAGGGGCCTTACATATTTATGTAGAGTCTGGCACCACTAGATTGCGCCAGGCTAGGCCATGGCACCAGTTTATAGTAATGAGTATCTGTCTTTTTTTCCTGCTACAAACGCACATCTGGAAGCCAGATGTGAGGGATCTGGCACATAGAGCCATGCAGAGACTTTACAGGAGCACTATCGCGAAAAAATGGCCCAATGATAATGTGACAGACTCTCTGCCCTTTGGACTTTACATAGGTTCATTACTTTCATTTTCTTAAGCATGTTACAGACTGCCATTGTGTTGATTGATTACGTCACAGACAATGGCATTGTTCTGATTGATTGTGTTACAGACTGCCATTGTTCTGATTGATTGTGTTACAGACGTCTATTGTGTTGCTGATTGCGTCACCGGCAGAGTTGAGGGATTGTGTGCCCTGCTCCCATTGGTTTGTGTATTTGTCATGCAGTCCTCCATCAGGTCCATGGGGGAGGTCCCCTTGCATGGAGGCTTGCATATAAGGCCCAGTGTGGCACTAATAAAGTTAAGTTCATCTTCACCCTCAATACTGAGTTCTGTCTCTTATTGGGGGAAACGCTATATTACAATTCCCTAGCCCTTGTAAGGGCTGTTCCTGTTCCCTCACGGACGACTCTGGGATTCCTGCAGCACCTCTCACCATTGGGAAAAGGACGTCTCTGGCGGGGAAGCCCTCCGGCGATAAGGGTTATCGCTACAATTGGTGGCAAGCAGCGGGATGGTCCTTTCTACCCAGAGAGAGTGCTACTCTGATGGAGAGTCAGTATGACAAGTTGAAAAGGCGGACCCTGAAGGATCTACTCGAGAGCTGGGGAAGGTCAGCTAGCAACCGCCCACGTCAGGAACTGATAGCCGAGCTGATCGAAATGGATCGTGCAGCAGTGAGGACCGAAACCAATATAGAGATCGATGAAGACGCTGCTCTCGTTCAAGCGGTTCGGAACAGATTGTCGGTCTATGGCCCGAATCCATCACAGGAACTGATCGACCGAGTCTTCGCCGCAGCGGAGGCAGAGGCCAGTAAGCGAAGGGAAGATCGGCGACTCTCAACCCAGCAGCCTCTCAGCCTCAGTTACACTGGGGGGAGAAAGATTCCATTTGCAGCATTTAAGTCCTTCCAGGAAAGTGACGACGAGATTGACGGATTATTCTAAGTATGTCACACACCCCACTTCAATCATTAATTATTACACTTGGGTAACTCCACCAGCAGGTGGCGACGTGCAGAGAAGTAATGAAAAACGAGCCCCTCCTGGTCTATACACTCCTGGTACCTCTCACTCATTCCCCAGTTTTTCTTCTCTGCAAGATGGCGACAAGACAGAAGAAAGAAGTCTCCTGCTTGCAGGTAGCCGGGGTATCACCCCGGCCCCCCCCCCCCCCCCAGGTCTATTTCTGCCCGGCTCTTTTTGTGTTTATCCCCTTGTTTAATGGCAGCCTCCCAGCTTAGGCTGTAGGCCGGGCAAGGGTAGATGGCACTTATGGTGCCTAGGAGATTAGCTCCTCCGCTCGACCCTATATTATGGGGCATAGCGGTGTTCCGGTTGGTGATCCGGACGTGGGATGCCCCAGCCCTTATATCCCCAGTAGCTTGGTCTTTTACTTTACTTCATGTTTGTGTGTTTTTTTGTGTGTTTGTGTGGGCAGGGACGAGTGGTCTGTGGCTGGCTGTCTGTCTCTGCGAGTGATTCATGCTTGGGGGGGCTCCCTGAGCCCCTGTGTTTGTGACTTGGTCGATTTGGACGGGCGCCATGTCGGGCGCCCGTCGTTTGACTGGGATCCTGGTCTGCAGCTTAGTACAAGGTAGGATTAAGGGGTGAGGTAACCCCGAAACGCGTTACCTTTGAATGGGGAGCCCAGGATATTCACTCCACACAGGTCATGCTATATTTTAAAATGTTACATTAAATGTTATGTTTTATCACACTTGGTGAGCTGGACCTGCAGCACATTACTGCAGCTTAGTACAGCCTGTCGGCTGGGCCGGGCGGCGCACCGCGCCGCCAGCCCGTAGGCCGTCGATCGCGCTGGGTGCTTTACTGGGGGCGGGACCGGGCGGCATGCGCGCCGCCGGTCCGCCCGACGGCCTCTGCGTGCGCCATTCTTTGTGGCGCCCGCGGCTGGCTGGGACTCAGTGGTGGGCGGGGCTGCGTCTCGCGCGGCCCGCGCCGTGTCTGGTGGGAGGCGGAGGGGCGGGGCCACAGCGGTTCCCGCTTTTCTGCTGGGCCCGCCCCGCGTCCTCTCCGTCTCTCCCTGGCTGGCCGCCATTGCTGTACCTCCCGGAGCTGCGGGATCCAGGTAGGCTCTTCTCGTTTTTAGGCCCTACGGCCGCTATTATAAGGAGGGTGGGGCGGTTAAGCCGGTCTGGGACTCCGGCTATTATATGCTTCAGGGGCCGGGCTCCTGCGGCGGACCTCTGCGCTCTCCTCCACACACCCCCCCCCCCCCCCTCGCTGGGGGCGGTGGCGGGGTTTTTCAGCCAGGCTATGGGCATGTTGGCTGAACTTGTTGTCCATTCTGCATATAGATTTTGTTGGATTGCCTTAAAGCTATGTTTATTTGATTGTTATATGTATCAGGCCCTGTCCCCCTTTTTCTGTTGTCTGGGCCGCCCCTGGCATCTCAGTGTTTCTACTATTGTGTGTTTGCCAGTGTTCTTGTTGTGCTTGAATATGACTGTTGTCTCTTTTCCTTGTTTTTCAGATCCCGGGATTCCTTCCTGCAGGGCTCTCCCGGTCTTATTTACCTGGCTAGTTGGGGGGTGGTCTTATAGTCATTCCTAGGTTGATTGCTAAATTCCCCTGGCCAGGACTGGATATATATATATTTTCATATATATATATATATATATATATATATATATATATATATATATTCACATATCTATTTTTGCTGAATTACTAGAGGGGCATCCCGGGTCGCTTACTGCGTAAATCCCTGGGTTCTGCGAATACCATAAATTTCACCATATGGAGGCTGCCAAAGATACCGGAAATGGTCCTTCGGGACAATCCAGGCTGTGTGGGGGATGTGGGACTCCGCTACCGGGAGATGATGTCATTATTTGTATTCCATGTGCACGGCAGAACATTGAGCGCCAGTCCGGCACCCCGGTGCCTGGTACTTCATCGGCTGCGTCATCTCCCTCCCCTCCCTACCTGTTCCGGACCCCGTGTGACGTTGTCATGGGTGGGGATTCGCAATCTGAGGTGTGCGCCCGTCTGGCCAGCCTCGAGAAAATGTTTTACACCTTGGCCGCTCAGAAGGTTACGGCTAAGCGAAAACATCTGTCTCCGCCTCCGCCGGACTCCGATGCGGAGGTCGTTGAGGATCTGGATTGGCCAGATCGTCCCCTTGAAGAGGGTGAGCTCGTTGAGGAATTAGAGGATCTGGAGGGCCAGCAGTTGCTGGGCACTGAGGGGGACCAGGCTGAAGGTCCCGTTCCTGATACACATTCTATTTTGACCCAAATGTTTGAGGTTTTGGATTTGGATCCTCCTGAAGTTGCTCCTCGGCCTAAGGGCCAGCTTTTTGGGGTGTCCAAGCAGCACTTGGAGTTTCCCAGTCAACAGCATTTCGAGGACATTGTCTTTAAGCAATGGGAGCAACCTACGCATCTCGTAGGGGTACCGCCCCGCTGGGATAGAAAATATCCTTTTCCATCGGATTTGATTAAGCGTTGGGCTGTCCCTCCCGAAGTGGATGCTCCGGTCTTGGGACTGTCTAATACGGCGGTTGTACATTCTCCTGACACGACTTCTCTCAAGGACGGCGAGGATCGCCGGATTGATCAGCTGGCCCGCCATGGTTTTGTCTGTGCGGGTTCAGTATTGAGGCCTGTTTGTGCTTCGGCACTTTTGACGTTGGCAGTTAGGTCTATTGTCAGGGACTTATGTGTGGATCTTGAGCCTACTGGTGATGAGTTTCTTGCTCTTAAGCGTTGTGATTCCTTCTTGTTGTTTATTCTGACCGCTCAGGATGATGCCATGTTGATGTGTGGTAGGGCTACTGCTCTGTTGGTGGCTATTCGCCGCTCTGTGTGGTTGAGGCAGTGGACGGCTGATTTTAATTCTAAAAGATCTCTCACGGCCCTTCCCTTTCTGGGTTTGAGGCTTTTCGGTGAAAAGCTGGATTCTGTTGCCAAGGGAGGTAAGTTACCTCAGCGCAAGAAATTTCGCCGTTCCTTTCGGGGGGCGGCCCCCTTCAATCCGTCCTTTCGGGGAGCCAGAGCCGGCAGGGGTGCGGGCTTCTCGGCTTCCAGGGGCGTCAGTTGGAATAGGGGTAGAGGCCGTGGACGTCCTGTTCACGCCTGGGGCGCCAAGCCCAAGCCAGCCGCCAAGCCCGTTCAGCAATGAGGGGGCGCCCTCACCCGTACGGGTGGGGGGACGGTTGCGACTCTTCTCCCGGGTATGGGACCAGGAGGTCTCGGACAGGTGGATCCGGGAGGTGGTGTCGGACGGTTACAAGCTGGAGTTCGAGTCCCGCCCTCCGCCAAGGTTTTTCAGGTCACGGGTACCTTCAAATCCTTCGGCCGCGCAGGGGCTCCTGGCGGCGGTAAGGAATCTTCTGGAATTGGCAGTCATCTGCCCGGTCCCGCCGTTGGAGGTGGGGCGCGGGTATTATTCCAATCTCTTCACTGTACCCAAAAAGGACGGGACGTTCCGTCCTATTCTGGATTGAAGTTTCTCAACCGGTTTGTGCGTCCCCGGAAGTTTCGCATGGAAACCCTGCGGTCGGCGATCGGTTCGCTCAGGCAGGGGGTCTTTATGACGTCCATAGACATCAAGGATGCATACCTTCACATTCCAATTTTTCCGGCTCATCAGCGGTTTCTTCGCTTTGTGGTGGAGGATCAGCATTTTCAATTTGTAGCTCTTCCTTTCGGCCTCACCTCGGCTCCGAGAGTGTTCACCAAGGTGTTGGCAGGAGTGATGGCCCTGCTCAGGGCTCAAGGGATTCGCATTGTGCCTTACCTGGACGATCTTCTCATCATGGCGTCTTCCTTCAGTCAAGCGGAAGGGGACACCGGCGTTGTGGTGTCTATGCTGGAGAGGTTCGGCTGGGTGATCAACTACCCCAAGTCTTCTCTGGTTCCGACCAGGGTGGTGACTTTTCTGGGGATGTCTCTGGACTCTTGCCAGCACAGAGTTTTTCTCCCTCAGGCCAAGGTTCTGTTGATTCAGGAGTTGGCTCAGCTTCTTCTTTCCAATCCTCGCCCGTCCATCCGGCTGGGGATGAGACTGGTGGTGTTGATGGTAGCCTCTTTCGAGGCAGTTCCTTTCGCGCAGTTTCACACGAGAACGCTTCAGCTTCATCTTTTGGCGTCTTGGGACCGGCAACCACGGTCGTTGGATCGGTCCTTCCGGAGGTCCCCTCGAGTTCGGCGGTCTCTTCTGTGGTGGATGGTCTCGGACAATCTTCTGAAGGGCAGGTCATTTTTGACACCGCTTTGGGAAACTGTCACCACGGACGCCAGTTTGTCAGGATGGGGAGGTTTCTGGAAGGATCTTCGGTTCCGGGGGCGGTGGGGCCCTCAGGAAGCCCACTCCACTTCCGGGGGCGGAGACTCATGTTCCTTGCATCTCGGCAGTGTACATTCCAGGAGTGGAGAACACGGAGGCGGACTTCCTGAGCAGGTGCTCGTCCCGCCGGGGGGAATGGTCTCTCCATCCCCAGGTGTTTCGGTCGCTTTGTCTCCGGTGGGGGACGCCGGAGGTGGATCTGTTTGCCTCTCGTCACAATCACAAGCTTCTGACATTCGTGTCGCTGTCTCAGGATCCTCTGGCTCTGGCGGCGGATGCCATGGCTCTGAGCTGGAGGGACCTGGGGTTTCTTTATCTGTTTCCTCCGATCCCCATGCTAGGCAGGGTTCTGCGAAAGCTGGTTCTGGAAGGAGTTCCCGCCATTCTCGTGGCCCCAAGGTGGCCAAGGCGGGTGTGGTTCGCAGACATCGTTCGTCTGGCGGTGGATCAGTTCGAGCTGCCTCTTCGGCCGGATCTTCTCACTCAGGGTCTACTGTGTTACCCCAGTTTACCAACGTTGGCTTTGACGGCTTGGCTGCTGAAACCTCCTTCTTGAAGGAGGACGGCCTTTCGGATTCGGTCATTCGGACTCTTCTCAGTTCCAGGAAGAGATCTTCTTCTTCCATCTATTATAGGGCTTGGAGATCTTATATTGATTGGTGTGAGGCGAGATCTTTGCCCTGCCGGGTCTTTTCTATCTCTAGGATTTTGGAATTTCTTCAATCTGGGCTGGACTCTGGTCTGCAGCTTAGTACCTTGAAGGGGCAGGTTTCGGCCTTGTCTATCTTTTTTCAGAGGTCTTTTGCTCTTCATTCTTTGGTCAAGACTTTTTTCCAGGGGGTTTCGCATCTGCGGCCTCCTAGGAAGCCTTTGCTCCCTGTTTAGGATTTGAATTTGGTTCTCTCTGCTCTTCAGGCTCCTCCTTTTGAGCCTTTGCAGGATATTGCTCTATCCATGTTGACTCAGAAGGTTGTCTTTTTGGTGGCCATCACTTCGGTTCGGCGTGTTTCGGAGTTGGCAGCCTTGTCTATTCAGGCTCCTTATTTTGAGAAACATCAGGACAAAGTGGTTTTTTGTTTCAAGCCAGACTTTCTCCCTAAAGTGGTTTCTGCCTTTCATCTGAATCAGGACATTGTTCTTCCCTCCTTGTGCCCTAGACCTGGGAATGACAAGGAGAGGGCGTTGCATTGTTTGGATGTGGTACGTTGTGTCAGGTACTACTTGCGTATTACGTCTTCTTTTTGTAAGACTGATGCCTTTTTCGTGGTGCCCTGTGGGGCTAGGAAGGGTTTGGCTCCGGCTAAGTCTTCCATTAGTAAATGGATTCGCGATTGTTGGGGCCTACTTTGCCAAGGGGAAGGATCCCCCTTTTCGGGTCACTGCTCATTCTACTCGTGCGGTTGGTGCGTCCTGGGCTTTTCAGCACCAGGCTTCTGTTGAACAAGTTTGTAAGGCTGCTACTTGGTCTTCTGTTCACACTTTTTCCAAGTTTTATAAGGTTGATGTGCGGGCCTCAGCGGATGCTGTTTTTGGCCGCAAGGTTCTGCAGGCTGCAGTGGTTTGAGTTTTCTGCATTATTGCCTGGTTGGATACCCGCCCTTTTTGGACACTGCTGTTGGATGTCCCAAGTGTAATAATTAATGATTGAAGTGGGGTGTGTGACATACTTAGAATAATACCATTTTGTGAATACTCACCTGTAAAATGGGTATTATAAGTATGTCACACACCCCACTTCACCCGCCCTTTTGGTATCCCGGATTCTTTATAGGGTGAAGTTTTCGTTTACAGTTTGAGGGTTTTTTCCTGGTACCTTGTCTTTACTGCTGTTTGAATACTGGGGAATGAGTGAGAGGTACCAGGAGTGTATAGACCAGGAGGGGCTCGTTTTTCATTACTTCTCTGCACGTCGCCACCTGCTGGTGGAGTTACCCAAGTGTAATAATTAATGATTGAAGTGGGGTGTGTGACATACTTATAATACCCATTTTACAGGTGAGTATTCACAAAATGGTATTTTTGGCCGATTTTGAACCGCAGTGCGCTTTACACCGGGTACCCACGGAGGAATGGGTCACCATATTATCAGGGAAACTGGGAAAGCTTCCGATGCTTTCCGGGCCAGCCCTGATGCGGACTTACCACACTACCATCTGGTAAAGGAGGCTTTGTTAGCCCGGAACGCTGTCACCCCGGAAGCCTACAGTTGTTTTTACTAGAACATTTTCTCAATGCCTTGCAGCCAGCGCTAAGAGAGTGGGTACAAGACCAGCACCCTGTGAGTACATGTGTGTGTACAAGACCAGCACCCTGTGAGTACAACTGTATGGGTGTACAAGACCAGCACCCTGTGAGTACAACTCTGTGTGTGTGTGTACAAGACCAGCACCCTGTGAGTACAACTGTATGCGTGTACAAGACCAGCACCCTGTGAGTACGTGTGTGTGTGTGTGTGTGTGTGTGTGTGTGTGTGTGTGTGTACAAGACCAGCACCCTGTGAGTACAAGTGTGTGTGTGTGTGTGTACAAGACCAGCACCCTGTGAGTACAAGTGTGTGTGTGTGTGTGTACAAGACCAGCACCCTGTGAGTACAAGTGTGTGTGTGTGTGTGTACAAGACCAGCACCCTGTGAGTACATGTGTGTGTACAAGACCAGCACCCTGTGAGTACATGTGTGTGTACAAGACCAGCACCCTGTGAGTACAACTGTATGTGTGTACAAGACCAGCACCCTGTGAGTACATGTGTGTGTACAAGACCAGCACCCTGTGAGTACAACTATGTGTGTGTACAAGACCAGCACCCTGTGAGTACAACTATGTGTGTGTACAAGACCAGCACCCTGTGAGTACAACTGTATGTGTGTGTGTATCATCTTCACCCTCAATACTGAGTTCTGTCTCTTATCGGGGGGGAAAGACAAGACCAGCACCCTGTGAGTACAACTGTGTGTGTGTGTGTGTGTGTGTGTGTGTGTGTGTGTGTGTGTGTGTGTGTGAATACAGGCCCGGTACACAAAACGGTAATGCAGATGGATTATCCCGGCAAACAGAACTCTGCCCCTAACAAGAGTCCGGACAGCCCCACGTTAACCCGAACAGGGTCAATCCGGGTCTGCTGGGTGTTCCACAAAAAGGGGGCATTGTGACAGACTCTCTGCCCTTTGGACTTTACATAGGTTCATTACTTTCATTTTCTTAAGCATGTTACAGACTGCCATTGTGTTGATTGATTACGTCACAGACAATGGCGTTGTTCTGATTGATTGTGTTACAGACTGCCATTGTTCTGATTGATTGTGTTACAGACGTCTATTGTGTTGCTGATTGCGTCACCGGCAGAGTTGAGGGATTGTGTGCCCTGCTCCCATTGGTCTGTGTATTTGTCATGCAGTCCTCCATCAGGTCCATGGGGGAGGTCCCCTTGCATGGAGGCTTGCATATAAGGCCCAGTGTGGCACTAATAAAGTTAAGTTCATCTTCACCCTCAATACTGAGTTCTGTCTCTTATTGGGGGAAACGCTATATTACAATTCCCTAGCCCTTGTAAGGGCTGTTCCTGTTCCCTCACGGACAACTCTGGGATTCCTGCAGCACCTCTCACCATTGGGAAAAGGACGTCTCTGGCGGGGAAGCCCTTCGGCGATTAGGGTTATCGCTACAGATAAAAATCTATATAAATATGCTGGAAGGCGGGAGGAGAGGTCACTTATACACCGAGCATCAAGAAATATCCAGCCAGGCTTGTTTTTTATTTTTATTAATGGATAGAAGATGAAATCGGGTGACAGGTTCTGTCACCCCTGATACACTAAACCTGTCACTCCTGGATTTTATTCCTACCAGGGGAAGCAAACCACAAGCTTGGGGGGAGTTTTATGGAGTTGGCTTGTATAACTGACCCCTCCTCTCATTAGCCAATGTGTTTATATGGGTTTTTAATATTACACAATTTCGGGATAGTGCTTCTTTATATTCAGGTTTCCTACTTTATTGCTCTTTTCTTATGTTTTACTTGTTTTCCTTGTAACAGACTCCGATTCTGAAGATGAAGATTCCCATTTCTACTCTGTGGATGACGCAGCCAAGTCCAGAAAAGGGGCACAGGGTGGTCTAAGCTTCTTCTCTGCTTCCATAACCATCTTACAAGGACGTATAACGGCTTGGACTGATGCTAAGGTTCTGATTTTCCCTTCCTCTTTTAGTTCATTGTATTCACTTTTTGGATCAATTCTTTTTTAACTCCGAAATAATAGTAATTTAAAATCTATTTTGTTTACTTTAACAGTTTAACTTGCTTTTGTCATTTTTGTTGTGACCTAGAATGAAGGGAACAAGAAAATTAATGGGCAACATGGCGAGGTGGTCTTGGATGTAGAAAATGGACAGATCTTCAGTGTCTCAAAGTACAAAGGCAAAGCGGATCTCAGCTATCTATGTATTGAGTCTGACACCATTTCTCTTTATCATAAAGGTATGTGCAATAATATATATATTACGTTTGATATTGTGTGTTGAAGCATAGGATCTCAAGGGGGGTTTAACAAATCACTTGTCTCTCTAAAGAATGTCTTGTGACCAGGGTCTGTTTTATAGCAGTCCTCAAAGTTTCATGACAAGACATGGCTGCACATCGGATGATATATATATATATATATATATATATATATATATATATATATATATATATATATATTCATATTCCTAGTATGTCACACACACCCCGCTTCCAACATTCATGACACTTGGGTAACCAGCCTGTAGAGGGCGATCTTGCAGAGATGACATGAAAAAAAGGAGCCCCTCCTGGTCCATAAATACCTGGGACCTGCCACTATTCCTCAGTCTTTTAGTCTCTGCAGTCGGCGAAGCATTCAGAAGATGACTCTCCTTCCTGCAGGTAGCCGGGTTACGCCCGGCCTTTTTCTATTTCTGCCTGAAGCCACATTTTTGTATTGTGATATTTATGTTATGCCTCCCAGCCTTGGCTGATGGGCTCGGGCAAAGGTAGATACACCCTTGGGTGTATATGGGAGCTTGCTCCCTCCGTGAGACCTCAAATAAGGGGTAGGCGGAATCAAGGTTGGTGTCCCCCGGCATGGGATGCCCCGTCCCTTTAAATTGGGTGCTTATTGTTTTCCCCCCTTTTGGCCCTCCTGGACCCTGCTGGGGTGATGGGGGGGGGGGGGGGGGAGGGGGGAATGTTTATTTAGGGAGTATCTTTTGGCCTATGCATTTTTTTTTTTTAATTTAAAAAAAAAGGGAAAGGATAAGAAAGTGACATACCTGTTTTGGGTTTTTTTAAATTTCCCTCTCTTTTTTTCGTTCGGCCCCGTTCTATGATGTCATGCTATTGTCCTTGGCTGACCCAGCCTCTGCTCTTTGAGCAGTGCGAGGTGGTGGGCGGGGCTTCGAGTCGGCGTCGCATTTCTGCTCCCTCTTCCTGTTTGACATGTGGTTTGCTGGTTCCTGTTCTGGTGCTGGCCTCCACTGGTCCCGGCTGCTGCGTTGGTGCTGCTGCTGGGCTTTTCTTATATCGATTGGTCGCAGGGCTGTCGCTGGGCCGTTGTGGTCACTGTGAGTACCCTTTAGTTATACTAAAGGGAAATCTTTTTTATTTACTGTCATTTCTTTCTTGCATATGCATAAGGCTCATTGTGTTTTCTCTATCTTCCAGGGGGAAACTCTCTTAATAGGGGTTTCTCCTGGTCCTTGTTTAAAATCCTCCCACCTAGGGACTATTAAGGGGCACCCCGGGTAGCTTCGGCTGTAAAAATCCCATATACTTGGCGACTATAAAAAAATGTATAAATAGTATTTTAATAAACACCATATGGAGGCATCTCAGGATACTGGCTTTTCAGTACCTGCTGGAAAGACTCGGCAGTGTTTGCGATGTGGGGCATCCCTTGTTGGGGATAACGCATTTTTTTTTGTGTATCTGGTGTTCAATTGGTTATAATGCAGCAGTCAGGGGCCCAAGCCTCAGAGTCGGTGGCTCCTGCCTCTTCCCCCACACCGCCTTGTTTTGTCCATACCCCCAGTGATATTGTCATGGGTAAAGAGTCGCTTTCTGATGTATGTGCTTGATTGGCTCACATTGAAAAATAAATGTCTAGCTCTGTGGCCAAGAAGGCCTCAGCTAAAAGAAAACATTTAGCTCTGGCTGTTGAGGCAAATGAGCTTGATTGTAGCGAGCATTTTTGATTGTTCTCCGTTTGAAGAAGGAGAATTCTTTGAAGAATCTGATGTTTCGGATGTTCAGCAATTTGTGGGTATTGACGCTGAACAAGGTGAAGGGGAGAATTTTGACACCCCTAAAGCACTTGCTCAATTATATGAAGTCTTGGCTATTGATTTTCCAGAAGCAGCCCCTCCTCAGAAAGGGGAGTTCTTTGGAGCCTCCAAGCCTCGTTTTGAATTTCCTTATCAGAAACATTTTGAAGATATAATTCTTAAGGAATGGGAAAGGCCTGCGCGGCTTCCTGGCATTCCTTTGGGCTGGGATAAAAAAAAAAAAAAAAAAAAAAATATATATATATATATACCTTTCCTGCAGACACTGTAAGCGTTGGTCATCCCCCCTGTGATGGATTCACCTGTGCTCAGTTTGTCCAATTCCTCTGTTTTGCATTCTCCGGAATCTACTTCCCTTAAGGATGGGGAGGACAAACGTATTGATCAAATGGCTTGCCATGCGTTTGCTAGCGTTGGCTCGGCCTTGCGGCCTGTGGGTGCCTCGGCACTTATGGCAGTCGCTATTAGGTCTGTTATTAGAGACCTATTGAATACCTCAGGGCTTGATCCAGCCTCTGATGAGTTTTCCGCTCTCAAGCGATGTGATTTATTTGTGTCTTTTGTACTTTCTGCTTTAGATGACTCCATGGTCTTGTGTAGCAGAACTTCTGCCTTGCTTGTTGCGATTCGGCGGTCTATTTGGCTACGCCAGTGGGCGGCTGACACGGTGGCAAAGAAGTCGCTTACGGCACTTACCTTTGGGGGATTACGCCTCTTTGGTGAGAAGTTGGATTCTGTCATTAAAGGAGGCAAATTGCCTCAGCGTAAGAAGCAACCTCGCTCCTTTTAGGGATCGGCTTCCTTTAACCCTTCCTTTCGTGGTTCCAGAAGGGGCAGAGGATCGGCCCTTTCAGCCCCAAGGGGGATTACATGGAACAGAGGAAGAGGACGTGGCCGTCCAGGTCAGAGTTGGGGGTCTAAGCCCAAGTCCACTTCCAAGCCTGCCCAGAAATGAGGAGGCGCCCTCACCTGTACGGGTGGGGGGACGGCTGCGATTCTTTTTCCAGACTTGGGTCAAAGAGGTATCAGACAGATGGATTCTGGAAGTTGTGTCCTCCGGTTACAAGCTGGAATTCGAGGTTCGGCCTCCTCCCAGATTTTTCAGGTCTCGGATGCCCGCAGATCCGGTGATCGCACAGGGGCTCCGGGCAGCTGTGGCGAACGTTTTAATCATGGATGTTATCCGCCAGGTTCCTCCAGCGGTAAGAGGTCTGGGGTTTTACTCCAACCTATTTACGGTTCCCAAAAAAGGACGGCTCTGTTCGGCCTATTCTAGATCTGAGACGACTTAATCAGTTTCCGCATGGAGTCGTTGCGTTCAATGATCGACGCTCTCCGGCAGGGGGACTTTATGACGTCCATAGACATCAAGGATGCTTATCTGCACATTCCTTTTTTTGCCGCTCACCAAAGGTTTCTCAGATTCACAGTAGAAGACCACCATTTTCAGTTTGCGGCTCTTCCATTCGGTCTCACTCCATCCCCAAGAGTGTTTACCAGGGTCTTGGAAGGAGTAATGGCTATTCTCAGGGTCCAGGGCATTCGCATCGTGCCATTGCTGCATGACTTGCTCATCACAGCGTCATCTTTGAATCAGACGGAACTGGACACCAGAACAGTGGTGACTACACTAGAGAGGTTTGGTTGGGTGATAAACCATGCCAAATCCTCTCTTTGTCCCGTAAAGGAGATTCCCTTTCTGGGCTTGATTCTGGATACCCTTTAGGCCAGGGTATTTCTTCCTCAGTTCAAGATTGTTCTGATTCAGGATTTAATTAATCTGTTCCTGTCCAATCCTCATCAGCCTATCCGCTTGGGGATGAGATTAGTGGGGTTGATGGTGGCCACGCTCGAAGCGGTTCCCTTTGCTCAGTTCCACATGAGGACGCTTCAGCTCTTTCTCCTGGCGAAGTGGGACAAGCACCCGTTGTCTTTGAATCGGACTTGTCTGTTGTCTCCCCTCGTCCTGCAGTCCCTCCAGTGGTGGCTGATTTCGAGCAATCTCAGGGAAGGTAAATCATTTCTGACCCCTTGTTGGGAGTTGGTCCCCACAGATGCCAGCCTTACGGGCTGGGCGGGGCATTTGGAGGAGACACTGGTTTCAGGGGTTGTGGGGGCCTCTGGAGGCTCACTCCCCAATCCATTTATTGGAACTTCGGGCCATTTGTCTTGTGCTGCTCCGACTGACTCATCTCTTGTGGGGTTTGCCGGTTCAGATTCGGTCAGACAACCGAACAGCAGTTGCATATATCAATCACCAGGGAGGGACTCGCAGTTGGGGTGCCCTCCGGGAAGTGTCTCTGATCCTTCAGTGGGCAGAGATCAATGTTCCCTGCATATCGTCAGTTTACATTCCGGGGATAGATAATGTGGAGGCAGATTCCCTGAGCAGAGCATGCGCTTGCCAGGGAGAATGGTCTCTCAACCCCGAGGTCTTTCAGTTCTTTTTTCACAAGTAGGGGACTCCGCGGTTGGACCTGTTTGCATCTCGCCACAACCACAAGCTTCCAGCCTTTGTGTCTCTATCCCAGGATCCTCTGGCAGTGGCAGTGGATGCCATGTCTCTTGCCTGGAAGGATCTGGGGTTCCTGTATCTTTTTCCCCCATTCTCCATGATAAGCAAGGTGGTGCGCAAGTTGGTTCTGGAAGGGGCACCAGCAATTCTGGTGGCTCCAAAGTGGCCAAGACGCCTGTGGTTCGCAGAGGTCACAAGGCTGGCAGAGGATCTGTTGCCTCTGCCTCTTCTTCCAGATCTCTTAACTCAGGGTCAACTTTGTTACCGCAATTTACCAACGCTGGCTTTGACGGCATGGCTGCTGAAATCTCCATCTTGAAGGAGGAAGGCCTTTCTAATGCTGTCATTCTGACTCTTGTTAGAGCTAGAAAGAAGTCTTCCTCTGTGGTTTATTACAGAACTTGGAGGTCCTATATTGACTGGTGTGAGTCTAGGGTATTTTCTATCCCTAGGATTTTGGAGTTTCTGCAACGGGGTCTGGATTTGAGCTTCCAGATTAGTACTTTGAAAGGGCAGGTTTCTGGTTTGGCTATTTTCTTTCAAAGGTCATTTGCTCTTCATCCTTTGGTTAAGACTTTTTTCCAGGGGGTCACGCATGTGCGGCCTCCTAGAAAGCCCCTACTTCCAGTTTGGGATCTTAATCTGGTGCTCTCTGCTATGCAGGCGGCTCCTTTTGAACCTTTACAGGAGGTTCCTCTTTATATTCTCACTCAGAAAGTTGCCTTTTTGATTGCTATTACCTCTGTCCATCGGGTTTCTGAATTGGCGGCCCTGTCAATACAGGCTCCTTACTATGAGAGGCATCAGGATAAGGTGGTTTTCTGTTTTAAACCAGATTGTCTACCTAAAGTGGTGTCTGCCTTCCACTTAAATCAGGATATAGTTCTTCCTTCATTGTGCCCTAATCCTAGTAATAACAAGGAAAGGGTTTTACATTCTTTGGATGTTGTTCGTTGTGTTTAATATTATTTGGTTACTACTTCTGCTTTCCGTAAGACGGATGCCTTTTTTGTTGTGGCTTCTGGGCCTAGGAAGGGTTTGGCACCCGCCAAATCTTACATTAGTAAATGGATTCGTCAGGCCATTGTTGGGGCCTATTCTGCTAAGGGGAAGGTTCCCCCTTTTCGTGTTACTGCTCATTCTACTCGTGCTGTTGGTGCGTCCTGGGCTTTTCAGCGCCATGCTTCTGTTGAACAAGTTTGCAAGGCTGCTACTTGGTCTTCGGTTCACACTTTTTCTAAGTTTTACAAGGTTGATGTGCGGGCCTCAGCGGATGCTGCTTTAGGTCTCAAGGTTCTGCAAGTTGCAGTAATTTAAGTTATGCCTTATTTTCCTTGTGGGATCCCCGCTCATTATAGACACTGCTATTGGATGTCCCAAGTGTCATGAATGTTGGAAGGAAGCGGGGTGTGTGACATACTAGGAATAATACCATTTTGTGAGTACTCACCTGTAAAATGGGTGTTACGAATATGTCACACACCCCGCTTCCCCCGCCCTTTTTTGTACTGGGATCCTTTATATGGTGTTTCTTATTATTTTTCACCATATAATTTGCTCTTCCTGGTTCTTCACTGCTTTTTTAAAAGACTGAGGAATAGAGGGAGGTCCCGGGTATTTATGGACCAGGAGGGGCTCCTTTTTTTCATGTCATGTCTGCAAGATCGCCCTCTACAGGCTGGTTACCCAAGTGTCATGAATGTTGGAAGCGGGGTGTGTGACATACTCGTAATACCCATTTTACAGGATAGTAGT
This sequence comes from Gastrophryne carolinensis, assembly GCA_027917425.1. Lineage (NCBI taxonomy): Eukaryota > Metazoa > Chordata > Amphibia > Anura > Microhylidae > Gastrophryne > Gastrophryne carolinensis. The sequence continues at coordinate 168,617,252 of CM051241.1, read as the reverse complement.
GGGTGCTGGATCTTGGGCTGCGAGGTGGATATCACAAATGTGAATGCCCCCAGCTGTTAGAGCAACAGGACTGCCAGTCAGTTTTGACTGGTGGTCCTCTTTAAAGAGCAACACCACCAGGGATTTTTACTATTTCGGGTATTGTTCTTCTTCAGTTGGGAATCCCGATTTGAGATGCCCACTATGGTAATTCCCCATGCAAGCACCTCTCGTACTATTCCATAACACAATCAACAGCTCACACTCCTGGCCACTCCCCCACCAGCCATTCGGAAATATCCGGCATGGGTATGCGTGTCAGCCGAGCATGCGCAATTGCTGTTGGATCGCTGGCAAGGTGTGTATAGTAGGTGATCCAGGGGATTGTAGACAGTAAGACATTTCATATTGGGAAGCTCCAGGAATGGTGAAATCCGCCATTGTTCCTCTTTAAAATACAGAACTTTGCCATCTGCTGTTAGCCTGTCTTATACTTTTGGGCCCTCAAGACAAAGGACATTAAAGCGGACCTTCACCCTAAATAAGAGTCTATCTTATATGTTTCCCCCAAACTGTACATACAGATTGCCCACATTAAAAATAATCCTACCTGCACTTATTGCATTTTCTGAGACTTTAAACATCCAAGATGGCGGCCCATGGAGGTGCAGGCTACCTGCAAACAGGAGGTGTCTGCTCTGCATTCTGGGATTGCTGACCATTTCCTGACCCCAGCTCTGCTATGTGCTATGTCTCTGCTGTGCAAAGAACAGTTATATCCCCACTCCCCTGCACTTTTGACCCCTCTTCTTTCCACAGTAGGTGATACTACTGAGCCGAGATGGCGGCGCCAGTATCCTAGGGAAAGAATAAAAAGTAAATGAGTAAAAATGTTAAATATATTAATTTTAGATGCTGGGGAATATTTTTTTAAGGGTTTGGGATTTTCATTAAATGATGCTGAAGGTCCACTTTAAGGTTGTAGTACAGAGACCACTCTGGAATGGATTCTTCTATGCAGCCCTGTTGGTGGAAAGGCAATTTATCATTGAAAACCGCTGCTGCTCCAGACAAGGCCGGCCATCGGTTATATTGCATCAATGGGCTCCACGCTGGTGGTTACAGGCCCCAGGTCAGGAGGCCACACTACCCTGCACAAGAAGAGGCAGGATAGGACACATGTGCTGCACGAGGAGCCCTGCTCCCACCTCCATCCTCTTCCCAACCATAGCAGCTTGGGCTATGGCAGCGGGTTTAATAATATGACCGTCCTGTGAGCCAGGACACTGGCAGATGAATGTCCTCACTCATGGGGGTGGCCATCTTATTGTAGCTCCTGCCGTAGCCCATGCTGACAAACACCAGCAACAGAACAGACAAACAAAAATCTGTCTCTGTTGGTACAGTTGGAAACCCTAGCACTGGCCGGGGGTCCTCCAAAGTCCTGGTTTCCCTGCCCCAAGCGCTGGCCCTATGTGCCACACAATGCTAAAGAAAGCCAAGTGAAAATAATATGAAATGGGGAGTTCTTTTATTTACTTATGATTCTTTTACTACTTTTATTTTAGCTGCTGTAGAAGACTATTTGGCACCCAGTAGTTTAGAAATGCCCACTTTTGTTCCACCTGCAAACCTGAACCCAACTATATATATCTCAGAAGAGGGTGTTTCTGCCCAGCTGTCAGGAACCAGAAAGGAGAAGAACCTCAAGATGCTTTCCCTATCTGTTCGAATTGATCTGAATCTTGTGAAAAATGTCAAGGTAATGGCAGTTTCTGTTTTTTTGTTTGATGTACATTAATTACCATTAGACACTGAAGGCCGTAATTAGATAAAAAAATGGTTTATATTCATCTCCTCATTGAAGCAGCTTATTCTGGGGAAGAGTAGTAAAGGCTTTAAAGCGGAACAAAACCTGGGATTTTGAGTTTTCCCGGGTCGTTAGCCGCCCCCAGGTCCTGTGATCTGATGCTCAGAGTGTACTAGGCCTAGAACCCCACTGGAGGTGTCATTGGAAAGAGGATGTCTTCAGTTATGGACCTCTGCAAGGGAATGTGGATCCAATCGGTAGTACGACAAGGTCCTGGTACTATTACTCGGCAACAGTAAAAATCAGTGGATGGGGCTTGATCTGCAGCTGAAGATCTCGGCTAGGTTTGGGCTTCCTTGCTCTCATTGTCCTGGAGAACCAGGGCCCGGAAGTGGACATCCCTAGGAAAGGTGCATCAATTTCCAGGGGGACCCACTTTGGACTCCTGGTTCTCTGGAATTAGGGGGGCTACCAACCAACAGGATGTGCCAAGGGCAGCACAGCGATATGGTGAGGACTGGAGCCATCAGGGACAAGTGGTGGACAGTTCTGAGGACCACACACAGGATTCTCCAACCCAGATCAGCACCTGCGTACTGACCCTTCCACTAATTTAGCCACTCACCCTCTTTCCTATCTACCTGCTTGCTGACCAACATCCAACTGCATACTGACCCACCCACCTACATACCTGGTCTCCCTACCAAGGACCTGGAGAGGCAGCTGGCAGCCCTGGTGCCAAGGCAGAATCGCCAGACCTTGGAGCCGAGGTGGCAGTTGCCCAACCACCTACTTTCCCACTTGCCCACCTCACTACCTGCCCTCCCACCATGTAATAGGAATTCCTATCTATTCCTATCTAAATTTCTAAATACTCCTCTACCTGACTGCCCCCTACCTGTCCATCTGATTACCTACTCATCTATGCCTACCCACCTACCTTCCGTCATTTTACTTGCCTACCCACCGAAATGCCCGCTTACCTACCCACTCACCTATATGCCTGCCTGCTCAACCACCTACCTTCCTAACATAACCTACCTAGGATACAGAAAATCTTTTATTCTTAGTATACAGTACGTCCTGCTCCACATACAATATTTACTATCGGGTATTACTCCGCCAGATGGCGCTGGACTGCAGAGACATCGAAAATAGGCTCCTCCCGGCCCCTCAAATACCCGGGGCCCTCCCACAAATCCCCAGAATTTCTCTGCAGTCTGGACTGCGAAGGACGAGAAATGGCTCTCTACTCGCAGGTGAGCAGGGCTATTAGCCTGCGGCCCTGTAGGACTATTCCCACCCGTTCCATTAATAATATGCCTCCCAGCCTTGGCTGCGCTGGTCGGGTGAAGTTAGGCAGCACCGTTGCCAAAGGTTAGGCGGTTCAGGCTTATGGTGAGCCTCTATGGGATGCCCCTCCCGCACTATTGCCCCTTGCCCCTGCCTATCGGTGGGCCCCATTAAAGTGGTCGCTGTCCTCCCTTATTCTCCTTGTAGCCTTTGGGGGAAAAGGGGGGGGGGGTGTTAATGTGCATGCTATGCATTCTGTGTTTTACACCTTATAATTTTTTCTTTTTGCCTTGTGTCAGCCGCCACGCTGGCTTGCCTGCCTTCACTGTTTTCAAAATTGGCGGCGGCTTTACCTCAGGCGCTGGTGCGCCGTCATTGGCTGCTTGTCGCGTCCTGGCTTCGCGCTGTTGGGGGGGGCGGCGGCGGCGGGGCCCGTCTATGGCGCGCTCCACGTCATTGTTGATTCCGGCCCGCCCCTCGAGGTGTACCGACGCCATCTTAAACTGCTTGGTTGGCCCATGCCCGACGGACCTCTACCTAACGTGGTCCGTAAGTGCCCTCGCGGGCGGCTTTATTGTCTACTTTTGATTAACTGTGTGCTTACGGTCTCCTCCTCTTATGGCTTTCAGGCTGGGCGAACCTTTGGCTTCTCCCGGCCCTCTATTAGTTATTAACTTGTTAGGCCTTGTGTAATACTCCCACTTCCCTAGCGGGTTATTGGGGCATCCAGGGTTGCTGTATAGCGTTAATCCCTATCGGCCTATAGTGCTGCTATAATCGCCATATGGAGGCATCCCAGGATAATGTGACCGGGGCTCCTTCGGGAACAGCCCGGCTGTGTGTAGCGTGTGGGCAGCCTCATGCTGACGTTGACCAGGCGCGTGTCTGTGTAACCTGTGCTGAGCAGATGCTTGCATTGCAATCTGGCCTGCCAGTGGCTGCACCTCGTTTCACTTTGCCTACTCCCCCGAACTTAAACCTCACTCCTACTGAGTTGCATACTAGTGGGGATTCTCAGCCTGATGTGTTGAAGTTAGTGTGGAGAAGTTAATTGATACCTTGGCGTGTAAGACCCCTGCTAAAAAGCGGCACTTAACGCCTAATGTCACTATTTTCCCTATGGAAACTGAGGAGTTTTGGAATCTGTGTGGCTATACCCCGTCTGATGAAGGGGAGCTTTTTACTGACCCAGATTTTTGAGGTCCTGTCCATTTTCCCCCTGTTGCGGCTCCCAGGCAAAGGGGAGAGCTTTTCCATACAGCGAAATCACGTTTGGAATTCCCCGAGCAGGCTCATTTCCATAACCTTGTGCTCAAGGAATGGGAGCGCCCCAGTAAACTTCCCGGGGTTCCTAAAAGTAGGGATAGGAAGTATCCCTTTCCTGCTGATGTGGTAAAGTGTTGGTCATCCCCTCCCGAGGTGGATGCCCCGATCCTAGGGCTATCTAACACCTCTGTCATGCATTCCCCTGACTCTACTACCCTGCGGGATGCTGAGGACCGGCGCATTGACCAGCTGGCATCCCATGCCTTTGCATGTGCGGGGACGGTGCTGTGCCCGGTCTGTGCCTCTGCTATTACTGCTGTGGCCACTAGAACCCTTATCAGAAATATACTTGATAGTGCCCCTGATTATTTGCCTTGTGAGGTGTTCAATGCACTCTCCAGTTGTGATGTTTTTGTAAATTTTGTCCTCTCTGCCATGGATGACACCATCAGAATGTGTGCCAGAACATCTGCCCTTGTGGTGGCTATATGCTGCTCGGTTTGACTGCGCCAGTGGGCTGCTGACAACGCTGCCAAGAATGCCCTCACTGGTTTTCCCTTCAAAGGACTGCGCCTGTTTGGGGACCGCCTGGACCTTTTTGCTAAGGGAGGCAGGTTACCCCAGCGCAGGCGGAAAGCTCGGCCCTTTCGGGGTCAGGGTTCCTTCTCCTCCCCTTACCGTGGTGCCAGACAGGGAAGGGGGGTTTCCTTTCCTGGGTCCCGGGGAGTTTTCTGGGGTAGGGGCAGAGGCCGTGGACGTCCTGGCCCCTCCTGGGGTCCCAAAGCAAAATCATCCCCCAAGCCCCCTCAGGCATGATGGGGCGCCCTCACCCATTCGGGTGGGGGGACGGCTGCAGCACTTTGCTCACGTCTGGAGGCTTCATGTCTCAGACCGGTGGATTCAGGAGGTAGTGTCCTCCGGTTACAAGATAGTTTGCTGGTCCCGCGGCCGACCCAATCCCGCTTGGGGAGCCAAGTCCCCTCAGGCATGAGACGGAGCCCTCACCCATCCGGGTGGGGGGACGGCTTCTGCTATTACCATATCTGGAGACAGCGCGTCTTGGATCGGTGGATTCAGGAGGTGGTGTCCTCCGGTTACAAAATAAAGCTGGCAGTCAGGCTTCCCTCAAGATTTCTTCAGTCTCAGATATCCCAGAACCCATTGAAGGCACAGGGCCTGAGAATGGCCGTGCAACACCTCCTGCAGTTAGGTGTGATTTGTCCTGTACCTTGTCAGGAACAGGCTCAAGGCTTCTACTCCAATCTGTTCATGGTTCCCAAGAAGGAAGGAACGTTGAGGCCTATCCTGGACCTGAAGGGTCTCAACAGGTTTGTCAGAGTCGGACATTTCCGCATGGAAACCTTACAGTCCGCGGTGAGCTCGCTTCGGCCCAGCGACTTCATGACCACAGTGGACATCAGGGATGCTTATCCGCACATTCCGATATTCCAAGGGCATCAGAGGTTCCTGGGGTTTGATCTGGAGGATCAGCATTACCAGTTTGTGGCACTGCCATTCGGGATATCCTCAGCCCCCCCGTGTTTTCACCAAGGTGCTGGTGGGCATCATGGCTATCCTGAGGAATCGGGGCATTCGTGTGTTGCCCTGTTCGGACGATTTACTGATTGCGGCTCAGTCCCTTCAGCAGGCCGAGAGCAACACCCGGACGGTGTTGTCCACTCTCACTGATTTCGGCTGGGTAGTCAATTACCCAAAGTCTTCTATCACTCCCTCACCGGTGAGGTCTTTCCTGGGCATGACATTAGACACCTCTCAGGTCAAGGTATTCCTGCCACAGCAGAAGGTGTTGGGCCTCCAGATGCAGGTGCAGGCCTTGCTGTCTTGTCAACGGCCATCGATCCGTCTGGGGATGAGACTGGTGGACCTAATGGTGTCATTCTTCGAGGCCTTGCCCTTCGCCCAATTTCACATGAGACCTCTTCAGTTGAACCTGTTGACCGTGTGGGACCGGATGTAGGAGTCGCTGGAATGGGAATTTTCACTGTCCCACCTGGCCAGGCAGTCCCTCAGAAAGGACTTGCCCACCAATAGGTTCCTGTGGTGGCTGGACTCCAGGAACCTATTGGTGGGCAAGTTCTTTCTGACTCCCCAGTTGGAGATAGTTACCACAGATGCCAGTCTGACCGGCTGGGGTGGCGTTTGGCAGACGCAGAAGATCCAGGGTCAGTGGGGTCCGCAGGAGAACCGCTTACCCATAAATCTCCTGGAGCTGAGAGCAATCCGGTTGGTGCGTCTTCGCTTGACTCCACATTTAAGGGGTCGTGCGATCCAGGTTCGCTCGGACAATCAAACGGCTGTTGTCTACATCATTCACCAGGGTGGGATTCGGGGCAAGCGAGCCCTCAAGGAGGTGACCCAGATTCTGACTTGGGCAGAGGAGAATGTTCCCTGCATCTCGGTGGTTTATATCCCCGGGGTAGAAAACCAGGAGGCAGATGCCCTGAGCAGGAACGCCTCACGCCTGGGGAAATGGTCTCTCGGCAACAAGACCTTTCTCGCTCTGTGTCTCCGCTGGGGTCAGCCGGACGTGGACCTGTTTGCATCCAGACACAATCACAAGCTCCCGAGGTTCGTCTCCCTGTCAAGAGATCCTCTGGCCTTTGCCACAGACGCTCTGGCAATTCCTTGTTCAGGCTCCTTTATGCATTCCCTCCATTTCCACTCCCGAGCCGAGTGCTGCAAAAGATAGCTCGGGGGGGGGGGGGGGGGGGTTACCAACCATCCTGGTGGCTCCTCGCTGGCCCAGAAGTAGTTGGTTTGTGGACATAGTTCAGATGTCAGCGGATGATACATCATGCCCGACGACCCAGGGCTTCTCACTCAGGGGTCGCTGCGGCATCCCAATTTACAGACGCTGGCTTTGACTGCCTGGCTATTGAAACCTCAATCCTGACGGAAAAGGGGCTGTCGGCCACGGTTGTGCATACCACGATTCAGGCACGGAAGAAGTCTTCTTCCATGATATACTACAGAGTTTGGCACGCCTGCATTGCTTGGTGCGAGTCCAAGAGTCTCCCTTGCTGCACATTCTCTATCTCTAGGATTCTGGAGTTTTTACAACACGGCTTAGACTTGGGTCTCCAGCTGAGCACCCTTAAGGGCAAGGTCTCGGCCTTAGCCATCTTTTTCCAGAGATCCATTGCCAATCATAGGCTGATCAAGACTTTTTTTCCAGGGAGTCGCCCATGTCCGTCCACCGCGTAAGTCAGTAATACTGGTTTGGGACTTGAATTTAGTACTGTCTGCTCTTCAGGGTCCTCCCATCGAGCCTTTGTGCGATGCTGCATTGCCTATTTTGACTCTCAAAGTGGTCTTTTTGGTAGCGATCACCTCGGTGCGTCGCGTGTCAGAGCTGGCCGCGCTTTGTAAGAAGCCTCCCTACTACTGAAAGGTCGTGTCTCCCTTTCACCTTAATGAGGAAGTTGTCTTACCTTCTTTGTGTCCAGCACCGACTAATTCTAAGGAAAGGACCCTCCATGCCTTGGATGTGGTCAGAGCCATTAAGTATTACCTGGTTGGGACTGAATCCTTCAGGAAATCGGATTTGCTCTTTGTCCTAACAGAGGGCTCTAGGAAAGGTTTGCCACCAGCAAGTCCACTCTCAGTAAGTGGATCAGACAGGCGGTGGTGCAAGCATATTCTGCCAAGGGGAAGGAACACCCTTTTCGTATTGCAGCTCATTCTACTAGAGCTATTGGTGCTTCCTGGGCTTTTCAGCACCAGGCATCTGTTGAACAGGTTTGTAAGGCCGCCACTTGGTCTTCCGTTCATACCTTTACCAAGTTTTACAAGGTTGATCTTAGGGCCTCAGCTGATGCTGTCTTTGGCCGAAAGGTGCTTCAGGCGGTAGTGAAATGATGTACATGCTGTTCCGCACTGGGGATCCCGCCCAAATGGACACTGCTTTTGTATGTCTCACATGTCATCACTGGGATGACCTGGACTGGATATAGGGAAAAATACAATTTTGTCAAACTCACCTGTAGAATTGTTTTTGATTATATACAGTCCAGGTCATCCCACCTTGCCCTTTAGTTCATTATTTCATGTTTGCCTGTTATGGTGGTTATCATTTTTTATTCATTGGACTTGTATCCTTAAGTCTTGTTAGAGAGAGTACAAGCTGAAGTGTATGTAAAGTAACATGGTTTCTTGGCCTCCCGGCCTGTCCTCTTTTTGTTTACTGCTTTTTAACCACTGGAGAATGATAGAGGGGCACCTGCCTTTATAGGGGGCCGGGAGGAGCTGCAGCTTTTGGTCTTGCAGTCGAGCGCTCCCTGGGGGCGGAATACCCACATGTCATCACTGGGACGACCTGGACTGGATATATTATTATTGCTGGACTGGATATTATTATTATTGCTGTTATTATTATTATTATTATTATTATTATTATTATTATTATTAATAAAAATAATAATAATAATTAAATGCCCTCTTGTGACAATGCTTGAGGGTTGGAGAAGTATTCCTGTCCACTATTGTGCCTAGCAAAAGGTAGCCATGCAAAGAAGGTAGAAGCAGGGCAGGGTAATGATCAAGCTTCCAGTTCCATGCTAAGATCACTTAGCTAGATGGACCTGTAGTGGGAGGTAGGTAAGTATACCCAGAATTAGTAGAGGCAATAGCCCCAAATTATGAGGTCGAATTAATACTTAACTTGTATGTTTATGTATTTTTTTTTTTTTTATACTAGGAGTTCTTGGTAGCTCTCAGACTAGATGGTGCTACTTTACGTCATTACATGGCATTGCCAGACCAAAGCTGGCATAGTCAGGTGAGTTGTTTGTTACTTTTATTTCTTTGGTTTGGTTAAAATGTTACTATCTACATGCATTAGTTATACATTTTACTCCTGTTTACCTAAAGTAGTGTCTATATTAGTGTTTAATTTCTACTTGGACTTGGTGTATACTGCAGCATTGCAATCGCGATTGCTCAGCACTTTGCAAGTGGACCAAAAGTCAAAAAAATAAAGGTTAGTAAATTGCTTCCTTAAAGCCCCCCTCTGGCAAAAACAAAAAAGATTTGAGGGGGCTCATTTCCATGCAGATGTTTTGGAATAAAGCGGCCATTATCTCACACACAAAAGCAGGGGGGAGCAGGGGGTGCCCCGGATGCAGTAGGTCAGGGCGGCGTCAAAAGGGGATCTGAGAACAAGTCGGGGGGGGGGGGGGGCGCTATTTCGAATCTTTGCCCTGGGTGCCAGAAAGCCAAGCTAATCCTCTGCACGAGGGGGAGAACTGTGCCAACAGAAGCCCACACCAAACTGAGAGATAAATGCCTCAGAAACACGGGCAGGTTGTGTATTATGTTATATAGACACACACTGAATACCCAGAGCGATTGTGTGTGTGAAGGGAAAGCTGCGACAATTTTTCTTTATCACTGTTCGCTGGAAACATCTGGATTTATGGCACAACAGTCAGTGTAAACATATGTATCTTCTAAAATGTTATAATTCTTTCAGCTGTGCAGCAGAGCAATGAGTCATCACAGCTGATGGCTTTCTACTGGAAATAAAGGATGATTGCACTGATATGTCAGGCAATTTTGACTGAGCGATTGGGGTTTTCAGAAGCTGTATGTGGCAAGATGACCGCTCCCATGTAGTTATGCAGCATAGAATCTGTCTGCTATTCCATAACATTGTCAGCACTTATATTTGCTCCTGTCAGCACTCAAAGCTGAAATGCCTTTTCACCGATTATCTAGTGTTAACGGCCATTTTGGAGCTTCCTCTCCTAGCATCTCAGCCATGCTGCTGCCTGGATTCAACTGACATAACTGGCAATGCATAGTAACAGGAAGTCCAGCATCACTTCCTGATAGCTCATGGATCTGCAGGCCACCTGCAACCATTTTGGTTTTCACATTGTCTACAGCATTTGTTAAAAAAAGGTAAATTAATTTATATGTGCATCAATCTAAATTGCCCCGGGGAGAGATGCATGTGTCCACTTTGTTGTGTTGCTCTAGTCATTTTTGACTGTTGGTCCAATATAAGCCCTCTCAAATAGTTTGTCATCGATTGCCAGAGTGGGGCTTTAGGGGTGCAATTTACAAACCTTTTTTTTTTTTCTTTTTACTTTTGGTCTGCTTTAAAGTGGACCAAAACCTACCGCGATCCCGAGCCGATATCCCAGGAACAAAACCCGACAGGTGGGTTTAAAGTGGAACAAAACCCACCTGTCTTAGATCCCAGGGACGGCTGCAGGCCTTCCCCCTGGGGCATCCCGGATTGGGAAACCCTGCTGTGTGAAAACCCCCTGAGCGCCAGTAATGACTCCTTTCCCTGGTCCAACCGGGCCTGCGCGGGTTCTTGTCCAATCACAGCCGCCTGCTGAACTGATGTAATTTGGCAAAACGGCTCTGATTGTTGTGAATAGGAAGTGAGAGCGTCCGCATTCCTACTTCCTCGGGCAGTGTGCGCGCTCCCGACCCAGCCTTTCAGATTGACTGGGGCACGAGCGCGGGGCAGCAGGGGATGCGTCCGCTCTCGCTCCCCATTCACAGTAATCGGAGCTGCCCGCCGAATTACGTCACTTCAGCTACCATCTCTGATTGGATGGGAGCCCGCACAGGCACCGTTGGACCAGGCATAGGTCTGCACACGCCGATCTGGGGGGGTTTCATACAGCGGGGTATCCCAAATCGGGATGCCATGGGGGTGCGGAACAAGACCTGGGAAAGTGAAAGTCCCGGGTTTTGCTGTGCGCTGTCACACAGATAAGCTCGTCTGTCGGGAGTGAAATGTTTGATCTTGCTGGATCTAACCCAGCCTGCTGCCAAGCTGGACAAATGGCCGAAACCCTGGCTGTGCCGCCACCAGCAGCTGCCAGGCGGCTAGAAGACATCCCATAAAACCCAAATCCGGATGCCCAGCTGTGGTCGCCCAATAAACTTGCCTTTGCCACATCACCGGGCATCTCCGGGGCCGATCTGATTTTATGTAGGCTGACCACTTATTATCTCCTTGGTTGGCAGATTATGGACTTCCTTGATGTTGTTGATGAGCCTATCTTGGGATACACTCCTCCGGCTGTCATCACAATACTGCACACTCATCTCTTCAGTTGTGCTGTGGATTACAGGTACTTTTGCATAGAGATTTGTTTGGCACCGTTTAGGATTTCTGTGCCCGTGCGGACCTCCTACACCACGTGTCTCGGCCTTGAGCTGAAAAAATTCTGATAGTAAAAAAAAAAGAAAATCATGAGAAAAAAGCCTGAGAGTTAATTTCCAGATAGGAAAACAATGAAACTTATGCACCTCTGCAAGGGAATGTGGATCCAACAGGTGCTACAACAAGGTCCTGGAGCTATTACTCGCCAACAGTAAAAATCTGTGTGTAAGACACAACAGAAATGGTTGGGCTGCCAGTACAGACCCAAACCCCCAGAAAAAGGCAGCACTCAGTGATTTAGTAAGAATCTATAACATGCCTTTATTACTGTATTTTTCCTAATGCACAGCACGGCCTGCTTCATGAAGTCCTTACATCTGGGTATTCCGCCACAAGGTGGCACAGTGCACTGCAGAAGACTTGTGGCTCCTCCCGGCCCCATATAAAAACTGGAAATCAGCCATAGACCTCCAGTGTTTCCTCTGCAGTGATACTGCGAAGATAGAAAATGGCTCTCTATGTTGCGCAGGTGAGCCGGGCAACCAAGCCTGCGGCCCTGCAAGTCTATTTCCACCCGTTTCTGGACTCTCAGTGCCTCCCAGCCTTGGGTGACGGATCGGGTGAGGGTAGAGGAGCACTAGGGTCAGGTGCTCGGGGAGCGCTGCTCCAAGCCGCAGACCCTGTACCACAAAGGGTAGCCGGCCATAGGCTTTATGTGTAGGGGGTGAGTTGTGTTTGGGGGCTGGTGTTATTAGCTAGTCTCCCCTTAATTTGTTTGTCTCCCTTTTCCTTGGTGCCCCCCCCCCCTTTCCATCTGGGCCCAGCTAGTCTTCTCCCGCCGCTGCCTGCCCTCTCCCCGTGGCGGGTGGTTTTGCGGTGGTTGTCCGCTGCTGCTGTCTCGCTGCCGCTACGGTGTACCACGTTCCAAGGCGGGCAGGGCTTCGGTTTTGCTGCACTGCGGCCTGTGCTGGCGCAGGTCACGTGAGCGCGTTTTCGCGCTCTTCGGGGGGGCGGTGTCGGGGGATGGCGCGTATCGCGTTATGCCCCCGCGGCCCCGCCCCTCGAGGGTCTCGTTGTGGCGCCATTTTGCGGTGCTGCGTGTCCGTACCATCCGTTTTTTGGCTCAGCTGTATGACGATCCACTGTCGGTGCTGCAGGTGCTGTCTCTTGGTCCGTGAGTCCCCTTTGGGGGTTGCTTATTCTTTTGTGCTGCGGGATGCTCATGTGTATTTTTGCTTATGTCTTTTAGGCGGGATGACTGTGTGTTGTGGTTTCTCCCGGTCCCACTTCTCCCCCACCCCCTCCTCTCTCTTCCTGGCCCTCTCTGGGCGTTCCTTGGGGGCATCCCGGGTGGCTTTTATTAGCCCTTACCCTATACTGGCCTATTGCGCCTGTGTTAATCACCATATGGAGGCCTCTGGGGATAGCGTGCTCGGGGGGGGCCTTCGGGACAATCCCGGCTGTGTGTCATGTGCGGGGCATCCCCTTTGAGTGGTGGTGGCACGGTTTGTGTGCCGTGCGCTTCTCTTCCCAGCTCTGCCCTCCCCCAGGCATCTCCTACTCCCCCGCGCCTGCATTTAGCCCCCAGTGAGAGGGATACTAGCAGGGGGTCCCAATCTGATCTAGCACTACGTTCTTATTGCTGCTCAGTCTCTTCATCAGGCCGAGAAGGATACTCAGGTGGTGACCTCCACTCTCGAGTTCTTAGGCTGGGTGATCAACTGTCCCAAGTCTTCACTGTCTCCGTCTTTGGCGAGGTCCTTCGTGGGCATGACTCTGGATACCTCTCAGGTCAAGGTATTTCTCCCTCAGCAGAAAGTGGAAGGCCTTCAGATGCAGGCACGGGCTTTGCTCATGTGTCACCATCTCCCCATTCGGCAGGGGATGCAGTTAGTGGGCCTGATGGTGTCCTGCTTCGAGGCGGTTCCCTTTGCTCAGTTTCACATGAGGCCTCTTCAGTTGCATCTCTTGTCAGTTTGGGATCGGGGCCCTGTGTCCCTGGATCAGGAGTTTGCTCTGTCCCCTCTGGCCAGGCAGTCCATTTCGTGGTGGCTGGACTCGAGGAATCTTCTTGTGGGCAGGACCTTTCTGCCGCTGTGCTGGGAGATTGTCTCCACGGATGCCAGTCTGACCAGTTGGGGGGGGGGGGGGGGGAGTTTGGAAGTCTTTGAAGTTTCAGGGTTAGTGGGGCCCCCAGGAGGCCCATTCACCCATCAACATTCTAGAACTGCGGCCGATCAGGTTGGTTCTCTCCCAGTTGACCCCACACCTTCGGGGTCGTGCTGTTTCGCTCGGACAACCAGACGGAGGTTGCCTACATCAATCATCAGGGGGGACTTGGAGCAAGCGAGCCCTCAAGAAAGTGTCCCTTATGCTGTCTTGGGCGGAGGAGAATGTCCCTTGCATCTCGGCGGTCTACATTCCGGGGGTGGAGACTCCCTGAGCAGGGGGACGTCTCGGCTGGGGGAATGGTCCCTCAACAACAAGGTATTTCACTCCTTGTGTCACCGTTGGGGTCAGCCGGATGTGGACCTGTTTGCGTCCCGCCACAATCACAAGCTTCGAAGATTTGTCTCCCTGTTCCAGGATCCTCTGGCCTTCGCCACGGATGCGCTAGCGACTCCTTGGACGGAGTTTCGGCTCCTTCTATGTGTTCCCTCCCTTTCCTCTGCTGGACAGGGTGCTGCGCAAGATAGCCCAGGAAGGGGTACCAGCCATTCTGGTGGCCCCCTCTTGGCCAAGGAGGGTGTGGTTTGCAGACGTCGTGCAGTTGGCAGAAGATTGGTAGGTTTTGCCCATGGATCCAGATCTTTTCACTCAGGGACAGCTGCGCCATCCCAATTTACAAACGCTGGCTTTAACGGCTTGGCTGCTGAAACCTCCATCTTGATGTCTAAGGGGTTGCCGGCCTCTGTTGTTACTATGATTCGGGCTCGGAAAAAGTCCTCGTCTTTTATCTACTACAGGGTCTGGCATGCTTACATTGCCTGGTGTGAGTCCAAGTCTCTTCCTTGTCGGGTGTTTTCTATCCCCAGGATTCTGGAATTTTTACAACATTGTTTGGATTCGGCCTTCAGCTTAGTACCCTCAAGGGACAGGTGTCAGCTCTGGCAATTTTTTTCCAAAGATCCTTTGCCAATCACCGGCTGGTTAAGACTTTTTTTCCAGGGAGTTACTCATGTGCGTCCGCCACGTAAACCTATGCTACCGATTTGGGACTTAAATCTGGTGTTGTCTGCAGGGTCCTCCCTTTGAGCCTATCCATGGGGCTGCGTTGCCCATTCTTACTCTTAAGGTGGCCATTTTGGTGGCTATCACTTAGGTCAGGGAAGTTTCTGAGCTGGCGGCGCTTTCCATTAAACCTCCTTATTTTGAGCGGCATCAGGATAAGGTGGTGTTTTGGCTTAAGCCGGATTTCTTGTGTCTGCTTTTCATCTCAATCAGGACATTGTCTTACCTTCCTTGTGTCCTAACCCTGCTAATTCCAAGGAACGGACTCTGCATTCTCTGGATGTTGTCAGGGCATTGAAGTTTTATTTGGTTGCTACTAAGTCTCTCAGGAAATCTGATGCTCTTTTTGTTCTTCTTGCTGGACCTAGGAAGGGTTTGCCTCTAAATCTGCTATTAGCAAGTGGTTATGTCAGGCGATGGTACGAGCCTATTCTGCTAAAGGGAAGGTTCCTCCTTTCCGGATGACTGCTCCTTCCGCTTGTGCTGTTGGTGCCTCTTGGGCATTTCAGCACCAAGCTTCTGTTGAACAAGTTTGTAAGGCCGCTACTTGGTCTTCTGTTCATACCTTTTCCAAGTTTTACAAGGTTGATGTTAAGGCCTCAGCTGATGCTGCTTTTGGCCGCAAGGTGCTTCAGGCGCTAGTGGTCTGAACTGCCTGCCGTTACTCTTTGGGGATCCCACCCTACCTTACGGACACTTCTTTTGGATGTCCCAGATGTAAGGACATGAAGCAGGCCGTGCTGTGGAAAAATACAATTCTGTGAGTATTCACCTGTAGAATTGTTTTTACTTTGCACAGCACGGCCTGCTTCATCCCGCCCTTGTTATCGTTATTCTTGGTTGCCTCTTTATGGTGATTGTTTCAAGTTAGTTAAGGTTTTTTTTTTTACCTTTTTTGCCTTATTACCTCCCGGCTTCTTGTATAACTGCTTGTCAGCACTGAAGGCTGATTTCCGTTTTTTATATGGGGCTGGGAGGAGCCACAAGTCTTCTGCAGTGCACTGTGCCACCTTGTGGCGGAATACCCAGATGTAAGGACTTCATGAGGCAGGCCGTGCTGTGCATAGTAAAAACAATTCTACAGGTGAGTACTCACAGAATTGTATATTCTTAGTATACAGTACATCCTGCTCCAGATATAGTACTTACACTTGGGTTATCCTCCGCCAGATGGCGCTGCACTGCAGAGACATGCAAAACATGCTCCTCCCGGCCCCTCAAATACCTGGGGACCTCCCACAAATCCCCAGATTTCTCTGCAGTGCTTACTGCGAAGACATGAAGTATCACTCTCTCGCAGGTGAGCGGGGCTATTAAAGCCTGCGGCCCTGTGGACTATTCCCACCCGTCCTCTTTGTGATGTGCCTCCCAGCCTGGGCTGCGCGGGTTGGGTGAAGGTAGGCAGCACCATGTGTGCTTATGGAGCCCTGCTCCACCGCAGTCCCACACCAAAGGGTAGGCGGTATAGGCTGATGGTGAGCCTCTATGGGATGCCCTTCCCGCTTTATTGCCCCATGCCCCGTGTAGCGGTGGGCCCTATATAAAGGGCCGCCATCCTCCCTTGTTCCCCCCGTAGCTCGGGGGGGGGGGGGGGGGGGGGGTGTGTGTGTGTGTGTGTGTGTGTGTGTGTGTGTGTGTGTGTGTTGGTGTCAGTGTATTGGATTACATGCATATGGCCTTTGTAATGTCCTTTGGACTTGTACATGTGGTGTCAGCCGCCGCACTGATTTGTATTTTACTTGTGTTAGTGTCGCCTCAGACGCTGCGGCGTTATCATTGGCTGCTGTCTTAGAGCTTTGCGCTCTTCGAGGGGGGGCGGGGTCCTGGCTTGGCGCGCTCCGCGTCACGGCCCGCTCTGGCCCGCCCTTTTGAGGTTCGCTTGCCGCCATTTTGATGTGTAGTCGCGCGTGCGTGTGTAACGGTCCCCCCATCCGCGGTCTGTTAAGTGCCCTTGCGGGCGATTTCTATGCCCATTGCTTACTGTGCATGGTTCTGACACCTCTTATTCTCATTATGTCTTTCAGACGGGTGAATCCAGTGGCTTCTCCCGGCCCCGTGTAATTGTCAGTTGGGCCTAGTATAATTGCTCCCACTTCCCTTAGGGTCATTGGGGCATCCAGGGTAGCTTACAGCATCAATCCCTACTGGTCTATTGTGCCTATTAATCACCATATGGAGGCATCCCAGGATAATGTGACCGGGGTTCCTTCGGGACAAGCCCGGCTGTGTGTAGCTTGTGGGGTCTCGCCTATTAGCGGTGACAATGCACGGGTCTGTGTTCCTTGCGTGCAGCAGGCGCTAATGGTACAACCCGTCCCTCCAGTGGCCGGGCCTGCACCTCGCCTCACTTCACCTACTCCCCCAAGCATGAGTCTAACCCCCAATACAAGCGGGGATTCTCATCCTGATGTGGCTGCTAGACTGGCCAGTGTTGAAAAATTGATTGCTAATACCTTAGCGCGTAAGTCCACCGCTAAAAAGTGTCACTTAACCCCTGATGCCACTCTTTTCTCTCCGGAGTCTGACGAGTTGTTGCATCTATATGGCTATACCCCCTCGGACGAAGGGGAGCTGTTCTCTGACTCGGGGTCATCTGACGAGAGGCCCAGGGGTCACGACGATTCTGGCTCTGATCTCTGGACCCCGGATGATACTGACAGGCTGCTGGTTCAGATTTTTGAGGTTTCGTCCATCTCTCCCCCCCCCCCCCCGTTGCGGCTCCCAGGCAAAGGGGTGAGCTCTTTCATACTGCTAAGGCTCGATTGGAATTTCCTGAGCAAACCCATTTCAACAACCTTGTGCTTAAGGAGTGGGAACATCCCAGTAGACTTCCCGGGATACCTAAGAGCTTGGACAGAAAGTATCCTTTTCCTGCGGATATGGTCAAGTGTTGGTCATCGCCCCCCGAGGTCGATGCTCCTATCCTAGGGCTGTCTAACACCTCTAATATGCACTCCCCCAACACTACTACGCTGCGGGATGCCGAGGACCGGCGCATTGACCAATTGGCATGCCATGCCTTTGCGTTTGTGGGGGCGGCGCTGCGCCCAGTTTGCGCCTTGGCCATTACTTCTGTGGCGCTCAGGGCCATGGTCAGAAATGTACTCGAAGGCCCAGATGAATTACCATCTGATACGGTTAATGCACTGTCTAACTGTGATGTGTTTGTATGTGTGTCTGCATCGGATGATGCCATTAGGATGTGTGCCAGATCTTCTGCCTTGGCGGTAGCTATACGCTGTGCGGTGTGGCTGTGCCAGTGGGCGGCTGACAATGCTGCTAAGAAGGCCCTTACTGGGCTACCATTTAAAAGGCTACGCCTGCTTGGGGACCGTCTAGACCTCTTTGCTAAAGGAGGTAAGTTACCCCAGCGCAGGCGGCAGTCTCGGCCCTTTCGGGGTCAGGGTCCCCTTTCAATCCCCTACCGAGGTGCTAAGCAGGGAAAAGGGGTGTCCTTCGCGGGGGCTCGCGCAGATTCCTGGCATAGGAACAGAGGACGACGTCCTGGCTCCTCCTGGGGGTCCAACCCCAAAGCCCCTCCCAAGACCCATCAGGCATGATGGGGCGCCCTCGCCCGTCAGGGTGGGCGGACAGCTACAGCACTTCGAGCACGTCTGGAGGCGCCACGTCTCAGACCGGTGGATTCAGGAGGTAGTGTCCTCTGGTTACAAGAGAGTTTGCTGTGTGGCCCCCCACAAGATTCATCAGGTCCCGGATCCCACAGGACCCTGTCTCAGCTCAGGTCTTGATGCTGGCCGTGCAAGGACTCCTGGATCTGGGGGTCATTTGCAGGGTCCCCTTAAGCGAAAGGGGCAAGGGGTTCTATTCCAACCTTTTCACAGTGCCCAAGAAAGATGGGTCAGTCAGGCCCATTCTGGATTTAAAGATCCTCAACAAGTTTGTCAAGAGCAGGCGCTTTTGCATGGAAACTCTGCGCTCGGCCATTGGCTCTCTGCGCCCAGGGGATTTTGACGTCTGTGGACATCAAAGATGCTTACCTTCATATCCCTGTGTTCCCTGGGCCACCAAAGGTTTCTCAGATTCGCGTTGGAAGATCAGCATTACCAATTTGTGGCCTTGCCATTTGGCCTCATTTCAGCTCCCAGAGTGTTCACCAAGGTGCTGGCGCGGGTGATGTCTCTGATAAGGTCAAGGGGCATACGCGTGCTGCCCTACCTGGACGACATTCTTATCACCTCTCGGTCTCTACAGCAGGCAGAGTTGGACACTCAGCTGGTGGTGTCCACCTTGGAGTCCTTCGGCTGGGTGATCAATCACCCCAAGTCCTCTCTGTCCCCTTCTTCGGTGACCCCATTCCTGGGAATGATTCTGGATACGGTTCAGTCAAGGATATTCCTTCCTCAACAGAAGGTGGAAGCTCTGACTGCGCAGGTGAGGTTCCTGCTCTTGTGTTCCCAGCCCTCCCTCAGGCAGGGAATGCAGCTGGTGGGTCTGATGGTGGCATGCTTCGAGGCGGTGCCCTTTGCTCAGTTCCATTTGAGGCCTCTGCAACCTCACCTTCTGTCAGTATGGGACAAGAAACCAACGTCCTTGGACGGGGTCTGTGTGCTTCCCCCTTGGTCAGACGGTCCCTTTCGTGGTAGCTGGACCACAGGAACTTGCTAGGGGGCAGGTCCTTTCTGGCCCCCTCCTGGGAGACGGTCACCACGGATGCCAGTCTGTCAGGTTGGGGGGGATTCTGGAAGTCCCTGCGCTTCCAGGGGAGGTGGGGCCCTCAGGAGGCCCACTTACCCATCAACATTCTGGAACTACGGGCAATCAGGTTGGTACTGGAGCAGTTGACCAATCACCTGAAGGGTCTGTCTGTGCAGGTGCGCTCAGACAACAGGACGGCGGTTGCCTACATCAACCATCAGGGAGGGACCCGGAGCAGGGGTGCCCTCCAGGAGGTGTCTCGGATTCTGACATGGGCGGAGGCCAATGTTCAATGCATTTCGGCTGTGTATATCCCGGGGGCAGAGAATCTACTGGCAGACTCTCTGAGCAGGGGTACTTCCCGTCAGGGGGCAGTGGTCCCTCTGCAACAGGGTATTCCAGTCCCTGTGTCACCGTTGGGGTCTACCGGATGTGGATCTGTTCGCATCCCGTCACAATCACAAGCTCCCGGCCTTTGTCTCCCTGTCTCAGGATCCTCTGGCCTTGGCCACGGATGCTCTGTCCATGTCATGGAAGGAATTTCGGCTCCTGTATGTCTTTCCCCCGTTCCCTCTTCTGGGCAGGGTCCTGCGCAAGATTGCTCTGGAAGGGGTGCCAGTGATTCTGGTGGCCCCCAGGTGGCCAAGAAGAGTGTGGTTCGCAGACGTGGTACAAATGGCAGTAGACCAGTACATCCTGCCAGGGGTGCCAGATCTGCTCACTCAGGGCCCCTTACGCCATCCCAATTTACAAACTCTGGCTTTGACGGCCTGGCTGCTGAAAACTCCATCTTGATGGAGAAAGGCTTGTCTGCCTCGGTGGTGGATACCATGGTGCAGGCTAGGAAGAAAACTTCTGCCATCTATTATAGGGTATGGCGTACCTACATTGATTGGTGTGAGTCTAGGTCTCTTCCCTGTAGGGAGTTCTTAGTCCCTCTTCTGGATTTCTGGAGTTTTTACAGCATGGATTGGAGTTGGGTCTAAAACTCAGTACTCTGAAGGGTCAGGTTTCTGCCCTGTCCGTCTTCTTTCAGAAGTCTTTTGCTCAGCATCCCTTGGTTAAGACCTTCTTTCAGGGGGTCGCTCATGTGCGTCCCCCACGTAAACCTATGGTCCCTGTTTGGGATTTGAACTTGGTTTTGTCTGCCTTGCAGGGTGCTCCCTTTGAGCCTATTCAGGATGCTGCTCTGGCTGTACTTACCCTCAAGGTTGTCTTTTTGGTGGCTATTACTTCGATCAGGCGTGTGTCTGAGCTGGCGGCTCTGTCTATTCAGCCCCCGTATTATGAGAGACACCAGGACAAGGTGGTGGTCCGTTTTAAGCCAGACTTTCTGCCTAAGGTGGTGTCTGCCTTTCATTTGAATCAAGATATTGTTCTTCCTTCATTGTGTCCTAATCCTAGCAATGCTAAGGAAAGGGTTCTGCATTCCTTGGATGTGGTCAGGTGTCTGAAGTATTACCTGGTAGTCACTGCGGCCTTCAGGAAGACTGATGCTCTTTTTGTGGTCCCTTCTGGCCCTAGGAAGGGTTTGGCTCCTGCCAAGTCTACTATTAGCAAATGGATTTGGCAGGCTGTGATTCAGGCCTATTCTGCTAAGGGGAAGAGTCCTCCCTTCTGCCTTACTGCTCATTCTACTCATGCTATTGGTGCCTCTTGGGCCTTCCAGCACCAGGCTTCTGTTTAACAAGTTTGCAAGGCCGCTACTTGGTCTTCTGTTCATACCTTTTCAAAGTTTTACAAGGTTGATGTTAGGGCCTGATGCTGTGTTTGGCCGCAAGGTTTTGCAGGCGGCAGTGTTTTAAACTGCCTGCTGTTACCTTTTTTGTTGGGGATCCCACCCTACTTTATGGACACTGCTATTGGATGCCCCAAGTGTAAGTACTATATCTGGAGCAGGACGTACTGTATACTAAGAATAATACAATTCTGTGAAATACTCACCTGTAGAATTGATATTATTTGTATACAGTACGTCCTGCTCCACCCCACCCTGGTTTTTGCATTATTCAGGATCCCCTGTATGGTGATTGCTATCATTGTTATAGTTACCAGTTTTGGTGGTTAAATTCTCCCGGCTTCTTGTTCACTGCTTTTCAATGCTGGGGATTTGTGGGAGGTCCTCGGGTATTTGAGGGGCCGGGAGGAGCCTGTTTTGCATGTCTCTGCAGTGCAGCGCCATCTGGCGGAGGATAACCCAAGTGTAAGTACTATATCTGGAGCAGGACGTACTGTATACAAATAATATCAATTCTACAGGCGAGTATTTCACAGAACTGTACTTTTTCGCCCTATAAGACGCACCTATTTTCCCCAAAAGTGGGGTGGGGGGGGGAAATGTCCATGCGTCTTAACAGGTGAATGTAAAAAATGTTTTAAAAAAGTTTATTTTTTAATGCTGCACAATTTATATTGGGGGTGCCTGCACATTGGGGGTGCCCGCACACTGTCTGTATTGGGGATGCCCGCACACTGCCTGTAATTGGGGATGCCCGCACGCTGCCTGTAATTGGGGATGCCCGCACGCTGCCTGTAATTGGGGATGCCCGCACACTGCCTGTAATTGGAGATGCCCGCACACTGCTTGTAATTGGAGATGCCCGCACACTGCCTGTAATTGGGGATGCCCGCGCACTGCCTGTAATTGGGGATGCCTTCCTGCTTTTAATGTGGACTCACATTACAACATTAAGGACAGAAAAAGTTAAGACAGTTAAAAGACAAATAATATGGAATACTGCAGAAGTGGTGGGGAGACCACCCTTCATTGCCTGCGGCCTCTCGGGACCCTCCGCTGCTGCACTTAGCCCTCAGTGAGGGGGAAGCCAGCTGGGGGTCCCAGGTTGATTTAGCGCATAGGGTGGCCAATCTCGAGAGACAGATCTCGCGGACAGCTCGTAAGAAGGCCACGAGTAAGAAACGGCACATCGAGACCGTTTACTCGGATAATGATGATCTTTTTGATGATCTGGGCTCTGTGGAGGAAGGTGAGTTGCCAGATGATTCCCGTTCCACGGCGGATGATTCTGCTGGCGATGACAGTTTGTCTGGCCCCTCCTCGGACGAGGATGTGTGGCTTCCTGATGATACGGAGAATTTGCTTACATCAGTGTTTGAGACACTACACATTGTTCCTCCCAGAGCGGCTAAGAAGCAAGGTGATTTGTTTAGGCCCAAAAGACAGAGGCGGGTCTTTTCGGAGCAGGCCCATTTTTCTGCTATGATTTTCAAGGAATGGGAAAGGCCTAACAAGCTACCGTCGGTGCCTAAGTGCCTGGACAGGCGGTGTCCTTTCCCAGAAGAGCTGGTTCGGTTGTGGTCTCGTCCTCTCGAGGTGGATTTCCCTGTGTCAGGGTTGTCCAACACCACTATTATGCCATCACCTGATACCACTTCCTTACATGACCCGACTGACAAGCGCATGGATCAGCTGGTCTGTCATGCTTTCACCTTTGCCGGTGCCTTGTTTCGTCCTGTGTGTGCCGCGGCTATTGTCTCTGTGGCCATCAGAAAGAAGGTGATACATCTCGTGGATAGAGCTAAGGCTTGCAAGCGGGCGGAGGAGTAGAAAGACCTCATGGCCTGCGTGGATTTCATTGACTTTGTTGTCTCTGCCATGGACGATGTAGTCCGGCTTGGTGCCAGGATTTCGGCCCTGCTTGTTGCACCTCACCGCTCGCTCTGGTTGCGGCGATGGTCGGCTGATGCCGCGGCCATGAAGTCGCTTAAGAGTGTCCCCTTTCGTGGGAGCACAGGTTGTTTGGGGAGCGCCTGGACTTCCTGGTCAAGGATGGTAGACTCCCTCAGAGACGGAAGCCTGCTCGGCCCTTTCGGAACTCCTCTGCCTATCGCTCCTTTCGAGGAGGAAGAGGCTCTTCATTTTCAGAGATACCTGGGGTAGAGGTAGGTCCTGCGGTCCAACCCAATCCCGCTTGGGGAGCCAAGTCCAACCCCCTGCCAAGTCCCTCAGGCATGAGGGGGCGCCCTCACCCATCCGGGGTTCTACTGTTTGCTCAGATTTGGAGACGGCACGTCTAGGATCGGTGGATTCAGGAGGTAGTGTCCTCTGGTTACAAAATAGAGCTGGCAGTCAGACCACCCACAACATTTTCTTCGGTTTCGGATATGCCAAGACCCATTGAAGGCACAGGGCCTGAGAATGGCCGTGCAACACCTCCTGCGGTTAGGTGTGATTTGCCCTGTACCTCGTCAGGAACAGGGTCAAGGTTTTTACTCCAACCTGTTCACGGTTCCCAAGGAGGACGGAACGTTAAGACCTATCCTGGACCTGAAGGGTCTCAACAGGTTTGTAAGAGTCAGACATTTCCGCATGGAAACCTTACGGTCAGCGGTGAGCTCGCTTCGGCCCAGCGACATTATGACCACAGGGGACATCAGGGATGCTTATCTGCACATCCCGATTTTCCAGGGGCATCAGAAGTTCCTGAGGTTTGCTCTGGAGGATCAGCATTACCAGTTTGTGGCACTTTCATTCGGGATATCCTCAGCCCCCCGTGTCTTCACCAAGGTGCTGGCAGGCATCATGGCTATCCTGAGGAACCAGGGCATTCGTGTGCTGCCCTATCTGGACGACATGCTGATTGCGGCACAGTCCCTGCAGCAGGCCGAGAGCAATACTCGGACGGTGTTGTCAACCCTGGAGGCCTTCGGCTGGGTAATTAATTACCCAAAGTCTTTTATCACTCCCTCAACAGTGAGATCTTTCCTGGGAATGGCGATAGACACTTCTCAGGTAAAGGTCTTTGTGCCACAGCAGAAGGTTTCGGGTCTCCAGACGCAGTTGCAGTCCTTGCTGTCCTGTCAGCGGCTGTCGATACGTCTGGGGATGAGATTGGTGGGCTTAATGGTGTCATGCTTCGAGGCGATGCCCTTCGCCCAATTTCACGGAAGACCTCTTCAATTGAACCCGCTGACCGGCTGGAACCGGATGCAGGAGTCGCTGGATCAGGAATTTTCACTGTCCCCCTTGGCCAGACAGTCCCTCTTTTGGTGGTTGGACTCCAGGAACCTGTTGGTGGGAAAGTCCTTTCTGACTCCCTGTTGGGAGATAGTTACCACAGATGCCAGTCTGACCAGCTGGGGAGGCGTTTGGCAGACTCAGAAGATCCAGGGTCATTGGGGTCCGCAGGAGAGCCGCTTACCCATAAATCTCTTGGAGCTGAGAGCGATCCGCTTGGTGCTTCTTTGTTTGACTCCCCATTTAGGGGTCGTACTATCCAGGTTTGCTTGGACAATCAGACGGCTGTCGCCTGCATCATTCACCAGGGCAGGACTCGGAGCAAGCGAGCCCTCAAGGAGGTGACCCAGATTCTGACTTGGACAGAGGAGAATGTTTCCTGCATTTCGGCGGTCTACATCCCCAGGGGGGAAAACCAGAAGGCAGACTCCCTGAGCAGGAGCGCCTCACACCTGGGGGAATGGTCTCTCAGCAACAAGACCTTTCTCGCTCTGTGTCTCTGATGGGGTCAGGGGGTCAGGACGTGGACCTGTTTGCGTCCAGACACAATCACAAGCTCTTAAGGTTCGTCTTCCTCTCAAGAGATCCTCTGACCATTGCCACAGATGCTTTGACAATTCCCTGTACGGAGTTCAAGTTCCTTTATGCATTCCCTCCGTTTCCATTCCTGGGCAGAGTGCTGCGCAAGATAGCCCAGGAAGGGGTACCGACTATCCTGTTGGCTCTTCGCTGGCCGAGAAGGAGTTCGTTTGTGGACATACAGTAGTTAAGATGTTAGTAGATTGCTACATCATGCCCGACGACTCAGGGCTTCTCACACAGGGGTTGTTGCAGCACCCAAATTTACGGACGCTGGCTTTGACGGCTTGGCTATTGAAACCTCAAACCTGACGAAAAAGGGGCTGTCGGCCACGGTTGTACATATCATGATTCCGGCACGGAAGAAGTCTCCCTCCATGATATACTACAGAGTTTGGCATGCCCATATTGCTTGGTGCGAGTCCAAGAGTCTCCCTTGCCGCAAATTTTCTATTTCCAGGATTCTGGAGTTTTTACAACACGGCTTAGACTTGGGTCTCCAGCTGAGCACCCTTAAGGGCCAGGTCTCGGCCTTAGCCATCTTCTTCCAGAGGTCCATTGCCAACCATAGGTTGATCAAGACCTTTTTCCAGGGAGTCACCCATGTCCGTCCACCGCGTAAGTCAGTATTACCGGTGTGGGACTTGAATTTAGTACTGTCTGCTCTTCAGGGTCCTCCCTTCGAACCTTTGTGCGATGCTGCATTGCCTATTTTGACTCTCAAAGTGGTCACCTCGGTGCGTCGCGTATCAGAGCTAGGCGCGCTTTGTAAGAAGCCTCCCTATTTTGAGCGGCATAAGGATAAGGTGATTTTTCGCTTTAAACCTGATTTTTTGCCTAAGGTCGTGTCTCCCTTTCACCTTAAAGTGGACCAACACCCAGGGGGGATCGGCCCGGGAATCTATAAGATTCCCGGGCCGATTAGATCCCTCCCCGCGGGGCATCCGAAATCGGGATGTCCCGCGGGGTGAAACCCCCCCAGGAAACCCACAAGCCTTACCTTCTCCCCGTTCCAGCGCGGGCCGACGCCGCCTCCTGCGCGTCCCTCTAGCAGGGCGCGCACCCGCGCCGGCCGTTTGTGAATGGCCGGCGCGGGCGCGCTCCCTGTAAGAGTGACACGCGGGAGGCGTCAGCGGGCGCGCTCGCTTGTCTGTCGGCGGTGATTCGCTGGAACGGTCACGTGGGATAGGGGGGTCGTGGGGTCAGGTGAGTTTTAGGGGCTTTCTGGGGGGTGTCACACAGCGGGGCACCCCCGATCGGATAGTCAAAATCCTGGGTGTTGGTCCACTTTAATGAGGAAGTTGTCTTACCTTCTTTGTGTCCAGCACCGACTAATTCTAAGGAAAGGAAAGGACCCTCCATGCCTTGGATGTGGTCAGAACCATTAAGTATTACCTAGTTGCGACTGAGTCTCCTTCAGGAAATCGGATTTGCTCTTTGTCCTAACAGAGGGCTCTAGGAAGGGTTTGCCTCCAGCTAAGTCCACTCTCGGTAAGTGGATCAGACAGGCGGTGGTGCAAGCATATTCTGCCAAGGGGAAGGATCCCCCTTTTCGGATCACTGCTCATTCTACCAGAGCTATTGGTGCCTCCTGGGCTTTTCAGCACCAGGCATCGGTTGAACAAGTTTGTAAGGCCGCCACTTGGTCTTCAGTTCGTACTTTTACAAACTTCTACAAAGTTGATGTTAGGTGCTTCAGGCGGTAGTGAAATGAACTACATGCTGTTCCACACTGGGGATCCCGCCCTATATGGACACTGCTTTTGGATGTCCCACATGTCATCACTTGGACGACCTGGACTGGATATAGGGAAAAATACAATTCTCTGAAACTCACCTGTAGAATTGTTTTTGAGTATATCCAGTCCAGGTCATCCCACCCTGCCCTTGTTCATTATCTCTTGTTTGTCTGTTATGGTGATTACCATTTTTTATTCTTGGACCTGTGTCATTAGGTCTTGTTTAGAGAGAGTACAAGCTGAAGCTATGTGAAGCAACGTGGTTTCTTGGCCTCCCAGCCTGTCTCCTCTTTTACTGCTTTTTAACCACTGGAGAATAATAGAGGGACACCTGCCTGGGGGCCAGGAGGAGCAACAGCTTTTGATCTTGCAGTCGAGCGCCCCCTGGGGCGGAATACCCACATGTCATCACTGGGACAACCTGGACTGGATATACTCAAAAACTATTCTACAGGCGGGTTTCGCAGAATTGTATTTTTTTGTGCCGGCACAAAATTCCCCTCTAGTACTGCAGACCAATATCCACCAAGACCAATACAATCCAATAAAGTGACCAGTGCAAATCTGTGCAATAGATTCCAAAACTAATTAATAACGGAAAAAAATACATGTTGATGCTTAGTATTAAAAAATATAAATACAAAAAAAAATTATATTATCTATGTACAATTGTGCTAATACATGTAATTATGGACACAGTCATATTCAACATAATAAAAATGCACAAGGTTACCAAACCTTGGGAGATAGCAGCACAACCGTTCCAAAATGTTAAGAGAGAGGAGTAAAGCAGCAAGGACACCTGCGCACGCGGCTACCCATGCCGCTTCTGCTGGGTAATAGTAATTCATAGGAATATCTATCTATTCCTGACTAAATTTCCACATGACTACCCCCTATCTGTCCATCTGAGTACCTACCCACCTACCTGCTGGACTACTCCCACTTACCTTTCAGTGACGGCATTGGCTGTTTATCACAGAAGCTGGAGATGATACGGCAAGGATGGCACTAAGATGGTTACTTGGCTGGAATATTACTTTAAATAGGACGTGCCTTCATACCCCCCGCCTGCCCCCAGTACTAAGAGAGGGGTACAAAAAAAACCTTACCTCTCTTATAATTCAGCACTGCCCCCCAGGCACAAGCAGCGGTTGCACAGAAAGTGCATACAGTGCCCACCCCCACTGTGCCTGAGCCTGAGATTGTCACTTTTAGTGAATCACCAGATAGGAAGACAATGAAAGTCAATGGCACTTTTTACTACGGGTAAAAAGGAGTAAAGAAATCAATACTTTTCTCAGGAGTAAAGAAGTGCCATTGACCTTTCTTGTTTTCCTATCTGGTGTTTTTAAAGTGACATTCTCAGGCTTTTTTTCTCCTGAATTAAATTTTTTATTACGATGAGAATTTTTTTCAACTCTTAGTGAATAGAGGCCAACGTGTTTTTTTCCTTTTTAAAGCATTTTTATGCCCCATGGTGATTTCACAGCTGACACATCCTGTGTTGCTCGGCAAGGCCCAGTGATCTGTATAATGTCCGGCCCGGTTGCCAGGGTCCCTATGTGTGCGAATTAAGAAACGCCAGATGTTCTTCAAAAAATAATTTTACAGGGAGGGCACTAAATCTTCCTTATTTTGTTTCAGACCTCTCTACCTCCCTGTACGGGTTTTACTCACAGCAGAAACATTTACTCTTTCTAGTAACATTGTTGTGGACACCTCAACCTTCCTGCTCAGGTGAGTGTATTAAAAAGAAATTGCCGCAAGTAACAATGCAATATCAGCCATGCAGTTCTTCTATTAGGGTTGTATTACAAAATGCTGTTTAGTTTAGTGGTCCCTTATTTACTGTACATTGTATTGGCAAAAAAATGAAAAAAAGATAAAAAAAATTATACTCCCCTTTTCCATCCCTGCAGCAGCTTCCTCCATGCCTGGTATTGGTTTCTGAGTGTGTTCCCTGGTGTCCTTGCTAGCTTCTACCGCTCCCCCCCCCCCCCCCCCCTTACTTACTGTGAGGAATAGGGCAATTATTATATGTCATTTTATTGCTGATGCCCGGCATCCCCCTTTAAGATTCCCTGTTCTTAGCAAATGTCACCCTTTACTTCCGCCTGTAGCATTAAGGCTTTCTAGACATAAACATGCACAGGACCTAATATTGCCAGGAAGGAGAATTAGCATCTGTGAGCTGAGCCCTGGATCAGATCAGACTCCCTGCTGATTCTTTCACACCTCTATGCCGGGGAGGCCCCACTGAGACTGAAGCCGATGTGACCCCCTGGAGATAGTTCCCTGGCATCAAACACCAGGGCCTCAGACATCCGGCATCAACACAAATTGGAAAATAGCTGGGCTGCTGTGTGTCCCAGCACCAAGCCAGATACAGGACCAGAATGGGCCCACAAAACCGCACATAGACGTATGATTATCAGGGCCATGCGACCACGGCAACCTAAAGAAATGGAGATGTCTGGTTCTGACCCAATTAGGGACTCCATCTTTGGGCTCATTGGATGCCTGGCGTCCAGCCCAATCGTTTGGTGTTATATCTGGAGCCATATGACCCCCCCAGCCCGAAATTATAACCCCTAAAGGGTTTTAGGTTCTAAAGCAGGTTCCACAACGGGGGGGAGGTAACAGTCCGCCCCACAGAAAGGGAGGGGTTGAAAGGATCCCGAGGCATAAATGGGTATGACCCTGCGCCAGGCTTTTGTCTGGACAGGGGTCGCGCGGCAGCGTGCTGGAGGTGTCCGTAATATCTATAAACTCTTGACATTCCCCCTTGTGGGAGCTCATCATCACTACTCTACATCTGCATGTTAATGTAACTCTGACTGTTGTATCTCTGTGTGTAACTCACTGTACCCTTTAACCAACTTCTCAGAAGACATTTGTAGTCATTTATATTCCATCATAGCCAAATGTTTATCACTGCCTAGTGTGCGCTCATTGCATTAAAACCTATCCCTGACACTTACCATGACTCCATTTGCTGTGACTGATACGGAATGTTTTTTTCATGCCCAAGGAGTTTCTGTGGCGGGACAAGTTTTGAAGCTGAACAAATCCTGTCTTAGATCCCAGGGACGGCTGCAAGCCTTCCCCCTGGGGCATCCCGATTGAGATACCCTGCTGTGTGAAAACCCCCTGAGCGCCGGTTACTACTCCTTTCCCTGGGCCTGCGCTGGTTCTCGTCCAATTACAGCCGCCCGCTGAACTGATGTAATTTGGCAAGGCAGCTCTGATTGTTGTGAATAGGGAGCGAGAGCGCCCCTGTCCCTGCTTCCTCGGGATGTGGGGCACGGGGGCAGCATTGGATGGGTTCATCCTTGCCCCCCCCCCATTCATGCAAATCAGAGTCGCTCACCGTATTAAAGTATTACATCACTTTAGCTTGCATCTTTGATTGGACGGGAGCCCACACAGGCGCCGTTGGACCAGGCGAAGGTGAATCTGCACACGCCGATCTGGGGGGTTTCATACATCCCAAATTGGGATGTCCCGGGGGGTGCGGAACAAGAACCGGGAAAGTGAAAATCCTGGGTCTTGTTCTGTCCTGTCACACAGGTGAGCTCATCTGTTGGGAGTGAAATGACCGATCTCGCTGGATCTACCCCAGCCTGCTGCCATGCCGGGCACATGGCCAGATCCTCCCCAACCCCTGCTGTGCACATACTGTACTGAAGCTGCTGTACTGCTGCCACCAGCTGCCAGGCGGCTAGAAGACATCCCCTAAAAATAAGCCCTAGCACCTATTTTTGGAGCAAAAATTCATGAGACCTGTGATATTTTTGGGAACCATGGTATGTACACTGTATATACATGACAATTAGCTGGAAAGATCCTGGTTAACTTATCTCCTTTTTTTCCAGCAAATATTTGGATAGCATCTGGTTATTAAAGCGGGACAAAAGCCGAGAATTTTACTTCCCCTGGTTTTGTTCCATTCCCAAATTGTGTGAAACCTCCCCAGGACACCAGTATTCACTCACCTTTCCTGGATCCAACGGCACATGCACAAGTTGTCATCCAATGAGAGCCATTTGCTATGCCGATGTCATTCGGCTAACAGCTCTTATAGGATTCAATAGTGGAGCGAAAGTGGCAGCATCCTTTCAGATTCCAGGGCCGGTCCGGGTAGGCTTTGTCCGCTTTAGGATAATAATTAAAGTGGACCAAAACCCAAGAATTTGACTATCCTGGGTTCTGGTCCTTGCCTCAAGGGCACCCCAATCGGGGGTGCTTCGCTATGTGAAACCCCCCAGGTTGCCCAAACAAACTCACCTCTTCCTGGTCCTTCTATGTTTCTATGCACAGCTGCTCGTCCAATCCGCGCGCTCGGATCTGCTCGAGCCCCTTCATCCGGGAACTCGTCTAATTTGAGCAGATCTTTGCGTTATGGCATTTGCATCCCCCGCTACCCTCTAACAGGCCTGGCATGGGCATGCACGCTGCTAAAGGGATAGCGGAGATGCGGCCGCTGCTCGTGCATGCACCATTGGACCGGTAAAGAAGGTGAGTTTATGGGTGGCCTGGTGGGTTTCACACAGCGGGGCATCCTGATTCTGATGCCCCAGGGGGAGAAAATCAATCGGCCCGAGAAACTTATCGATTCCTGGGCTGATCTCTGTGGGTTTTGATCCACTTTAAATGATCTATCTGGATTTGTTCTTTAATTAGCTTGGTAAAAAAAAAATGATGATAAAGGCAGCTTAGTACAGCAGCACTATATAAGTAGAGTAAAGGGGAGGGAGCTTCTCCACTACTAATATTTATACAGGATCTTTCAGGGCCTGGGAACCAATTCACCGCCCAGTCTAACCCTATCATCACTGTATAATATCCAGCAAACAGGCATATAAATCCTGTACAGAAACTAGGGGCCTTTGTTTGCATACAATTGTAATTGCATGTGTTAAGGCTGGTAGCTTCCCAGGTGAGTAGCTCTGAAAGATTTGATTGCGTTGCATGTCCTCACTCAAAAATAGGAGTAGGGACCCCACCAAAAGGGGCGCCTTAACGTGGCGCGGGTTTTAACACATGCAATTGCAATTGTATGCAAACCAAGGCCTCTAGTTTCTGTACAGAATTCATATGCCTGTTTGCTGGATATTATATAGTGATGATAGGGTTAAACTGGGCGGTAGATTGGTTCCCAGGCACTGAAAGATCCTGTATAAATAATAGTAATGAAGCATCTCCCTCCCCCTTGACGCACTATATAAGTACACTATATGTGCCTGCTATAGTGTGTTAGGATGCTGTTATTTGTGAGCGGCCTCCTTCTTGTGGTCGGTAAGCAGCTGACCGCCACTAACGTTTCTGCAGACGCATATTCTACTTTGATGTGGATAACCACAGCATGGAAAATATTACTATAGTGTTCTTGTTTCCTGTTCACAGGTTTATTTTGGATGACTCTGCGCTTTACCTGTCCGACAAATGTGAAGCGGAGGTGACTGATTTAAAAAGAGGTATGGAGGTTATTGGTCACTATGACATTGCAGTGATCATGTGCGATCCCATGTTGAGCTATTCAATAAGAGACCCCTCTAAACCAAATGTGTAGCTCTCATGAGCTCTTTTACAGTACATGTCTACCAATATTTGGGGCCGCCAGAACAGCCCCACCCAAGTCCTGCAAATGAATACAGCCGCACTACCTAGATAAAATCAATAACTCTTTATTAAATGGGTATACACAGTTTATAAATGTAACTTCACACTACAAACACTTGTAAAACATTAAAACAAGCTGGACCGCTTGATGAAGTAATAGCTGGCTCTCTAACATAAATCGATGGATGTCTTTCGAAAATATGTGCAAAAGTGCAGGCTACAATTCATAGAACAATTTTGTTACCCCAAATCACACAACCCGTTTAAGAAGATTATGGTCTCAGAAGACCCACATAAAAGTGACAAGTGCAAAATAATCTGTACTTTACAAGTATCCCCCTCGAAAGTGCTAAGTGGTTTTTTTTGTAACATTTTGTGATTTGTGACAGAACATCCTAGGTGTATTTTATTTCTCTGTGTGTAGGTTGGTGTTATATATGTGTGTGTGTATGAATATATATATATATATGTGTGTATATATATATATATATATATATATATATATATATATATATGTATAGACCTTGGCTGACCCCTCTGCTCTGCATAACTTCCTCCCTGGGTGCCATAAAACTCCCCCTGCATGCACACAGGGTTGCCTTGAATGACTATCTCCCCTCATAAAACTGCAAAGCATAAACAAAGTGTTATCAGGGTCAACCAGCCATGGAGAGCAGATGCAAGGTCCATATCCTGCCCTCTTCCATGGAATGTTCTCCTCACCCCCCTCCCCGTGGAATCTCAGGACAGATGGGGGATGTCATGTGGACCAGCTTTCAGGTACCCAAAGATGGAGAATACCATATAAACCAATCAGACAGTGGATGTCTCCAATAGCTCTGTCCATAGGAGGGGTAAGAAACTGACCCCTGGTTAGAGGGAATAAGGTGAGCTGCAGAATGGGGACAGGACACTCGATCTGACCATCAAGATTGACACACGCTGGCTTTTAACATCCAAGCTGAACAAGACCAGAAAGCGTGTGAGGACAATTGATTTGATCAAAGAGAACGCAGCCCAGAGGGACTTTTAAGTATATTTTCCACCTTCTTTTATTTTGCATTGCTATTTATCTTATTTACCGTGTTTTATAGTTAACTCTGGTTTTATCACCTTGCATCGTGTTTCTTGTTTTTGTGTTTTTCTGTTTGTTTAAAAAAATTCTAAAAATACAGCAGATGCTCTCAATTGATCTGATATAAAAAGCCCACGCTATTTCTGAAGAACCTGGCTACCTTACTTGCCTAGGACGCTCGATCGCCCTCACCTGGAAGTGGTTGTGGGTCGATCGATACGTTCGATCTGAATGTATTGTGTGTGGCCTGTATTATATTATAGAGTTGAGCATTGATTGTGCTCTGGTGGCAGCAGTTTATAGCCACGTGTGTTGCCAATTAAAGAATTGCAGTGACACACGTGGGGTACGACTGGCCGGTCTGATCAGATGAACGATCAATAGGTCTGATCAACCCGTGCAATCGTCACACTATTAACAAGATAATATCCTATAACAGTGCATTTATATCAATGGCCACAGTGCTGCGTATTTGCCACAGTGAGTAAATAATACAAGCAGGAACTAATAGAATAATAAAAGTTATATCACCAGATATTTAAAGCCATGATCCAACGCGGGCAAGGTCAGTACATGGACACTAGACATAGTTATTCACTACTGGGGAAAGCGGCAACAAACTCAGTGTTGATAAAAGCTAGATCAATTGGGAGCATCCACACTTAACTAAATGCGACAGTTCAGCTGAAAGTTGCACTCATATAGCTTTTATGACTTGCAAGGCAGCAGAGATAGCAGTGGGAACACATAGAAACTTGGGAATGCCTTGACAAAGCCCCAGTGGGCGGAGCGAAATGCGTCGGCGGCAGGCTGGCCATGCCCCCCCCCTTTACCTCAATCTCCCGGCTGTTTTCTCTGAGGAGGAGGTGCTTTGTGCCGAAGGATATTGAATACAGGCGACCAAGGAGTCATGCAGACCACTGGAGTGCCGCGGTGGTGGTTTGGAAACCCCCCAGGGGTGCCGGGGATCTTGCCTGATCCCGGCAGGTCCAGCAATGCGATTCCGCCGGTGGCTGCTTCCCTGCGGTCGCATGTGCTCCCCCTACCAGCCTTTCCGAATGGCTGGGTGCGGGAGCGCATGTGCCGGGATGCGGCCAGCTGGCTGCACCCTCGTCAGAGCAGGATTTTTGAGAGAGCCAGTCGGCTCTCTCAGAAAGTGCCGCTGGGCGTGGCTTGGTGGTGAAAAAAGAAAGAATGAAAGAAAACCAAGCCAACAGCAGCGCATGGCTGCTTGCGCAGGGGGGAGGGGGGCAGTGAATGAGCGGTGGACCCTTTTTTGGGGTTCCATCTGCTTTAAGGGGTATCCAGTGACTTTGTTCAGGTATATATTGGGTTAGATAGAGGGGACCTTGGAGACATGGTACGACCTGTGACCTATTAGGCTGTTCTAAAGAGCAGTTAAGAGAACTCCATCTTTTCTTTCCATTCCAGGCCGTCCAGAGTACCATCCGTAGTACTCACGGTTGGGAAACTCCGCCCCAAAGGGGGCGTGGACTGCAAGATCAAAGATGTGGCTCCTCCCGGCCCCCTATGAAGGCAGCTGCCTCTCAACCCAGGACCAGTTCTCTTCTTGCAGTGGAGCTGCACAGATCGCTTACACTCGCTCAGGATTTTAGCAGCAGAGCGGGGCCTACTAACCTGTCAGCCTGCTGCAGGGCCCTATTTCCGCGGATTCCTCTGACCCATCCTTGCCTCCCAGCTTTAGCTGTTTTGGGATCCGTGTACGGTAGGGTGAAACGCCGGGGTCTGGGGCGTTTTGGCAGAGCACATGGCTCTGGGCCGCAGGCTTTTTACAAGAAGTCGGCCGCAGGTATCTTATGGTGAACCTGCTGAGAAACCACTGTATATTCTTGTCTCTCTTTCAGTGCCAAGCACGTAGATTCTACGTGCTCGCTTCTACTCCACTTAAGTGCCAAGCACATAGAATCTACGTGCCTGACTTTCCCCCCTGCTAGTTAAAAAAAAAAAAAACAAAAAAAAAAACTCACCTGACCCCTCGTTGGATCTGGCCGGGTCTCCTTTTTAATTTGGTGCCATCCAATCCCCCGTGGAGGAGCTGCTAACTGTAAAAAAAATAAATAAATAAAAAATAAATAAAAATGATATTTACTTCGCGCTGCCTCCCGACGGGTCTCTTCATCGCGACTGCTAGCCTGGGGGCGGGGCCAGGTGACATCATTGTGATGTCACCATCAGACAGCTTCATAATACCGGCACCCCAGACTCTGAATCGGTGCTTGGCGGAGGGAGGTGTGGAGGAGGAGAGGGCTGTGATCGCCCCCCCCCCCCCAGGCTCTCTTCTCCAAACACCCGGCAGTGGTCATCGGAGATCGCGGGGGGACAGAGGATCTGAGGTGAGTAAAGTTTAAAAAAATAAATAAATGTCATTTTTTTTTCCTTATGTGTCAGTGTATTTATTTTTACATTTAACCCCTTGCGAACTGGTAAGGGGTCCATGAGACTGGCAAGTCACCTGCTAGCCCCCGGCACCCCTATTACCTGCCTCCCCAAAGCCCGGCGGGGGGGCAGAAGAGCCCGGCCCGACATAGGCTATGTGGGCTTGTAGGCTGCAGGGTGGGGGGGCCACAAAAGCTGGTCTCTCCACTCTGTTCCTACAATGCCCCATAGCTGGTCCCGGGCTGGTAATGCTGGGTGGGGGGACCCCATTTAATTTTTTGGGGGATTTTTAAGGGTTTTTAAACCTTAAAATTCCAAAAAATAATGGGGGGGGGGGGACCCTATGTCATTTTTTTTTTTTTTTTTAATTAACCGCTTATGTTCTGTCGCCCAGCAGCTATAAAAGGCTTCCAGCAGCAGCAGGAGAGCAGAAGCCAGACACTTAACCCCTTGTGAACTGGTAAGGGATCCATGAGATCCCTATACCAGTTCACAATGCTGGGGGCTGGCAAGTCGCCTGCGGCTAGCGGGTGACTTGCCGTTAACCCCCGGCACCCCAATTACCTGCCTCCCCAAAGCCCGGGGGGGGGGGGGGCAGAAGAGCCCGGGCCATGGCTATGTGGGCTTGTAGCCTGCAGGGTGGGGGGGGGCACCAAAGCTGGCCCCCCTGCACCCTGTTCTACAAGCCCCCATAGCTGGTCCAGGGCTGGTTATGATGGGTAAGGGGGATCCCATATCATTTTTTGGGGGAGTTTTTTGTTCATTATCTTCTGTTTGCCTGTTATGGTGATTACCATTTTTATTCTTGGGCTGTTGTCCTTAATGTTTTTTGTTGGAGAGAGTACATGCTGAAGCTATGTGACGTAACATGGTTTCTTGGCCTCCCGGGCTGTCTCTTCTTACTGCGTTTTAACCTCTAGGATATGATAGAGAGACACCTGCTTTTATAGGAGGCCAGGAGGAGCGACCGCTTTTGATCTTGCAGTCGACCGCCCTCTGTGGGCGGAATGCTCACATGTCATTACTCTGGGACGACCTGGACTGGATATACTCAAAAACAATTCTACAGGTGAGTTTCACAGAATTGTATTTTTCAGCATCAGGCCTTGGTGGAACAAGTTTGTAAGGCCGCCACTTGGTCTTCAGTTCATACTTTTACAAAAATTTACAAGGTGGATGTCAGGGCCTCAGCTGATGCTGTTTTTGGCCGAAAGGTGCTTCAGGCGGTGGTGAAATGAACTACCTGCTGTTCCGCACTGGGGATCCCGCCCATATGGACACTGCTTTTGGAAGTCCCAGCCGTGAGTACTGTCTGGACAACCTGGAATGGATTGGAAAGAAAAAGGCAATTCTGTGATACTCACCTGTAGAATTGCTTTTATTTCCAATCCATTCCAGGCCGTCCAACCCGCCCTTTTGAGGTTTTTCCTTGTGTACAGCACGGCCTGTTT
Source organism: Gastrophryne carolinensis (assembly GCA_027917425.1). Lineage (NCBI taxonomy): Eukaryota > Metazoa > Chordata > Amphibia > Anura > Microhylidae > Gastrophryne > Gastrophryne carolinensis. Next base: position 168,580,026 of record CM051241.1, on the reverse strand, counting down.
CAATTCAATCATTACATCTGGGTATTCCGCCACAAGGTGGCGCAATTGACTGCAGAAGACTTGTGGCTCCTCCCGGCCCTATAAAAAAACAGGAATCACCTATAGACCCCCAGTGTTTTCTCTGCAGTAATACTGCGAATACGGAAGATGGCTCTCTGTTTTCGCAGGCGAGTGGGGCAACCAAGCCTGCGGCCCTGCAAGTCTATTTCCACCCGTTTCCGGACCCTCTTGCCTCCCAGCCTTGGCTGACAGATCGGGTGATGGTAGAGGAGCACCTGGGTCATGTGCTTGGTGAGCTTTGCTCCAGGCCGCAGACCCTGTACACTGAAGGGTAGCCGGCCATAGGTGATTGGTGAGCCTATAGAGGGATGGGAGAAACCCTGCTGACTTGTTTTCCTGTGTTGGGGTGAGTGTTTTACTTTTGGAGGGTGGTGTTGTTCCGGGCTCCTTCCGGGGGGGGAAGGCGGTCGGGTGACGGCGCGCGCTGCTCTGGTCGCCGCCGCGGGTCTGTTGGCGGTGAGTCCCTGTCATGGCGCCTTCACTATTGCGAGGGCCGTTTTCGCGCCTTTCGTTGGGGGCGGCGCCGCGTCCCGCCCCTCGAGGTTCCGCGCTGCAACACCATTTTAATACCTGAGCTGGCCATTGCGGAGATCGCGTCTGCCGGCTCTATTTCTCTGCTCCGCCCGCTGGCGTTCCTGGATCCTTGCTGGCCCCTTCCCGTTGTCTTCATTCTGTGGGTCTGACTGTCGCTGCTGCGCTGCGCACGGTGCTCGCCTCACTTGGTCCGTGAGTTCTCTGCGGAGGATACTGTTGGGCATGTGCTGCGTGATTCTCATGGTTCTCTTGCTTATGTCTTTCAGGGGATAGCCGTTTGTAGTTTCTCCTGGTCCAATTCTCCCTCCCCCCCAGTCCCTTATCTGTTGGGCATCCCTTGGGGGCATCCTGGGTGACTTCTCTTTTACCCTGTGTTGGCCTATTGTGCCTTTGATAATCACCATATGGAGGCTTCTGGGGATAGCGAGCTTGGGGGCCCCTCGGGGCAGGCTCGGCTTTGTGTCATGTGTGGCATGTGTGGCATCCCCTTTGAGTGGTGGCGGCGCCGTTTGTGTTCCGTGCGCTCAAAGTATTATTGCGGAACAGGATGGGACGAGTGCATCTCTTTCCAGTCCTGTCCTCCCTACGGCATCCCCTACTCCCCCGCGTCTGCATTTAGCCCCCAGTGAGGGGGAAGCTAGCAGGGAGTCGCAATCAGATCTGGGGCTGTGCGTAGCCAGCATTGAGCGACAGCTGGCCCGACTGGCGGCAGGCAAGGCCTCTAGCAAAAAGCGGCATCTAGACGCCAAATTGTCCCTCTTTGCCGATGAGGACGAGGGCCTTGACATGTATGGCGGTCGTGACTCCCCGGAGGAGGGGGAGTTGTTCCGTGACTCGGACTCCTCTGGGGATCATCAGGGCGAGTACGTTAGTGACCTAGGGTCCTCCTCGGATGAGGAGACCTGGCTCCCAGATGATACTGATAGACTCTTGTCGGCTGTCTTTGATACATTACACATCGCCCCCCCCCCCCCTAAGGTGGCAAAGAAGAAGCAGGGCGAGCTCTTCCGCCCTGGCAAGCAAAGCTTGGAGTTCCCGGAACGGGGCCATTTCTCAAATATGGTTCTTAGGGAATGGGAACGTCCTAATAGGTTACCCTCGGTGCCCAAGGGGCTGGATAGACGGTATCTATTATCGGCCAACTTGGTTAAGGGTTGGTCGTGCCCACCTGAGGTGAACGCTATGGTCCTGGGGCTTTCTAACACTTCGGTCATGCCGTCACCCGACACTACCACACTGCGTGATAGTGCGGACCGGCGTATGGATCAGCTGGCTAGTCATGCTTTCACCTTTGTAGGGGCCGGTTTGCGCCCGGTCTGCGCTGCGGCTATTGTGGCCATTGCCATTAAAAAGGTCAGGCGCCTTGCTGAGGCTGCCCGCTCTGGTAAGAAAAGGGAGGATTATAAGGACCTTTTGCTTTGCTCTGATTTTATCGCCTTTGTGCTGGCTGCCTGAGGGGCCTTGGGGGTGGGGGGGCTTGGGCTTGGTTCCCCAGGAGAGACTGGGGCGCCCGTGGGATCTGCCTCGACCCAAAGAGTCTCTGCGACTACCTGAGGTGGACCCACGACCTCCCCTTGAAGGCCGAAAGGAAGAGGAGCCTCGAAAGGGCCGAGCCTGCTTTCTGCGTTGGGGGAGCCTACCATCCTTGGTCAGGACATCAAGAGGCTCACCAAAAAGACGGAGACCAGTGAAAGGCAGCCCAGTGAGAGACTTCTTTGCGGCAGTGTCAGCTGCCCACTGACGCAACCACACGGACCGATGCATAGCAACCAACAGGGTCGAGGCCCTACCGCCAAGCCGGACGGCATCGTCCATGGCAGCCAGCACAAAGACGATAAAATCAGAGCAAAGCAAAAGGTCCTTATAATCCTCCCTTTTCTTGCTGCTGGGTCGGGTGCTGCGCAAGATAGCCCAGGAGGGGGTACCGGCCATTCTGGTGGCCCCCCGCTGGCCGAGGAGGGTATGGTTCGCGGACGTCGTACAGATGGCAGTAGATCGGTTCGTACTGCCCGATGATCCAGAGCTTCTCACGCAGGGACAGCTACGCCATCCCAATTTACGAACGCTGGTTTTAACAACTTGGCTGCTGAAACCTCCTTCCTGATGGGCAAGGGTTTGCCGGCCTCTGTTGTCGATACCTTGATTCAGGCTCGGAAGAAATCCTCGTCCTTTATCTACTACAGGGTCTGGCATGCTTACATTGCTTGGTGCGAGTCCAAGTCTCTTTTTTGTCGGGAATTTTCCATTCCCAGGATTCTGGAGTTTTTACAGCATGGTCTGGATTTGGGCCTTCAACTTAGTACTCTCAAGGGACAGGTTTCGGCTCTGGCAATTTTTTTCCAAATATCCTTTGCCAATCACCAGCTTGCTAAGACCTTTTTCCAGGGAGTTACTCATGTGCGTCTGCCACGTAAGCCTCTGCTACCGGTTTGGGACTTAAACTTGGTGTTGTCTGCTCTACAGGGTCCTCCTTTTGAGCCTTTGTGCAATGCTGCGCTGTCCATAATGACTTTTAAGGTGGTCTTTTTGGTCGCTATTACTTCGGTGCGTCGAGTCTCTGAGTTGGCGGCACTTTCTATTAAACCTTCTTATTTTAAGCGACATCAGGATAAGGTGGTGTTCCGTCTTAACTCGGAATTTTTGCCCAAGGTTGTATCTGCCTTTCATCTCAATGAGGACATTGTCTTGCCTTCCTATTGTCTTGCCCCTGCTAATTCCAAGGAACGGAACCTTCATTCTCTGGATGTGGTCAGGGCGCTCAAGTATTAATTGGACACCACTGAGCCCTTTCGGAAGTCTGATTCTCTCTTTGTTTTTCCTTCCGGACCTAGGAAGGGCTTGCCTCCAGCCAAATCCACTATCAGCAAGTGGATTAGACAGGCGGTGGTGCAGGCTTATTCTGCCAAAGGGAATGAATCTCCCCTCCATGTTACTGCTCACTCTACTAGGGCGATTGGTGCCTCTTGGGCTTTTCAGCACCAGGCTTCTGTTGAACAGGTTTGTAAGGCCGCTACTTGGTCTTCTGTAAATACTTTTTCCAAGTTTTACAAGGTTGATGTTAGGGCCTCAGCTGATGCTGTGTTTGGCCGCAAGGTGCTTCAGGCGGTAGTAGCCTAAACTGCCTGCCGTTACTCTTTGGGGATTCCACCCTACTTTTATGGACACTGCTGTTGGATGTCCCAGATGTAATGATTGAAATGAAACAGGCCGTGCTGTACACAAGGAAAAATACGATTCTGTGATTACTCACCTGTAGAATTGATTTTACTGTGTACAGCACATCCTGTTTCATCCCTCCCTTGTTATCATTGCCCTTGGTTGCCTCTTTATGGTGATTTGTTTATTTAGTTATTTAGTTATTTTTTTCTGTGGGCTGTGTTTTTTGTTCTCATGGTTTGTCTCCCGGCTTCTTGCATAACTGCTTTTCAACACTGGGGGTCTATGGGTTATTCCTGGCTTTTTATAGGGCCGGGAGGAGCCACAAGTCTTCTGCAGTCAACTGCGCCACCTTGTGGCAGAATACCCAGATGTAATGATTGAATTGAAACAGGCCGTGCTGTACAAAGGAAAATCAATTCTACAGGTGAGTAATCACAGAATTGTATTATGATGTCCTGCATGCCTGTTTATTGTTATTGAACCATTATTGCTCACAGGACACTAGTTATACAAATTTAGGTTTTAGGTTCGAGAGAGTACAAGCGGAGGCTATGTGAAGTAACATGGTCTCCTATGTTTTGGACCTCCCGGCCTGCCTCTTTCTATACTACTAGTACTTCTAGTACTGCTTTTGAATTACTGGGCCTCGGTTGAGAGGCAGCTGCCCTTATAGGGGGCTGGGAGGAGCCACATCTTTGATCTTGCAGTCCACGCCCTCCGGGCGGAGTTACCCAACCGTGAGTACTATCTGGATGGCCTGGATCGGAAATAAAAGCAAGTATCACAGAACTGCCTTATTCTCTATCTAGATGAAGATGATTTACTGTCCTTTAGAGTGGCTTAAAGTGGATCAAAACCCTCGTGGCCAGGCCCTGGAATCTCAAAGATTCCAGGCCTGGCCGCAAGCCTACGCTTGGGGCATCCAAGCCCCCCCCCCACGGAGCACCGCATCCCTGGCTTCCCTGCGGCCGCACATGCTCCCACTGCCAACCTTTCTGAATGGCTGGGTGCAGGAGCGTGTGCCAGGGATGCGGCCAGCCGGCTGCACCCTCGTCGCAGCGGCATTTTGGAGAGAGACAATCGTCTCTCTCAAAAAGTGCCGCTGGGTGTGGCTTGGTCATGAAAAAAAGAACAAAAGAAAATTGGGCCACCGCCGAGTCAACAGCAGCGCCCCGAATCGTACGGGCGGCAGGGAGGGCAGCAAATGAGCAGTGGACCCATTTCTGGGTTTCCATCTGCTTTAAGGGATGTCCTGTGACTTTGTTCAGGTATATATTGGGTAAGATAGAGGGGACCCTGAAAACATGGTAAGACCAGTGACCTATTGAGCTGTTCTAAAGAGAATTTAAAGGAGCACTATCACGAAATTGTGTAATATTAAAAATCCATATAAACACGTCGGCTAATGAGAGGAGGGGTCACTTATACGCCAAACTGAATAAAACTCCCACCAAGCTTGTGGTCTATTCTCTCATGGGTGACAGGTTTATTCTATCAGGGATGACAGAACCTGTCACCCCGGATGTCCTCTTCCTTCCATTAAAATTCAAGAAATATTATTTTCTGGATATTTCTTGATGCCAGGTGTATGTGACCCCTACCATCCAGCATATTTATATGGATTTTTATCATTGGGCAATTTTTCGCGATAGTGCTCCTTTAAGGGAACTTCATCTATTGCTAGATTTGATCATTTGCTTTCCTTTAGAGTGGCTTAAAGTTGACCAAAGCACAGGATTTTGTCTATCCTGGGTTTTGGTCCTTTCCCAGCTGTTTGAACCCCTCCCCCAGATCGCCGCAGCCAACTCGCCTTATCCTGGTCCCAGTTCAGGGGGGGCCCCCGGGGACAGGAACAAAACCCAGGATAGTCAAAACTTTACTGTCTTTTTTGCAAGGTTGCCTTTTTTTATTTTGTGGCCATATTTTTCTTTAGATATGGTTACTCTTTGTTCCTTTAACTGTCATAGGATGGCCAATAATGAAGAGGTGGGTCCCTAGGGGACACTTGCCATTCAGCTCTATCTGTCTCGTGTTCTCTTTGTGCAACTGGACATATTTTCTAAAGGACCGGCTTGTTGGACTCTTGTGTCTAGTAACCTAATGCAAACCACTACTATGAGAACTACTTGCTGTTTAGGTTTCGGAGTGTCAAGCAGGTTTGCATTGCATTAATATTATTGGAGCACTTAAGACGTTGTTTTGTGCTTTTAGATTATGTCTGTGTCCTGGATGTGGATCTGTTAGAGCTGGTCATCACAACCTGGAAGGGGAACTCCTCCTCCAAGCTGGTATGTAGAACATTATTATGCCCTGAAACTCATAAAGCTGGTCGCACACCTTATAGTCTGGTTGTGCAACCTATGTAAAATCTTAGTCAATCTCTGTAGTGTAAGAGCATTACATCTATTTATATTCCTATGTATTATATTCATGTAGAGGCTCTGTGGTTTTGCAAAAGTACACAACCAGATTCTATAGGGTACGGCCAGCTTTAAAGCGGACCAAAACCAACTGAATTTGTGAAAAACTTTTGACCAAAGCCCCTGATGATATTCTCTTCTTAGTGTGTAAAACTAGAAATTGATATTTTAGCTTGTCAAATCGTCCTGGAACGCATTTTTTTTTTTGCTCTCCCTCTCTGTAGGATTGCAGGTGATTATTCATTGCATAAGTGTGGCAATGACATCATGCCTCACTGTATGAACCCACCTCACCTTTCCCCGGTCTCTCACCAAGCTCGCAGGCCATCACCACATACCCAGCAGCTGTGCATGCTCCCACACCAAGCTAGATAGGCCAGAAGCACACACACCACAGGGGAGCCTTGGGTGCGGACACCAAAAAACAAGAAGGGAGGCACACTCGTCTCCAAATCAATACATGGTTTTTATTTTACTCAAGTATCCACAACACATATATCGGACTTATTAAAACCCATAAAAAAACATGTATAAGACAATGACTCGCAAGACAAACCAACATAAATAGGTGTGTAGGCTGTGGGGAGAGAACTATCACGAATATCAATCAATAACAAAAAAAAAGTAAATTCGTCAATCAATACAGCCCTCTACTCTAAAAAGAACAATTAGTGCAATATACAGGTGCCCTGCTAAAGGGATATCGGGGATGCGACCGCTGCTCATGCATGCGCTTTTGGGCTGGGAATGAAGGTGAGTTTTCGGGCGACCTGGGGGATTTGGCACAGCCCGAACCTGGATGCCCCGGGGAAGCGATGCCTACCCTCCAGGGTGGGTTTTGGTCCACTTTAATATCTGGCAATTACGACGGTTTCCAACCTATACAGTCTTTATCCAGTGTACAGAGCTCATATTAGCACATGGTCAGCGTTGTTTGAAAGCTTTGGAGATAGACATTACTCAAGTTTTAACAAAATGGTAGGTCTGCTAAAGTAGCCAGTTCACTGTAACATACATGAACAGCCTGTACATTTCCGTGAATCTTTTTAGCAGTGTTTATCTACAGTATCTGGGTCCAGATGAATGAGATTACTGAAAGCTGCAAGATGAGCGGCCAGTGTAGCCAGGCAGTGGGAAAAGCAAGCAGGATGCTCGGCTGCATAGCTCGAGGCATCACCAGTAGGAAGAGGGAGGTTGTGATGCCGCTGTATAGAGCCCTGGTGAGGCCACAGCTAGAATACTGTGTGCAGTTCTGGAGACCTTACCTGCAAAAAGACATTATTCAAATAGAACGTGTCCAAAGGCGGGCAACGAAAATGGTGGAAGGACTTAAACTTAAAACTTATCAGAAAAAACGTAAAGAACTTAATTTGTACAGTCTGGAGGAAAGAAGGGAGAGAGGGGACATGATGGAGACCTTTATATATGTGACAGGAGGGAATAAGGTTCAGGAGCGAAGAGTTTTTAAGAAGAAACTTAATGATAGAACAAGGGGGTCCAACCTGAAGTCTGGGGGGAAGGTCAGGAGCAATGTTAGAAAATGTTATGTTACAGAAAGAGTAGTAGATTCTTGGAACAAACTTCCAGCAGAGGTAGTTGAAAAATCAACAGTCAGTGAATTTAAACATGTCTGGGATAAGCCTCCATCTGTCCTAAGATAAAGAGAAGTATATACATAAGGGCAGACTAGATGGAGCGTATGGTCTCCTGCCGTCATCCTTCTATGTTTCTAAATAAGATACTGAGTAATGCATTATACTAGTAAACATGAATGTCCTTGTCTCTGCTTTTAAGCTCTTTCTCTCATTAATTTGTGCTGATTTGTTTTTCCTTTCTCTTCCCTTTTTTCAGGCCCAGCCTCTGTTTGAACTGCGCTGTTCCAACAATGTCCTCCACATTCACACTTGTGCCGACTCCTGTGCTATGCTTGTCAACCTCACCCAGTATGTGATGAACAACGGGGACCTGCACTGCCCCCCGAAACCTGAGCCGCCCACAGAGATTGCAGGACAGAAGTTACAGGTACATGTTTTTCATTAAATGCTTTTAAAGTGAACCAAAACCCAGGACTTTGACTATCCAGAGTTTTGGTCCCTTCCCCCGGGTGCGGGATGCCCTGCTGTGTGAAACCCCGCAGGTTGCTCACTCCGACTCGCCTTTCCCTGGTCCTTCGGTGCATGCGCGACCTCCGGGCCGGCCATTCATAAATGCCTGTTGGCCGATGCTTGTCCCTGTCCTCCAATCAGTAATGATTTTATTCCACACATTTTTAAGCCGTTGCTGATCTGCCCTAAAATGGCAGACGGGTATAATCTGTGGGCCCCCTAAAGTGGACCAAAACCCAGCATTTTGACGATCCCCGGTAATTGTCCTTGCCCCCGGGGCACCCCCATTTAAGGTGTCCTGCTATGTGAAACCTAAGTCGGCCAGTGAAACTCACCTTTTCTCAGTCCTAAGGCACGTGCACAGGCTCTCCAATCAGCGAGAGTGCCGACGGCCATATCCCTGCTACCCTCCAACAGGGTGCATGTCCTTGCCTGCCATCCACAAATGACTGGCGCAGACACACGCCCCGGTGATGATATAGCAGTCGGTGGCCGAGACTTTAGATTAGATCGGGCAGAAGGTGAGTTTACCGAGGGACCTGGGGGGGGGTTTACACATCAAATCTGGATGCCCCCGGGGGGATGGAATTAGGCAGCCCTGGAGTCTTATAGACTTTTGGTCCACTTTAAGGATAATTGTTGACAGTTCACTGTAATCCTATTTACAACTCTCAATTGACCAGGTGGCTGCAAGTTCTGCACATTTATCTTCAGGAAAGGAAGCTACATTGCGCAACTTTTACAAATCCTTCCTTGTGGTGTTTGTATCACTGTTTTTTCTTTTATAGGATTTGTCTACATTTACATAGTGAGCACAGGCTGATTTTCACTGACACATTCACACACTTACTGAACTTATATAATTAAGTTTTACATTAAAGTGGACCAAAACCCAGGATTTTGACTATCCTGGGATTTGGATTCTGGCACCCCGATCGGGAAACCCCCCAGGTCGCCCAATCTCTGTTACCCAGGCAGTAGGAAAAGCAAGCAGGATGCTTGGCTGCATAGCCCGAGGCATCACCAGTAGGAAGAGAGAGGTTGTGATGCCGCTGTATAGAGCCCTGGTGAGGCCACAGCTAGAATACTGTGTGCAGTTCTGGAGACCTCCCCTGCAAAAATACATTATTCAAATAGAACGTGTCCAAAGGCCGGCAACAAAAATGGTGGAAGGGCTAAAACTTATCAGGAAAGACTTGAAGAACTTAATCCGTACAGTCTGGAGGAAAGAAGGGAGAGAGGGGACATGAGTGAGACCTTTATATATGTGAAAGGATTGAATAAGGTTCAGGAGGAAAGAGTTTTTAAGAAGAAACTTAATGATAGAACATGGGGCACAACCTGAAGCTGGTTGAGGGGAAGATCAGGAGCAATGTTAGAAAATATTATTTTACAGAAAGAGTAGTAGATGCCGGGAGCAATTTTCCAGCAGAGGTAGTTGAAAAATCGACAGTAAGTAAATGAGCACATGCCTGGGATAAGCACACATACTGAATTTGGTCTTTGGCCCCCGGGCACCCTGATCGGGGATGCCCCACTGTGTGAAACCCCCCAGGTCGCCCGATCTCACTTACCCTTCCCTTGTCCTATGGCACATACACAGCCCTCTTGTCCAATCAATGCGCTCGCATCCCTTCGTCCAGGAGTCTAATCTAAGCAGATCTGAGCGCGCTGGCAGCCGTACCCCGCATTAGCATGGCGCACCGACCATTCACAAATGCCTGGCGCAGACACACGTTCTGCTAAAGGGATAGCGGGGATGCGGCCGCTGCTTGCGCATGCACTGTTTGAGCAAAGGTGAATTTTCGGGCGAAGGGGGGGTTGACACGGCGGGGCACCCCCGATCGGGCTGCCGGGGGGCAAGGACCAAATACCAGCATAGTCAAAATTCTGGGTTTGGTCCACTTTAATGGAAAACGTAATAATATAAGTTCAGTAAGTATTTTAATATGTCAGTGATGCCCTAGGGGAGCAGGTATGTCTGCCCTGGAGTTTCATAGACTCCAGGGTGTGTTTGGTCCACTTTAATGATTGATTTTCAAGCAGCAGTCCAACTCATCTTGTATGTCTAGTCTTTTTCTTCTATAACTGGGGAATATGGTTTTTTTGTGTGTTATTGTCTACTACAGGTCAAAGACAATGCAACCAGATTGCCAGGACTCCTCTCTGCACTCTAACCACCCCATTACCCCACCTTGAGTTAGTAAAACTTACCTATTCTAAGTATGTCACACACCCCGCTTCAAGATATCCATAACATGTGGGTAGTACCGACCTGAAGAGGGCGTTCTGCAGAGATGATAGTAAAAAAGAAAGCCCCTCCCTGATCCATAAATACCTGGGACCTCCCACTCATTACCCAGTTTTCCATCTCTGCAGACGGCGAGCAAGTCAGAAGATGATGTCTCCTCCTTGCACAGGGGGATTGCAGGTAGCCGGGACAACTCCCGGCCAGTTATTTTTCTATTTCCGCTCGGACCCTTTTTTTTTTTTTTTCCTTATTTAATTCTTGTTATATGACATGCCTCCCAGTCTTGGCTGCTGGTCCGGGCGAGGGTAATTCAGCACCTCAGGTGCTCAGGAGCTAGGCTCCGCCGTGAGACCCTATATAAGAGGGTAGGCGGTAACACCGGGTTGGTGACCCCGGTTTGGGATGCCCTGTCCACTGACGGTATTTCCTACTTGGCCCCCTTCCACCTTTACTAATTTGGGTTGGGCCCCCCCCCCCCCTTTTAGCATTGCTGTTAGGCTAGTTTTTTATTTTGCAGTTTGGACTGTGTTAGGAGCGCTGCACTCACTGGGGTATACAGCACGTCCTGCCTCTCTATCCTCCTACTATGCAGGCTTCTATTCGTGGTACACCGCCTACGGAGCTTGCTGAGGTGCTGCGTGTTGATGGGGAGCGTCTGGAAGTAATCCCTCAATGAATTTGGAAAGTGTAGTGTGTTTTTTACATTTTTGGTCTGGCACCGCGGACGCACTAATTTTTACCTCAGAGAGTGTTGAGGGGAGCTCTCCCCTCACACACTCTCAGTTGGGGGCGGGGCTGGGCCTTCGGCGCGAGGCCGCGGCCCGCTCCCGTTTTCATTGTACATTTGTAGCATGGCTCGAGCGGTCGGCGGTCCCACATGTCAGCTGCGGGCTGCTACCTTCTTTTCTTCCTTCACCGGTGCCGCGGGTCCCCGCGACACCGGTTCTCCGGCGCTTTGGAAATGGAGGGGAGCTTCTCCCCTCACGCGTTGTCATTGGGGGCGGGGCCGGGCTTTCGGCGCGTCACCGCGGCCCGCCCCCTCTGCCTCGGACACTGCTGAGGAGCTCGCTCCTCACAAGTTGCGTTAGGGAGGGGGGTGGAGCAGGTCAGTGGCGCGCTCCGCGCTGGCCACGCCCCCCTTCCTCTTCCGCTCTATCCCTTCACCTCACGATTCATGAGGACTCAGCGTCTTGGTTCCTATGGCAACTGTGAGTGGCCCTGTGGGGCCCCCCCTTTCTTCATTTTATTAGTGTATTGTTTCTGGCAGGTAGATCTTAGGGGGTTCCTCATGGTGGACTTCATGACGTCCATAGCCTAAGGTCCCTGGGTTTATTAATCTTCACATACAAATCCTCCCACTTGGACATTAAAAGGGCATCCCGGGTTGCTTATTAGCGTAATTCCCTCGGTCATTACAAATAACTACAAGTTCACCGTATGGAGGCATTCCCGGATACCGGGCTCCCCTCGGGGCAATCCCGGAAGTGCATGAGTTGTGGGTATCCCTAACCGGGGATGATGTATTTTTATGTATACCATGTGCACAGCAGACTATTACACGGCAGTCCGGACCCCAGACTTCTGGGTCAGCACCGCCGGCTCCCTCTCCTCCCCCTCCCACTTTGACTCGGGCCCCGTGTGACGTTGTCATGAGTGGGGTGTCACAGTCTGATGTGTGTGCCAGATTGGCCACTCTTGACAAATTATTTTCTACCACGGTTGCCAAAAAGGCCACCGCTAATAGAAAGCACTTGTCACCGGTCATTACGGCATTTAATTATGATGAAGTGGATTATCTGGATTGGTCATATTACTCTCCACTGGAGGAAGGAGAGTTGTTTGAGGAATCTGATACTTCAGATGATCAGCAAATTGTTGGCGCTGATTCTGAGAAGGGGGCAGGGTCTTCCATTGATACTCCTAGTCAAAAGCATTTTGATAAATTATTTCTAGGAATGGGAGAGGCCTGCTCGGCCCCCAGGCATTCTTCAGAGTTGGTATAAAAGATATCCTTTCCCTTTGGATACGGTTAAGCGCTGGGCGTTCCCTTCCGAGGTGGATGCACCAATTCTGGGGTTATCCAACTCAGCTGTTTTAAATAACCCTGAGCGCTCCTCCCTTAAAGGTGGCGAGGATAAACGCATTGACCAGATGGCTTGTCATGGTTTTGCCAGTATTGGGGCAGACATACGGCCTGTTTGGACCTCATCGCTGTTGGTGGTGGCTACCAGGTCGGTGGTCAGGGACTTGTTGTCTTCTTCAGGTCTGGATCCGGACAGTGACAAATTTCTTGGACTTAAACGATTTGTGTTGTTTTTGTCCTTCATGTTAGCCGCTTTGGATGATTCTTGGATGATGTGTGCTGGTGACTATCAGGCGTTCAGTTTTGTTGCGCCAGTGGGCGGCTGATTTTGGGTCAAAGAAGTCGCTGACGTCTCTTCCCTTCGTGGGTTTTCGGTTTTTTGGAGAAAAATTGGACTCTGTAGCTAAAGGTGGTAGGTTATCTCAACGCAAGAAGCAACGACGTCCCTTTCAAGGGGCGGCTTCTTTCACTCCTTCCTTTCAGGGATCCAGAGCGGGAAGAGGATTTGCCTTCCTTTCTTCAAGAGGAGATTCCTGGAATAGGGGCAGAGGACGTGCCCGTTCTGGATACGATTGGGGTTCAAAACCCAAACCCGCGTCCAAGCCTGCTCAGCTATGAAGGGGCGCCCTCACCTGTGCGGGTGGGGGGGCGGCTGTGACACTTCTCCCAAATCTGGATTCTGGACGTTTCGGACAAATAGATCCGGGAAGTGGTGCCTTCCGGTTACAAGCTGGATTTCGTGCTCCGCCCCCCTTCCAGATTTTTCAGGTCTCTGATGCCTTCGGAGCCTCTGGCGGCGCAGGGGCTCCTGGTGGCAGTAGAGAATCTTCTGGACATGGCTGTCATTTGCCCAGTGCCCCCCTCAGATCAGGGCAGGGGTTTTTATTCCAATCTGTTCACGGTACCCAAGAAGGACGGATCGGTCCGACCCATCTTGGATCTGAAGTTTCTCAACAGGTTCATCCGGCCGCGGAAATTCCGCATGGAAACGCTGCATTCGGCTATTCACTCTCTTCGTCAGGGAGACTTTCTGACGTCCATTGACATCAAGGATGCTTATCTACACGTTCCGATTTTTCCAGCACACCAGAGGTTTCTCAGGTTCGTGGTGGAGGATCGGCACTTTCAGTTTGTGGCACTCCCTTTCGGTCTCACCTCGGCTCCTCGGGTGTTCACCAAGGTGCTGGCGGGGGTGATGGCTCTGCTCAGGGTATCCGCATTGTGCCCTATTTGGACGATCTTCTGATCATGGCCTCTTCCTTCAACCAAGCGGAGTTGGACACCAGGGTGGTGGTGTCCTCTCTGGAGAGGTTCGGTTGGGTGATCAACCACCCCAAGTCTTCTCTTTCTCCGTCCAGAGTAGTGACCTTCTGGGAATGTCTCTGGACACTTCGCAGGCCAGGGTGTTTCTGCCCCAGGCCAAGATTCTTTTGATTCAGGAGTTAGTTTGGCTTCTCTTGTCGGCCCCTCGTCCGGCCATCCGGCTAGGGATGAGGCTGGTGGGGTTAATGGTGGCCTCATTCGAGGCAGTTCCCTTTGCGCAGTTTCATACAAGGACACTTCAGCTTCATCTGTTGAAGGTTTGGGACAAGTCTCCACTATCGTTGGATCAGTCCTTCCTGATGACTCCCCGAGTTCGTCGATCCCTGCAATGGTGGCTGGGGTCTGTCAATCTGTTGAAGGGCAGATCTTTTCTGGCACCGTGTTGGGGAAACGGTCACCACGGATGCCAGTCTGTCAGGTTGGGGGGGTGTTTGGAAGGACCTCCGGTTTCAGGGTCTGTGGGGCCCGCAGGAGGCTCACGAGCCCATCAATGTTCTGGAGTTGAGAGCCATCAGGTTGGTTCTGTTTCGCTTGACTCATCAGTTGCAGGGCCTGCCAGTTCAGGTCCGGTCGGACAACCGGACGGCGGTTGCTTACATCAATCACCAGGGAGGGACTCGCAGCAGGAGTGCCCTCAGGGAAGTATCTTTGATTCTGGACTGGGCGGAGAGCCACGTCCCGTGTATCTCAGCGGTCTACATTCCGGGAGTGGAGAACACGGAGGAGGACTCTCTGAGCAGGGCCTCCTCTCGTCAGGGGGAGTGGTCTCTCAGTCCTCAGGCGTTTCGCTCGATTTGCCTCAGGTGGGGGTTCCCGGCGGTGGACCTCTTTGCCTCTCGTCACAATCACAAGCTTCCGGTATTTGTATCTCTCTCGCAGGATCCACTGGCTCTGGCGGTGGATGCCATGTCCCTGAACTGGAGGGATCTGGGGTTTCTTTACCTGTTCCCTCCGTCTCCAATGGTAGCCAGAGTGGTGCGCAAGCTGGCCATGGAGGGCGCGTCGGCGATTCTGGTGGCACCAAGATGGCCAAGGCAGGTTTGGTTCGCAGACCTGGTAAGGCTGGCAGAGGATCAGTTCGTTCTGCCTCTACTGCCGGACCTGCTCACCCAGGGTCGGCTACGCTATCCCAATTTACCATTGCTGGCTTTGACGGCGTGGCTGCTGAAACCGCCATCTTGAAGGAGGAAGGTTTTTCTGACGCGGTGATTCAGACTCTTATTAGCGCCAGGAAGCGTTCTTCCTCTACTATTTACTATAGGACCTGGGGTCCTATATTGACTGGTGTGAAGGTAGGTCTTTCTCTTGTCGGGAGTTCTCCATTTCCAGAAGCCTGGAGTTTCTTCAACATGGTCTGGATCTGGGGCTTCAACTTAGTTCCTTGAAGGGGCAGGTTTCTGCCCTGGCGGTGTTCTTCCAAGGGTCCTTTGCACTTCATCCCTTAGTCAAGACCTTTTTCCTAGGAGTTACGCATGTACGGCCTCCTAGGAAGCTCTTTGTTCCAGTTTGGGATTTGAACCTGGTTCTTTCTGCTCTTCAGGGTCCTTCGTTTGAGCCCTTGAATGAGGTTGCTTTGTCTTCACTTACTCAAAAGGTGGCCTTTTTGGTGGCTATCACTTCGGTTAGGCGTGTTTCTGAGTTGGCAGCTTTGTCCATTAAAGCTCCGTACTTCGAAAGGCATCGGGACAAGGTGGTCTTTCGTTTCAAGCCGGATTTTCTTCCTAAGGTGGTCTCTGCCTTTCATCTGAATCAGGACATTGTTCTGCCTTCTCTATGTACTAATCCCAGCAACGACAAGGAAAGGGCGCTGCATTCCTTGGATGTAGTTCGTGTTGTGAAATATTATCTGGTGGTTACGTCTTCCTTTTGTAAGACTGATGCCTTTTTTGTGGTGCCCTTTGGGCCTAGGAAGGGTTTGGCTCCTGCCAAATCTTCCATTAGTAAATGGATTCGTCAGACCATCATTGGGGCCTATTCTGCCAAGTGGAGGAGTCCCCCTTTTCGTGTCACTGCTCATTCTACTCGTGCGGTTGGGGCGTCCTGGGCTTTTCAGCACCAGGCCTCTGTTGAGCAAGTTTGTAAGGCTGCTACTTGGTCCTCTGTTCACATTTTTTCCAAGTTTTACAAGGTTGATGTTCGGGCCTCAGCGGATGCTGTTTTTGGCCGCAAAGTTCTGCAAGCTGTTGTGGTTTAAGTTGTACCTTGTTGCCTTATTTTGGATCCCCGCCCTTTTATGGACACTGCTATTGGATGTCCCACATGTTATGGATATCTTGAAGCTGGGTGTGTGACATACTTAGAATAATACCATTTTGTGAAATACTCACCTGTAAAATGGGTATTATAAGTATGTCACACACCCCGCTTCACCCGCCCTTCTTGTATTCTGGATCCTTTATATTGTGAACTTTGCGTTGCTTTGGTTTATATTTGCCTCTTCCTGGTCCCTTACCTTACTGCTTCTGTATACTGGGTAATGAGTGGCAGGTCCCAGGTATTTATGGATCAGGGAGGGGCTTTCTTTTTTACTATCATCTCTGCAGAACGCCCTCTTCAGGTCGGTACTACCCACATGTTATGGATATCTTGAAGCGGGGTGTGTGACATACTTATAATACCCATTTTACAGGTGAGTATTTCACAAAATGGTATTATTCCTCACCAGGACTGTTGGAGGAGGTGCTGGCCACCAGGGTGTGACCCGCATGGCATAGAAGAGTGTAGCTGAGTTTTGCTCACTAAGGGGTGGTGGGTGTTTAGAGGAGTGAAGGGGAGTCTATCCTCACATGGACAAACCTTTTCTTCTAGGTGTATGTTTTAATATCTCTTTTAATGCACATAAATCCCCCCCAATGTATTTGCAACTGAAGATAAAGATAAACTACTCTTCAAATCACAAAAAAGACTTTTGTATGACCTGACACTAAAGGTCTAATGGTTTCATTTGATATTAACACAGTCTTAAAGTGGACCATCACCCTCCTGTGATCGGCCCGGGAATCTATAAGATTCCCGGGCCGATCACCTCCCTCCCCGCGGAACAACCGAGATCGGGATGTCCCGCGGTGAGGGACCCTCCCCAAAACCCCAAAAAAACTCACCTCATGCCGCCGCCGCAGCCTCCCGCGCGCTCCTCTAGACGTCCCCACCCCGCTGACCTGGTTCTTCAATCAACCTTCAGTGGACCAAGAATGGAAACACACCCCCTGTGCTGGCAGTAATAACTAGAGGCACAGCAATGTACTTATGTTTTTACTATGATATATGTAAAGCACACAGTGTGCTTACATCACATCACTGTAGCCACACCCACTGTTTCTATTCATTTTTTTCTATAAACCTCCAATGCTTTAATTCTTTTACATATAACTTAGGAACTACCGGGTCTTTTTGAAAACACATTGAAGTTTGGGACAGTTCAACGTGTAGCCAGAGACAATGGGACAACAATCGGGTGTTAGCCTTTAGTATAACTTCAAATGCCTGTTGGGGTGAGGCGCAGGCAGGAGAGATAGGGGGTGCTGCGGCAAAGCTTATGCTAAGCAATGCACCTGGCGCATCTTTGTTTCCTCCGCCCTGTGTCATTGTGTCAGCAGACATTTAAAGCGGATGAAAACCACTCAATCTATGCCCCGCCCAGCTGCTGTTGGCTTGTCGGTGGCCAGATTTTAAAAAAACAGGCTTTTCCACCACTGAAGCCACGCCCTGCAGCACATTTTGAGAGAGCCCTTTGGCTCTCTTAAAAATGCCATTGTGACGAGGTGCAACCAGCTGGCCACATCCCCGGTACACTGTTCAGAAAGTCTGCGCCTGGGAGCGGGCATGGTGGAGATCATAGATCACGTTGCAGGACCCGCTGGTATCGTGTAAGATCACTGGTTTCACACAGCGGGGTGTCCGGTGTAGGATGCCTGGAGACAGGGCCTGGAATCTTTAAGTCTGTACCTTGGAATCCACGCTCTACAAATCCAGGAGTACACTGTTAAGAAAGGCTGGGTGCGGAAGCGGGCACGGGCGAAGCGAAGTCGGGGATGCGGCACGGCGGAAATCATACATCGTCTCGCAGAACCTGCTAGTATCGGAAAAGATCACTGGCACCCTGGGGGGTTTCACACAGGGGGGCATCCGATGTAGGATGTCCCGGGGGCAGGCTAGTGGCCGGACCTGGAATCTTTAAGTCTCTAATCTCTAATCTTTTAAAGTCTGTACCTTGGAATCCAAGCTGTAGGAATCCATGAGTACACTGTTTAGAAAGGCTGGGTGCGGAATTGGGCAAGGCCGAAGAGAAGCCGGGGATGCAACGCTGGTGGAGATAATACATCGCATCGCAGGACCTGTTAGTATCGGGTAAGATCAGCGGCACCCCGGGAGGGGGGGGGGGGGACATTTTGCAGGTATCAGTTAAGATAGCTGGTTCCCTAGGGGGTTTCACACAGCGGGGCATCCGATGTAGGATTCCTGGGGGGCAGGCTATCGGCCGGGCCTGGAATCTTAAAGTCTCTAATCTTTATATCTGTATCTTTGAATCCACGCTGTACAAATCCACGAGTACACTGATCAGAAAGGCTGGGTGCGGGCACAGACAAAGAGAACACGGCGATGCGGCGCCGGCAAAAATCCTACATCGTGTCGCAGGACTTGTTAGTATCGGGGAAGATTACCGGCGCCCCCGGAGGGTTTTACACAGCGGGGCATCCAGTGTAGGATGCCTGGGGCAGGCTAGCGGCTTTGCTTGGAATCTTTTAGGTACCAGGAACATGGCCCCAAGAGTTTTGACTCACTTTAAGTCTGTGCTATATATATATCTGTCTATACATGGAGATCTGGCATAGAGCAGACCTCAAGTCTACTAAACCCACATCAGCCCTGGGCACTTTTTTATCCTTGACCCTGCAGGCATTCCGAATTGGGATGTTCACCCACTCCCAGCCCTATAGCAAGCCTGAAAATCGTGCCAAAAATTCACCATATCTGTGTCCCATGTGACCACTGGTAGCCAGTGAGGTGCACAAGGTGGGTGCACATGATGGCCTGTCGGCAGGGCCGGCTTCAGGTTTATGTGGGCCTTTGGGCGGCATGGTTTCAGTGGGCCTCTGTGGGGAAGAGTCGTGTCACATCACCGAGGGACGTCCCAGATCTGGATGCACCGCCACTTTGCTCATTGCTGGTGCGCTGTGAGGACATGTGGGCACCAGCTGTGGCGGTGCCCTTCCAGTCCGCTGGTCAAGCGCCGTTGCACACCCCAAAGGCCGGCCCTGTCAGTGGGCCCCCGGCAGCTGCGCCGCCTTGCCGGGTGCTGATGCCGGTCCTGCCTGTCTGGCACATGCAACCCCACCCAGTAGCTGCAGGAATGCAAATGGTATTTTGGAGACTTTCAGCTCCAAACGAAGACAGTGGGGGATAAAATGCTTCTAAGCTGTTTTGGACTCTTTCTATTTTCCTGATGTAATGTTCCTGGTTAGACATCACATAAATGTTTTTTTTCCTGTTTGGCGCAGTAACGTGACCTCACAATGCCTTAGATAATAAACAGCTCGCTAATAGGTGTCCACGCTGAGAGAGCGCTCACTCCCAAATTCCACACGGTGATGTTTGCTCCGTCAGCCGCCCAAGTTTTGGCTCTGATCGTCCAAACACTTCCTCTCGGCCACTATAATTTAACTGAAGTTCTGTAAACACATTGACATTTAAAACTCTTTGTTCTAAGCACAGGGAGAGTCGCTTTGGTCTTCTGTGGACTGCTGCCATATAGGAGTGTTTAAATGGTCAACTAAAAACAAGGCTAAACTTCCTGTTTAAAGTGGACCAAAACCCAGCACAATCTTATAGATTCCCAGGCCCGAGGCCCTGCTGGACTATTTCCACCCGTCCTCGTTGTGAACTAATGCCTCCCAGCCTGGGCTGCGTTGGGTCGGGTGAAGGTAGGCAGCACCTAGTGTGCTTATGGAGCTAGACTCCACCGCAATCCCCCTCCATAGGGCAGGCGGTTAAGGCGTATAGTGAGCCTTCTATTGGATGCCCCTCCCGCACTAGTGCCCCTCGCCCGGTGTAGCGGTGAACCCAGTATATTGGATCACCTTCCTCCCTGGATTTCCCAGTTAGTGGGGGGGGAAAAGAGGGGGGGAGTAGTGTGTGCGACGGCTAATCCTTGCCCTAATCACACTAGTCAACCATTGTCTTATTTGGTCCTTGGAGTCAGAGCTGCGCTTCACTCTCAGCCTTTTGCTTTCCTACTGCGCTTTCATGTATTACTCGGCCGTGCTTCAGTTTTATTCAATTGACGCTTGGCGTTCTATCACTGTTTTCACCCTGTCAGATCTCTCTGAGGTGATGTCTCCCTGACAATATCTGTCGCTTCTGATTGGCTGCGCACCTTCGAGCTTTGCGCTCTCCAGAGGGGGGGCGTGGTTCGGTTTGGCGCGCTCCGCGTCATCGTCCGCTCTGGCCCGCCCTTCGAGGTTTGCTTGGCGCCATTTCCTTCTCACATGCGCGTGGTGAAGACGGTCCTCCCCTCGCTGTTCTGTAAGTGCCCTCATGGGCAATCCCTTTCCTAACTTTGACTTCTTCACGCTTGGCTCTGACGTCCCTGTTCCCCTTGTGTCTTTCAGACTGCGGACTTCGGTGGCTTCTCCCGGCCCGGCGTAGAGTCCGGTCCAGAACCTTTTAATATATCACTCCCACTTCCCAGCGGGTGTTTGGGGCATCCAGGGTTGCTTTACAGCGTCAATCCCTACTAGCATATTGAATATAATAATCACCATATGGAGGCATCTCAGGATATCGTGAACGGGGTTCCTTCGGGACAAGCCCGTCTGTGTGTAGCTTGTGGGGTCTTACCTAGCAGTGGTGACAATGCACAGGTCTGCGTCCCTTGTGCCCAGCAGGCGCTAGCTGGCCTACCCACCTCTTCTGAGGCTGGGCCCGCGCCTCGCCTTGTTTCTCCTACTCCCCCAAGCCTAAGTCTAACCCCCAATCCTAGCGGGGACTCTCATGCTGACTTTGCCGCTAGACTGGCTAGCGTGGAAAGTTTAGTCGCTGGCTCCTTGGCGCGCAAGGCTACCGCTAAAAAGCGCCACCTGAATCCTGAAGCCACTATTCTTCCTGTAGACTCGGATGATTTACATTTGTCTTACGCACACTCCCCCTCAGAGGAAGGGGAACTGTTTTCTGACTCGGGGTCCTACGACGATGAGTCCAGGAGTCAGGATGAATCTGGTTCTGATCTTTGGTCCCAGGATGACGTTGATAGATTGCTGGCCCAGATCTTTGATGTGTTATCCCTCTCTCCCCCGCCTGCGGCTCCTCTGCAAAGAGGTGACCTGTTCCATACCTCTTAAGGTGTGGTTGGAATTTCCGGAACAAACTCATTTTAATAATCTAGTCTTAAAGGAGTGGGAACATCCCAGCAAACTCCAGGGGTTTCCTAAGACTGTGGATAAGAAGTATCCATTCCCTGCTGACCTGATCAAGTGTTGGACTTCGCCGCCCGAAGTCGATGCCCCGATCCTGGGTCTGTCCAATACCTCTATTATGCACTCCCCTGACACTACTACGCTGCGGGATCTGGAGGATCGGCGGGTTGATCAATTGGCATGTCACGCCTTTGCATTTGGGGGAGCCTCACTCCGCCCGGTTTGCGCCTTAGCCATCACGGCGGTGGCGCTCAGGACTGTGGTTAAGACTGCTCTTGAAGGGGCGGATGACTTGCCATCCGATGCCGCCAATGCTTTGGTTACCTGTGAGACTTTTATCAATTATATACTGTCTGCATCGGACAATGCTATCAAGCTGAGTGCTAGATCCTCTGCTCTGGTGGTAGCCATACGCCAAGCGGTCTGGTTACGCCAGTGGGCAGCTGACAATGTCGCCAAGAAGGCCCTTACGGGGCTTCCTTTCAAAGGGCTGCGCCTGTTTGGAGAAAGGTTAGATATCTTTGCTAAAGGGGGCAAGCTGCCCCAGCGCAAGCGTCAGATTCGGCCCTTTCATGGCCCAAGCTCCCACTCGACCCCCTACCGTTTGGCTAAACAGGGAAGAGGGGTGTCCTTCGCCGGAGCTCGCACAGATTCCTGGAACAAGAACAGAGGACGCCGCCCCAGCTCTTCCTGGGGGCCAAAGCCCCTCCCAAGACCCCCCAGGCATGAAGGGGCGCCCTCGCCGTCAGGGTGGGGGGACGTCTACAGCATTTTCAGCATGTCTGGAGACGCCACGTCCCAGACCGGTGGATTCAGGAGGTAGTGTCCTCCGGTTACAAGATAGAGTTTGTTGTACTGCCCCCTACCAGGTTCGTCGGGTCCCGAATCCCACAGGATCCTGCCTCAGCTCAAGTCTTGACGCTAGCAGTGCAGGACCTTCTAGACCTCGGGGTCATTTGCAAGGTCCCCTTAAAAGACAGGGGCGTGGGGTTTTATTCCAACCTGTTCACAGTGCCCAAAAAGGACGGGTCAGTCAGACCCATTCTGGACTTAAAAGTCTTAAACAGATTTGTCAAACAGGCATTTTCGTATGGAAACTCTTCGCTCGGCCATTGCCTCGCTGCACCCAGGGGACTTCATGACATCTGTGGACATCAAGGACGATTGCCTGCACGTTCCAGTGTTCCCAGGGCATCAAAGGTTTCTCAGATTTGCGCTGCTGGATCAGCATTATCAGTTTGTGGCTCTGCCATTCGGACTTACGTCAGCCCCCAGGGTATTCACCAAGGTGCTGGCAGGAGTAATGTCTCTGTTGAGACTAAAAGGCATACGACTGTTGCCCTACCTGGACGATATACTTATCTCATCCCAGTCTCTGCAGCAGGCAGAGCTGGACACGCGGTTGGTGGTGTCCACCCTGGAGTCCTTCGGCTGGGTGATCAAGTACCCAAAGTCCTCTCTGTCCCCTCCTCAGTGACACCGTTTCTGGGGATGATTCTGGATTCGGTTCAGTCAAGGATATTCCTTCCTCCACAGAAGGTGGAAGCTCTGACAACGCAGGTGAGGTCCCTGCTCTCGAGCCCTCATCCCTCCATCAGGCAGGGAATGCAGTTGGTGGGCTCGATGGTGGCAAGCTTCGAGGCGGTGCCCTTTGCCCAATTCCATTTGAGAACTCTGCAGCTTCACCTTCTATCAGTTTGGAACAAGGACCCAGCGTCCTTGGACGAGATCTGGGTGCTTCCCCCCTCGGTCAGACAATCCCTGGCGTGGTGGCTGGACCACAGGAACTTGACAAGGGACAGATCCTTCCTGGCTCCCTCCTGGGAAACGGTCACAACGGATGCCAGTCTCTCGGGCTGGGGGGGATTCTGGAAGTCCCTGCGTTTCCAGGGGAGGTGGGGCCTTTAGGAGACCTATCTACCCATCAATGTCCTGGAACTCAGGGCGGTCAGGTTGGTGCTGGAACAATTGACACAGCACCTGAAGGGTCTGGCAATTCAGGTACGTTCAGACAACAGGACGGCGGTGGCCTACATCAATCATCGGGGAGGAACCCGGAGCAAGGGTGCTCTCCAGGAGGTGTCTCTGATTCTAACATGGGCAGAGACCAATGCTCAATGCATCTCGGCTGTTTACATTCCGGGGGCGGAAAATCTCCTAGCAGATGCCCTGAGCAGGGGGTCGTCCCGTCAGGGGGAGTGGTCCCTCTCCAACTCGGTATTTCAGTCCCTGTGTCACCGTTGGGGTGTCCCAGACGTGGATCTGTTTGCGTCCGTCACAATCACAAGCTACCGAGCTTTGTATCTCTGTCTCAGGATCCTCTGGCTCTGGCCACGGATGCCCTGTCAATGTCTTGGAAGGAGTTTCGGCTCCTGTATGCGTTTCCGCCACTTCCCCTTCTGGGCAGAGTGCTATGCAAGATCGCTCTGGAAGGGGTTCCCACTATTCTGGTGGCCCCAAGGTGGCCAAGAAGAGTGTGGTTCGCAGACGTGGTTCAAATGGCAGTAGATCAGTACGATCTACCAAGGATTCCAGACCTCCTAACTCAGGGGTCTCTACGCCATCCCAATTTACTAACTCTGGCTTTGACGGCTTGGTTATTGAGACCACCATTTTAAAGGAAAAGGGTTTGTCCGCTTCTGTAGTGGCTACCATGGTCCAAGCCAGGAAGAAGACCTCTTCTGCCATATATTATAGGGTATGGCGTGCCTACATTGACTGGTGTGAATCCAGGTCTCTTCCCTGCCGGGAATTCTTAGTCTCCAGGGTGCTGGAGTTTTTACAACATGGTCTAGACTGAGGTCTGAAGCTTAGTACTTTGAAGGGCCAGGTTTCGGAAGACCTTTGCCCAGCACTCTCTTATCAAGACTTTCTTTCAGGGGGCCCCCCTCGGAAACCTATGGTTCCTGTTGGGATCTGAATTTGGTTTTGTCGGCCCTGCAGGGTCCTCCTTTTGAGCCTATTCATGAAGCAGCTCTTGCTGTTCTCACGCTCAAGGTTGTCTTCCTGGTAGCCATTACCTCGGTTAGACGTGTGTCTGAGTTGGCTGCCTTGTCTATTCAGCCTCCCTACTTGGAGAGACACCGGGATAGGGTGGTGTTTCGCTTCAAGCCGGACTTTCTGCCTAAGGTTGTGTCTGCCTTTCATTTGAATCAAGATATTGTTCTTCCTTCCTTGTGCCCTAATCCTAGTAACCCTAAGGAGAGGGTTTTACATTCCCTGGATGTGGTTAGGTGTGTCAAGTCTTACCTGGTTACCACTCAGGCATTTAGGAAGACGGATGCTCTCTTCGTTGTGCCTCACGGGCCTAGGAAAGGTTTGGCTCCCGCCAAGTCTACCATCAGTAAATGGATTCGTCAGGCTGTGGTTGAAGCCTATACTACTAAGGGGAAGACTCCTCCTTTTCGTCTTGCTGCTCATTCTACTAGAGCTGTTGGGGCTTCTTGGGCTTTTCAGCACCAGGCCTCTGTGGAGCAAGTTTGCAAGGCCGCTACTTGGTCTTCCGTTTTTACAAGGTTGATGTTAAGGCCTCAGCTGACGCTGCGTTTGGCCGCAAGGTTCTGCAGGCCGTAGTTGTTTAAACGGCTTGCTGTTGCCTTCTGTTGGGGATCCCACCCTTCTTTACGGACACTGCTATTGGATGTCCCACATGTAAGGACTATGTCTGGAGCAGGACGTGCTGTCTGCTTAGAATAATACAACTCTGTGAAGTACTCACCTGTAGAGTTGGTATTATATGCAGACAGCACGTCCTGCTCCACCCCACCCTGGTTTCACTTTGTTCTGGATCCCCTGTTTGGCGATTGTTATACTTGATATTTTGTTTTGCCAGTTTTGGGTGGTTGTTTCTCCTGGCCTCTCTTTCTCATTGCTTTTCAATGCTGGGGATTTGTGGGAGGTCCTCCGGTGTATGTGGGGCCGGGAGGAGCTTGTTTTCTTCATGTTCTGCAGTGCACGGCGCTGAAGGCGGAGGTGTGCCCACATGTAAGGACTATGTCTGGAGCAGGACGTGCTGTCTGCATATAATACCAACTCTACAGGTGAGTATTTACAGAGTTGTATTTTTGACACCCACTGGCTTTTTTTCCTATTTTAAATCTGGAGTATGGAGTTAATCTGCCTTTTGCGGCTAAAATAGGTTCCACTTCCCCGCTTCCTGGGAGGGCTTTCTGTATAGTTTTGGAGTATGTCTGTGGGCCATTCAAGATTTACTGCACCTAACCCATCCAACTATTAATCCGGACCTTCACCCCACATTAGAGCCTATCTTATACGTTTCCCACACCCTGTACATACAGATTGCCCACATTAATCCAGACCTTTACCCTGAATAAGAGCCTATCTTGTATGTTCCCCCACCCTGTTCATACAGATTGCTCACATTAATCCGGACCTTCACCCTGAATAAGAGCCTATCTTATATGTTTCCCACACCCTGTACATACACATTGCCCACATTAAAAAGCATCCTACCTGCACCTAGTGCATTATTCTTAGTATACAGTACGTCCTGCTCCAGATATAGTACTTACACTTGGGGTCATCCTCCGCCAGATGGTGCTGCACTGCAGAGACATGCAAATACAGGCTTCTCCCGGCCCCTCAAATACCCGGAGACCTCCCACAAATCCCCAGATTTCTCTGCAGCGCTGACTGCGAAGACATGAATATCACTCTCTTGCAGGTGAGCGGGGCTATTAAAGCCTGCGGCCCTGTTGGACTACTCCCACCCGTCCTCCTCGTGATGTGCCTCCCAGCCTGGGCTGCGCTGGTCGGGTGAAGGTAGGCAGCACCATGCGTGCTTATGGAGCCATGCTCCACCGCAGTCCCCCACCAAAGGGTAGGCGGTTTAGGCTGATGGTGAGCCTCTAAGGGATGCCCCACCCGCATTATTGCCCCGTGTAGCGGTGGGCCCTGTACAAAGGGTCGCCATCCTCCCTCGTTCCCCCTGTAGCTCGGGGGGAAAGAAAGGGTGTGTGTGTGGCCTCAGTGTATTGGATTACACGCTTGCGGCCTTTAGTAATGTCCTTGACTTGTATACTTGGTGTCAGACGCCGCGCTGATTCGCAGCCTTATTTGTGTATCTGCCGCTGCCGCGCGCACGCCTCTTTCCTTCATTGGATGTGCTGCACCGGGCGGCGGCATCGCCTCAGACGCCGCGGCGTCATCATCTATTCTAAGTGTGTCATACACTTCGCTCCTCATGACAACATTGTCTACTGTCTTAGAGCTTCGCGCTCTTCGGGGGGGGGTGGGGACCTGGCTTGGCGCGCTCCGCGTCAAGGGCCGCTCTGGCCCGCCCTTCGAGGTTCGCTTGGCGCCATCTTGATGGTGGTAACGGCCCCCCTCCTTCCGCGGTCTGTAAGTGCCCTCGCGGGCGATTTTCATGCTCCTTGCTTACTGTGCATGGTTCTGACACCCTTTATTCTCATTATGTCTTTCAGACGGTTGAATCCAGTGGCTTCTCCCGGCCCGGTGTAATTGCCAGTTGGGCTGAGTATAATTACTCCCACTTCCCTGTGGGTCATTGGGGCATCCAGGGTAGCTTTCAGCGTCAATCCCTACTGGCCTATTGGGCCTATTAATCACCATATGGAGGCATCCTAGGATATTGTGACTGGGGTTCCTTCGGGACAAGCCCGGCTGTGTGTAGCTTGTGGGGTCTCACTTATCAGCGGTGACAATGCACGGGTCTGTGTTCCTTGTGCACAGCAGGCGCTAATGGTACTTCCCGCCCCTCCTGTGGCTGGCCCTGCACCTCGCCTCACTTCACCTACTCCCCCAAGTCTGAGTCTTAACCTCCAATACAAGTGGGGATTCTCATCCTGATGTGGCTGCTAGACTGGCCAGTGTTGAAAAATTGCTTGCTAATACCTTAGCGCGTAAGACCATCGCAAAAAAGCGGCACTTAACCCCTGATACCGCTCTTTTCCCTACGGAGTCTGATGAGTTTTTGCATCTATATGGCCATACCCCCTCGGACGAAGGGGAGCTGTTCTCCGACTCAGGGTCTTCTGACGAGAAGTCAATGGGTCATGATGATTCTGGCTCTGATCACTGGACCCCGTATGATACTGACAAACTGCTGGTTCAGATTTTTGAGGTTTTGTCCATCTCCCCCCCCCGTTGCGGCTCCCAGGCAAAGGGGTGAGCTATTTCATACTGCTAAGGCTCGATTGGAATTTCCTGAGCAAACCCATTTCAATAACCTCGTGCTTAAGGAATGGGAACAACCCAGTAGACTTCCCGGGATTCCTAAGAGTTTGGACAGGAAGTATCCTTTTCCTGCTGACATGGTCAAGTGCTGGTCATCGCCCCCCGAGGTCGATGCTCCTATTCTAGGGCCGTCTAACACCTCTATTATGCACTCCCCTGACACTACTACGCTGCGGGATTCTGAGGACCGGCGCATTGACCAATTGGCATGCCATGCCTTTGCATTTGGGGGGGGCGGCGCTGCGCCCGGTTTGCGCTTTGGCCATTACTGCGGTGGCACTCAGGGCCATGGTCAGGAATGCACTTGATGGCCCAGACGATTTGCCACCTGATACTATTAATGCACTGTCTAACTGTGATGTGTTTGTTAACTTTATCCTGTCTGCATCGGATGATGCGATTAGGATGTGTGCCAGATCTTCCGCCTTGACGGTAGCTATACGCCGCGCGGTATGGCTGCGCCAGTGGGCTGCTGACAATGCTGCTAAGAAAGCCCTTACTGGACTTCCATTTAAGGGGCTACGCCTGTTTGGGGACCGCCTAGACCTCTTTGCTAAAGGGGGTAAGTTACCCCAGCGCAGGCGGCAGTCTCGGCCCTTTCGGAGCCAGGGCCCCCCTTCAGTCCCCTACCGAGGCGCTAAGCAGGGGAAGGGGGTGTCCTTCGCAGGGGCTTGCGCAGATTCCTGGCATAGGAGCAGAGGACGACGTCCGGGCTCCTCCTGGGGGTCCAAACCCAAAGCCCCTCCCAAGACACCTCAGGCATGATGGGGCACCCAGGGTGGGGGGACGGCTACAGCACTTCGCGCACGTCTGGAGGCGCCAAGTCTCAGACCAGTGGATTCAGGAGGTAGTGTCCTCTGGTTACAAGATAGAGCTTGCTGTGCGCCCACCCACAAGATTCATCAGGTCCCGGATCCCCCAGGACCCTGTATCAGCTCAGGTCTTGCTGCAGGCCGTGCAAGGACTTCTGGATCTGGGGGTCATTTGCAGGGTCCCCTTAAAAGAATTGGGCAAGGGGTTCTATTCCAACCTTTTCACTGTGCCCAAAAAAGATGGGTCAGTCAGGCCCATTCTGGATAGTAAAGATCCTCAACAGATTTGTCAAGAACAGGCGTTTTCGCATGGAAACTCTGCGCTCGGCCATTGGCTCCCTGCGCCCAGGGGATTTCATGACGTCTGTGGACATCAAAGATGCTTACCTTCACATCCCTGTGTTCCCAGGACATCAAAGGTTTCTCAGATTCGCGTTGAAAGATCAACATTACCAGTTTGTGGCCCTACCATTTGGCCTCACTTCAGCTCCCAGAGTGTTCACCAAGGTGCTGGCGGGGGTGATGTCTCTGATAAGGTCAGGGGGCATACGCGTGCTGCCCTACCTGGACAACATTCTCATCACTTCACGGTCCCTACAGCAGGCGGAGCTGGACACTCAGCTGGTGGTGTCCACCTTGGAGTCCTTCGGCTGGGTGATCAATCATCCCAAGTCCTCTCTGTCCCCTTCATCGGTGACCCCATTCCTGGGGATGATTCTGGATACGGTTCAGTCACGGGTATTCCTTCCTCAACAAAAGGTGGAAGCTCTGACTGCGCAGGTGAGGTTCCTGCTCTCGTGCCCCCAGCCCTCCCTCAGGCAGGGAATGCAGCTGGTGGGCCTGATGGTGGCGAGCTTCGAGGCAGTGCCCTTTGCTCAGTTCCATTTGAGGCCTCTGCAGCTTCACCTTCTGTCAGTATGGGACAAGGACCCCACGTCTTTGGACGGGGTGTGTGTGCTTCCCCCCCTTGGCCCGAGGGTCCCTCTCGTCGTGGCTGGACCACAAGAACTTGCTACAGGGCAGGTCCTTCCTGGCCCCCTCCTGAGAGACGGTCACCACGGATGCCAGTCTGTAAGGTTAGGGGGAAACTGGAAGTCCCTGCGGTTCCAGGGGAGGTGGGGCCCTCAGGAGGCCCACCTGTCCAACATTCTGGAACTACGGGCAATCAAGTTGGTACTGGAGCAGTTGACCAATCACCTGAAGGGTCTGGCTGTGCAGGTGCGCTCAGAAAACAGGACGGCGGTTGCCTACATCAACCATCAGGGAGGGACCCGGAGCAGAGGTGCCCTCCAGGAGGTGTCGCGGATTCTGACATGGGCGGAGGTCAATGTTCAATGCATTTCGGCTGTGTATATCCCGGGGGTAGAGAATCTACTGGCAGACTCTCTGAGCAGGGGGACTTCCCGTCAGGGGGAATGGTCCCTCTGCAACAGGGTATTCCAGTCCCTGTGTCACCGTTGGGGTCTACCGGATGTGGATCTGTTCGCATCCCGTCACAATCACAAGCTTCCGGCCTTTGTCTCCTTGCCTCAGGATCCTCTGGCCTTGGCCACGGATGCTCTGTCAATGTCATGGAAGGAATTTGGGCTCCTGTATGTCTTTCCTCCATTCCCCCTGCTGGGCAGGGTTCTGCGCAAGATTGCTCTGGAAAGGGTGCCAGTGATTCTGGTGGCCCCAAGGTGGCCAAGAAGAGTGTGGTTCGCAGACGTAGTACAAATGGCAGTAGACCAGTACGTCCTGCCAGGGGCGTCAGATCTGCTCACTCAGGGCTTCTTACGCCATCCCAATTTACAAACTCTGGCTTTGACGGCCTGGCTGCTGAAACCTCCATCTTGATGAAGAAAGGCTTGTCTGCCTCGGTGGTGGATACCATGGTGCAGGCTAGGAAGAAAACTTCTTCTGCCTTCTATTATAGGGTATGGCGTACCTACATTGATTGGTGTGAGTCTAGGTCTCTTCCCTGTAGGGAGTTCTTAGGGAGAAGGGAGTTCTTAGTCCCTAGGGTTCTGGAGTTTTTACAGCATGGATTGGAGTTGGGTCTAGAACTCAGTACTCTGAAGGGTCAGGTTTCTGCTCTGTCTGTCAGAAGACTTTTGCTCAGCATCCCTTGGTTATGACCTTTTTCCAGGGGGTCACTCATGTGCCTCCCCCCACGTAAACCTATGGTCCCTGTTTGGGATTTGAACTTGGTTTTGTCTGCCTTGCAGGGTGCTCCCTTTGAGCCTATTCAGGATGCTGCTCTGGCTGTGCTTACCCTCAAAGTCTTTCTGGTGGCTATTACTTCGGTCAGGCGTGTGTCTGAGCTGGCGGCTCTGTCTATTCAGCCCCCATACTATGAGTGACACCAGGACAAGGTGGTGTTCCGCTTTAAGCCAGATTTTCTGCCTAAGGTGGTGTCTGCTTTTCATTTGAATCAGGATATTGTTCTTCCTTCATTGTGTCCTAATCCTAGCAACGCTAAGGAAAGGGTTCTGCATTCCTTGGATGTGGTCAGGTGTCTGAAGTATTACCTGGTAGTCACCGCGGCTTTCAGGAAGACTGATGCTCTTTTTGTGGTCCCTTCGGGTCCTAGGAAGGGTTTGGCTCCTGCCAAGTCTACTATTAGCAAATGGATTCGTCAGGCTGTGATTCAGGCCTATTCTGCTAAGGGGAAGTTTCCTCCCTTCCGCCTTACTGCTCATTCTACTTGTGCTATTGGTGCCTCTTGGGCCTTCCAGCACCAGGTTTCTGTTGAACAAGTTTGCAAGGCCGCTACTTGGTCTTCTGTTCATACCTTTTCAAAGTTTTACAAGGTTGATGTTAGGGCCTCAGCTGATGCTGTTTTTGGCCGCAAGGTTTTGCAGGAGGCAGTGGTTTAACCCTTTAAATGCCAGCCACGTAAAATTTACGTGGTTGCCTCTCCGTCACTTAAGTGCCAGCCACGTAAAATTTACGTGCCTGGCATTTACCCCTGCTAGTGGGCAAAAAAAAAAAATGTTCTCACCTGACCCCTCGTTGGATCCGGCCGGGTCTCCTCTCTAATTTGGTGCCATCCGATCCCCCGTGGGATCGACAACGGGGAAGGAGGTGGCAGGAGATCCTCTGAGGAGCTTACAATCGGAGGTAAGTACAGTAAAAAAAAATTTTTTTTTTTTTTAATAAAATACTTTTGTGTGGTGGTTTTTTTCATTTAACCCTTTGTGAACTGGTAAGGGGTCCATGAGACCCCTTATACCAGTTCACAAGGCTCTGGGTATGGCAGGTCACCTGCGGCAAGCGGGTGACTTGCCATAACCCCCAGCCCCCCATTACCTGCCTCCCCAACGCCCGGGGGGGGGGGGGCAGAAGGGCCCGGGCCACTTAGTGGCTATGTGGGCTAGTAGCCTGCAGGGCCAGGGGCCACCAACGCTGGCCCCTGCGCCCTGTTCTACAAGCCCCCATAGCTGGCCCGGGTCGGTAATGCTGGGTAGGGGGGACCCTACGTCATTTTTTGGGGGGATTTTTAAGGGATTTTTATTTTTAACCCTTAAAATTCCCTAGGAGGGGGAACCCTATGTCATTTTTTTTTTAATTAACCCTTTTGTTAACCCTTTTGTTTTCTGTCATCCAGCAGCTATAAAAGGCTGAAAGAGTGCTCCACTATGGATGGGAGGTAAGTATTAAAAAAAAAAAAAAATAATAAAATATTTTTTCTCTTTGTGTGTCTGTGTTTTTTTTTTACATTTAACCCCTTGTGAACTGGTAAGGGGTCCATGACCCCTATACCAGTTCACAAGGCTGGGGGAGGTGGCAAGTCACCTGCGCTAGCCGGTGACTTGCCATTAACCCCCGGCACCCCCATTACCTGCCTCCCCAAAGCCCAGGGGGGGGGGGCAGAAGAGCCCGGGCCCACTGGCTATGCGGGCTTGTAGCCTGCAGGGCCAGGGGCCACAAAAGCTGGCCCCTGCGCCCTGTTCCTCCAAACCCTGCATAGCTGGTCCCGGGCTGGTTACTTTGGGTAAGGGGGGGCCCATGTCATTTTTTTTTTTTTTTTTTTTTTAAGGATTTTTAACCCTTAAAAATCCCCCCAAAAAATGGGCCCGGGGAGGGGGGACCCTATGTCATTTTTTTTTCTCGATTTAACCCTTTGTAGTGTGGATGGTAGTTGTATTTTATTTGTAAATGTTAAAAATTACTTGTTTCAGTTAGAGGGGTCTCCTGGGCAAGAATGGGGGGGCTACCGATAAATATGTGATACCGTTCTAATCGGTAGAAATGGGGCTTTCACATGCAATATGGTTTTCTTTAATAAAATACATTTTTTATTTAAAATAAAGGAGGCAATTTTCTAAAAAAAATTTTTATTTATTTATTTTTTTTACTTAATAATAAATAAAATTAATAATAAATAAAATTTACAAACAAGACATTTCATGTTAAAGCCTAAACTCTGCTGCAAAAAA
The DNA here is from genome assembly GCA_027917425.1 of Gastrophryne carolinensis. Classification (NCBI taxonomy): domain Eukaryota; kingdom Metazoa; phylum Chordata; class Amphibia; order Anura; family Microhylidae; genus Gastrophryne; species Gastrophryne carolinensis. The sequence goes on along the minus strand of CM051241.1, from coordinate 168,547,230 downwards.
TATATATATAATTTTCCTGAAAATTCCAGCAAAAATGACGCAAAACATGGCGCAAAACATGGCGCAAAATGGGGAAAAATGACCTGTCAACAGAGGGTGACAAAATCTCAAGTAAGCTGGCAATTAAAAGGGTTAATAGTACCTCTGCATGTTGGGTATTGTTCTGTTCGGGGGACCTTGCGCTTTCAGACTTAGCTTGTTTTTTCTTGTTTGCATATTTATATTTTAGGAAAAGGTGTTTTTTATTCTGCTTTTTTATACATTTTTTAGGGAAACTCTGCGCAACCAAAGAGTTCTTTGAGGGATTAATTCCAGAAAGATGAGCCCACTACAACAAGCTGGGTACGCTTAGAAAGCTTAACATGTGTACTTTCAGGGAATATATGGTTTATGGGGGATATTCCAAATGTCAAGGGTTGTTTTGGTTGAAAAATCGCAAGGTGCGCACTTTGTCTGCAGAGCTGAAATTTTCAAGTAAAATTACCGTTACGCACATGCTTTACTTTGGGGTGTTTGGCAACTCTTCCCTTGACAGAACCTATGCATGTTGGGTATCGTTCTGTTCGGGGGATGTTGCTTTTTCAGATTAAACTTGTTTTTTCTTGTTTGTATATAGTTTTTTTAGGAAAATGTGGCTTTGATTCTGCTTTTTTATCCTTTTTTTAGGGAAACTCTTTGCAACCAAAGAATACATTGAGGGATTACTTCTAGAAAACTGTGGCCACATCAACAAGCCTGGTACAAATAGAAAGCCTGAGGTGTGTACTTCCAGAGAATATATAGTTTGTGGGGGGTATTTCAAATGTAAAGGGTTGTTTTTCTGGAAAAACTGCAAGGTGCGCACAGCGCATATCACAGTTGTATTTTTTCTGAAAATCCCCTAAAGCTCTGTTTCAGTTTGGGGGAGTCTCCTGGGCAGGAAAAGGTGTCTACCTATACATATGTGGTACCGCTGTAACTGTGAGAAATTGGGGTTTCACACGCAATAAGATTTTATTGACAAACTTACATTTTTTATTACAAAAAAACACTACAAATTGTAAAAAATAGATTTTTTTTTAATTTTTTTGCACATATTTCGCCAAAAAATATTGAGAATACACCTAAAAAATGACAAACAAGACATTTCATGAAAAAAACAATATATCATTTTCCTGGGAAATCCCTGGAAATCCCTTCAAAAATCACATTTGAACATGGGGAGCGCAAAATAGTGCAAAATGGTCTGGCAACAGAGTGTGACAAAAACTCCAGGTAGGCTGGCACTTAAAGGGTTAAACTGTCTGCTGTTACCTTTTTTGTTGGGGATCCCACCCTACCTTATGGACACTGCTATTGGATGTCCCAAGTGTAAGTACTATATCTGGAGCAGGACGTACTGTATACTAAGAATAATACAATTCTGTGAAATACTCACCTGTAGAATTGATATTATTTGTATACAGTACGTCCTGCTCCACCCCACCCTGGTTTTTGCATTATTCTGGATCCCCTGTATGGTGATTGTTATCATTGTTATCATTACCAGTTGTTTTGGGTGGTTAAATTCTCCCGGCTTCTTGTTCACTGCTTTTCAATGCTGGGGATTTGTGGGAGGTCCCTGGGTATTTGAGGGGCCGGGAGGAGCCTGTTTTTGCATGTCTCTGCAGGGCAGCACCATCTGGCGGAGGATAACCCCAAGTGTAAGTACTATATCTGGAGCAGGATGTACTGTATACAAATAATATCAATTCTACAGGTGAGTATTTCACAGAATTGTGTTTTCTGAGCCTTTAAACATCCAAGATGGCGGGCCATGGAGTCTCAGGCTGCCTGCAGACGGGAAGTGTCTTCTGACTATGCTGCTCTGCATTCTGGGAACGCTGTCGTTTTGCTGACCCCAGCTCTACTCTGTCAATGCAAATCCTGGTGATTGGCCCACTTCAAAGGGAAGGTCTGGATGACGGGATATGGGGCTAAGGGAAGATGGAACTCAACCTACATCAGTCCAACAGCTTTTTGTAAGGGCTCTGCTTCTTGCCCTTTAGGCAACTATACACATTTGACAGTATTGTTTTAAATAATTTGAACATTTAAACCGGACCAACAGCCTGGTACAGCTGGAAAAGAAATGCCTTTTCACCAATTTTCTAGTGTTAGCGGCCATTTTGGAGCTCCCTCTCAGCATCTCAGCCATGATGTTGCCTGGATTCAACTGACATAACTGACAATGCACAGTAACAGGAAGTCCAGCAGCACTTCTTCTTTGCAGGTGACCTGCAAATGCATGAGCCGCCATCTTGTTTCACTTCAGTGGGAGTTAGAAAAAGGTAAATTAATTTTTATGTGCAGCAATCTAAATTGCTCTATGGAGAGATGTATATGAGTACTGTTTCTTGTTTTGGTCAGGTTTAAGTCATTTTTGACTGTTGGTTCCCTTTAATAGTAGTGTAATAAATACTGGAAGCAGTATTTTTTGTTATTCAGGAGTCCCAGTTACGGTTATTACGTTCTCCGGCAGCTGATCCTTTATATGTCGGGGTTAAGATACACCGTCAAATCACATTATTATGACTACCAGCTAACCTACAGAGAAAATGCAATTTGCAGCAGTTAGATGGACTGAGAGTGACTTAAGGCCCCGGAGGTTGTCACAGTTATCTGGAGCCATGCTGAATAGAGTGTGTTCCACAGCTGCTGGAGCCAACACGGTGATCAAGGTGGCCCTACAGATGCTTAATTGGGTTCTATTCTGGGGAATCGGGGACCAGGGAAGTACTTAAGTCCTTAAACCAGTCCAACAGCCATTTAACAAAACGTGGATGTTGGTCTATTGCGGGGGGCAACCTAAAGCCTGTAAATCCTACAAACACGGTGGTCAAGGTGGTTCCACTAATGCTTAATTGGGTTCTATTCTGGGGAATCGGGGGGCCAGGGAAGTTCTTAGAAGTCCTTAAACCAGTCCAACACCCATTTACCAAAATGTGGATGTTGGCCCATTGGGGGGGGCACCCTGATTGCCGCACCCCTCGATCGAGCGACGGTAAAGCCTGTAAAACCTACCTGTGATTGGCAGGCTGCTGTCACATGCCCCATGCTTGGGTCTCCACTTTCTCGGCCGCCGGCTGAGAACGGGACATGTAACAGCCTCCTGTCAATCATGTGGGCTGCATTTCCCCAAGTGAGTAAGGTGTCAGGTAAGATTTACTGGCATCCGATCATGGTGGGAACCCATAGCTGACCAAGACCCACGTTTTTTAAATGGGTGTTGGTCCAGTTTAATACCTTCATATACCCAGCAAACCAGCTCACAACACTGGACTTATGCCACGTGCTACCACTGGGGTCAATTCCGAACATGGTGAGAAAACTGCCATTCACTTTTATTGTCTTTGGGCTGATTCAGAGTCAGGTAAAAATTTACACCTGGTAGATGAAAGTGAATGGCAGTCCAGCCCCCCCCAACCCCCCCCAACCCCCCCCCCCCCCGTTCATACTTTACATCCCCATCTAGAGATCTCTAACATCTTTTTCCCCCACATAATATGGGTCTTGTATATTCATCTTTTTAATTTTTTATGGGCCTTTTTAAGACCTGACGTTCCAGTGTACTTTTAACTGTTTTTTGGTAAATCTTTATCACTCGACTCTAGTTTAGTTTAGAATAATACATTAATGTATCTGTGAAGACATGTTACTTGGCAAGACGTATAAACCTCCAAGGAGGTGGTGATCCTTCATAGCAGGGGTCCACAACCTTTTTTGCTCTAAGGGCTGCATTGTTTTATTGTTCTGCATAAATGGGCCACCATAAAATGTAGGCCGCAGTAGTGCAAGCAGACCACTGGAGGAAAGCCATGTCTTAAACAATTTGCAAAGTTGAGCAGAGGTGGGTGAGACAGGAAGTGGTGAGATGGGGAAAAAGGGGGCAGCGATAAGGCATGGAGAGGTAAATTGAGCAGAGGTAAGGTGGGTAAAGGTGGCATGAGCAGAGTTGAGGTGGGAAGAGGTGAACCAATGTGGGTAGATGAAGGCAGTGCGGAGGTTAGGTGAGGTGGACAGAGGTGAGACAGTAAAAGAAGTGATGGGCAGAGGTGAGTTGGGAAGAGGTGGCTAGAGATACATAAAGGTGAGTTGAGGTAAGAAGGGAGACTGTGTGGAGAGGTGAGAAGAGGGTATAGCAGAGCTAAACAGAGGTGAAGTGAGCACAGATACGGAGGGAGGTGGTAAGCAAGGGTGAGGTAGGCAGGGATGAGGTAGGCAGGGGTGAGGTAGGCAGGGGTGAGGTAGGCAGGGGTGAGGTAGGCAGGGGTGAGGTAGGCAAGGGTGAGGTAGGCAAGGGTGAGGTAGGCAAGGGTGAGGTAGGCAGGGGTGAGGTTAGATGAGGTGGGCAGAGGTGAGACAGAAAAATGAGAAAGTAAAAGAAATGATGGGCAGTGGTGAGGTGAAGTGGCTAGAGATATGTAGAGGTGAGCCGAGGTGAAAAGAGGTAAACAGAGGTGACGTGAGCACAGCTACAGAGAGAAGAGGTAAGCAAGGGTGAGGTAGGCAGTGGTGAGGTGGGCAGAGGTAAGACAGTAAAAGAGGTGATGGGCAGAGGTGAGGTGAGATCGCTAGAGATATGTAGAGGTGAGCCGAGGTAAGAAGGGAGACTGTGGAGAGGTGAGAAGAGGAAGACAGGTGAAGTGAGCACAGGTATGGAGGGAAGAGGTAAGCAAGGGTGTGGTAGGCAGTGGTGAGGTAGGCAGAGGTGAGACAGTAAAAGTGATTGGCAGAAGTGAGGTGGGAAGAGGTGGCTAGAAATATGTAAAGGTGAGCCGAGGTAAGTAGGGAGACTGGGTGGAGAGGTGAGAATAGGTAAGGACGGGTGGTAAACAAAGGTGAAGTGAGCACAGGTATGGAGGGATGAGGTAGGCAGTGGTGAGGTGGGCGGCGGTGAGACAGTAAAAGAAGTGATGGACAGAGGTGAGGTGAGGTGGGAAAGGGTGGCTAGAGATATGTAGAGGTGAGCAGAGGTAAGAAGGGAGACTGGAGAGGTGAGAAGAGGTAAGGCAGGGGTGAAGTGAGCACAGGTACGAAGGAAAGAGGTAAGGAAGGTCGAGGTGGGCAGTGGTGAGGTGGCTAGAGATATGTAGAGGTGAGACTGTGTGGAGAGGTGAGTAGAGGTAAGGCAGAGGTAAACAGAGGTGAAGTGAGCTCAGGTACGGAGGGAAGAGGTAAGCAGGTTAGGTGAGGTAGGCGAAGATGAGCTGGGATGATTCTATATAGGCATCTGGAAGCACACCCAACACAAACACACCAGTATCACATGTGTGCCACCCACCTCTACAGAGGTGCCTCACTTCTTGCCTTATTGTACTGCTTTGGGAACTAAAGAAGTGCTTCCCTCTAGTGTCAAGCCACTTGCTCTTGCAGGCAAGGCAAGCTCTGCTCTCAAACTCCTTAGGGATGCCAGAGACCGCAACTGAGGGAAGTGTGGGCCGCATGTGGCCCACAGATTGTGCATCCATGCTTTATAGGCATTATTCCTTTTGTTTAGGACTAGAAAATAGATGGGAAAATACCAAAGACAAGTAGAAATCCAAAATGAAAAGGAAATGGCTCTTTTGCTTTCTCCTTTTTAGTAAATCAGGACATTTTTATTTAGTTGCACTGAAACCGAGCTACTCGTAGTTCCCATGACATGAATAATCAGACAGGTACAGCGTTAGTTATGTCATGTCAGCTGGGAGTGAGGTCATTAAAATAAAATCTGGACTGGAAATATTCGGCAGAGGTTGGTGATGTCATGGTAGCAGAATTTCCAACACCTGCTTGCATTTAAAATTCTTTCTATATTGCCAAGTTCTTCTATTCCAATCACTACCACGGGGAAGACTTGAAAAAAGTAACTAGCAATAAATCTGCTGTCACACGTTGCTTACAGTAATAAGAGGCAACACCTGATATGTGGATGTGGCCTGGTGCAGCGGTGGGAATGGTGGATATAGTCTTATTATTTTACATGTCTCTTGTTGGGCTCTGTTCAATTGCCACATGTTAAATCATTTTGATTCGGCTTGGCTGTATTACTATATATAAAATTATTATTGATAAGGTGGGTATGGCAGTTGTGCATTATTATCTACAGTAGGGTAGATGTGCACATGTGTTTTATGAGGCATTTTTTTGTACAAACCTAAGCCATCATTATTTATAATGTGGGTATGGCAGTTGTGCAGTATTATCTACAGTAGGGTAGATGTGCACTGTGTTTTATAAGGTGATTTTTTTTTAGTACAAACCTTAGCAATTATTATTTATATGTGAGTGTGCCAGTTGTGCAGTATTATCTATAGTATGGTAGATTTGCACTTTTTTATGAGGTGATTTTTTTTAATACAAACCTAAGCCATCATTATTTATAAGGTGGGTGTGGCAGTTGGGCAGTATTATCTATAGTATGGTAGATTTGCACTGTGTTTTATGAGGTGATTTTTTTAATACAAACCTAAGCCGCCATCATTATAAGGTGGGCGTGGCAGTTGTGCAGTATTATCTACCCTGTTTCCCCGAAAATAAGACAGTGTCTTATATTAATTTTTGCTCCCAAAGATGCTCTAGGTCTTATTTTCAGGGGATGTCTTACATTTTTCCATGAAGAAGAATTCATATGCATTCACAAAAAAAGGAAATTTATTAACTGTTAAACAGTAGCAGTTGCCATCACAAACCAGCATAACCAGACAAAATGTGACTCCTGTCAAAATTTCATGTTACTATATTACCATTACAACAATCTGACACTAACTTACTGTCAGAGAGCGAGCAGCAGACAGCAGCTTTCACTTTGGTGGCGGCCGCTTTGATGACGAGTGACGTCCCCCTATGCGCAACGTCAGGGGCGTCACTCGTCATCAGAGAGAGCCGGCCGCAGCTGACTGAGGACTCTTGCTGCGGCCGCTCGCTATGGCCACTCCTGCAGGCGCTTGCTATGACAGCGCTTACCAGCAAATACTTGCTGCGGCCGCAGCTCTCTGCAGGTGATCGCTGCAGCCGCAGGTCACTATGGCGGCTATGAAGTTACAGTAGCAGGCGCGGTGCGCACACAGCCATGACGCGGCACCTTCATACCGGTAAGTAACTCACGGCGACGGGGCGGGGCGGTGGGTGGAAGGGTGTCGGAGGATGTGAGGATCAGTGGGTGGGTGGTGTTCTAACATTTTGGGGGGGGGTCTTATTTTTTTGGGGGGGGGGGTCTTATTTTCGGGGGAGGTCTTATATTTAGCCTTCATGCTAAAAGCACAGTAGGCCTTATTTTCGGGGAAACACGGTATAGTATGGTAGATTTGCACTGTGTTTTATGAGGTGATTTTTTTAATACAAACCTAAGCCATCATTATTTATAAGGTGGGTGTGGCAGTTGTGCAGTATTATCTATAGTATGGTAGATTTGCACTGTGTTTTATGAGGTGATTTTTTTTTTTTAGTACAAACCTAAGCCATCATTATTTATATGGTGGGCATGACAGTTGTTGTGCAGTATAATCTACAGTAGGGTAGATGTACACTGTGTTTTTGAGGTATTTTTTTTTTATACAAACCTAAGCCATCATTGTAAGGTGGGTGTGGCAGTTGTTGGGCAGTAGTATCTACAGTAGGGTAGATGCACTGTGTTTTATGAGGTGATTTATCTTTCATTACAAACCTAAGGCATTGCTGCAGTTCACAGCCTGTAGGTCCCATCATGGATGTGGAGGCTAATTCTTTACTAATGCCAGGTATCGACAGATGATCGTCTGTATAGTGGCGCTTAGAGCGACCTCTAGTAGATGCTCATGTGCGGGTATCAGTCTCTGTAGTAACCTGGCCCGCATTGATGAATGTAATATGTTGGGCGCTCTAACACCAGTACAGCGCTGCAGGGAGCAAGAAGTAGTGCCAGCTCAGTGCAACCGACTCGGCGCTCCACACCATATTCAACAAAAAAGACTCAGAGCTTTGGTGCTCTAAAGCTGGGCACTGTAGCATAGAGCGCCAGACTGTGTGATCAAAGTCTGTTTTTGAACATGCATCCACCAGTAACAAAGCGAAAACACGTTATTACGTTGTTGTAACATTGTGACATTAACACTTTAGTGCCAGACCTGTAATGACAATTCTGCATAAAAAACTAAAACATTTTCAAAAATGACTTTTTCTAGACCAGGAGAGCCTATAAACACACAATTATTTGAGAGGAATAGAAAAACAAATAAAGGGGGGTGGGAGCAGCTCAATCACTATTATTTATACAAAATTATTATTATTCAGTGCCTGTGAACTAATTTACCGCCCAGTTTAACCCTCTCATCAACTAAATATCAAGCAACAAACATGTCTAGCTGTGTGGAAAGACAGAGATTTGGTTGCACATATCTGCAGATACATGTGGAAGCCACACTGCCCCGGCAAGGCACTCTGTGTTTAGTGTGGTCTCTACTCTTAATTTTGAGTCCCCAACATTGGGACATGCAATGCAGTCAAATATTTGAGAGCTACTCACCTGGGAAACTGCCAGCCTCCCTTTAGAACACTTCACAGGGAGAGATCCATATTGACTGAATTCCTCCCTGCTTGTGCTCATGGCAATTCAAATGAATAAAGGGGGTGGGAGCAGCTCCATCACTATTATTTATACAAAATTATTATTATTATTCAGGGCCTGGGAACTAATTTACCGCCCAGTTTAACCCTCTCATCATCCAAGTATTAAGCACCAAACACGTCTAGCTGTGTGGAAAGACAGAGATTTGGTTGCACATGTCTGCAGATACATGTGGAAGCCACACTGCCCCGGCAAGGCACTCTGTGTTTAGTGTGGTCCCTACTTTTAATCCTGAGTCCCCAACATTGGGACATGCAATGCAGTCAAATATTTGAGAGCTACTCACCTGGGAAGCAGCCAGCCTCCCTTTAGAACACTTCACAGGGAGAGATCCATATTGACTGAATTCCTCCCTGCTTGTGCTCATGGCAATTCAAATGAATAAAGGGGGTGGGAGCAGCTCAATCACTATTATTTATACAAAATTATCATTATTTAGGGCCTGGGAACTAATTTACCGCCCAGTTTAACCCTCTCATCAACTAAATATAAAGCAACAAACATGTCTAGCTGTGTGGAAAGACAGAGATTTGGTTGCATATATCTGCAGATACATGTGGAAGCCACACCGCCCCGGAAAAAAAAAATCCCTGTTTAAACAGAAGAAAAGGAACGTCCATTGAAATGTATGGGAGAGCGACAGGTAATACCTGGCGCTCTGGAAGCTAGAGCACCGGCGCTATACGCTGAGCCACCTGTAATGATGAATCAGACGCTACATGGCGCTGTTAGTCGCTCACCAGATTCACTTTCATAAATGTGGTTTTGCGTACAGCGCCCGGCATTCACCAGACGCTGCCTGCTGCTACAAGGCACTACCTGGCGCTATTCCTTCATGAATAACCCCCATAATCTTAACGAGGGTAAGGAAATGTCTTCCAAATAAGCAGATTGTTCTTTGAGTTGGCTGCATATACATCTATGTGACTAGACAGTATATAAGGGAAAGCTGCTTCATTTCAATGCAACAAAAATAATTGTATTTGTTGTGTTTGAAGCGTTCTAACAACCTCCTTTCAAGACTTACAAAGTATCAGTTTCCTTGATGTTGGTCCCTTTTTGTCACCTACAACCATCTACAGCCACGTCACTAAATCTAGATGGTCTCTACAACTAAAATATTTGAGTGCAACAATAACTTTTGTATTTGTTGTGTTACATTTTCCAGCAACCTCCTTTTCAGATAGAGTTCCCGTTTCCCTGATATTGGTCCCTTTTTGTCACCTAGTAATAATAAATGGTGAAATCGCTTGTTAACACTTCTTCCTGAAATTCTAAGTAGCAGGACATCCTTTCTTTAAAGGGAGAGTAGAACAAAATGCTTGTGAAAAACAGGAATGTCCCCGAGGAATATCTGATCCCTTTTTTTTTCCTTCTTCAAGCATCTGGAGGAAATTCCAGTTCTGCTGATAAATGTTTTTTTCCTATTTAAGAGGCACGGGGAAGTGTGTTTAGTAATAAAGGACCATTGAACATAAAACACAGGTTTGTGTGAATACCTGTGTGGTCTTTCTGTTGTGGATCAGCATATTATATACCATATTTTTCGCACTATAAGACACACCTGTCCATAAGACGCACATAGAATGGCGAAAAAAATAAAAATAATAATAAAAATGATATTCTGAACCAAATGGGCAAGGTGCAGAATCCTCCAATTACATGCAGAATGGCTCCTCCTCCCATTTCCAATAGGCAGTGTGGCATTCCCCTTTCCCATAGGCAGTGTGGCATTCCCCTTTCCCATAGGCAGTGTGGCATTCCCCTTTCCCATAGGCAGTGTGGCATTCCCCTTTCCCATAGGCAGTGTGGCATTCCCCCCATCCCATTCCTATAGGCAGTGTGGCATTCCCCCCATCCCATTCCTATAGGCAGTGTGGCATTCCCCCCATCCCATTCACCATATAGGCAGTGTGGCATTCCCCCCTCCCATTCCCCATATAGGCAGTGTGGCATTCCCCCTTCCCATAGGCAGTGTGGCATTCCCCCTTCCCATAGGCAGTGTGGCATTCCCCCTTCCCATAGGCAGTGTGGCATTCCCCCCATCCCATTCCCATATAGGCAGTGTGGCACTCCCCCCCTCCCATTCCCCATATAGGCAGTGTGACATTCCCCCTTCCCATTCCCCATATAAGCAGTGTGGCATTCCCCCTTCCCATAGGCAGTGTGGCATTCCCCCTTCCCATAGGCAGTGTGGCATTCCCCCTTCCCATAGGCAGTGTGGCATTCCCCCTTCCCATAGGCAGTGTGGCATTCCCCCTTCCCATAGGCAGTGTGGCATTCCCCCTTCCCATAGGCAGTGTGACATTCCCCCTTCCCATAGGCAGTGTGGCATTCCCCCTTCCCGTAGGCAGTGTGGCATTCCCCCCATCCCATTCCCATATAGGCAGTGTGGCACTCCCCCCTCCCATTCCCCATATAGGCAGTGTGACATTCCCCCTTCCCATTCCCCATATAGGCAGTGTGGCATTCCCCCTTCGCATAGGCAGTGTGGCATTCCCCCTTCGCATAGGCAGTGTGGCATTCCCCCTTCGCATAGGCAGTGTGGCATTCCCCCTTCGCATAGGCAGTGTGACATTCCCCCTTCGCATAGGCAGTGTGACATTCCCCCTTCCCATAGGCAGTGTGGCATTCCCCCTTCCCATAGGCAGTGTGGCATTCCCCACATCCCATTCCCATATAGGCAGTGTGGCATTCCCCACATCCCATTCCCATATAGGCAGTGTGGCATTCCCCCCGTCCCATTCACCATATAGACAGTGTGGCATTCCCCCCTCCCATTCCCCATATAGGCAGTGTGGCATTCCCCCTTCCCATAGGCAGTGTGGCATTCCCCCTATCCCATTCCCATATAGGCAGTGTGGCATTCCCCCTTCCCATAGGCAGTGTGGCATTCCCCCTATCCCATTCCCATATAGGCAGTGTGGCATTCCCCCCATCCCATTCCCATATAGGCAGTGTGGCATTCCCCCCATCCCATTCACCATATAGGCAGTGTGGTATTCCCCCCTCCCATTCCCCATATAGGCAGTGTGGCATTCCCCCTCCCATTCCCCATATAGGCAGTGTGGCATCCCCCCTCCCATTCCCCATATAGGCAGTGTGGCATTCCTCCTCCCATTCCCCATATAGGCAGTGTGGCATTCCCTCTCCCATTACCCATATAGACAGTGTGGCATTCCCCCCTCCCATTCCCCATATAGGCGGTGTGGCATTCCCCCTCCCATTCCCCATAGGCAGTGTGGCATTCCCCCTCCCATTCCCCATATAGGCAGTGTGGCATTTCCCCCCTCCCATTCCCCATATAGGCGGTGTGGCATTCCCCCCTCCCATTCCCCATATAGGCAGTGTGGCATTCCCCCCTCCCATTCCCCATATAGGCAGTGTGGCATTCCCCTTCCCCATATAGGCAGTGTGGCATTCCCCCCTCCCATTCCCCATATAGGCGGTGTGGCATTCCCCCATCCCATTACCCATATAGGCAGTGTGGGATTCCCTCTCCCATTACCCATATAGGCAGTGTGGCATTCCCCCATCCCATTCCCCATCCTCCCCCATTCCCCATATAGGCAGTGTGGCACCCCCCCCCCCCATTCCCCATATAGGCAGTGTGGCACCCCCCCCCCCCATTCCCCATATAGGCAGTGTGGCATTCCCCCATCCCATTCCCCATATAGGCAGTGTGGCATTCCCTTTCCCATTACCCATATAGGCAGTGTGGCACCCCCCCCAATTCCCCATATAGGCAGTGTGGCACCCCCCCCATTCCCCATATAGGCAGTGTGGCATTCCCCCCATCCCATTCCCCATATAGGCAGTGTGGCATTCCCTTTCCCATTACCCATATAGGCAGTGTGGCACCCCCCCCCCCATTCCCCATATAGGCAGTGTGGCATCCCCCACCTCCCATTCCCCATATAGGCAGTGTGGCATTTCCCCTCCCCCCATTCCCATATGCAGTGTGGCATTCCCTCCTCCCATTCCCCATATAGGCAGTGTGGCGTTCCACCTCCCCCCATATAGGCAGAAGTCAGCAAGTGAAAAAAAAAGTAAACTCACCTCTGACAGCCAGGGAACACACAAGCGGCTGACTCAATGAATCGGGTGGGTGTGGCCTGCACCACGTTGGCGCAGGCCACACCCACCCGATTTATGGAGCTGACCGCTTGAGTATGATGCAGGATACAATGCAGTACAGCAAGTGGTTACCTCACCAACTTTAGCAATGTCCAGTTTAGGATAATTACAGCGTATTGCAAGTCCTTGATATCACAGGTCCTCTTTCGGGGGATACAAGTCCAGGCTGTTAATCCACAGGTTCCAATAACAGATATCACATAAAGTCTTTCGGCTGCAATTCAGCACTGTCAGTAATGGGAGCAGCAAGGCACGGGCTCCTCATCCCAGCCCCTTCATCTCCACTCTGAAAGCCTCAGAAATTCCTTTTATAGGGCTTCCTTCAATTAGTCTCATCACCTGGTAAGACCTGTGAGTAGGGGAAAAACCCGTAGAGGACCCGGGATGTGGATTGGATCTCTGATACCCCGTCATGGATCGTGCCTGCCTGAACAACTCATAGGAAAAATAGGCCCCATCCAACTCTTCTCCGTACACTTTACCACAATATATATATATATAAGAGAGCTGTGGGCCTATCTTTGACCACTAAGGGGAGTGTTAGCCAAGATTATAATTAAAAACAAAGGTGTTTGATGGCAGATGTAAACCCTAAGGGTCCTTGCACACCATCCTGCTTGCGTTGCAATGGAGTAGAAATACTGCTAAGCCACTGAGTGATTTTTAACAACCAATTTTATGTTTTGGATATTCCTGTGCATATGCTATACTTTCATACCTCTTACTGGGTGCATTTGCTTAAATGCTTTTCCATTGATTTGCTTTTTTGTTTGCAGCCTCCAGAAGGTCCTTCTTTGCTACCTCCATGTTTGCCCGCAGAGACTGCTCAGATCAACCAAGGAGACCTGACTGACGCTCTAATAGATACAGGGAGGAATAGCCGAGAGCAATCGGAATCAGGTTTGTAAATCATCCGCTGTACATGCTCTGTACAACAGTTTTTTGGTGTTATGACATACAGTCCACGGCTCTACCAAGCCTGTTTCTGTGTAACTATTAAAGTGGACCAAGGATTTTGACCATCATAGGTTTTGGTCCTTGTCTCCTGGGCATCGTAAATCCTGCTGTGTGAAACCCCCCTGGGAATGCTGGCATACGCACCTAGTGGGCAATCTTTTGGCACATGCCCGGGCGCTTGTCCAGTAGAGGTGTTAACTGGCAAGAATCTGGCGATACACGTATGACGGTACGATATATCCCGATTCTGACTTTGGAGGGGGGGGGGGGCAGGTAATGGGGGGGCTCGGGGGTTAATGGCATATCACCTGCTAGCTGCAGGTTTGCCAGAGCCTTGTGAACTGGTATAGGGGTCACATAGATCCCTTACCAGTTCACAAAGGGTTAACAGTAAAAAAAAAAACACACACACACACACACAGAGAAAATGTCTTTATTTAAAAATAAAACAAACGTTTTTTTTTCTTTACTCACCTCCTATTGTCAGCTCGCCGACCAGAGGAGGGAGGAGACAGGAGATCAGAGGATGTCCTGCCCCATCCTCCCCTGGCCGGCGATCATCGCATCTGAGAGCTGAACCGCTGAGAGCCGGGATAACGCCCGCAGGGGTGACTTCATCTGACCCGCCCCCTACTCGTGAAGATTGCATCGCCCTTCAGGAATGCAGGGGTAGAGAATCTGTTGGGATCTCTCCTAAAGAGCCCGGGGAGGGATCGGAGGTCACACCCCCCCCCCCCCCTGGAGAATAGGTGATAGGAAAGATAGGTCAGGTGAGTGTTTTATTTTTACTAGAAAGAAAGAACCAATTTTTATATTGTCGAATGAAATATCGCGATACTTGAGAGAATCTATTTTTCCTGGCACCCCTATTGTCCAGTCAGCCTTACATGCTGTGCATATTAATAATCCAGCTTAGAACCAGCAGCAACCCACGATTGCACTGGTAGAGTGAGTATACAGGTAATCCTAGGGGGCTTCACCCAGCAAGGCATCCCAAATCAGGATGTCCTCGGCATAGGAAATCGTCCATCCCTGTAGTTTTCTAGACTCCAGCTCCGTCCAAAGAGGGCTTTGGTCCTCTTTAGCTCGGGTCTTTCATATGTCCCCTGCTACCAAAATGTCTCTAAATCTGTCCGCGTACCAGGGTTCCAACTTACTGCCACAGCAGAGGGTGCTACAGCTGCTGCAGGGTTTATTACTAGCTATTGCCAGGTGGGATGAAACAAAATGATTGTAGTGCACCTCTGGGCAATTTTTTTTTTTAAACCAGAACTACGACTGAACCAAGAGCAGCACCCTGGGGTACTGGGGCTGGGGAGGTGGCGAGTGCCTGGGGTAAAAAGAATTGGGTTTTGACCCACTTTTTAAAGAGGTGCAGATCTCCCCTATAAAAATACCATTTTGTGAATACTCACCTTGTAAAATGGGTATTATGAGTATGTCACACACCCCGCTTCAAGAATCCATAACATGTGGGTAATATCGTCCTGAAGAGGGCGTTCCTGCAGAGATGATAGCAAAAGAAAACCCCTCCCTGATCCATAAATACCTGGGACCTCCCACTCACTACCCAGTATACAGAAAGTAAGGGACCAGGAAGAGGCAAATATAAACAACAACCACGCAAAGTTCGCAATAAAGAGGATCCTGAATACAAAAGGGCGGGTTGAAGCGGGGTGTGTGACATACTCATAATACCCATTTTACAAGGTGAGTATTCACAAAATGGTATTATTCTTAGTATGTCACACACCCCGCTTCAAGAATCCATAACATGTGGGACATCCAACAGCAGTGTCCATAACAAGGGCGGGGATCCAAAACTAGGCTACAATGCACAACCTTAAACCACAACAGCTTGCAAAACTTTGCGGCCAAAAACAGCATCCGCTGATGCCCTAACATCAACCTTGTAAAACTTGGAAAAGGTGTGAACAGAAGACCAGGTAGCGGCCTTACAAACTTGTTCAACAGAAGCCTGGTGCTGAAAGGCCCAGGACGCACCAACTGCACGAGTAGAATGAGCAGTAACACGAAAAGGGGGACTCCTCCCCTTGGCAGAATAGGCCCCAATGATGGCCTGACGAATCCATTTACTAATGGAAGATTTGGCAGGAGCCAAACCTTTCCTAGGCCCGCAGGGCACCACAAAGAAAGCATCAGTCTTACGAAAGGAAGACGTAACCTCCAGATAATGTTCCACAACACGAACTACATCCAAGGAATGCAATGCCCTTTCCTTGTCGTCGCTGGGATTTGGGCATAGAGATGGCAAAACAATGTCCTGATTCAGATGAAACTCCGAGACCACTTTAGGAAGAAAATCCTGCTTGAAACGAAAGACAACCTTGTCCTGATGTTTCTCGAAGTACGGAGCTGTAATGGATAAAGCTGCCAACTCAGAAACACGCCTAACCGAAGTGATAGCCACCAAAAAGGCCACCTTTTGGGTAAGAGAAGACAAAGCTATCTCCTTCAAGGGCTCAAACGGAGGGCCCTGGAGAGCAGAAAGAACCAGGTTCAAATCCCAAACTGGAACAAAAG
Organism: Gastrophryne carolinensis; assembly: GCA_027917425.1. NCBI lineage: Eukaryota > Metazoa > Chordata > Amphibia > Anura > Microhylidae > Gastrophryne > Gastrophryne carolinensis. Next base: position 168,530,987 of record CM051241.1, on the reverse strand, counting down.
GCTTCCTAGGAGGCCGAACATGTGTAACACCTTGGAAAAAGGTCTTGACTAAGGGATGAAGTGCAAAAGACCTTTGGAAGAACACCGCCAGGGCAGAAACCTGCCCTTTCAATGTACTAAGCTGGAGCCCCAGATCTAGACCATGTTGGAGAAACTCTAAAATTCTAGGAATGGAGAACTCTCGACAAGAGACCTACTTTCACACCAATCAATATAGGCCCTCCAAGTCCTGTAGTAAATAGAAGAGGAAGAGCGCTTCCTGGCACAGATAAGAGTCTGAATCACTGCGTCAGAAAGACCTTCCTCCTTCAAGATGGCGGTTTCAGCAGCCATGCCGTCAAAGCCAGCGATGGTAAATTGGGATAGCGCAGCCGACCCTGGGTGAGCAGGTCCGGCAGCAGAGGCAGGGCGAACTGATCCTCTGTCAGTCTTACAAGATCTGCGAACCAAACTTGCCTTGGCCACCTTGGGGCCACCAGAATTGCCGACGCACCATCCAAGGCCAGTTTGCGCAGCACTCTGGCTAGCATTGGGAACGGAGGAAACAGGTAAAGGAGCCCCAGATCCCTCCAGTTTAGAGACATGGCATCCACTGTCAGAGCCAGAGGATCCTGCGAGAGAGACACAAAGACTGGAAGCTTGTGATTGTGACGAGAAGCAAAGAGGTCCACCGCTGGGACCCCCCACCTGAGACATATCGAACGAAACACCTTGGAACTGAGAGACCACTCCCCCTGACGAGAGGAGGCCCTGCTCAGCAAGTCCGCCTCCGTGTTCTCCACTCCCGGAATGTAGACTGCTGAGATACACGGGACGTGGGTCTCTGCCCAGTCCAGAATCAAAGACACTTCCCTGAGGGCACTCCTGCTGCGAGTCCCTCCTTGGTGATTGATGTAAGCAACCGCCGTTCTGTTGTCCGACCGGACCTGAACTGGCAGGCCTCTCAACTGATGAGTCAAGCGAAACAGAACCAACCTGATGGCTCTCAACTCCAGAACATTGATGGGCTCGTGAGCCTCCCGCGGGCCCCACAAACCCTGAAACTGGAGGTCCTTCCAAACACCCCCCCAACCTGACAGACTGGCATCCGTGGTGACTGTTTCCCGTGGTGACTGCCCTTCAACAGATTGACCGACCCCAGCCACCATTGCAGGGATCGACGAACTCGGGGAGTCATCAGGAAGGACTGATCCAGCGATAGAGGAGACTTGTCCCAAACCTTCAACAGATGAAGCTGAAGCGTCCTTGTGTGAAACTGCGCAAAGGGAACTGCCTCGAATGAGGCCACCATTAACCCCACCAGCCTCATCCCTAACCGGATGGTCGGATGAGGGGTAGACAAGAGAAGCCGAACTAACTCCTGAATCAAAAGAATCTTGGCCTGGGGTAGAAACACCCTGGCCTGTGAAGTGTCCAGAGACATTCCCAGAAAGGTCAGAATTCTGGACGGAGAAAGAGAAGACTTGGGGTGGTTGATCACCCAACCGAACCTTTCCAGAGTGGACACCACCGCTCTGGTGTCCAACTCCGCTTGGTTGAAGGAAGAGGCCATGATCAGTAGATCGTCCAAATAGGGCACGATGCGGATACCCTGGCCTCTGAGCAGAGCCATCACTCCCGCTAGCACCTTGGTGAACACCCGAGGAGCTGAGGTGAGACCGAAAGGAAGTGCCACAAACTGAAAGTGCCGATCCTCCACCACGAACCTGAGAAACCTCTGGTGTGCTGGAAAAACCGGAACGTGTAGATAAGCATCCTTGATGTCTATGGACGTCAGAAAGTCTCCCTGACGAAGAGAGTGAATGGCCGAACGCAGCGTTTCCATGCGGAATTTCCTCGGCCGGATGAACCTGTTGAGAAACTTCAGATCCAAGATGGGTCGGACCAACCCGTCCTTCTTGGGTACCGTGAACAGATTGGAATAAAAGCCCCTGCCCCGATCTGAAGGGGGCACTGGGCAAATGACAGCCATGTCCAGAAGATTCTCCACTGCCACCAGGAGCCCCTGCGCCGCTAGAGGCTCCGACGGCATCCGAGACCTGACAAATCTGGAAGGGGGGCGGAGCTCGAACTCCAGCTTGTAGCCGGAAGACACCACTTCCCGGATCCATCTGTCCGAGACCTCTTGATCCCAGATCTGAGAGAAGTGCTGCAGCCGTCCCCCCACCCGCATGGGTGAGGGCGCCCCCTCATTGCTGAGCCGGCTTGGCAGCCGGTTTGGGCTTAGAGCCCCAACTGTATCCAGAACGGGCACGTCCTCTGCCCCTGTTTCCGGAATCTCCTCTGGAAGAGGGAAATGCAGAACCCCTACCAGATCTGGCCCCCCGAAAGGAGGGGGTAAAGGCAGGCGCCCCCCGAAAAGGGCGGCGTTGTTTCTTACGTTGAGGTAACCTACCACCCTTGGTGACAGATAGGGATGAGCGAATCGATCCGGACGAACCCGGATTCGATCCGAATTTCAGGAAAAATTCGATTCGGATCGAATCCGAATTTCCCCGCGATTCGATCACTCGAAGTTTTCCTTTAACATCCATTCATTTACATTTACAGGCATTCTAAGATGGCGGACGGGACATGTCTGGACATGTATCCCGCGCCAGTGCAAGCTGGGGCAGTCACATGCAGCCTATCAGCAGCCAGCAAGCCCGGTGACGTCACACAGCGGTATTTAACGGCGGCCATCTTGCTTTTCCTCATTTCTCTATTGCATTCGTGACAGACAGAACGCTGTGTAGCTGAGGCAGTTAGACAGGCTGGAGACAGGGACAGGCTGGAGACAGGCTGGAGACAGGCTGGAGACAGGTTGGAGACAGGCTGGAGACAGGCTGGAGACAGGCTGGAGACAGGCTGGAGACAGGCTGGAGACAGGCTGGAGACAGGCTGGAGACAGACAGGAGACAGACAGGAGACAGACAGGAGACAGACAGGAGACAGACAGGAGACAGACAGGAGACAGACAGGAGACAGACAGGAGACAGACAGGAGACAGACAGGAGACAGACAGGAGACAGACAGGAGACAGACAGGAGACAGACAGGAGACAGACAGGAGACAGACAGGAGACAGACAGGAGACAGACAGGAGACAGACAGGAGACAGACAGGAGACAGACAGGAGACAGACAGAAAGCCAGGGAAAGGTAGGAAAAACGGAGCTGGCTGACAGGGAGATTTTTTTTTTTTCATCCAGCCTTTGTTAGCGTTTTCAGGCTGCTTATAGTAACTAACTGTGCATATATACTGAACTGATCTTAAGTCTGCTGTGAGGCATCCCATTCTGTGACTAAAGCAGCCTCTGTTTAAGACCATATAAGCATTTGCTCTTATCATATTTGAAATTAGGCCTGATAAAGACACTTTTGCTGGCCAAAGCACTACTGGACCCTGCCAGGTCCATTCCTGCCCAGGGCATCCCATTCTGTGACTACAGCAGCCTCTGTTTAAGACCATATAAGCATTTGCTCTTATCATATTTGAAATTAGGCCTGATAAAGACACTTTTGCTGGCCAAAGCACTACTGGACCCTGCCAGGTCCATTCCTGCCCAGGGCATCCCATTCTGTGACTACAGCAGCCTCTGTTTAAGACCATATAAGCATTTGCTCTTATCATATTTGAAATTAGGCCTGATAAAGACACTTTTGCTGGCCAAAGCACTACTGGACCCTGCCAGGTCCATTCCTGCCCAGGGCATCCCATTCTGTGACTAAAGCAGCCTCTGTTTAAGACCATATAAGCATTTGCTCTTATCATATTTGAAATTAGGCCTGATAAAGACACTTTTGCTGGCCAAAGCACTACTGGACCCTGCCAGGTCCATTCCTGCCCAGGGCATCCCATTCTGTGACTACAGCAGCCTCTGTTTAAGACCATATAAGCATTTGCTCTTATCATATTTGAAATTAGCCTGATAAAGACACTTTTGCTGGCCAAAGCACTACTGGACCCTGCCAGGTCCATTCCTGCCCAGGGCATCCCATTCTGTGACTACAGCAGCCTCTGTTTAAGACCATATAAGCATTTGCTCTTATCATATTTGAAATTAGGCCTGATAAAGACACTTTTGCTGGCCAAAGCACTACTGGACCCTGCCAGGTCCATTCCTGCCCAGGGCATCCCATTCTGTGACTACAGCAGCCTCTGTTTAAGACCATATAAGCATTTGCTCTTATCATATTTGAAATTAGGCCTGATAAAGACACTTTTGCTGGCCAAAGCACTACTGGACCCTGCCAGGTCCATCCCTGCCCGGGGCATCCCATTCTGTGACTACAGCAGCCTCTGTTTAAGACCATATAAGCATTTGCTCTTATCATATTTGAAATTAGGCCTGATAAAGACACTTTTGCTGGCCAAAGCACTACTGGACCCTGCCAGGTCCATTCCTGCCCGGGGCATCCCATTCTGTGACTACAGCAGCCTCTGTTTAAGACCATATAAGCATTTGCTCTTATCATATTTGAAATTAGGCCTGATAAAGACACTTTTGCTGGCCAAAGCACTACTGGACCCTGCCAGGTCGATTCCTGTTGGGGCATCCCATTCTGTGACTACAGCAGCCTCTGTTTAAGACCATATAAGCATTTGCTCTTATCATATTTGAAATTAGCCTGATAAAGACACTTTTGCTGGCCAAAGCACTACTGGACCCTGCCAGGTCCATTCCTGCCCAGGGCATCCCATTCTGTGACTACAGCAGCCTCTGTTTAAGACCATATAAGCATTTGCTCTTATCATATTTGAAATTAGGCCTGATAAAGACACTTTTGCTGGCCAAAGCACTACTGGACCCTGCCAGGTCGATTCCTGTTGGGGCATCCCATTCTGTGACTACAGCAGCCTCTGTTTAAGACCATATAAGCATTTGCTCTTATCATATTTGAAATTAGCCTGATAAAGACACTTTTGCTGGCCAAAGCACTACTGGACCCTGCCAGGTCCATTCCTGCCCAGGGCATCCCATTCTGTGACTACAGCAGCCTCTGTTTAAGACCATATAAGCATTTGCTCTTATCATATTTGAAATTAGGCCTGATAAAGACACTTTTGCTGGCCAAAGCACTACTGGACCCTGCCAGGTCCATTCCTGCCCAGGGCATCCCATTCTGTGACTACAGCAGCCTCTGTTTAAGACCATATAAGCATTTGCTCTTATCATATTTGAAATTAGGCCTGATAAAGACACTTTTGCTGGCCAAAGCACTACTGGACCCTGCCAGGTCCATTCCTGCCCAGGGCATCCCATTCTGTGACTACAGCAGCCTCTGTTTAAGACCATATAAGCATTTGCTCTTATCATATTTGAAATTAGCCTGATAAAGACACTTTTGCTGGCCAAAGCACTACTGGACCCTGCCAGGTCCATTCCTGCCCAGGGCATCCCATTCTGTGACTAAAGCAGCCTCTGTTTAAGACCATATAAGCATTTGCTCTTATCATATTTGAAATTAGGCCTGATAAAGACACTTTTGCTGGCCAAAGCACTACTGGACCCTGCCAGGTCCATTCCTGCCCAGGGCATCCCATTCTGTGACTACAGCAGCCTCTGTTTAAGACCATATAAGCATTTGCTCTTATCATATTTGAAATTAGGCCTGATAAAGACACTTTTGCTGGCCAAAGCACTACTGGACCCTGCCAGGTCCATTCCTGCCCAGGGCATCCCATTCTGTGACTACAGCAGCCTCTGTTTAAGACCATATAAGCATTTGCTCTTATCATATTTGAAATTAGGCCTGATAAAGACACTTTTGCTGGCCAAAGCACTACTGGACCCTGCCAGGTCGATTCCTGTTGGGGCATCCCATTCTGTGACTACAGCAGCCTCTGTTTAAGACCATATAAGCATTTGCTCTTATCATATTTGAAATTAGCCTGATAAAGACACTTTTGCTGGCCAAAGCACTACTGGACCCTGCCAGGTCCATTCCTGCCCAGGGCATCCCATTCTGTGACTACAGCAGCCTCTGTTTAAGACCATATAAGCATTTGCTCTTATCATATTTGAAATTAGGCCTGATAAAGACACTTTTGCTGGCCAAAGCACTACTGGACCCTGCCAGGTCCATTCCTGCCCAGGGCATCCCATTCTGTGACTACAGCAGCCTCTGTTTAAGACCATATAAGCATTTGCTCTTATCATATTTGAAATTAGGCCTGATAAAGACACTTTTGCTGGCCAAAGCACTACTGGACCCTGCCAGGTCCATTCCTGCCCAGGGCATCCCATTCTGTGACTAAAGTAGCCTCTGTTTAAGACCATATAAGCATTTGCTCTTATCATATTTGAAATTAGGCCTGATAAAGACACTTTTGCTGGCCAAAGCACTACTGGACCCTGCCAGGTCGATTCCTGTTGGGGCATCCCATTCTGTGACTACAGCAGCCTCTGTTTAAGACCATATAAGCATTTGCTCTTATCATATTTGAAATTAGCCTGATAAAGACACTTTTGCTGGCCAAAGCACTACTGGACCCTGCCAGGTCCATTCCTGCCCAGGGCATCCCATTCTGTGACTACAGCAGCCTCTGTTTAAGACCATATAAGCATTTGCTCTTATCATATTTGAAATTAGGCCTGATAAAGACACTTTTGCTGGCCAAAGCACTACTGGACCCTGCCAGGTCCATTCCTGCCCAGGGCATCCCATTCTGTGACTACAGCAGCCTCTGTTTAAGACCATATAAGCATTTGCTCTTATCATATTTGAAATTAGGCCTGATAAAGACACTTTTGCTGGCCAAAGCACTACTGGACCCTGCCAGGTCCATTCCTGCCCAGGGCATCCCATTCTGTGACTACAGCAGCCTCTGTTTAAGACCATATAAGCATTTGCTCTTATCATATTTGAAATTAGGCCTGATAAAGACACTTTTGCTGGCCAAAGCACTACTGGACCCTGCCAGGTCCATCCCTGCCCGGGGCATCCCATTCTGTGACTACAGCAGCCTCTGTTTAAGACCATATAAGCATTTGCTCTTATCATATTTGAAATTAGGCCTGATAAAGACACTTTTGCTGGCCAAAGCACAACTTGTCCCTGCCAGGTGTACTTACTGCTGGTTTTTAGGGCATCCCATTCTGTGACTACACCAGCCTCTATTTAAGAACCTAACCATTTGCACCTATTCTAATTGAAATTAGGCATGATAAAGACACTTTTGCTGTGCATAGTCTTACTGCTGCCTGCCAGGTGCTCTCTGGTTTTTGGGACATCCCATTCTGTAACATACCATTAGCCTCTGCATTTACTGTAAGCTGCACAGTTATTTAAAAAAATTTGGCCTGTATGAGCCTGCTAACACACTGCTGCTGTGTGCATATATACTGATCTCAAGTCAGCTTTGGGGCATCCCATTCTGTAACATACCATTAGCCTCTGCATTTACTGTAAGCTGCACATTTATTTAAAGAAATTTGGCCTGTATGAGCCTGCTAACACACTGCTGCTGTGTGCATATATACTGATCTCAAGTCTGCTTGGGGCATCCCATTCTGTAACATAACATAACCTACCTACCATAGTAAGCAGCTCTCTTATTTAAACTAAGCAGGCCTCTTGGAGGCTGAGTGTCCACTTTTGGGTGTGCATTTATATTCGGTTTCATATACAGTGGGGTATCCCAATTTGTAAGATAACCTACCCCAACCATGTAAACTAAATAGGCCTGTTGCAGCCTGAGTTTCTCTGCTTGCGTATGGCCTGCATTACAATCTGTCTCTTTCAATGACACTGCCTGGGGTATCCCAATTTGTAAGATAACCTACCCCAAGCATGTAAACTAAAGGTTACGTCCTTCCAGAAGGAAAACTTATCCTGAACACTATTTTTGTTAGGGGCATTGACCTTTGGATTGATCGGCATGAAATTAATTTTTTTTTTTCAAAGTATGGCGCTGTGAAGAAGGTCAAAATGATGTCTCATACTTGGATTATTGTTACTTTTTGTTCAGCTTGAAATATAACAGGCCACACGGGCATCCCAAGGCACATGCTATTTTAAACCTATCTGTTATACAACATAAGCGTTGATCAGGCTACTTCAGTTTGCACTTGTTTTTGACTGATTTTAATAAACCAGGCCGCAGGGCACCCCAAAGCTGCACCTTGCACCCTATCTGGTATACAACATAAGCGTTGATCAGCATCAGCTTCATTAAGCTACTTCAGTTTGCACTTCCTTTTTGACTGCTTTCATTTAACCAGGCCGCAGGGCACCCCAAAGCTGCACCTTGCACCCTACCTGTTTATACTAAATAAGCATCTACAGCCTCAGCTTTATTAAGTTATTGCATTTTGAATTTGTTTTGGTCTGCTTTAAATACACCAGGCCGCAGGGCATCCCAAACCTGCATGTTGCACCCCATCTGTTATACTAAATAAGCGTTGATCAGCATCAGCTTTATTAAGCTATTGCATTTTGCATTGGTTTTTGTACTGCTGCCAAAACACTAGCCCATATGGGCATCCCAAACCAGCACATGTCACCCTATCTGTTATACTAAATAAGCTTCTACAGGCCCTTTTTTTATTTATTTATTTTTATTTATATAGAGCTGCAATAGCTTATATTGTGAGGTTAATTTGCCATTTTGCAGCATAATATAGAGCAGCCCCTGTGTAAATCTGAGGGGCAATAGCTTATATAGTGAGGTAAATTTGCCATTTTGCTTCGTTATATAGAGCAGCCCAGTTGCCATCTAAATCAACTACTGTCCGGCCAGTACAGCTTTTCCAGGGCAAACTCTGCTAGTTGCGGGCACAAGTCAAGTTTGGCTTCCCAGCAAATCCAGTGGATCTTGAAGGTGTGTTGGCATGGTCATGTCAAGGTATGACATGACCTGCTGTTTGAGGTCCAGCTCCAGGTCTTCCTGCTGCTCATGAGTAGACTCACTATGCGGGTGTAGAAAGCTACTCACTAGCGACTGAAGACTGAGGCTGCTGCTGATGGAGCTGCTGCTGCTGCTCCTTCCACCCCCCCAGCAGCCATGGCAGTGGAAGGTGATCGCAGACTTCCCCCCGAGTCAGACCTGCGGGAGTATGGGCCATGGCGCAGATAGACATCGCCCAACTGACTACGTGGGATGTCTCTGTAGTAGGTCAGTTTGTCCTCCCTCTCAGTGGGCGTAAAAAATGCCCCCATTTTGTGCCGGAAGCGAGGGTCCAATAAGTTGGAGAGCCAGAAGTCTTCCCGCTGACAAATGGAGACAATTCTGCGCTCACTAGTACGCATGCATGTGAGCATGCATCGTGCCATTTGTGCAAGTGACTCGGAGGGACTACCTGTCTCCATCTCCACTGTAAACTGCCATGGTGTGTCTGGGTCCTCTGTCTCGCCTTACTCACAACCCTCTAGCTCCTGTGGCTGCTCCTGCTCCTCCTCTCCTGTCAGATGACTAGATAAAATGGTCATTTTGTGAAACCTAAACTGTGGTTTGCTGTGCCCCACCCCCTCCTCCTCCTCCACTTCAGCCCCCACAGGCTTCATGTGGCTGTGAAATGTATGTGCCATGTCTCCAGTGCCCTGACCAGCCATGCTTTCCAACATGTGTTGTAGTACATGAAGCAGTGGAATCTCATCGTTCATCTCATAGTCCTGGCAACTGACTAATAATGTAGCTTCCTCAAAGGGCCTGAGCAAACGGTCGGTGTCACGTATGAGCTGCCAATGGTTTACATTGAATTTACACAGGGGTGTCCCCCTATCCGTTTGGATCATCCAGAAATCCGTGATGGCTTTTCTCTGTTCCTATAGTGCAGTGGTCCTCAACCCTGTCCTCAAGGCCCACCAACATGTCATGTTTTTTGGATCTCCAAATAGCCAGCTCTATTGCTCTGCAGCTGCACTAATTACTCCACCTGAGCATCTTTGTGGAGATCTGCAAAGCCTGGCCTGTTGGTGGGCCTTGAGGACAGGGTTGGGGACCACTGCTATAGTGGATCCTGCATATGGAGGGTGGAATTCCAACGGGTGGAAACATCGCAAATCAGACTATGGTGGGGTACACCGTTGTGACGCTGAGGCTCAATAAGGTTGTGCTTGGTGGTGTAGGAGTGCCAGAAGTGCATGCTAACTTTCTTTCCTGTTGTTCGGATGTCTTTCAGATGGGGGCAAGACTTCAAAACTAGACTGAACACGTGTGCCATGTCAGGACGCATGACTCTGGCTTCCTTGTCGCAGCGCAAACAAGATGTTCTTCCAAGTGTCAGTCACCATGGGTCCAAATTTGCAGTTTTCGTGGATTAAGCAATGCTTTCATGGATTGAGTTCTCATTTTTAGTAGTTCCTCCCATGTGTGACTCTGATGGTCAAGGAAAACCATGTGAAGAACAGCGTGAAACCACAATCACCAAGGGGGCCTAAAAGGATATATATTGTCCACCATGAGTCTATAGTTACAGCTCCAGGCGTAGACAACACTGTGCACTTTGGTACACACTGACAGGCTAAAGGACTGGCCCACCTTCTGTTCAACAACCATGCCATGTGACTCTCCACCTCGGCTCGGCACAAGCCATCAGTTCTCTGAAAGGTCCACCACTGGGTAATGCAGCAGGCTGGACTTATGGTGACGCTGTCTGAGAGGAGAAATCCCTCAGACATCAAGATTAAAAATTCCAAGAATTTTTGAGGGCTAATTATTCAGAGGCAAATGATAGCTAGTTGTTTCTGATTTAATTGCAAGGTGGAAACACACCCTCAAACAAAACTTCACTTTCGCAATACTATTGCATTTGTCTATTCATAATTTTATGTATATACACTAACTAACCTACTTTTTCTCCACAGGATGCTGCATGGAACACTGCCACATCGCTGAGTAGCTGATTTTTCCTACCAACAGTCCGCAATAATTCGCTGCTGCTGCCGCCGCCACCGCCGCAGACTCCAGGGACCCTCTTCCACTACCTCGGCTTGCAACACCTCCTCCCACGACACTCTCCTCATCACTAATTGCCGGATAGTGGAAGAAGAGGCGAGTGTCTCCTCCACTTCTTGGCTGGGCAGTAGCTGCTGAATTTTATGATTATCAGATCTTGGATATCAGATCAATGGATAGTGGAGCTGAACCCAAAGCATAACAGACAGACAGTTGACTGGGGGTGTCAGATGCCACTTGTGATGCAGTGGACTGCTTTTGCAGCACTTCGAGACAAAGTTGCTTCATTGGCTGACACAATGACTGGTAAAGCTGTGGAACATATGGTTGAAAAGCAAGAATAACCATTTGTTTTTATATGAAAAAGACCCTGGTTTATACAGACTTTTTTTTTCCAGAGACTGCCCTGCGTGGAAATGAATGGCGCATGGATCAGCCAAGCTTTCCTCCCAACAATGCCTGATGTATTCCAGTAGATTGATGACGGGGCCAGACCAAGAAAGATGGATCGTGCAAAACAGATTTAAGGCGCTGCTCTCCAGTTACAGACATTCCTCCGCATCGGACCACAAGTAAGTATTGATAAAAAATCCTTTACGTTACTCTTACTTTTTATTAATATTCTTCGGATAAGACGGATCAGACATGATTCCAGATTAAAAATTCCAAGAATTTTTGAGGGCTAATTAGTCAGAGGCAATGATACCTTCTTGTTTCTGATTTAATTAAAAGGTGGAAACACACCCTCAAACAAAACTTCACTTTGGCAAACTTTTGCATTTGTTTATTCATAATTTTATGTAGATATTACTAACTAAGCTACTTTTTCTCCACATGACTCTCCACAGGGTGTGATTCATCCAATTTTTGGGCTCCTGAGGCCAACCCCAGGGTCTGTTTAAAGTAATGTTTGGGCTCCTGCTGCTGCTGCCAACTCCAGGGTGTGATTCATCCAATTTTTGGGCTCCTGAGGCCAACCCCAGGGTCTCTTTAAAGTAATGTTTGGGCTCCTGCTGCTGCTGCTGCCAACTCCAGGGTGTGATTCATCCAATTTTTGGGCTACTGAAGCCAACTCCAGTGTCTCTTTAAAGTAATATTTGGGCTCCTGCTGCTGCTGCTGCCAACTCCAGGGTGTGATTCATCCAATTTTTGGGCTCCTGAGGCCAACCCCAGGGTCTGTTTAAAGTAATGTTTGGGCTCCTGCTGCTGCTGCCAACTCCAGGGTGTGATTCATCCAATTTTTGGGCTCCTGAAGCCAACCCCAGTGTCTCTTTAAAGTAATATTTGGGCTCCTGCTGCTGCTGCCAACTCCAGGGTGTGATTCATCCAATTTTTGGGCTCCTGAGGCCAACTCCAGTGTATATTTGGGCTCCTGCTGCTGCTGCTGCCAACTTCTGCCAACTCCAGGGTGTGATCCATCCAATTTTTGGGCTCCTGAGGCCAACTCCAGTGTATATTTGGGCTCCTGCTGCTGCTGCTGCCAACTTCTGCCAACTCCAGGGTGTGATTCATCCAATTTTTGGGCTCCTGAGGCCAACTCCAGTGTATATTTGGGCTCCTGCTGCTGCTACTGTCAACTCCTGCCAACTCCAGGGTGTGATTCATCCAATTTTTGGGCTCCTGAAGCCAACCCCAGGGTCTCTTTGAAGTAATGTTTGGGCTCCTGCTGCTGCTACTGTCAACTCCTGCCAACTCCAGGGTGTGATTCATCCAATTTTTGGGCTCCTGAGGCCAACTCCAGTGTATATTTGGGCTCCTGCTGCTGCTACTGTCAACTCCTGCCAACTCCAGGGTGTGATTCATCCAATTTTTGGGCTCCTGAGGCCAACTCCAGTGTATATTTGGGCTCCTGCTGCTGCTGCTGCCAACTTCTGCCAACTCCAGGGTGTGATTCATCCAATTTTTGGGCTCCTGAGGCCAACTCCAGTGTATATTTGGGCTCCTGCTGCTGCTGCTGCCAACTTCTGCCAACTCCAGGGTGTGATTCATCCAATTTTTGGGCTCCTGAGGCCAACTCCAGTGTATATTTGGGCTCCTGCTGCTGCTACTGTCAACTCCTGCCAACTCCAGGGTGTGATTCATCCAATTTTTGGGCTCCTGAGGCCAACTCCAGTGTATATTTGGGCTCCTGCTGCTGCTGCTGCCAACTTCTGCCAACTCCAGGGTGTGATTCATCCAATTTTTGGGCTCCTGAGGCCAACTCCAGTGTATATTTGGGCTCCTGCTGCTGCTACTGTCAACTCCTGCCAACTCCAGGGTGTGATTCATCCAATTTTTGGGCTCCTGAGGCCAACTCCAGTGTATATTTGGGCTCCTGCTGCTGCTGCTGCCAACTCCTGCCAACTCCAGGGTGTGATTCATCCAATTTTTGGGCTCCTGAGGCCAACTCCAGTGTATATTTGGGCTCCTGCTGCTGCTGCTGCCAACTTCTGCCAACTCCAGGGTGTGATTCATCCAATTTTTGGGCTCCTGAGGCCAACTCCAGTGTATATTTGGGCTCCTGCTGCTGCTACTGTCAACTCCTGCCAACTCCAGGGTGTGATTCATCCAATTTTTGGGCTCCTGAGGCCAACTCCAGTGTATATTTGGGCTCCTGCTGCTGCTGCTGCTGCCAACTTCTGCCAACTCCAGGGTGTGATTCATCCAATTTTTGGGCTCCTGAGGCCAACTCCAGTGTATATTTGGGCTCCTGCTGCTGCTGCTACTGTCAACTCCTGCCAACTCCAGGGTGTGATTCATCCAATTTTTGGGCTCCTGAGGCCAACTCCAGTGTATATTTGGGCTCCTGCTGCTGCTGCTGCCAACTTCTGCCAACTCCAGGGTGTGATTCATCCAATTTTTGGGCTCCTGAGGCCAACTCCAGTGTATATTTGGGCTCCTTCTGCCCCTCATAGTGATGCCACTTCAACTCTCTGCAATTGTGCCGCTCTGCGATTCTATTAGCGATGCCTCTGATCTGCATGTGATATTTCTTCAAAGTATTATTTAACTAACCCAGCACGCATCCTGTGCGTGTTACAGCAAGGCTGAATGGTTTACAACCCTATTGAGGCTGTAGGAGGCTCAGAAATAGCCGTTTTTAATAGCGATTCATCGCGAATTTATTCGGGTCGAAACGATTTTTGTCGGAAAATTCGGCGAATCAGTCGAATCGAATTTTTCAAAAGTTCGCTCATCTCTAGTGACAGAGTCCAATGTCTCTCCAAAGAGCCGTAGACCAACAAAGGGTAAAGTGATTTTTTGGACATAAAATCGGCCGCCCACTGGCGCAGCCACACTGACCGCCGAATAGCCACAAGCAGAGCCGACGTCCTACCACACATCATCAAAGTGTCATCCAAGGCAGTCAACACAAAGGATAGAAACAACTCACACTGTTTAAGGCTAAGGAACTCGTTACTACCAGGACGAAGCCCGGAAGAAGTCAACAGGTCCCTGACCACAGACCTGGTAGCCAACACCATTAGCTCCGAAGCGCACACAGGCCGGATGGCCGACCCAATGCTAGTAAAGCCATGAGAAGCCATCTGATCAATACGTTTATCCTCTCCATCTTTGAGAGTGGAACAATCAGGTCTGTTTAAAACCGAGGAGTTAGACAACCCCAAAACCGGTGCATCCACCTCGGGGGGAGATGCCCAGCGCTTGACCGCCTCAGAAGGAAAGGGATATTTCCTATCCCACCCCTGAGAGATGCCAGGGAGCCGAGCCGGCCTATTCCATTCCTTGTCAATGATTCTATCAAAATGGCGTTGCGTAGGAAACTCCAGGCGCGGCCTGGATTCCTCAAACAATTCACCTTTCTGCTGTGACGCCTCCTCGGGAGGGGAAATGGGAAATTCAGAACTTCCAGCATGAGAGACAGAGCGTGAGGAGAGTCCAAGGATCTCCCTAAATCAGAAAGCTCGGCATCAGCGCCAGCAGACTGCTCATCATCCGAAAATTCTGAACCCTCATCAACTTCCCCCTCCTCTAGCTGAGGATAATCAGACCAATCCAGATTGTCTCTGTCATCAAGATCATCCACTGGCGGAGCCGGCGACAAATGCTTTCTCTTAGATGGAGCCTTACGGGCGACCGAGCTAGAGAGCATTTTCTCAAGGCTAGCCAATCTGGCACACATCTCGGATTGCAGATCCCTGCCCATGACCACGTCACACGGGGCACGAGTCAAGGCGGGAGGGGGAGTTGAGGTGGCCGGCTGTGCTGACCCCGCCGCTTGGGGTTCGGACTGCCGCGTAATAGTTTGCTGTGCACATGGTATACACCGTAACACATCATCCCCAGTAATGGAAATCCCACACAACATACACTTTTTGGGATGCCCCGAAGGGGTCCCAGTCCCAGTATCCGGGGATGCCTCCATAAGGTGAATTTTGAGTGGTCGCTATGACCCAGGGAATTACGCCAGTTAGACAACCCGGGATGCCCCTTTAATGTCCCGAGTGGGAGGATTTGTGATGCTAAAATGGACCCAGGGACCCAGGATCAGGAGAGACCTTCCAATACTACAGAAGATCCTCCTGGATAACCTTCACCTAAAAGACAGAGAGAGACCCATAAGTCCCTACAATAAGACTTAACAGATAAAGAAAAGAAAAAATAAATGAGGCCCACAGGGCCACTCACAAACGCTGCGGTGAACGATCCGCCTCAGAACAATGGCGATTTCTGAGGTGAAGTGAAGAGAAGAAGAACTGCCTTGTCAGGGGCGTGGTCTGCGCAGCCCGCGCAAAGCTGATCTGTGCCCCTTAAGCTGCCTAGTAACAGGGAGCTGCCTAGTAACAGGGACCTCAGCTCCGCAGCGGCGCCAGTACAGAGGAGGGCGGAGCCGCGGCGACGCGCCGAAAGCCCGGCTCCGCCCCCCCTACCAGTGTGAATGAAGCGTGAGGGAAGAAGTCCCTCACGCACCAGCCCAGAGACTGGCGCCGCCAACAACCGCGGCGCCGGCTGCCATGACAGCGGGAGCTCCCGCTATCACTAGCGGAGCACCCGCCCCGCTCGCTGCGGCGAGAAATGAATGAGAGAACGGGGGCTGGCTGCGGCAGAGCGCCGAGTGCCAGCCCCGCCCCCCCAAAGCGTGTGAGGTAAAAATTACCTCACAGACTGAAAAACCCCGGCACCCGGCTGCAATGACAGCCGCGGTGCTGCAACATAGTAACAACAGTGCAACCAATTCATTGAGGGATTACTTCCAGATGCTCCACATCAACAAGAGAAAGTGATAAAGAGAAAGAGAATAAAGCTAACCCCTATGAGAGGAACCCCCAGCCCCCATAGTTGGTAAAGGGAAGCCCCCCCCCCCCCAGGGGAAAAGTCAAGGGACGGGGCATCCCAAACCGGGATCACCTACCTGGTATGACCGCCTACCCTCTCTTTTAGGGTCTCACGGTGGAGCTCTGCTCCTCAGCACCAGAGGTGCCAATGTACCCTCGCTCGGGCCAGCAGCCAAGACTGTGGAGGCATGTAATCTGAGGTAAATTTTGGGACAAACAGGGGTCCAAGGCGGAAATAGACAAAATAAGAGGCCGGGAGTTACCCCGGCTACCT
This sequence comes from Gastrophryne carolinensis, assembly GCA_027917425.1. Taxonomy (NCBI): domain Eukaryota; kingdom Metazoa; phylum Chordata; class Amphibia; order Anura; family Microhylidae; genus Gastrophryne; species Gastrophryne carolinensis. Next base: position 168,514,557 of record CM051241.1, on the reverse strand, counting down.
GAAATCCCCCTGTGCAAGGAGGAGCCATCATCTTCTGACTTGCTCGCCGTCTGCAGAGATGGAAAACTGGGTAGTGAGTGGGAGGTCCCAGGTATTTATGGATCAGGGAGGGGCTTTCTTTTGCTATCATCTCTGCAGGAACGCCCTCTTCAGGACGATATTACCCACATGTTATGGATTCTTGAAGCGGGGTGTGTGACATACTAAGAATAGCTGACTGGTACATTTCCAAACCTGTCACCACTGATCCTGCTTCTGTTCATAAGAAAAAGGACCTGTGTGGCTGGAGGTTATTGAATGCTGGGTGTATAAGTAATGCCATCTAGCCGGTCTGTACAACAAATCTCTGAAAACTTGTAAGTGTATCAGACAATATACTTATTAACTTTGTTTTCTTTTTTTGAAAGGTGAACCTCTTTTGCGTCAGAACTCCCCAGTGTCCGTATACCTCTTCCCTGCGGAAGCAGCATTAGAGAACAGACGGGACACCGGTGGCCCGTGCCCTTCTAACCCCAATGCAGGGCTTTCCCAAGAAAGCCTTGGAGGCTCCGACACAAGTGGTGACAGCGAGCTGACAGACACTGATGACTTCTGTATTCTTGATGCTCCTGGAATTGGAGTGCCGGTAAGTATTATTGGGAACCTAGCTTATATAATTGTGCTATGTTACTGAACCTGGGAAGAATTGTAGGGCTGGAGCTCTGGATGTGCCCCAAAAAAATCCCCAAAAAAGGCCGCACTCATAAATGTAAAAAAGCAAAATGTATTGAGATCAAACAAGCAGCTAAAACATACAACATGAAAAGACAAGATTAAAAAAACATATACAGACAAAAAGCTAAGGAGGAACCCTATAAATGGCTCTAATATAGATGCAAGTCCTGCGACGGTGGTAGGCTGCTGTAGGAGGATCCTGGCTCATGCATATTGGTGATGTTATTTATTTATTTGCTATTGATTGGTTGAGCTGTATTCATGTATTTACAAGCTATATTTTTTTCTTGAACTTGTAGCACTTTACCAAAGTAATCCCTTTGATATCTGGTTGAGCATTTGCACTTTTTGCATTTTTTTTTGCACACACTTAAAGCGGACCTTCACTCTGAATAAGAGTCTATCTTATATGTTTCCCGCACCCTGTACATACAGATTGCCCACATTAATCCGGACCTTCACTCTGAATAAGAGTCTATCTTATATGTTTCCCGCACCCTGTACATACAGATTGCTCACATTAAATATCATGCTGCCTGCATCTACTGCATGTTATGAGCCTTTAAACATTGAAGATGGCGGCTCATGGGACCTCAGGCAGCCTGCAAACAGGAAGTGCCTTCTGACTGTGCTGCTCTGCATTCTGGGATTGCTGACCTCTTCCTGACCCCAGCTCTGCTCTGTCTGAGCCCCCCTGTACTTTATCCCACTCTCCTCTCCTCAGTAAGTGTGATGCTTCTGAGCCAAGATGGCGGCGCCCGTATCCTAAAATCCTGAACAGAGTTGTAGCCCACTGGGGGAAAGAATAATAAGTAGGTGACTAAAAACTTAAAATATAGTAACTTTAGATGCTGGGGAATCGTTTTTTAAGGGTTTGGGCTTTTCAATAAATCATGGTGAAGGTCCGGTTTAATACAAATATTTTTTTTTCCCTTTATATTGTTACATTTGCACTTATTTAATCACATTGTATCCATGGACTTGTCGATTATTATATGCAATTTTACACTTACCTTCTTGCACTTTAGTTATTATCCAACCTTGTATATACTCCTGAAATTCCTTGTATAATGGACCTGCATCTATATTAGAGCCAGTTATAGGGTTCCTCCTTAGCTTTTTGTCTGTATATGTTTTTTTAATCTTGTCTTTCCTTGTTGTATGTTTTAGCTGCTTGTTTGATCTCAATACATTTTTGCTTTTATATATTTATGAGTGCTGCCTTTTTTGGGTTTTTTTTGGAGCACATCTAGAGCCCCAGCCTCGCAATTTTTCCCTGATTTTGTTACTTCACGAGCCAGTACCTGTAGCAGTTATTATTTGGCTGTGCGTATCCATACTTTTTTTTCATGTTACTGATAGTTCACTAATTACAGAATCAAACCAACTTCAGAGAACACACACCAGCTGCTAATTTAAATCCAATTTTTATTCAATGTTAAACCAAACCATAACACACAAACCGCACAAACATAGAAATATAGAAGGGTGACGGCAGAAGGAGACCATACGGTCCATCTAATCTGCCCTTAGGAGCAGATACGGTCCATCTAATCTGCCCTTAGGAGCAGATACGGTCCATCTAATCTGCCCTTAGGAGCAGATACGGTCCATCTAATCTGCCCTTAGGAGCAGATACGGTCCATCTAATCTGCCCTTAGGAGCAGATACGGTCCATCTAATCTGCCCTTAGGAGCAGATACGGTCCATCTAATCTGCCCTTAGGAGCAGATACGGTCCATCTAATCTGCCCTTAGGAGCAGATACGGTCCATCTAATCTGCCCTTAGGAGCAGATACGGTCCATCTAATCTGCCCTTAGGAGCAGATACGGTCCATCTAATCTGCCCTTAGGAGCAGATACGGTCCATCTAATCTGCCCTTAGGAGCAGATACGGTCCATCTAATCTGCCCTTAGGAGCAGATACGGTCCATCTAATCTGCCCTTAGGAGCAGATACGGTCCATCTAATCTGCCCTTAGGAGCAGATACGGTCCATCTAATCTGCCCTTAGGAGCAGATACGGTCCATCTAATCTGCCCTTAGGAGCAGATACGGTCCATCTAATCTGCCCTTAGGAGCAGATACGGTCCATCTAATCTGCCCTTAGGAGCAGATACGGTCCATCTAATCTGCCCTGTATGTTCTCTTTATCTTAGGATAGATGGAGGCTTATGCCAGGCATGTGCTCATTCACTGACTGTCGTTTTTTCAACTACCTCTGCTGGAAGTTTGTTCCCAGCATCTACTACTCTTTCTGTAAAATAATATTTTCTAACATTGCTCCTGATCTTCCCTCCGACCAGCTTCAGGTTGTGCCCCCTTTTTCTATCATTAAACCGGACCTTCACCATGATTTAATAAAAAGTCCAAACCCTTAAATAACTAATTACAAGCATCTCAAATTAATATATATTATGTTTTTAGTCACTTACTTATTATTCTTTCCCCCACTGGGCTGCAACTCTGTTCAGGACTTTAGGATACGGGCGCCGCCATCTTGTCTCAGAAGCATCACACATGCTGAGGAGAGGAGAGCGGGATAAAGTTCAGGGGGGCGGGCTATAGTTTTGGTCAGACAGAGCAGAGCTGGGGCCAGGAAAAGGTCAGCAATCCCAGAATGCAGTAACACAGTAAGAAGACCCTTCCTGTTTGCAGGCTGTCTGATGCTTCATGGGCCGCCATCTTGGATGTTTAAAGGCTCATAACATGCAGTAGATGCAGGTAGGATGATTTTTAATGTGGGTAATCTGTATGTACAGGGTGTGGGAAACATATAAGATAGGCTCTTAATCAGGGTGATGGTCCGCTTTAAGTTTCTTCTTAAAAACACTTCCCTCCTCAACCTTATTGAATCCCTTTACATATTTAAACACAGGACAGTTTAAAGTTTAAACCATAAACACAATACATCAAATAGAATGAGGTATGTATGAGGGGAGGTAATGCAATGATAGATACATTGATTCAATAATTTATCATAAAAATACGTATATGAATAGAAGTTAATTAGAATACAAATACAATTAAATACAGCAATTTAGTGACAACCTTGCCATGATTAATCTATAATGCAGCCAAGAGAAGTGTATTTTAGGTATGTATGCACCAAATGTGTAAGGTACCAATCTACCAAAAAATCAATTAACCAAAGTAAATGTTTGTAACAACCACAGACAAACACACACCATACATGACAAACCCAAATAAGTCAAGACACAACAAAACCCCAATGAAAAAACAAAGGCCCTGTCTGTGTCCTGGATCACTTATTTTCCGTATCTGAAAAAGGTAATATAAATATCTATCAACAATATACTCCTCAAAATCAGTGTAAAAAAATAGATAGCTATACAAAAGTACGCCCATACAAATCAATAACAATTGAAACAAAATTTACCCAAACTTAATAATAAATATACCATAAGAGCAAAGGCAAGGCAAACCTAGGCACGTGCCTAGGGCGGAGCTACAGACGGGGGCGGGCTCAGGGCAGAGACCAGCATCAATATTAAAGTAAAAAAAAACAAACTTGCCTGCTGTGAGCCTGCCAGTGATGCGGGGAGGGCTGCGATAGCAAGACAGTTTCTATACATTGGTGGATCAGTGGGAACCCTGCCCACCCCAAAGTCGCCGCTTGTCTGCTGGTGTGCCACTCCTGTCATAGAAGACAGGCGGCGGCTGCGAGCGAGAGGCAGGGCGAGGAAACTCATGAATTGCAGCCCCGCTCCTCGCCCTGCCCCCTGCTTGCAGCCACCGCCTGTCTTCTATGACAGGAGCGGCTCACCAGCAAGTGCACCCTGCCCCGCCCTGCAGCCCCTGCCCCCACCTTGCCCTGCCCCCCCGATCGCATCCCCCGCCCTACCACTCCTCGCCCTGCACCCCGCCCGCAGCCGCCACCTGCCTTCTATGACGGGAGTGGCTTACCAGCAAGTGCACCCTGCCCCGCCCTGCAGCCCCTGCCCCCACCTTGCCCTGCCCCCCCGCTCGCATCCCCTGCCCCACCACTCCTCGCCCTGCACCCTGCTCGCAGCCGCCACCTGCCTATGACGGGAGTGGCTTACCAGCAAGTGCACCCTGCCCCGCCCTGCAGCCCCTGCCCCCACCTTGCCCTGCCCCCCCTCTCGCATCCCCTGCCCCACCACTCATCGCCCTGCTCCCCGCTCGCATCCCCCGCCCCACCACTCCTCGCCCTGCACCCCGCTCGCAGCCGCCACCTACCTTCTATGACGGGAGTGGCTCACCAGCAAGTGCGCCCTACCCCGTCTCGCCCTGCACCCCCCGCTCCATCCCCTGTCCCACCACTCCTCGCCCTGCCCCCCGCTCGCATCCCCCCGCCCCACCACTCCTCGCCCTGCACCCCGCTCGCAGCCGCCACCTGCCTTCTATGACGGGAGTGGCTCACCAGCAAGTGCGCCCTACCCGTCTCGCCCTGCACCCCCCCTCACAACTCCCCGTCCCACTATTCCTCGACCTGCCCCCCGCTCGCAGCTGCCACCTGTCTTTTATGACAGGAGTGGCTCACCAGCAAGTGCGCCCTACCCCGTCTCACCCTGCCCCCTCTCGCAGCCGCCGCCTGTCTTCTATGACAGGAGCAGCTCACCAGCAAGTGCACCCTGCCCCGTCCCCTCAGTCGCTGCCCCCTCCCCCACTTCACCCCGTCCCCTGCTCGCATCTCCCGCCCCACCCCTCCTCGCCCTGCCCCACGCTCGCAGCTGCCACCTGTCTTTTATGACAAGAGCGGCGCACCAGCAAGTTCGGGGGTGTGGTCTTGCTGGGGGACACCTGAACAGCACACAGCATGGAGACCAGGTATGTATGTGCCTGTGCCACGGCTCTTGTAAGATGGTGCTTTATGTTGTGCATTAAATTGAACGGCGTAAAGCGCTGATTGGACAAGAGATTGTGCATGCACAGTGGGATGAAAGACGACTTTGGGAGAACTGGGGGGTTACATAGAGCGGGACATCACAAATCTGGATGCCCCTAAAACAGTTCCAAAACCCAGGATAGTGAAATTCCTTGGTTTTGGTCCACTTAAAGTGGAACAAAACCCACTAGTGGGTGTCCTGGGATCTACAAGATTCAAGTGCTGGCCGCTGATGGGTTTTGATCTGCTTTAAGTGGACCAAAACCCAGGATTTTGACTATCCCGGATTTCGGTCTTTGCCCACAGGGCACCCCAAACGGGGATGCCCCGCTGTGTGAACACCCCCCCCCCCCCCCAGATCGCCGTGAGCAACTCACTCCTTGGTCCGTTGGCTCATGTGTGGCCGCTCGTCCAATCAGTGCGCTCGGAGCTGCTGGCGGCACGCCGGGGGGGGGGGGGAGGTGGTGAAACGCAAATAGTTCCTAAGACAGCATGAACCCTAAATACGGCCCTGAGTATAATCCCACAGGGGTGCCACTATGCCTTGTACTTAGAGGATTCTGCACCTTGCCTATTTGGTTCAGAATATTATTTTTCTTATTTTCCTCCTCCAAATCCTATGTGCGTCCTATGGGCAGGTGCGTCTTATATGGCAAACATACGGTAGTTGCTATTTGGATTACAGAACACTAAATATCTCTGTGATTGACATGTATTATGCAGTTTTTATTCCATATATTTTACTTTTCCTTTTAGCCCAAAGATGGAGAGCCAGTGGTAAGAAAGCTGGTAGATAGTGCTATTTCCGTGAAGGATGGTCATTTCTCAAGACCTCTTGGAAGCACTGACTTGCTGAAGCCTCCAGCTAAATTTCCTGTCCCAGAAACCCGGATAGTCCTAAGAGAGATTTCCGTCGTGTGGCACTTGTACGGAGGGAAGGATTTTGGCAGCAGTCGACCCAGTTCTGCAAGGGCCCAGTCGCCAAGGTAAGGAGCCAGTAGAGTTGACTGCTTTTCGACACTTAACCTCCTGGCTTTGACACTTGCGATTTCGGTTTTTATCATTTTACCTTGGAGGAACCTTGAGTAGTAGAAAGCCCAAGATACGGACTGCTGCAGTGTTGCATGTGAATAATATTTATGGGGTAAAAGCTGACCAGTATCCAAAATATACTCTCGGGGGCCGACCCAAAATATACTCTCGGGGGCCGACCCAAAATATACTCTCGGGGGCCGACCCAAAATATACTCTCGGGGGCCGACCCAAAATATACTCTCGGGGGCCGACCCAAAATATACTCTCGGGGGCCGACCCAAAATATACTCTCGGGGGCCGACCCAAAATATACTCTCGGGGGCCGACCCAAAATATACTCTCGGGGGCCGACCCAAAATATACTCTCGGGGGCCGACCCAAAATATACTCTCGGGGGCCGACCCAAAATATACTCTCGGGGGCCGACCCAAAATATACTCTCTGGGCCGAGCCAAAATATTCTCTCTGGGCCGAGCCAAAATATTCTCTCGGGGCCGAGCCAAAATATTCTCTCGGGGCCGAGCCAAAATATTCTCTCGGGGCCGAGCCAAAATATTCTCTCGGGGCCGAGCCAAAATATTCTCTCGGGGCCGAGCCAAAATATACTCTCGGGGGCCGAGCCAAAATATACTCTCGGGGGCCGAGCCAAAATATACTCTCGGGGGCCGAGCCAAAATATACTCTCGGGGGCCGAGCCAAAATATACTCTCGGGGGCCGAGCCAAAATATACTCTCGGGGGCCGAGCCAAAATATACTCTCGGGGGCCGAGCCAAAATATACTCTCGGGGGCCGAGCCAAAATATACTCTCGGGGGCCGAGCCAAAATATTCTCTCGGGGGCCGAGCCAAAATATTCTCTCGGGGGCCGAGCCAAAATATTCTCTCGGGGGCCGAGCCAAAATATTCTCTCGGGCTGAGCCAAAATATTCTCTCGGGGCCGAGCCAAAATATTCTCTCGGGGCCGAGCCAAAATATACTCTCGGGGGCCGAGCCAAAATATACTCTCGGGGGCCGAGCCAAAATATACTCTCGGGGGCCGAGCCAAAATATACTCTCGGGGGCCGAGCCAAAATATACTCTCGGGGGCCGAGCCAAAATATTCTCTCGGGGGCCGAGCCAAAATATTCTCTCGGGGGCCGAGCCAAAATATTCTCTCGGGGGCCGAGCCAAAATATTCTCTCGGGGCCGAGCCAAAATATTCTCTCGGGGCCGAGCCAAAATATTCTCTCGGGGCCGAGCCAAAATATTCTCTCGGGGCCGAGCCAAAATATTCTCTCGGGGCCGAGCCAAAATATTCTCTCGGGGCCGAGCCAAAATATTCTCTCGGGGCCGAGCCAAAATATTCTCCTGCGAAGCGCACTGGTATGCCCCACTGTGAAACCTCCAAGTATCCTGCAAATCTTACCTTTTCCCTGAGCCCGCGGCACATTCGCAGCCGGCACTGGCTCCCCTCCTTGGCTGTGCGCAGCCCCACCCACCGCAACTGAATGGTTGTGCGGGGCCGTGCACAGCGAAAGAGGGCCATGCCACGTGCCGCTCACAAGTGCGGCTAGGATTTCAGCAGGCTGCTCTAGCCGAAGCGTGGCCTCTAGGAGAGGAGAGAAGTGAGCTAGACGACCTGGGGGGTTTCACACATCGGGGCAAGGACCAAAACCTGGGATAGTGAAAATCTTGAGTTTTGGTCCACTTTAAAGTGGAATCCATTCTCTTAAGTACCCTCCCCTCTCCTGGCACCGAGGGAGGGCTTGGTACTTTGGAGACTGGACCTCCACTTGAATCCGCAGGGGTTGCACCCCTGAGCAGGGAATAACACCGGTTTTGTAAAGACACTATTCTTAGTATGTCACACACCCCGCTTCAAGAATCCATAACATGTGGGTAATATCGTCCTGAAGAGGCGTTCCTGCAGAGATGATAGCAAAAGAAAGCCCCTCCCCGATCCATAAATACCTGGGACCTCCCACTCACTACCCAGTTTTCCATCTCTGCAGACGGCGAGCAAGTCAGAAGATGATGGCTCCTCCTTGCACAGGGGGATTTAAGGTAGCGGGGATGTTTCCCGGCCCGTTATGTATTTTTTCCGTTTGGACCTCTTTTTCCCCTTAATATATATGCCTCCCAGCCGTGGCTGCAGGTCCAGGCGAGGGTATATTGGCACCTCTGGTGCTTAGGAGCAACGCTCCGCCGTGAGACCCTATAAGAGAGGGTAGGCGTCTTTACCGGGTTGGTGACCCCGGTTTGGGATGCCCTGTCCCTTAGCCTTAATATGGGAATGGCCCTCCCAGGATCCCCTTTGTTCCACTATGGAGATGGGGGGAGTGGGTTCTCCTTTTTATTTCACTTACTCCTGAACTGTCTTTTAATTTTTTGTTATGTGTGTGTTTCTTTAATTTTATCTGCACCGCGGCCGTCTATATTATGGGCCTCCGTGCTGTGCTGCGGTCCCCTGCTCAAAATGGAGGTATTTTACCTCAGGATCTCTCTTGTGAGGTATAGGAGGGGGCGGGGCCGGCCCTTCGGCGCGGGGCCGAGGTCCGTTCCTCCCGGCCTTCTTTTATTGCTTAAGTTAACACTGGCCAAGCACCGCAGCAGTACATTAGCTGCGGCGCCGGCCGGTTTGGCACTCTTTCCATGAGGGGATTTTTTCCCCTCACGATTCTTATGGGGGCGGGGCCGGACTTGCGACGCGCAATCACGGCCCGCCCACTACCTTCCCAGCGCCGCTGAGTTGCGGCTTGTCTGAGTTGCGGTTGACTGTTGCTAGGCATAGGAGGGGGGGGGGTGTGACCTTAACAATGCGCGCTGGCCACTCCCCCTCCTCCTCTTCTTTCTGTCAGAAATGATTTCTCCTCACGATCGGGTGGCAGTGTGACGTCCCGGCGGTGCTGTGAGTGGCCTGTGGCCTTTCTCTTTTTTACTCTGCTTCTTGTTGCTACTTTTTCTCATGGTTCTTTCTTTCTTCTTTCAGAACGGAGGCTTGTAATTCTGATCTTCTATAGTATTAGAGGTTCTTTCCTGGTCCTCATCCCTGGGTTCATTTTATTTGTTCACAAATCCTCCCACTCGGGACATTAAAGGGGCATCCCGGGTTGTCTAATTGGCGTAATTCCCTGGGTCTTAGCGACTATTCAAAGTTCACCTTATGGAGGCATCCACTGATACTGGGACTGGGACCCCTTCGGGGCATCCCAAAAAGTGTATGTTGTGTGGGGTTTCCATCGCTGGGGATGATGTGTTACTCTGTATACCATGTGCACAGCAAACTATTACGCGGCAGTCCGAACCACAAGCATCGGGATCAGCACAGCCGGTCGCCTCAACTCCCCCTCCCGCCTTGACTCGTGCCCCGTGTGACGTTGTCATGGGCAGGGACCTGCAATCTGAAATGTGCGCCAGATTGGCTAGCCTTGAAAAAATGCTCTCTAGCTCGGTCGCCCGTAAGGCTCCGTCCAAGAGAAAGCATTTGTCGCCGGCTCCGCCGGTGGATGATCTTGATGACAGAGATAATCTGGATTGGTCCGATTATCCCCAGCTAGAGGACGGGGAGGTTGATGAGGGTTCAGAATTTTCGGACGATGAGCAGTCTGCTGGCGCTGATGCCGAGCTTTCTGACTTAGGGAGATCCTTGGACTCTCCTCACGCTCTGTCTCTGATGCTGGAAGTTCTGAACATTTCCCCTCCAGAGGAGGTGTCACACCAGAAGGGTGAATTGTTTGAGGAATCCAGGCCGCGCCTGGAGTTTCCTACGCAGCGGCATTTTGATAGAATCATTGACAAGGAATGGGATAGGCCGGCTCGGCTCCCTGGCATCCCTCAGGGGTGGGATAGGAAATATCCCTTTCCTCCTGAGGCGGTCAAGCGCTGGGCGTCTCCCCCCGAGGTAGATGCTCCGGTTTTGGGGTTATCCAACTCCTCGGTTTTAAACAGACCTGATTGCTCCATTCTCAAAGATGGAGAGGATAAACGTATTGATCAGATGGCTTGTCATGGCTTTACCAGTATTGGGTCGGCCATCCGGCCTGTGTGTGCTTCGGAACTAATGGTTTTGGCTGCCAGGTCTGTGGTCAGGGACCTGTTGTCTTCTTCTGGGCTTCGTCCTGGTAGTAACGAGTTCCTTAGCCTTAAACGATGTGAGTTGTTTTTATCCTTTGTGTTGACTGCCTTAGATGACACCTTGATGATGTGTGGTAGGACGTCGGCTCTGCTTGTGGCTATCCGGCGGTCGGTGTGGCTGCGCCAGTGGGCGGCCGATTTCATGTCCAAAAAGTCACTGACGGCTTTACCCTTTGTGGGTCTACGGCTCTTTGGAGAGACATTGGACTCTGTCACCAAGGGTGGTAGGTGACCTCAACGTAAGAAACAACGCCGCTCCTTTCGGGGGGCGCCTGCCTTTAACCCCTCCTTTCGGGGAGCCAGATCTGGCAGGGGTTCTGCATTTCCCTCTTCCAGAGGAGATTCTGGAGGCAGGGGTAGAGGACGTGCCCGTGCTGGATACAGTTGGGGCTCTAAGCCCAAACCGGCGGCTGAGCCGGCTCAGCAATGAGGGGGCGCCCTCACCCATGCGGGTGGGGGGACGGCTGCAGCACTTCTCTCAGATCTGGGATCAAGAGGTCTCGGACAGATGGATCCGGGAAGTGGTGTCTTCCGGTTACAAGCTGGAGTTCGAGCTCCGCCCCCCTTCCAGGTTTGTCAGGTCTCGGATGCCGCCGGAGCCTCTGGCAGCGCAGGGGCTCCTGTTGGCAGTGGAGAATCTTCTGGACATGGCTGTCATTTGCCCAGTGCCCCCTTCAGATCGGGGCAGGGGCTTTTATTCCAATCTGTTCACGGTACCCAAGAAGGACGGGCTGGTCCGACCCATCTTGGATCTGAAGTTCCTCAACAGGTTCATCCGGCCGAGGAAATTCCGCATGGAAACGCTGCGTTCGGCCATTCATTCTCTTCGTCAGGGAGATTTTCTGACGTCCATAGACATCAAGGATGCTTATCTACACGTTCCGGTTTTTCCAGCTCACCAGAGGTTTCTCAGGTTCGTGGTGGAGGATCGGCACTTTCAGTTTGTGGCACTTCCTTTCGGTCTCACCTCAGCTCCTCGGGTGTTCACCAAGGTGCTAGCGGGAGTGATGGCTCTGCTAAGGGTTCAAGGTATCCGCATCGTGCCCTATTTGGACGATCTACTGATCATGGCCTCTTCCTTCAACCAAGCGGAGTTGGACACCAGAGCGGTGGTGTCTACTCTGGAGAGGTTCGGTTGGGTGATCAATCACCCCAAGTCTTCTCTATCTCCGTCCAGAATTCTGACATTTCTGGGAATGTCTCTGGACACTTCACAGGCCAGGGTGTTTCTGCCCCAGGCCAAGATTCTTTTGATTCAGGAGTTAGTTCGGCTTCTCTTGTCAACACTTCATCCCACCATCCGGCTAGGGATGAGGCTGGTGGGGTTAATGGTGGCCTCATTCGAGGCAGTCCCCTTTGCGCAGTTTCACACAAGGACGCTTCAGCTTCATCTGTTGAAGGCCTGGGACAAGTCTCCTCTTTCGTTGGATCAGTCTTTCCTGATGACTCCCCGAGTTCGTCGATCCCTGCAGTGGTGGCTGGGGTCGGTCAATCTGTTGAAGGGCAGATCTTTTCTGGCTCCGTGTTGGGAAACAGTCACCACGGATGCCAGTCTGTCAGGTTGGGGGGGTGTTTGGAAGGACCTCCAGTTTCAGGGTCTGTGGGGCCCGCAGGAGGCTCACGAACCCATCAATGTTCTGGAGTTGAGAGCCATCAGGCTGGTTCTGTTTCACTTGACTCATCAGTTGAGAGGCCTGCCAGTGCAGGTCCGGTCGGACAACAGGACGGCGGTGGCTTACATCAATCACCAAGGAGGGACTCGCAGCAGGAGTGCCCTCAGGGAAGTGTCTTTGATTCTGGACTGGGCAGAGACCCACGTCCCGTGTATCTCAGCAGTCTACATTCCGGGGGTGGAGAACACGGAAGCGGACTTGCTGAGCAGGGCCTCCTCTCGTCAGGGGGAGTGGTCTCTCAGTCCCAAGGTGTTTCGTTCAATATGTCTCAGGTGGGGGGTCCCAGCGGTGGACCTCTTTGCTTCTCGTCACAATCACAAGCTCCCAGTCTTTGTGTCTCTCTCGCAGGATCCTCTGGCTCTGGCAGTGGATGCCATGTCTCTGAACTGGAGGGATCTGGGGTTCCTTTACCTGTTTCCTCCGTTCCCAATGGTAGCCAGAGTGGTGCGCAAACTGGCCTTGGACGGCGTGTCGGCAATTCTGGTGGCCCCAAGGTGGCCAAGGCGAGTTTGGTTCGCAGACCTTGTAAGACTGGCAGAGGATCAGTTTGCCCTGCCTCTGCTGCCGGACCTGCTCACCCAGGGTCAGCTACGCTATCCCAATTTACCATCGCTGGCTTTGACGGCATGGCTGCTGAAACCGCCATCTTGAAGGAAGAAGGTCTTTCTGACGCGGTGATTCAGACTCTTATATGTGCCAGAAAGCGCTCTTCCTCTTCTATTTACTACAGGACTTGGAGGGCTTATCTTGATTGGTGTGAAAGTAGGTCTTTCTCTTGTCGAGAGTTCTCCATACCTAGAATTTTGGAGTTTCTTCAATATGGTCTAGATCTGGGGCTCCAGCTTAGTACATTGAAAGGGCAGGTTTCTGCCCTGGCGGTGTTCTTCCAAAGGTCCTTTGCACTTCATCCCTTAGTCAAGACCTTTTTCCAGGGTGTTACGCATGTTCGGCCTCCTAGGAAGCCTTTTGTTCCAGTTTGGGATTTGAACCTGGTTCTTTCTGCTCTCCAGGGCCCTCCGTTTGAGCCCTTGAATGAGGTAGATTTGTCTTCTCTTACGCAAAAGGTGGCCTTTTTGGTGGCGATCACTTCGGTTAGGCGTGTTTCTGAGTTGGCAGCTTTATCCATTAAAGCTCCGTACTTCGAGAAACATCAGGACAAGGTTGTCTTTCGTTTCAAGCAGGATTTTCTTCCTAAAGTGGTCTCGGAGTTTCATTTGAATCAGGACATTGTTTTGCCTTCTCTATGCCCAAATCCCAGTGACGATAGGGAAAGGGCTTTGCATTCCTTGGATGTAGTTCTTGTTGTGGAATATTATATGGAGGTTACGTCTTCCTTTCGTAAGACTGATGCTTTCTTTGTGGTGCCCTGCGGGCCTAGGAAAGGTTTGGCTCCTGCCAAATCTTCCATTAGTAAATGGATTCGTCAGGCCATCATTGGGGCCTATTCTGCCAAGGGGAGGAGTCCCCCTTTTCGTGTTACTGCTCATTCTACTCGTGCAGTTGGTGCGTCCTGGGCTTTTCAGCACCAGGCTTCTGTTGAGCAAGTTTGTAAGGCCGCTACCTGGTCTTCTGTTCACACCTTTTCCAAGTTTTACAAGGTTGATGTTCGGGCTTCAGCGGATGCTGTTTTTGGCCGCAAAGTTTTGCATGCTGTTGTGGTTTAGGGTTGTGCATTGTTGCCTAGTTTTGGATCCCCGCCCTTGTTATGGACACTGCTGTTGGATGTCCCACATGTTATGGATTCTTGAAGCGGGGTGTGTGACATACTAAGAATAATACCATTTTGTGAATACTCACCTTGTAAAATGGGTATTATAAGTATGTCACACACCCCGCTTCAACCCGCCCTTTTGTATTTAGGATCCTCTTTATTGCGAACTTTGCATGGTTGTGTTTATATTTGCCTCTTCCTGGTCCCTTACCTTACTGCTTCTGTATACTGGGTAGTGAGTGGGAGGTCCCAGGTATTTATGGATCGGGGAGGGGCTTTCTTTTGCTATCATCTCTGCAGGAACGCCTCTTCAGGACGATATTACCCACATGTTATGGATTCTTGAAGCGGGGTGTGTGACATACTTTTACTATTTTTAAAAGACTTCATTAGGGACACCCTGATTTTGGATGCCCCTCCGTGGAAAACTCACCTCGATCCTTGATCACATGGCTACAGCTGTGCTTAGCTGCTTTCTACAGCACCCTACAACATCGATGTTCAGGTTTGTGGGATGTGGCAAGTGCACAGAGCGGGGATGTGACATGCACTGCGGAATCAAGGTGAGTATGTGGGAAAACCAGGGGGGGTTACACTGATTAGGAATGCCCCTAAGGGAAGTATTTAATGTTGGACTCAAAACATTGAGTCCATCCAGTTTGGGTTTAGGGCGGGAACAACAGAAATTGACGGGGCTGAGCAGGCTAGTGGGGGGGGGGGGGGGGGGGGGGGCGGCAGCATGTGTTGCAAAGCGCACTGGGAATCCCCTGTTGTGAAGCCCCCCAAGTCGCCTGCAAATATTACCTTTTCCTCTAGCCTGCGGCACATACGAGACCGGCACCGGCTTCATCGCTTCCCTACTTGGCTGTGCGCAGCCCTGCGCACCACAACAGAATGACCGTACACAGCAGAGGAGGGCCGACCTTTGGGGTTTCACACAGCGGGGCAAGGACCAAAACCCTAAAAAATCCCAAGTTTTGGTCCACTTTAAAGTGAAATCCATTCTTTTAAGTACCCTCCCCTCTCCTGGCGCTGAGGGAGGGCCGGGTGCTTTGGAGACTGGACTTCCACTTGAATGCGCAGGGGCACCAACAATTAGGATGCACCCATGAGCAGGGGGGTTACACTGATTAGGAATGCCCCTAAGGGAAGGATTTAATGTCGGACTCAAAACTTTTAGACTCCAGTCTGGGTTTGGGCGGGAACAACAGAAAGTGACAGGGCTGAGCAGGCTAGCGGGGGTGGGGGGTTGCATGTATCTGCTCCCAAATCTTTTAGAGCAAAGTCATGTGTCATAAGAGGCCCTGACCATGGGTAGGTTCAGTTGTGTGCCTGTCATTTCCTGACATAGCTGGGACAGGTTTCTAGGAATTCTAAATCCTGTATCATACCTCCCAAGTATCCCTGATTTGAAGGGACTGTCCCTGTTTTGAGTCCATGTCCCTCTGTTTTCTTTTGTCCCTCTTTGAGGTGTAATATGCAGATCTGCAGCAATAAATGATTCATTTGCCTATTCCAAGTGTTTCTATTGTAACTGTTACATCCTCAATGAGGGGGTGTGGCTTAATTTAACAATTGTCCCTCTTTTCCAACCTGAAAAGTTGGGAGGTATGCTGTATGATCCATTGGCACACCAAATGTCTTTACGCAGTTTGGCAACATGTCCTGTACCTTATTGTTGGGTTTTGCAGGTCAAGAGCAAGTATGTCCAGTGCCCGTGGATCTCCATCCCGCTCCTCTGTTACCAACCGCCCTCAGAATACGTGGAGGACCCAGGGAGGAAGTGGCAGGGTCCATGACATATTAATGGAGATTCAGCTGACCAAAGTAAGTCCAGTCCATTGTTCTGAGAATAGTCCAACTTTGGCTTTATTACAATCCCAGGCCATGAACCTTAATGCGGAACAAAACCTGAGATTTTCACTTTTTCAGGTTTTGTTCCGCATCCCAGGGCATCCTGATTTGGGATACCCCACTGTGTGGAACCCCCCCCCCCCCCCAGATTGGCTTGTGCAGACTCGTCTTTTTCTGGCCCAAAATGGCACCAACATGGGCTCTCATCCAATCTGAGCTGCCCGCTGAAGTGATATAATTCTATGAGCAACTCTGATTAGCCCCCCCCCAGGGCATCCCGATTTGGTATACACCATTGTGTGTGAACCCCCCCCCCCAGAACGGCATGTGCATACTTGCCTCTTCCCGTTCCAATGGCGCCTGTACGGGCTCTCGTTCAATCAGAGCCTCCCTCTGAAGTTACGTAATTCACTCACCCTTCCCCGGTCCAACGGTGCCGGCTCTCGTCCAATCAGAGCCACTGTTCCGATGTTCCTCTTTGAACCGTGTTTGCTAAAATAAGAATTCAAGGCAAAGCCTTATGTCGCAGTCCATGTGTTCTTCTTCATAATGATTCATCTGGCATTCCGTAGACCTCCGTTACTGAGCTCGGAGGTGAGACACGCAGGGGGACCCCAACCTATACCTGCTTATACCTGCCCCAACCTATACCTGCGCAAGGTTTTGCTCTTCATTTGGTTTCTGCTGTCATTTGCTTGCAATGTTAAAGTGAACCAAACCACACAGATCGGCCCGGGAATCAGATTCCTGGCTGATTGATTCCCTCCCCCCAGGGCATCCAAAATCGTGATGCCCCACTGTGTGAACCCCCCCAGTTTTCCCCATACACTTTTCCCGGTCCAACGGCGCATGCATGAGCCATGGCCGCATTATTCCTCTAGCAGTGCGCATGCCAAAGCCAGCCGTTGGTGAATGGCCGATGCGGGCACGCTTCCTGTTAGAGGTAATCGGAGGACGCCTCTGGCCTTAGACAAAGGCTTAGACAACGTGACGTCAGCGGCTCAGACCGTGCTAATTGGACACGTGGCCGCGCATGCGCCATAGGACCGGAAAGAGGTGCGTTGGCATTGGCGATCTGGGGAGTTCACACAGCAGGGTGCCCCAGGGGAAAGGGCCAAACCCCAGGATAGTCAAATCCTGAGTTTTGGTCCAATTGTTTTCATGTGCCTAAATAAAAATACAGTCTCAAGAGTCAACCCTCATTGGCCCTTCTCTATGGCTGCTGCTTCTCTTCAGTTACTGACTTGCCTATCCAGGCTTAGCAACTCTTTGATATTGTTTGGGCTTTGGGAGGCTGAACAGTCGCTCACATGGCCGGCCTTTAGAATGTGTGAGCTGTGCATCGTTTTCAGTGTTTATTACAAGTTGCTGTTTCCTGTTTATACCGTAGGTGAGCTTCCAGCACGAGTCATACCCCGCACCTCCCAATATAGGGGCAGAGAAACCTCCGGCTGGGGAGGAGGGAGAAATCCCCCTTGCCAGGCAAGTGTTTATAGTGCAGGAGCTGGAGATAAGGGACCGCTTGGCTTCATCCCAAATTAACAAGTTTCTGTACCTGTATACAAGTGAGAAGATGCCACGGAGAGCACATTCAAACATGGTAAGATCAAGCTGACAATTCCTTTAGTAGGGGAAATCTGTATTGGGTGGAAAATGATTAGGTGCTCCATGAAAAAAAGTTTAGAAGCCCTGGTCTAGTGGATGGTAAATGATCTTTACGACAAGGCCGGTAGACCATAGAAGAACTTGGTTTGGAAAGGGGTAGAAGAAGGTGTATTGGTGGTGCTGGAATTGAAACAGAATTGGTACAGACAGCGCTTTGTATTCGTGAGCAGCTACCCGGTCAGTTGGCCAATCTGAGAACAGGGATAGGAAGAAATGGGGGCAGAGCGTTCAGCCAAGAGTTAATACTCCTCACTGTCTGAACCACTCTCTTGTTCGAGCGCAGAAAGAGTTGGCAATCCACTAGCCGGTTTGCTCTCTATCTGCGTTCAGTATGTGTTTTATATTTAGAGGCCGATTTATTAATAGCGCCAGGTAGCGACAGATGAGCGACAGTAGCGTGATTTTCACAGCGCCGGCTAGTATTCGCTGTGCTTGGCTGTTGTTCGGTTGTTGACAGCGACTCAGTCGGTGTGCGGTAATGTTGAATACGGGGTTAGGAGTCGCTGTTTGACAGGTTCCGCGCTGTATGGGAGCGCATGACAACGAATGGCCATAGCGAACGGCTCCCAGCATATTCATTAACAAATCACGCTCAAAAAATTCTTGCGCTGTAAAATGCTTGTTTAAACCCCAGAGCGCTGGCGGCGATGTGTTAAAAGTAGTTTTTTAACCCCCAACCTTATTTTTGGAAAAAAATAATAAGTTTTTATAAACATTTTGTAATATGAATACATTAATATCAGACCTGTAATATCAATTCTGCACAAATTTTATTTTTTTTTTATTTTTACCTTAAAAAAAAGATATAACATTGCAGAAGTGGTCACAGAATTTTTGACATTTAAAAAAAAAAAAAAAAAAAAAAAAAAACATTAATATCAATTAATTAAGAATATTTAAAGATTGCTCCATTGAAATGCATTGGAGAGCGCCAGGTAGCGAGAGGTCATACCTGGCGCTGTGATGGGATTAGCAGCGGCGCTGTTCGTTGCAGTCCGCTACATGATGAATCCAGCGCTAGCTGACGCTCTCGCCGGCACTAGCCTCATTTAGCGTGATAAATGCATGATTGTGTCCGCCGCCTGGCGTTCTGGAGTCGGCAGCCGCCGATAGCTGGCGCTAGTGAGACACTACCTGGCGCTATCCCTTGATAAATAAGGCCCAGAGTCTTGGCTGTGATCAAGTGCTTTAATTCTATAATACAGCCTATGAATTATTTCAATTAAATAAAATAAAATAAGAAGATGTTCACACACTTACTTGCCTGGCCTGCAGGTAAACACCCAACCTGGGCCGCTGAGTGTATTCACTGTATAATGTATTCAAACAGAGAATCTTGTATTATTCACCGATTCCATCCGATAGTGATCCCCACGAAGAAAAGGTTTCTGCGTATTATGAAGTACTCAAGTCCTTTAAACAACTTCACAACACTTTATTCAGAATTACACAATCATAGATAAAACTTCTGCGATATAAATATTGTAAAATGGTCCACTGTCCTTTTGTTTCAAGTCCGGTTGCTAAAATGCGGAGCGGTTCCCGGACGTGAGTGCAAGGGTTTAGAAGTTCCCGTACTGTAAGAAGAAGCGTTTGCACAGTTCCTGGCTGATAATACTCCGATATTTGCACCCCTGCCGTGGCTGCTATGGGTGTGCGAGCTTTAGGTTCATCCAATCTTTCAATGCGTAGCTATAATACCTTGGTTATCCCCGCTGAGGCTTCACAGTATGGGTCCGACGCGCGTTTCGTCATGAGACATTATCAAGGCCCTTAAGTATTATCAGCAAACGCTTCTTCTTACGGTGCGGGAACTGTTAACCTCTTGCACTCGCGGCCGGGAACCGCTCCACATTTTAGCTACTGGACTTGAAACAAAAGGACAGTGGACCATTTTACAATATGTATATCGCAGAAGTTTTATCTATGATTGTGTCATTCTGAATAAAGTGTTGTGAAGAATATTAAAGGACTTGAGCACTTCATAATACGCAGCAACCTTTTCATCGTGGGGATCACTATCAGATGGAATCGGTGAATAATACTAGATCCTCTGTTTGAATACATTATACAGTGAATACACTCAGCGGCCCAGGTTAGGTGTTTACCTCCGGGCCAGGTGGGTAAGTGTGTGAACATCTCCTTATCTTATTTTATTTAACTGAAATCATTCATAAGGTGCTTGAATTGAGTTTGGGTTTTTAGGATGGATAAGGATATCAGGATCCTGACATTTAAAGCAGACCAACAGTCAAAAATGAATTAAACCAGACCAACACAACAAACAATCCTCATGCATCCATCTCCAGGGCAATTTAGAATGCTGCATGTAAAAAATAATTGACCTTTTCTAATGACTACTGGAATACATTTTAAAAACAAGATGGCTGCTTATGGACTTGCAGGCCACCTGCAAACAGGAAGTCATGCTGGGCTTCCTGTTACTGTGCATTTCAGTTATGTCAGTTGGGAGAGGAAGCTCCAAATGTCCGCTACCTTCCTTTTTCAACTGTGCCAGGCTGTTGGTTTGGTTTAAGTTGCATAGCACCCATAAAGGTTGGATGGGGGCCCAGCATGCCATCAGGGTTAGTGTTTGTATTATTTATTCTTAGTATACAGTACGTCCTGCTCCAGATAGATTACTTACACTTGGGTTATCCTCCGCCAGATGGCGCTGCACTGCAGAGACATGCAAAACAGGCTCCTCCCGGCCCCTCAAATACCCAGGGACCTCCCACAAATCCCCAGATTTCTCTGCAGTGCTGACTGCGAAGACATGAAGTATCACTCTCTCGCAGGTGAGCGGGGCTTTTACAGCCTGCGGCCCTGTTGGACTATTCCCACCCGTCCTCTTTGTGATGTGCCTCCCAGCCTGGGCTGCGCTGGTCGGGTGAAGGTAGGCAGCACCATGCGTGCTTATGAAGCGCTGCTCCACCGCAGTCCCCCACCAAAGGGTAGGCGGTATAGGCTGATGGTGAGCCTCTATGGGATGCCCCTCCCGCATTATTGCCCCATGCCCCGTGTAGCGGTGGGCCCTGTACCGAGGGCCATCCTCCCTCGTTCCCCCCGTAGCTCGGGGGGAAAGAAAGGGGGGGGGGTGTGTTTGGTGTCAGTGTATTGTGATTACATGCATATGGCCTTTGTAATGTCTTTGGACTTAAATGTGTGGTGTCAGCCGCCGCGCTGACTTGTCTGTTTTTACTATTACATGGCCGCCGCCGCGCGTCTTTTCCCTCCTTCGGATGCCCGCGCCAGACGGCTGCGGCGTTATCATTGGCTGCTGTCTTAGAGCTTCACGCTCTTCGGGGGGGGGGGGGGCGGGGACCTGGCTTGGCGCGCTCTACGTCACGGCCCGCCCTGGCCCGCCCTTCGAGGTTTGCTTGGCTCCATTTTAATGTGTAATCATGCGCGCGTGTGTAACGGTCTCCCCTTCCGCGGTCTGTAAGTGCCCTTGCTGGCTATCTTTATGCTCATTGCTTACTGTGCATGGTTCTGACGCCTCTTATTCTCATTATGTCTTTCAGACGGGTGAATCCAGTGGCTTCTCCCGGCCCAGTGTAATTGTCTGTTGGGACTAGTATAATTACTCCCACTTCCCTGAGGGTCATTGGGGCATCCAGGGTAGCTTACAGCGTCAATCCCTACTGGCCTATTGAGCCTATTAATCACCATATGGAGGCATCCCAGGATAATGTGACCGGGGTTCCTTCGGGACAAGCCCAGCTGTGTGTAGCTTGTGGGGTCTCACCTAACAGCGGTGACAGTGCTTGTGCACAGCAGGTGCTAATGGTGCAACCTGCCCCTTCGGTGGCTGGGCCTACACCTCGCCTCACTTCACCTACTCCCCCAAGCCTGAGTCTAACCCCCAGTACAAGCGGGGATTCTCATCCTGATGTGGCTACTAGACTGGCCAGTGTTGAAAAATTGATTGTTAATACCTTAGCTCGTAAGGCTACCGCTAAAAAGCGTCACTTAACCCCTGATACCACTCTTTTCCCTACGGAGTCTGACAAGTTGTTGCATCTATATGGCTATACCCCCTCGGACGAAGGGGAGCTGTTCTCTGACTCGGGGTCATCTGACGAGAGGCCCAGGGGTCATGACGATTCTGTCTCTGACCCCTGGACCCCGGATGGTACTGACAGGCCGCTGGTTCAGATTTTTGAGGTTTTGTCCATCTCTCCCCCTGTTGCGGCTCCCAGGCAAAGGGGTGAGCTCTTTCATACTGCTAAGGCTCGACTGGAATTTCCTGAGCAAACCCATTTCAATAACCTCGTGCTTAAGGAGTGGGAACATCCCAGTAGACTTCCCGGGATACCTAAGAGTTTGGACAGGAAGTATCCTTTTCCTGCTGATATGGTCAAGTGCTGATCATCGCCCCCCGAGGTCGATGCTCCTATTCTAGGGCTGTCTAACACCTCTATTATGCACTCCCCCGACACTACTACGCTGCGGGATTCTGAGGACCGGCACATTGACCAATTGGCATGCCATGCCTTTGCATTTTTGGGGGCGGCGCTGCGCCCGGTTTGCGCCCTGGCCATTACTTCTGTGGCGCTCAGGGCCCTGGTCAGAAATGTACTCGAAGGCCCAGGTGAATTGCCATCTGTTACGTTTAATGCACTAACTGTGATGTGTTTGTAAACTTTATCCTGTCTGCATCGGATGATGCCATTAGGATGTGTGCCAGATCTTCTGCCTTGGTGGTAGCTATACGCCGCGCGGTGTGGCTGCGCCAGTGGGCTGCTGAAAATGCTGCTAAGAAAGCCCTTACTGGGCTTCCATTTAAGGGGCTACGCGTGTTTGGGGACCGTCTAGACCTCTTTGCTAAAGGAGGTAAGTTACCCCAGCGCAGGCGGCAGTCTTGGCCCTTTCGGGGCCAGGGCCCCCTTTCACTCCCCTACCGAGGTGCTAAGCAGGGAAAAGGGGTGTCCTTCGCGGGGGCTCGTGCAGATTACTGGCATAGGAGCAGAGGACGATGTCCTGGCTCCTCCTAGGGGTCCAAGCCCAAAGCCCCTCCCAAGACCCCTCAGGCATAATGGGGCGCCCTCGCTCGCCAGGGTGGGGGGACGGCTACAGCACTTCGTGCACGTCTGGAGGCGCCAAGTCTCAGACCGGTGGATTCAGGAGGTAGTGTCCTCTGGTTACAAGAGAGTTTGCTGTGCGGCCCCCCACAATATTCATCAGGTCCCGGATCCCCCAGGACCCCGTCTCAGCTCAGGTCTTGATGCAGGCCGTGCAAGGACTTCTGGATCTGGGAGTCATTTGCAGGGTTCCCTTAAGAGAAAGAGGCAAGGGGTTCTATTCCAACCTTTTCACAGTCCCCAAAAAAGATGGGTGAGTCAGGCCCATTCTGGATTTAAAGATCCTCAACAAATTTGTCAGAAACAGGCGCTTTTGCATGAAAACTCTGCGCACGGCCATCGGCTCTCTGCGCCCAGGGGATTTTATGGCGTCTATGGACATCAAAGATGCTTACCTTCATATCCCTGTGTTCCCGGGACACCAAAGGTTTCTCAGATTCGCGTTGGAAGATCAACATTACCAATTTGTGGCCTTGCCATTTGGCCTCACTTCAGCTCCCAGAATGTTCACCAAGGTGCTAGCAGGGGTGATGTCTCTGATAAGGTCAAGGGGCATACGCATGCTGCCCTACCTGGACGACATTCTCATCACCTCTCGGTCTCTACAGCAGGCAGAGTTGGACACTCAGCTGGTGGTGTCCACCTTGGAGTCTTTCAGCTGGGTGATCAATCACCCCAAGTCCTCTCTGTCCCCTTCTTCGGTGACCCCGTTCCTGGGAATGATTCTGGATACGGTTCAGTCAAGGATATTCCTTCCTCAACAGAAGGTGGAAGCTCTAACTGCGCCGGTGAGGTTCCTGCTCTCGTGCCCCCAGCCCTCCCTCAGGCAGGGAATGCAGCTGGTGGGTCTGATGGTGGCGTGCTTCGAGGCGGTGCCCTTTGCTCAGTTCCATTTGAGGCCTATGCAACTTCACCTTCTGTCAGTATGGGACAAGGACACAACGTCCTTGGACGGGGTCTCTGTGCTTCCCCCCTTGGTCAGACGATCCCTTTCGTGGTGGCTGGACCACAGGAACTTGCTAGGGGGCAGGTCCTTTCTGGCCCCCTCCTCACCACGGATGCCAGTCTGTCAGGTTGGGGGGGATTCTGGAAGTCCCTGCGGTTCCAGGGGAGGTTCAGGAGGCCCACTTGCCCATCAACATTCTGGAACTACGGGCAATCAGGTTGGTACTGGAGCAGTTGACCAATCACCTGAAGGGTCTGTCTGTGCAGGTGCGCTCAGACAACAGGACGGCGGTTGCCTACATCAACCATCAGGGAGGGACCCGGAGCAGGATTCTGACATGGGCGGAGGCCAATGTTCAATGCATTTCGGCTGTGTATATCCCCGGGACAGAGAATCTACTGGCAGACTCTCTGAGCAGGGGGACTTCCCGTCAGGGGGAATGGTCCCTCTGCAACAGGGTATTCCAGTCCCTGTGTCACCGTTTGGGTCTACCGGATGTTCGCATCCCGTCACAATCACAAGCTCCCGGCCTTTTTCTCCCTGTCTCAGGATCATCTGGCCTTGGCCACGGATGCTCTGTCCATGTCATGGAAGGAATTTCGGCTCCTGTATGTCTTTCCTCCATTCCCCCTGCTGGGCAGGGTCCTGCGCAAGATTGCTCTGGAAGGGGTGCCAGTGATTCTGGTGGCCCCCAGGTGGCCAAGAAGAGTGTGGTTCGCAGACGTGGTACAAATGGCAGTAGACCAGTACGTCCTGCCAGGGGCGCCAGATCTGCTCACTCAGGGCCCCTTACGCCATCCCAATTTACAAACTCTGGCTTTGACGGCCTGACGGCCTGGCTGCTGAAACCTCCATCTTGATGGAGAAAGGCCTGTCTACCTCGGTAGTGGATACCATGGTGCATGCTAGGAAGAAAACTTCTTCTGCCATCTATTATAGGGTATAGCGTACCTACATTGATTGGTGTGAGTCTAGGTCTCTTCCCTGTAGGGAGTTCTCAGTCCCTAGGGTTTTGGAGTTTTTACAGCATGGGTTGGAGTTGGGTCTAAAGCTCAGTACTCTGAAGGGTCAGGTTTCTGCCCTGTCTGTCTTCTTTCAGAAGTCTTTTGCTCAGCATTCCTTGGTTAAGACCTTCTTTCAGGGGGTCACTCATGTGCGTCCCCCATGTAAACTTATGGTCCCTGTTTGGGATTTGAACTTGGTTTTGTCTGCCTTGCAGGGTGCTCCCTTTGAGCCTATTCAGGAGGCTGCTCTGGCTGTACTTACCCTCAAGGTTGTCTTTCTGGTGGCTATTACTTCGGTCAGACGTGTGTCTGAGCTGGCGGCTCTGTCTATCCAGCCCCCATACTATGAGAGACACCAGGACAAGGTGGTGGTCCGCTTTAAGCCAGACTTCCTGCCTAAGGTGGTGTCTGCTTTTCATTTGAATCAAGATATTGTTCTTCCTTCATTGTGTCCTAATCCTAGCAATGCTAAGGAAAGGGTTCTACATTCCTTGGATGTGGTCAGGTGTCTGAAGTATTACCTGGTAGTCACTGCGGCCTTCAGGAAGACTGATGCTCTTTTTGTGGTCCCTTCTGGTCCTAGGAAGGGTTTGGCTCCTGCCAAGTCTACTATTAACAAATGGATTCGTCAGGCTGTGATTCAGGCCTATTCTGCTAAGGGGAAGAATCCTCCCTTCCGCCCTACTGCTCATTCCACTCGTGCTATTGGTGCCTCTTGGGCTTTTCAGCACCAGGCTTCTGTTGAGCAAGTTTGCAAGGCTGCTACTTGGTCTTCTGTTCATACCTTTTCAAAGTTTTACAAGGTTGATGTTAGGGCCTCAGCTGATGCTGCTTTTGGCCGAAAGGTTCTGCAGGCGGCAGTGGTTTAAACTGTCTGCTGTTACCTTTTGTTGGGGATCCCACCCTACTTTATGGACACTGCTATTGGATGTCCCAAGTGTAAGTAATCTATCTGGAGCAGGACGTACTGTATACTAAGAATAATGCAATTCTGTGAAATACTCACCTGTAGAATTGGGATTATAAGTATACAGTACGTCCTGCTCCACCCCACCCTGGTTTTTTTGCATTATTCTGGACCCCCTGTATGGTGATTTTTATCATTTTTATAGTTACCAGTTGGTGGTTAAATTCTCCTGGCTTCTTGGTCACTGCTTTTCAATGCTGGGGATTTGTGGGAGGTCCCTGGGTATTTGAGGGGCCGAGAGGAGCCTGTTTTGCATGTCTCTGCAGTGCAGCGCCATCTGGCGGAGGATAACCCAAGTGTAAGTAATCTATCTGGAGCAGGACGTACTGTATACTTATAATATCAATTCTACAGGTGAGTATTTCACAGAATTGTATTTTTTATATTATTCCCACACTTTCCCAGCTTTCTTTTTGTATTAATTGACACTAATTGTCACACATTTGCACTCCAGCTCACCATTAAAGCTCTCCATGTACACCCTGAAGCTGGTTTAGGAGGTCCGGAGTGTTGTCTTCGAATGTCTTTAATGCCTCTTCGCCTGAACATTGATCAGGTAACTAATTTAAAATTGTTTGAATGTCTGTACACTTACATATATTGTCACTCTGGCTTCTATACTTGTTGTGCCATCATCCTCATCCTGCTCTTTCTGGGATGTTCCTACAGGATGCTCTCTTCTTCCTAAAGGATTTCTTCACCAGTTTGGCCTCTGGCATCCAACCTGTGGTTCCTATGGAGCTAGGTTCAGATGGTGAGTATTTAAATCATATTTTTTTTATCGCCTATGCTTTGTTTTTTACTTTTTACTTTAGACTTTGTCTGTATGCAGCTTCCCGTTTAGACAGCCATAGCAAGCGAAGTGCCTCCGACAGTGAGTTGGGACTGGAAAACTCCATTGATTCCAATGAGGAGGACACATCATCCCTCGGCTCAGCAAGTGATCAGCCTATTTACTTCAGGTATTGGAAGCCTTGGATTGGAATGTCACTATGAAAAAATAGGATGTGGCATAAGTGAAGATATTAGTAGGGCATATGTAAAGAAGGCCCGACAGCCTGCAGTAATGCCAGGCAACTGGTAGACATATCGGTCTGGGCAAACTGGGCAACCCGAGACGCGTATCGGGGGCGGGGCAGCCCGAGACGCGTATCGGGGGCGGGGCAGCCCGAGACGCGTATCGGGGGCGGGGCAGCCCGAGACGCGTATCGGGGGCGGGGCAGCCCGAGACGCGTATCGGGGGCGGGGCAGCCCGAGACGCGTATCGGGGGCGGGGCAACCCGAGACGCGTATCGGGGGCGGGGCAACCCGAGACGCCTATCGGGGCGGGGCAACCCGAGACGCATATCGGGCCTGGCAACCCGAAACGCGTATCGGGCCGGGCAACCCCAATCTGCCCCTGATTATCATCATGGCATGTTATTAGCTTTGTTTTGTTGTTGCACACTTGGTAAATCTAAATAATGTTTTTGTGTTATAGAGAGACAAAGTAACTTGTTAGAACCAGTTACAGCACAAAAGAGAATTCTTAAGGAAACACTGTAGTGAATCTTAAAGGGCAGAGGAGATGGGAAAGGGACAGGGATATCCAAAGACTAGAAAGAGGTGTGTGTTGGGAGGAAGCTCTTAAAGTGGACCAATACCCAGGATTTTGATTATCCTGGGTTTTGGTCCTTGCCCCCGATCAGGGTGCCCAGCTGTGTGAAACCCACAGGTTGCCCGAACAAACTCGCCTCTTCCCAGTCCTATGTTGCATGCCGCTCGTCCAATCAGTGGGCTCGGATCGAATCGAGCCCCTTCGGATCCGAGTGTGCTGGCGGCCACATCCTCCGCTACTTTCTAACAGGAAGCGTGCCTGCATCGGCTATTCACAAATGCCTGCAGCGGGCACACACCCTTGTAAAGGGATAGTGGGGATGCGATCGCTGTTCGCGTATGCGCCGTCCTGGAACGAAGCAGAGTTTTAAGGCGGCCTGGGGGGTTTCACACAGCGAGGGAGCGAGTATGCCTGCCCTGGAGTCTCACTTACTCCAGGGTGGGTTTTTGTCTTCTTTAAAGGGTCTGATCGTGAAGGAAAAAAATTGTCAAATTAAGCTTTTTGTGCCTCGGGCTGCTTCTGTCCTACTCTGTCCTAAGTATAGGCCTGATAAGCCCTTTCCATTGCAATGAATGGAGATGGCGAGCTGCAGTCAGTGACGCAAAGGGGCCTCTGTTAGTTACATATGCCCGCCAGTGAGACGTGGGTGCTACTGGGCTCAATCCTGGCACCTGGTGAGTCCAACTGTTGTAGATGGAAATGCTGGGGTGACAAAATGTATGGCTTTTATTTTATTTCTCTCTCTCCTGCTGGGACAGACCCTTTAAAGTGGACCAAAACCCACACCCCAACGGCTCTGAATCTAAAAGATTCCAGGGCCACTGGATTCCCTCCCCCCGGGGCATCCAGAATCGGGATCCCCCAAAGTCACCGAGAACTCACTTTTTTTCCTGGTCCAATTGCGCATCCTTGCTATCCCTTTAGCAGGGTGCGCGCCCGTACAAGGCATTTACGAATGGCCGGCGTGGGCACGCTCCCTGTTAGAAGGTAGAGGAGGATGCAGCCACCAGCGCACTTGGATCTGCTCGCCTTGTTTGGAAGGGCCGGGAGCGCATCCAAGCGTGCTGATTGGACAAGAGGGCTGCGCATGCGCTGTAGGACGAGGGAAGGGTAATTGAGACCAGGCAACCTGGGGGGTTTCACACAGCGGGGCATCCCCGACCGGGGTCCCCCGAGTGGGCAAGGACCAAAACACAGAATACTCAAAATCCTGGCTTTTGGTCCACTTTAAAGAGAAAAGTGAATATTTCAGCTAACAATAAAATTAAATGTCTTTTTCAGAGAATTTCGCTTCACCTCTGAGGTTCCAATATGGCTGGACTACCAAGGCAAACATGTAACCACAGAACAAGTGGTGAGTATGGGTGGATGGTGGGGAGCTCTGGTAGCTACATGTGTTTGAGCCAGCATTGTGTTATTCTAGATATACCGGGCACGCCCCAGATATTACAAGTGGAGGTAAAGTGTTTTTTTTTAGGCTTTTTTTTGCATCCACATCTCACCAATAGGCTTTAACGTGGATCAAAACACAGGATTTTGACTATCCTGGGTTCTGGTCCTTTCCCCCGGGGATGCCCCGCTACATGAAACCCTCCAGATCGCCTGAGGAAACTCTCCTCATGTCAGTCCTACGTCGAATGCGAGGCCGCTTGTCCAATCAGCGCACTCGGAGCCACTGACGTCACGTTGTCTAAGGCCAGCGGCACCGAGCGCTGACGGCCGCATCCCCCGCTTCCTTCTAACAGGGAATGTACCTGTGCCGGCCATTCACAAATGCCCTGCTAGAGGGATAACGGGGATGCGGCTCGCGCATGCTCCGTTGGACCTGGAGACAAGGTAAGTGTATGGGCCGACCTGGGGGGTTTCACATAGCGGGGCATCCAGATTTTCCTAGTGCACAGCATGGCCTGTTTGATGTAGTCCTTACGTCTGGGTATTCCGCCACAAGGTGGCGCAGTGCACTGCAGAAGATTTGTGGCTCCTCCCGGCCCCATATAAAAACCGGAAATCAGCCATAGACCTCCAGTGTTTCCTCTGCAGTGACACTGCGAAGATAGAAGATGGCTCTCTATGCTGCACAGGTGAGCGGGGCAACCAAGCCTGCGGCCCTGCAAGTCTATTTCCAACCGCTTCCGGACCCTCTGTGCCTCCCAGCCTCGGCTGACGGATCGGGTGAGGGTAGAGGTCCTAGAGGAGCACTAGGGTCAGGTGCTCGGGGAGCTCTGCTCCAAGCCACAGAACCTGTACCACAAAGGATAGCCGGCCATAGGCTTTATGGTGAGCCTGCTGATGGATGAGGAAATCCTGCCTTCGCTATGTGTAGGGGGAGTTGTATTTGGGGACTGGTGTTATTAGCTAGTCTTCCCTTGTTCTGTATTCTTAGTATACAGTACGTCCTGCTCCAGATATAATACTTACAATCGGGTACTACTCCGCCAGATGGCGCTGGACTGCAGAGACATCGAAAATAGGCTCCTCTCGGCCCCTCAAATACCCAGGGACCTCCCACAATCCCCAGAATTTCTCTGCAGTCTGGACTGCGAAGGACAAGAATATGGCTCTCTTCTCGCAGGTGAGCGGGGCTATTAGCCTGCGGCCCTGTAGGACTATTCCCACCCGTTCCATCAGTAATTGCCTCCCAGCCTTGGCTGCGCTGGTCGGGTGAAGGTAGGCAGCACCGCTGTTAGGTGCTTAGGAGCGCTGCTCCACCGCAATCCCCCACCAAAGGGTAGGCGGTATAGGCTTATGGTGAGCCTCTATGGGATGCCCCTCTCGCTCTTATGCCCTTGTCTATCGGCGGGCCCTATCTTAAATGGCCGCTGTCCTCCCCCATTCTCCCTGTAGCATTCGGGGGAAAAGAGGGGGGGGCGGTGTGTGTATGTATGTATATACATGTATTGGCTTATGCTTCATTACATTATGCTTTGTGTCAGCCGCCGCGCTGACTTGTATTGCTTTTATTATACTTGAAAATTGCTGCTGCCGCGCACGTTTTTTTCCAGTGTTCCGCGCTTGGCGGCGGCGTTACCTCAGGCGCTGGCACGCCGTCATTGGCTGCTTGTCACGTGTTGGCTTCGCGCTCTTCGGGCGGGGCCTGTCTCTGGCGCGTTCCGCGTCATTGCTCGTGCAGGCCCGCCCCTCGAGGTATACCGACGCCATATTCTAAGTATGTCACACACCCCACTTCATTTACTAATTATCATTACACTTGGGTAATCTCACCGCTAGGTGGCGCAGTTGCAGAGATCTCCAAAAAAGCAGCAAGCCCCTCCCGGTCTATACACACCTGGTACCTCCCATCAATTCCCCAGTGTTGGTCTCTGCAAGATGGCGACAAGACAGAAGAGAGAAGTCTCCTGCTTGCAGGTAGCCGGGGTATTACCCCGGCCCCCCCCCCATGGTCTATTGCTGCCCGATCCTGTTTTTTGTATTCCCCCTGTTAACTGGCAGCCTCCCAGCTTTGGCTGTAGGTCGGGCAAGGGTAGCCGGCACCTTAGGTGCCTAGGAGATTAGCTCCTCCGCTCGACCCCACATTGTGGGGCATAGCGGGATTCCCGGAGTGGTGATCCGGACGTGGGATGCCCTTACACTTACTCTAGGCAATGGTACATTAGGCACAGAGGCTTTATTTCCCTCCCAATTCAGTATGGCTTTTCTTATGCTTGTGTGGTGTGTGAGGGTGTGCTTGGACGGGGGCTGGGCCGCGCTGGCCTGCCCGTTTTTGTCTGGCTGATGCTTGCTGTGCGGTGTGGCTCGGCCTTGG
Source organism: Gastrophryne carolinensis (assembly GCA_027917425.1). NCBI lineage: Eukaryota > Metazoa > Chordata > Amphibia > Anura > Microhylidae > Gastrophryne > Gastrophryne carolinensis. The sequence continues at coordinate 168,483,562 of CM051241.1, read as the reverse complement.
GTCACTTATGGCGGAGTTGGGCGTGTTCCGCCGGCCCGCCGTTTTAGGTTTGCTCAGGGGCTATCTCAGTGGGCGCCCTGTTTTTGGCGCACGTACTCAGGGGTCCCTGTGAGGCATTGCAGTGGGCGGGGCCGGGCGGGGCGCTGCGCCGCCGGCCCGCCTGGCTGGGGAGCGCCGTGGTCCTCCCGGCGCTCACGGCGTGTGGTTTACTAGGGGGCCTTCCCCCCGCCTTAACGTCTTGTGTGTGTGTGGTGACCGTTTTGTTCAGGATGGCCGAGCGGTGGGGTACGCGGGCGCCATCATCGCTGGCGCCCGCTGCTCGGCGGCGTAGGCGGCGGCCCGCGTCGTGGTTGGCCGGTTGGAGGGGGCGGGGCTGCTGTGGCTCCCACGTTTCTGTGGGCACGCCCCTCGTTCTTCCCTCTCCTTGGCGGTGCGGTTGTCTGCGTTGTTGGCAGGGGCCGCCATTTTCTCCTCGTCGCGCAAGTCATAAAAGGTAGGCTCCGCGGATTGTTTAGTTCGGGGGCCTCTTGCTAGTCTGGGGTCACTGTTTGAGCCTCCTTCTCCCACCCCCACCACCCCCCCCCCCATCCTGGCCCGTTCGCCTCCGTTTGTTGGGGGATGTTAGCAGAGCTATTACTAGTTCTCTGGGCATGGGGTTAAAAGGGGGGGTCGGCACTGTTATAAGCGCTGTGTGTAGGTGTGCCTGTATTGGTTTTGTGTTTTTGTGTCTTGTCAGATCCTGGGACCCCATCCCACTGGGTTCTCCCGGTCTTATATACCGGGCTAGCTGGGGGCTTGTGGCATTCCATTCTTTAATTAGGATGTTTTCCGGCTAAAATTCCCAGGGTCAGGGTTACATAAATACACATGTGTATATGTATACATATATATATATATATATATATATATCTACATTTACATATATAGTAGATAAAAGGGCATCCCGGGTCGCTTACTGCGTAAATCCCTGGGTTCTGCGAATACCATAAATTTCACCATAGGGAGGCTGCCAAGGATACCGGATCTGATCCTTCGGGACAATCTAGGCTGTGTGGGGGTTGTGGGACTCCGCTCCCGGGGGATGATGTCATTGTCTGCGTTCCATGTGCGCAGCGGAGCATTGAGCGCCAGTCCAGCACCCCGGTGCCTGGTACGTTATCGGCCGCGCCATCTCCCTCTCCTCCTCGCCTGTTCCGGACCCCGTGTGACGTGGTCACGGGTGGGGATTCGCAATCGGAGGTGTGCGCCCGGTTGGCCAACCTCGAGAAAATGTTTTCCACCATGTCCGCACAGAAGGGTACGGCCAAGCGAAAATACCTATCTCCGCCTCCGCCGGACTCGGAGGAGGAAGTGATTGAGGACCTGGATTGGTCGGACCGTCCCCTCGAAGAGGGTGAGCTCGTGGAAGAATTGGATGATTCAGAGGGCCAGCAGGTGCTGGGTGCTGAGGGGGACCAGGTGAATGGTCCCGCCCCTGATACGCCTTCTATTTTGACCCAAATGTTTGAGGTTTCGGATTTGGACCCTCCCGAGGTTGCTCCTCGGCCTAAGGGCCAGCTCTTTGGGGGCTCCAAGCAGAGTCTGGAGTTTCCCAGTCAACAGCATTTCGAGGACGTTGTCCCTAAGCAGTGGGAGCTTCCTACACGGCTCGTCGAGGTACCGCCTAGCTGGGATAAGAAATATCCCTTTCCGGCGGACTTGCTGAAACGTTGGTCTGTCCCTCCCGAGGTGTATGTTCGGTTTTGGGGCTGTCTAATTCGGCGGCTGTTCATTTTCCTGACACTACTTATCTGAAGGATGGCGAGGTTCGCCGGATTGATCAGCTGGCCCGCCACGGTTTTGTCTGTGCGGGTTCGGTTTTGAGGCCTGTTTGTGCTTCAGCTCTTTTGGCCTTGGCGGTTAGGTCTATGGTCAGGGATTTATGGGTGGATCTTGATCCCTAGGGTGATGAGTTTCTTGCGCTTAAGCGTTGTGACTCCTTCTTGTCATTTATCCTGGCCGTTCAGGATGATGCCATGTTGATGTGTGGCAGGGCTTCTGCCCTGTTGGTGGCTATTCGCCGATCTGTGTGGTTGAGACAGTGGTCGGCTGACTTTAGTTCTAAAAGATCACTCACAGCTCTTCCTTTTTTGGGTTTGAGGCCTTTTGGTGAAAAACTGGATTCTGTTGCCAAGGGAGGCAGGTTGCCTCAGCGCAAAAGGTTTCGCCGTTCTTTTCGGGGGGCGGCCCCCTTCAATCCGTCCTTTCGGGGAGCCAAAGCCGGCAGAGGTGCGGGCTTCTCGGCTTCCAGGGGCGCGGGTTGGAACAAGGGTAGAGGCCGTGGCCGTCCCATTCATGCCTGGGGTGCCAAGCCCAAGTCAGCTGCCAAGCCCGCTCAGCATTGAGGGGGCGCCCTCACCCGTACGGGTGGGGGGACGGTTACGATTCTTCTCCCGGGTATGGGACCAGGAGGTCTCGGACAGGTGGATGCGGGAGGTAGTGTCGGCCGGTTACATGCTGGAGTTCGAGTCCCGCCCTCCTCCAAGGTGTTTCAGGTCCCGGGTTCCTTCAGACCCTGTGGCCGCGCAGGGGCTCCTGGCGGCGGTAAGGAATCTTCTGGATTTGGCAGTCATCTGCCCGGTCCCTCCTTCGGAGGTGGGAAGCGGGTATTACTCCATTCTCTTCATTGTACCCAAAAAGGACGGGTCCTTCCGTCCGATTCTGGATTTGAAGTTTCTCAACAGGTTTATTCGTCCCCGGATGTTTCGCATGGAGAACTTGCGGTCGGCGATCGGTTCGCTTCGGCAGGGGGACTTTATGACGTCCATAGACATCAAGGACGCGTATATTCACATTCCGATCTTTCCGGCACATCAGCGGTTTCTTCGCTTTGTGGTGGAGGATCGGCACTTTCAGTTTGTAGCTCTTCCATTCGGTCTCACCTCGGCTCCGAGAGTGTTCACCAAGGTGTTGGCAGGGGTGATGGCCCTGCTCAGAGCTCAGGGGATTCGCATTGTTCCTTACCTGGACGATCTTCTCATCATGGCCCCTTCTTTCAGTCAGGCGGATGGGGACACCAGCACGGTGGTGTCTATGTTAGAGAGGTTCGGCTGGGTGATCAATTACCCCAAGTCCTCTCTGGTTCCGGCCAGGGTGGTGACTTTTCTGGGGATGTACTTGGACTCTTGCCAGCACAGTGTGTTTCTCCCTCAGGCCAAGGTTCTTCTGATTCAGGAGTTGGCTCAGCTTCTTCTTACCACTCCTCACTCGTCCATCCGGCTAGGGATGAGACTGGTGGGGTTGATGGTGGCCTCGTTCGAGGCAGTTCCCTTCGCTCAGTATTCACACGAGGACGCTGCAGCTTCATCTTTTGGCGTCTTGGGACAGGCGCCCGCGGTCGTTGGATCGGTCCTTCCGGATGTCCCCTCGAGTTCGGCAGTCTCTTCGGTGGTGGTTGGTTCCGGACAATCTTTTGAAGGGCAGGTCGTTTCTGACTCCGCTGTGGGGAACTGTCACCACGGATGCCAGCTTGTCAGGATGGGGAGGTTTCTGGAAGGATCTTCAGTTTCAGGGGCAGTGGGACCCTCAGGAGGCCCACTTGCCCATCAATGTTCTGGAGTTGCGAGCCATCAGATTGGTTCTGTCTCACTTGACGCATCTGTTACGGGGCCTGCCGGTTCAGGTTCGATCGGACAATCAGACGGCGGTTGCTTACATCAATCACCAAGGAGGGACTCGCAGTCTGGGTGCCCTCAGGGAAGTGTCTCTGATTCTGGTTTGGGCGGAGACGTATGTTCCTTGCATTTCGGCAGTGTACATTCCAGGAGTGGAGAACACGGAGGCGGACTTCCTGAGTCGGTGCTCGTCTCGCCGGGGGGAATGGTCTCTCCGTCCCCATGTGTTTCGGTCCATGTGTCTTCGGTGGGGGACGCCGGAGGTGGATCTGTTTGCCTCTCGTCATAATCACAAGCTTCCGACATTCATGTCACTGTCTCGGGACCCTCTGGCTCTGGCGGCGCATGCCATGGCCTTGAGCTGGAAGGATTTGGGGTTCCTGTATCTGTTCCCTCCGATTCCCATGCTAGGCAGGGTGCTGCGAAAGTTAGTTCAGGAAGGAGTTCCCGCCATTCTCGTGGCTCCAGGGGGCCAAGGCGGGTATGGTTGCAGACATCGTTCGTCTGGCAATGGATCAGTTCGATCTGTCTCTTCGGCCGGATCTGCTCACCCAGGGTCAACTGTGTTACCCCAGTTTACCAACGCTGGCTTTGACGGCTTGGCTGTTGAAACCTCCATCTTGAGGGAGGAGGGTCTTTCGGATTCGGTCATTCAGACTTTCGTTAGTGCTAGGAAGAGGTCTTCCTCTTCCATCTATTATAGGGTCTGGTGATCTTATATTGATTGGTGTGAGGCTAGATCTTTGCCCTGCCGGGTCTTTTCTATTTCTCGGATTTTGGATTTTCTTCAGTCAGGGCTGGATTCTGGTCTCCAGATGAGTACCTTGAAGGGGCAGGTGTCTGCCTTGTCTATTTTTTTCCAGAGGTCTTTTGCTAGCCATTCTTTGGTCAAGACTTTCTTCCAGGGGGTTTCGCATCTGCGGCCTCCTAGGAAGCCTTTGCTCCCAGTTTGGGATTTGAATTTGGTGCTCTCTGCGTTACAGGCTCCTCCCTTTGAGCCTTTGCAGGATATTGCTCTGTCCACTCTTACTCAGAAGGTTGTCTTTTTGGTGGCCATCACTTCGGTTCGGCGTGTTTCGGAGTTGGCAGCCTTGTCGATTCAGGCTCCTTATTTTGAGAAGCATCAGGACAAAGTGGTCTTTCGTTTCAAGTCAGATTTTCTCCCTAAGGAGGTATCTGCTTTTCATCTTAATCAGGACATTGTTCTTCCTTCCTTGTGTCCTAAGCCTAGGAATGACAAGGAGAGTGCGTTGCACTGCTTGGACGTTGTGCGTTGTGTTAGGTACTATTTGCGTGCTACGTCTTCCTTTCGTAAGACTGATGCCCTTTTCGTAGTGCCCTGTGGGCCCAGGAAGGGTTTGGCTCCGGCTAAGTCTTCCATTAGCGAATGGATTCGTCAGGCGGTTGTTGGGCCTATTCTGCCAAGGGGAAGGATTCCCCTTTTCCTGTTACCGCTCATTCTACTTGTGCGGTTGGTGCGTCCTGGGTCTTTCAGCACCAGGCTTTGGTTGATCAAGTTTGTAAGGCCGCTACCTGGTCTTCGGTTCACACTTTTTCCAAGTTTTATAAGGTTGATGTGCGGGCCTCAGCGGATGCTGTGTTTGGCCGTAAGGTTCAGCAGGCTGCAGTGGTTTGAGTTTTATCTGCGTTATTGCCTGGTTTGGATACCCGCCCTTTTTGGACACTGCTGTTGGATGTCCCAAGTGTAATGATAATTAGTAAATGAAGTGGGGTGTGTGACATACTTAGAATAATACCATTTTGTGATTACTCACCTGTAAAATGGGTATTATAAGTATGTCACACACCCCACTTCACCCGCCCTCTTTTGGTATCCTGGTTCCTTATATGGTGAAGTTTTGTTATTTACAGTTGAGGGTTACATTTGTTTATTCCTGGTACCTTGTCTTACTGCTGTTTTAACACTGGGGAATTGATGGGAGGTACCAGGTGTGTATAGACCGGGAGGGGCTTGCTGCTTTTTTGGAGATCTCTGCAACTGCGCCACCTAGCGGTGAGATTACCCAAGTGTAATGATAATTAGTAAATGAAGTGGGGTGTGTGACATACTTATAATACCCATTTTACAGGTGAGTAATCACAAAATGGTATTTTTGTCTGCTTGTTTGGCTTCTGTGTGACCGGCTTCTACCTACCGCGGTCCGTAAGTGCCCTTGCGGGCGGCTTTATTACCCTTTTTTAATTATTGTTTGCTTACAGCTCCCTTTGATTATGTCTTTCAGACGGGCGAACCCATTGGCTTCTCCCGGCCCTCTATTAGTTGGTTAACTTGTGAGGCCCAGTGTAATTACTCTCACTTCCCTAGCGGGTTATTGGGGCATCCCGGGTTGCTGTATAGCGTTAATCCCTATCGGCCTATTGTGCCGCTATAATCACCATATGGAGGCATCTCAGGATAATGTGACCGGGGTTCCTTCGGGACAAGCCCGGCTGTGTGTAGCTTGTGGGGTGTCCCCTATTAGCGCCGACAATGCGCGGGTCTGTGTACCTTGTGCCGAGCAGGTGCTTGAGCTGCAATCTGGCCTGCCTCGTTTCACTTCACCTACTCCCCCAAGCTTAAATCTCACTCCCACTGAGTTGCATACAAGTGGGGATTCTCAGCCTGATGTGTCATCTAGACTGGCTAGTGTTGAGAAGTTAATTGCTAATACCTTGGCGCGTAAGGCCTCTGCAAAAAAGCGGCACTTAACGCCTGATGTCACTCTTTTCCCTATGGAAACTGATGAGTTTTGGCACCTATGTTGCTATACCCCTTCGGACGAAGGGGAGCTATTCTCCGACCCAGGGTCATCTGATAAGAGGCCCAGGGGTCATGACGATTCTGGCTCTGACCCCTGGGCCCCGGATGATACTGATAGATTGCTGGCCCAGATTTTTGAGGTTCTGTCCCTTTCTCCCCCTGTTGCGGCTCCTAGGCAAAGGGGGGAACTTTTTCATACTGCTAAGTCACGCTTGGAATTTCCTGAGCAAGCTCATTTCAATAATCTTGTGCTCAAGAAATGGGAACGTCCCAGTAGACTTCCCGGTGTACCTAAGAGTTGGGATAGGAAGTATCCCTTTCCTGCTGATGTGGTAAAGTGTTAGTCATCCCCTCCCGAAATGGATTCCCCGATCCTAGGGCTATCTAACACCTCTGTCATGCACTCCCCTGACTCTACTACCCTACGGGATGCTGAGGACCGGCGCATTGACCAGCTGGCGTCCCATGCCTTTGCGTGTGTGGGGACGGCGCTGCTCCCGGTCTGTGCCTCGGCCATTACGACTGTGGCTATTAGGACCCTGCTTAGAAGTGTCCTTGATAGTGCCCCTGAGGATTTGCCTGGTGAGGTGTTTAATGCATTCTCTAGTTGTGATGTTATTCTCAGTGTGCCACACACCCCGCTTCCCCTTTAATTCTTACGATCGGGTTACTCACCAGCAGGTGACGACGTTTGCAGAGAGGAAGTCTTGTAACAAGCCCCCTTTGGCGGGCCGCACTGTTTGAATTGAGGGGGCGGGGCCCTGATGACGCGATGATTTCGTATCACTGCTCATTCTACTCGCGCCGTTGGAGCGCCTTGGGCTTTTCAGCACCAAGCTTCTGTTGAACAAGTTTGTAAGGCCTCTACTTGGTCTTCTGTTCATACATTTTCTAAGTTTTACAAGGTTGATGTGCGGGCCTCAGTGGATGCTGTTTTTGGCCGCAAAGTTCTGCAGACTGCAGTCATGTCAAGTTATGCTTCATTTTTGCCTTCGGATACCCATCCCTTGTGGACACTGCTTTTGGATGTCCCGATCGTAAGAATTAAAGGGGAAGCGGGGTGTGTGGCACACTGAGAATAATACCATTTTGTGAGTACTCACCTGTGAGTTTTTATTTATTTTGAGGTTACCGTTGGATTTCCTGGTACCTTGTCTTTCTGCTTTTTAAATCACTGGTGTTAAGTGGGAGGTCCCAGGTATATATGGGTCGGAAGGGGGCTCGTTACAAGACTTCCTCTCTGCAACGTCATCACCTGCTGGTAGTAACCCGATCGTAAGAATTAAAGGGGAAGCGGGGTGTGTGGCACACTGACAATATCCATTTTTCAGGTGAGTACTCACAAAATGGTATTTTTACTGACTCGCGCTGGCACTATGCTCAGTGCTTCACCTCTCCCCTGGCCATATTTGAAGTTCCCGCCGCTGACACGCACGCCCTGCAGCGTCCGCGGTCAAAAGCGGGGACGTCACCCCGGGTCTGCTGGGCCCTGATTGGCTGCGGGTTGGCTTGCTGTCGGCCTGTCCCCGCGCTTCCTGGAGGGGGCGTGGCTTAGAGCGATTCGCGTGTTCCGCATCTCTCCTCACGCTGCCCGCCCCTTCTGAGCCCTCCAGCGCCATCTTGCTCTGCTGCATCGATGATTGCTAGCTCTTCTGCGGCCAGTGAGTGCCCCTGCGGGCTTTGATTTGATTTTCCATTGATAACTGTATAACTAATGGGGTGTAATTTCTTATGTCTTACAGGCGGGAAAACTGGTTTAGAGGTTTCTCCCGGTCCTGTGCCCTCTATTAGTTCCCTGTAACTTTATTAGAGGCCTAAATATTTAAATCCTCCCACCTTCCTAGTGGACATTTGGGGCATCCCGGGTAGCCGCACAGCGTAATTCCCATTGGCCAGTTGTGCCACAAAAAATCACCATATGGAGGCTTCACAGGATATAGTGCTTGGGGGCCCATCGGGACTGTGTGTGGGGCATCCCCTGTGAGCGACGATGTGCGGGTCTGCGTACCCTGCGCCCAGCAGGCTCTTGCGCGGCATTCTGGGCTGCCTGTGTCGGGGTCTGTGCCCACCATGTCTTCTCCCACACCCCCTCATTTGATTAGGACTCTCAGTGAGATTAATACGAGTGGGGACTCTCAGCCTGATGTGTCTTCCAGGCTAGCCAACATTGAGAGATTGATTGGTAGCTCTGCTGCCTGTAAGGCCCCAGCAAAAAGGCGGCATGTGGCGCCTGCTGCGTCAGCCTTTCCTATGGAAACTGAGGATTTCCTTGATTTATCCGACTATACCCCACTTGAGGAAGGGGAATTATTTTCAGATTCAGAATTTTCTGATGATCAGCATTGCCTTTGCGCTGATGCCGGCTCAGAGCATTGGGATGCTGACGACACCCATAGACTTTTGACTCAAATCTTTTAGGTACTTTCCATTTCCCTTCCTGCTGCAGTGCCTAAGCAGCATGGGGAATTGTTCGGTATTACCGCAAAGCCACGTTTGGAATTTCCAGAACAGGCACATTTCAATAATTTGGTTCTCAGGGAATGGGAGCGACCTAGCCGGCTTCCCGGTATACCTAAGGGATGGGATAAGAGGTATCCCTTCCCCTCTGATGTGGTTAAATGTTGGTCAACTCCCCCAGAGGTCGATGCCCCTGTTTTGGGGTTGTCCAACACTTCTGTGGTGCATTCCCCTGATTCCTCTACCTTGAAGGATAGTATTGGCCAGCTGGCTTCCCATGCCTTTGCCTGTGCGGGATCTGCCTTGCGCCCTGTCTGTGCTTCTGCTATTACTGCTGTGGCTATTAGGACTCTGGTCAAGGGCCTTTTGGAAAGCTCTCCCGACGAGTCTTCTAGTGCCGAATTTAGAGCCTTACCACAATGTGAGATGTTTATCGCTTATATTCTTTCTGCCTTAGATGACACGATTAGGATGTGTAGCAGGACCTCGGCTCTGGTTGTTTCTCTTCGCCGCTCAGTCTGGCTGCGCCAGTGGGCAGCTGACAATGCTGCTAAGGAGGCTCTCACAGGGCTACCCTTTAAGGATCTGCGCCTTTTTGGTGACCGTTTGGACCTTTTTGCAAAGGGAGGTAAGTTGCCCCAACGCAAAAGACAGCCGCGGCCCTTTCGGGGTTCAGGGTCCTTTACTCCCTCCTTTTGGGGATCCAGGTCGGGGAGGGGGGTATCCTTTACGGGGCACAGGGGAGACTTCTGGGGCAAGGGCAGAGGCCGTACCCATCCCGGATCCTCCTGGGGATCCAAGCCAAAATCTGTCATCAAGCCTGCTCAGCCATGAAGGGGCGCCCTCACCCTTACGGGTGGGGGGGCGGCTGCGGCTCTTCGCTCATGTCTGGGGACAACAGGTCTCAGACAGGTGGATTCTGGAGGTTGTGTCCTCTGGCTACAAGCTAGAGTTCGCTGCATGGCCCCCTCCAGGATTCCTCAGGTCTCGGATTCCTCTAGACCCCCTGGCAGCTCAGGGTCTGTTTCTGGCTGTACAGAACCTATTGGATATGGAGGTCATCTGTCCGGTCCCTCCGGGGGAGAGAGATCAGGGTTATTATTCCAATCTCTTCACAGTACCCAAAAGGGATGGTTCCATCAGGCCCATCCTGGACTTCTCAACAAGTTCATCAAAACCAGGCGCTTTCGCATGGAGACCCTGCGCTCCGCGATCAGCTACATGACCTCCATAGACATCAAGGATGCTTACATTCATGTGCCAATCTTCCCAGGGCATCAGCGGCTCCTCAGGTTCGCCCGTGAGGACCAGCACTACCAATTTGTGGCACTTCCCTTCGGTCTCACCTCAGCCCCCAGAGTGTTCACTTAGGTGCTGGCGGGGGTGATGGCCCTCTTCAGAGCCAGGGGCATTTGCATTCTCCCTTATCTGGATGACCTCATTACATCTCATTCTCTCCAGCAGGCAGAATTGGATACCCAGACGGTGGTAACTATCCTGGACACGTTCGGATGGGTTATCAATTATCCCAAGTCCTTCCTCTCCCCGTCCCGGGTGACCCCCTTCCTGGGCATGAATCTGGATACCATTCAGGCCAGGATTTTTCTTCCTCAGCAGAAGGTGGATTCTCTTCAAGCTCTGGTTCATTTCATGCTGTCCAGCCCTCGTCCTTCCATCAGGCAAGGGATGCAATTGGTGGGACAGATGGTGGCCTGCTTCGAGGCAGTTCCTTACGCTCAATTTCACGAGACCCCTTCAGCTCCATCTCCTTTCAGTCTGGGACAAGAGTCCCCTGTCTCTGGATCAGGCCTTTGTTCTCTCTCCTCTGGTCCGGCGGTCCCTCCTGTGGTGGCTTGACTCGAGGAATCTTCTGGGGGGCAGATCTTTTCTGACTCCATGTTGGGAGACGGTCACTACGGATGCCAGTCTGTCAGGTTGGGGGGGGGGGCTACTGGAGAGCCCTCCAATTCCAGGGGCCCTCAGGAGGCTCATGCTCCTATCAAAGTCCTGGAGCTGAGGGCGGTTCGGTTGGTGCTGGCACAGTTGACTCCTCACCTTCAGGGTCTGCCGGTACAGGTCCGCTCCGACAACCAGACGGCGGTCGCCTATATCAATCATCAGGGATTGACTCGGAGCAAGAGTGCCCTCAAGGAGGTGTCGTTGATTCTGTCCTGGGCCGAGGACAATGTCCCATGCATCTCTGCAGTTTATATTCCGGGAGCGGAGAATCTGGAGGCGGATTCCCTGAGCAGGGGGGCCTCTCGCTGGGGGGAATGGTCCCTCAACAGCGAGGTCTTCCTATCCCTTTGTCACCGTTGGGGGATGCCGGACGTGGATCTGTTTGCTTCTCGCCACAATCACCAGCTGCCAGCATTTGTCTCCCTGTCCCAGGATCCTCTGGCGGTGGATGCTCTGTCGCTACCCTGGCAGGGACTCGGTCTCCTGTACCTTTTTTCTCCGTTTCCTCTTCTGAGCAGGGTTCTGCGCAAGTTGGTGCAGGAGAGGGCGCCAGCCGTTCTGGTGGCTCCCAGGTGGCCAAGACAGGTGTGGTTCGCAGACGTCGTGCTGCTGGCAGCGGATCAGTACACTCTACCCTTGGTTCCGGACCTTCTCACTCAAGGAGGTATATCCCAGCTGTTATGAATACTATCTGGAGCAGGACGTGCTGCATACTTACAATACCAATTCTACAAGGTGAGTAATCACAGAATTGTATTATTTGTCTCTGTACAACCCTGACCACACAGGCAACAAACCCACGTGGCCTTCCCCCCTCCAATTCCCATAGGCAGTGTTGCCTTCCCCCTTCCAATTCTCATAGGCAGTGTGGCCTTCCCCCCTCCAATTCCCATAGGCAGTGTGGCCTTCCCCCCTCCAATTCCCATAGGCAGTGTGGCCTTCCCCCCTCCAATTCTCATAGGCAGTGTGGCCTTCCCCCTTCCAATTCTCATAGGCAGTGTGGCATTCCCCCTCTCATTCCCCATATAGGCAGTGTGGCATCCCCCCTCCCATTCCCCATATAGGCAGTGTGGCATGCCCCCACCCCATTCCCCATATAGGCAGTGTGGCATTCCCCCCTCCAATTTCCATAGGCAGTGTGGCATTCCCCCCTACAATTCCCATAGGCAGTGTGGCATTTCCACCTTCCATTCCCCATAGGCATTGTGGCATTTCCCTCTCCCATTTGCCATAGGCAGTGTGTCATGCCTCCATCCCATTCCCCACATAGGGAGTGTGGCATTCCCCCATCCCCATATTCAGTGTGGCATCCCCCCCCATCCATATAGGCAGTGTGGCATTCCCCCTCTCATTCCCCATATAGGCAGTGTGGCATCCCCCCTCCCATTCCCCATATAGGCAGTGTGGCATGCCCCCACCCCATTCCCCATATAGGCAGTGTGGCATTCCCCCTCCCTTTCCCCATATAGGCAGTGTGCCATGCCCCCATCCCATTCCCCATATAGGCAGTGTGCCATGCCCCCATCCCATTCCCCATATAGGCAGTGTGCCATGCCCCCATCCCATTCCCCATATAGGCAGTGTGCCATGCCCCCATCCCATTCCCCATATAGGCAGTGTGCCATGCCCCCATCCAATTCTCCATATAGGCAGTGTGGCGTCCCCCCTCCCATTCCCATAGGCAGTGTGGCATTTCCCCCTTTCATTCCCCATATAGGCAGTGTGGCAGTCCCCCTCACATTCCCCACAGGCAGTGTGGCATTCCCCCCTCCCATTCCCCATTTAGGCAGTGTGGCATTCCCCCCTCCCATTCCCCATTTAGGCAGTGTGGCATTCCCCCCTCCCATTCCCCATTTAGGCAGTGTGGCATTCCCCCCTCCCATTCCCCATTTAGGCAGTGTGGCATTCCCCCTCTCCCATTCCCCATATAGGCAGTGTGGCATGCCCCCATCCCATTCCCCATATAGGCAGTGTGGCATGCCCCACCTCCCATTCCCCATATAGGCAGTGTGGCATGCCCCACCTCCCATTCCCCATATAGGCAGTGTGGCATGCCCCCCCTCCCATTCCCCATAAAGGGCAGTGTGGCATCCCCCCCCCCCTCCCATTCCCGATATAGGCAGTGTGGCATCCCCCCCCAACTCCCCATAAAAAAAGGTATACTTACATGAACGCTGTCCCCGCTCTGGCTTCCGGACACCACTGCCTCTCACAAACACTCTGTTGTGCGCACACGGTGGCGCCGGAAGCCGGATCGGGGACAGTCGGCGCGAGACACATGTAAGTATACTTTTTTTTTTTCACTTAAAAAATACTGTATGTGGCTGTCCTAGGCAAAATATTTCTGCATGTGCCCAGGGCAAAATAATACTACATCTGTACCTGTCCTAAGTAAAACAATTGTGTATGTCCTGGGCTAAATAATTTTGCACCTGTATCTGTCCTGTGCAGAATAATTCTGTGTCTGTAACCATACGTTTGAATGGTCGTGTTTGCATTTTGTTCTGTGTTTGTTATTAACTGACCCTGTGTTTGTTATTAACTGGCAACCATAATGCTGATTTGGCTCTCGGTGAATATGGGTTTGACACCCCTGGCTTACAGCATTTGGCCAATGTTTTAATAGTGAAAGCATGTGGCCCGCAGACCGTATGAACTTGACCAACAGCAGCCATTGAGATCCCTCTGGGCTTCTAATTGCTGCACGTTGCTTTTATAAAGGAGGACAATGACAATAACTGTATTCAACAAATGTTTCCTTTTATTTTAGGGCACATTTGCCGGAATATTGATAGGACTTGCCCAATTAAACTGCTCAGAACTGAAGCTGAAGCGCCTGTACTGCAGACACGGGTGAGAGCACGTAGTGGATTCTACCTGGCAAAACTATTAGCTTGATGCTGGCAATGGTGGTACATGAATAATCAGAACATTAATAATGTCACTCTATATATTACATAGACATATACATTTAAACTGTGGATATGGGGCCACAGTCTATAAACCCTGCCCATTAAGATATATCACACGTCAGGCTTCATCCTTGGTACTCTGTGCTCCTTCTGTCAACTAGTAATGAGTTCTCTGGGACCTTTTACAAGGTGCCTGAAGGTCCATCTGACAAAAGAAAAACACACCCTATGGTTTTAAATAGAAACATCTGGGTAGGTTAAAACCTCCCCCAAACCTCACCGATCTGTTGCCCTCCTTATCTGATTTTACCTTTGAGCACTATTTACCCACCTCGCTAGGGGATCCACCTTCTGGATCCCTCGGATTATGGACGACCTTCCAACGGGTGGCGCATTCCGATCAGGTACTGCGTGCGGCCCTCTATCTCGCGCCTGAGCAGTGCCCCATGTATGGGATGCAATGATGCCGCCTGAAATTCCACAAGACTTCGCTGAGCGGTGTGGGACTTTGAAGTCTACAACTAAAGCCATGTTGTCACTTACAGATGGGTAAGCCAGCTAGGGGGGCAGAGGGTTGGGCCCTGAAGACGCCAGTTGTCCAAAAGGTAAGTATGGGCCGATGGGGGGGGGTGATAGACCCTTTTTTAAATTTTTGGTCCGATGTTCCTCTTTAACTGACCGTGGCAAAAATTAGCCTGTCAGTTTTCATCAGGCTATAAACAGGAAGCAATAAGGTTATTCACTGAAAATGGTGCCTATATATTCGTGCCTGCTGGTAAACGTGGCCCTCAGCAGATGGCAATGCCTATCTGAATTCATCTAGTAGGGTAAAACTTAGTGACAAGCTTGTCCTGGTCTAGTGACCATGGAACGTTTTTCCATTATAATGGCAATAAAGGGCTAAAGAGAATAACTGCTCTTACTCCCTGGAGTGATAACAAGGCACTGAATTGGAGTTATTAGAGGATCTGCCCAGGCCAGGTGTTAAATGAAAAAAAAACATATCTTCCCTCCCAGTTAGCTGGTTACTGCCAGCCTGCTGTGTCAGAAGAGCTTTGTTGCTGAATTATCATAAAAATAAAATTAAAGATAGTTAGGTCCATAAATATTTTCCATTTAGATTGTTTTACCTGTTTACTCAAACATTATAGCCATATAATGGACATGGACATAAAATTTAGACTTTCAGCTTTTATTTGAGGGTATCCACATTAAAACTGGATGAAGGGTTTAGGGCGTTTCAGCTCCTTAACATGTGCCACCCTGTTTTTAAAGGGACCAAAAGTAATTGACTCAAAGGCTGTTAAATGGGCAGGGGTGGGCTATTCCTTTGTTATGTCATTCTCAGTTAAGCAGATAAAAGGCCTGGAGTTGATTTGAGGTGTGGTGCTGGAATTTGGAATATTTTCCCATTGCATGGTACGGCCTGCTTCACGAAGTCATTACATCTGGGTATTCCGCCACAAGGTGGTGCAGTGTACTGCAGAAGAGTTGTGGCTCCTCCCGGTACCATATAAAAACTGAATCACCATAGACTTATCCCAGTTTTCCTCTGCAGTGATTCTGCGAAGATAGAAGATGGCTCCCTATATTGCGCAGGTGAGCGGGGCCAACAAGCCTGCGGCCCTGCATGGCTATTTCCACCCGCTTCGGGACTCTCAGTGCCTCCCAGGCTCGGCTGATGGATCGGGTGAAGGTAGAGGAGCACTAGGGTCAAGTGCTCAAGGAGCGCTGCTCCAAGCCGCAGACTCTGTACCACAAAGGGTAGCCGGCCATAGGCTTTATGGTGAGCCTGTTAGGGATGCAGAGTTCCTGTCTTAACTTCTGAGGGGGTGAGTATATTCTAAGTATATCACACACCCCGCTTCAGATTATTACACTTCATTACATTACACTTGGGTTATACCGACCTGTAGAGGGCGATCTTGCAGAGATGTCATGAAAAAAAGGGAGCCCCTCCCGGTCCATAAATACCTGGTACCTCCCACCCATTCCCCAGTCTTTCATCTCTGCAGACGGTGAGCAAGTCAGAAGATGGATGTCTCCTCCTTGCAGGTAGCCGGGGTAACTCCCGGCCTGCTTGTTAGTCTATTTCTGCCTGGACCCCCTTTCTTAGTATACACCTTGCCTCCCAGCCTAGGCTGCTGGTCCGGGCAAGGGCACCTAATGGTGCTTAGGAGCTACGCTCCACCGTGAGACCCCATACTAAGGGGTAGGCGGTTTTGCCGGGTTGGTGATCCCGGTTCGGGATGCCCCGTCCCTTGCCCTTCCACCTTCCAGCATGGATTCCCCCTCTCCCGGATTGCCCTTGCTCCTTAGAGGGGGGGGGCAGTGTACGGGTCCCCTTTCTCCCTTAATGTGTGTTTGTCACAGCTGTGTGTGTGTGATTCACTGGGTGCATTTTTTAATGGTACTCAGCCGGCCATTGTGGCAACTTCGGCGGGGGAGCTTCTTCCCCTCAGCTGCGGTTGGTAGGGGGGCGGGGTCGGACGCTCAGCGAGATCGCCTACGGCCCGCCCCCCCTGTGCTCTTGGCACCGCTGCAGAGCCCGGCCACTGGCCGGGATCGGCGTTGTTGTCAGGGGAGGGGGGCAGGGCCCCTTCTTCTCCCTCTGCTTATCGGGTTCTCGCCTCCGCCAGGACGGACGCCATCTTCCTCCGTGAGTGGCCCTTGGGGCCCCATTACTTCATGACCTGCATATATATATGTATATACTCTTATGTTATTGCAATATCAGTATGACTGCATTGTGTGTACTTGGGCATGATTGAGGTGCTGAATAGCCCTGTATTCTGTCTTCCAGGTGGACCCTCCCTAAAGGGTCCTCCCGGTCCTAGGGTCCCCTGGTTTAATTAGGAACTTCCCATAAATCCTCCCACTCGGGACACAGAAGGGGCATCCCGGGTCGCTTATATTGCGTAATTCCCTTGGGTATTGCTACTACCAATAAAATCACCATATGGAGGCTTCCCAGGATACCGGGCTCGGGCTCCCCTCGGGGCAACCCCGGCAGTGCTTGGGGTGTGGGGCATCCCTTACGGGGGATGATGTTTTCCTTTGCACACCATGTGCACAGCAGACTATTACGCGGCAGTCTGGATCCCAGGCGTCTGGTTCTGCGCCGCCGGTCCCTTCTCCTACCCCTCCCCACCTGACCCGTACCCTGTGTGATGTCACAAGTGGGGAGTCGCAATCTGAGGTGTGTGCCAGATTGTCCAATCTTGAAAAATTATTTGTGGCCAGAAAGGTCCCGGCTAAGAGAAAGCACTTTTGAGGAGTTTGATTCACTGGACTGGTCTGATTACCCCCCGCTAGAGGAAGGGGAGCTTTTTGAGGAGTCTGATGGTTCTGACGATCAGCATTTTGTTGGCGCTGATGCCGAGTGGGGTCAGGGGGATTCTTTGGATACCCCTAAGGTCCTGGCTCATATGTTTGAGGTTCTGGCAATCTCTCCTCCTGAAGTGACTCTTCCGCAGAAGGGGGGAGTTCTTTGAGGCGGCTAAGCCGCGCTTAGAATTCCCTAATCAAAGGCATTTTGATGGCATTATTCTTAAGGAATGGAAGAGGCCTACTCGGCTTCCGGGTGTCCCTCCGGGTTGGGATAAGAAATATCCCTTTCCGGTGGACGCGGTGAAGCGCTGGTCGTCCCCTCCCGAGGTGGACGCCCCTGTTTTGGGGTTGTCTAGCAGCTCTGTCTTGCATTCTCCTGACTGTTCTACTCTCAAGGACTGTGAGGACAAACGCATTGACCAGATGGCTTGTCACGGTTTTGCCAGTGTCGGCCTTGCTGCCGGTTTGTGCTTCAGCGCTTTTAACAGTGGCTTCTAGGTTGGTTGTCAGGGAACTGTTGTCTACCTCCAAGCTTGACCCGGCTAGTGATGAGTTCACCGCCCTTAAGCGGTGCGAATTGTTTTTGTCATTTGTGCTAGCCACCCTGGATGATGACACCATGGTGATGTGTAGTAGAACTTCGGCCTGCTGGTGGCTATTCGGCGGTCGGTTTGGTTGCGCCAGTGGGCGGCTGATTTTGTGTCCAAAAAGTCTCTTACGGCTCTCCCCTTTCTGGGCTTGCAGCTCTTTGGAGAAAAATTGGATTCGGTCGCAAAAGGAGTTAGGTTACCTCAGCGAAAGAAGCAATGTCGCCCCTTTTGGGGGGCGGCTTCATTTACCCCTTCCTTTCGTGGGGCCAGAGCTGGACAGGGATCGGTTGTCTTCCCCTCCAGAGGTGATTCCTGGAACAGTCCAGGTCATAGCTGGGGCTCCAAGCCCAAAGCCGCTGCTAAGCCGGCTCAGCAATGAGGGGGCGCCCTCACCCTCGCGGGTGGGGGGACGGCTGCGACACTTCTCCCAGGTCTGGGACCAGGAGGTCTGGGACAGATGGATTCGGGAAGTGGTGTCTTCCGGTTACAAGCTGGAGTTCGAGATCCGGCCTCCTCCCAGATTCTTCAGGTCTCGCGTGCCCTTGGATCCTCTGGCCGCGCAAGGGCTCCGGGCGGCAGTAAAAGATCTCCTGGACATGGCTGTCATCTGCCCGGTGCCTCCCTCGGACCGGGGCCTGGGATACTATTCCAATCTGTTTACGGTGCCCAAGAAGGATGGCTCCTTTTGTGTCCCATCCTGGATCTGAAGTTTCTCAACAGGTTTATCCGTCCCAGGAAGTTCCGCATGGAAACTCTGCGCTCTGCCATAAATTCACTTCGGCAGGAGGACTTCATGACGTCCATAGACATCAAGGATGCTTATCTGCATGTTCCAATCTTCCCGGCGCATCAGAGATTTCTCAGGTTTGTGGTGGAAGATCGGCATTTGTAGTTTGTGGCCCTTCCGTTTGGCCTTACCTCGGCTCCAAGGGTTTTCACCAAGGTGCTAGCGGGGGTGATGGCCCTCCTCAGAGCCCAGGGAATCCGCATCGTGCCTTATCTGCATGATCTTCTTATTATGGCATCCTCTCTCGGCCAGGCGGAGCTAGATACCAGGACGTTGGTAGCCACCCTGGAGAGATTCGGCTGGGTGATCAACTATCCCAAGTCCTGCCTCTCTCTATCCAGGGTGGTGGCATTCCTGGGAATGTCTCTGGATACTTCTCAGTCCAGGGTGTTCCCCCCCCCACGGCCCAAGGTTCTTTTGATCCAGGAATTGACTCAGCTTCTCCTATCCATCCCTTGCCCATCCATTCGGCTGGGGATGCGACTGGTGGGATTGATGGTGGCTTCTTTCGCTCCAGCTCCATCTCTTGGCGGCCTGGGACGGGTCCCCGCTGTCATTGGATCAGTCTTTTCTGATGTCCCCCCGGGTTCGGCATTCCCTTCGGTGGTGGCTGGAACCAAGCAATCTGATGAGGGGCAGATCCTTTCTGACCCCTCTTTGGGAGACGGTCACCACGGATGCCAGCCTTTCAGGTTGGGGGGGATTTTGGAAGGATCTTCAGTTTCAGGGACTGTGGGGGCCTCAGGAGGCTCACGATCCCATCAATGTTCTGGAGCTGAGAGCCATCAGGGTTTCTGGCTCACTTGACTCATCAGTTACAGGGCTTACCGGTTCAAGTTCGGTCGGACAACCGGACGGCGGTCTTCTACATCAATCACCAGGGAGGGACTCGCAGCAGGCATGCCCTCAGGGAAGAGTCTTTGATCCTAGCTTGGGCAGAGAGCAATGTCCCATGCATCTCGGCGGTGTACATTCCGGGAGTGGAGAACACGGAGGCGGACTCCCTGAGCAGGTGCTCATCTCACCGGGGGGAATGGTCGCTCAGCCCCAAGGTGTTTCGGTCACTTTGCCTCCGGTGGGGGACTCCGGAGGTGGACCTCTTTGCCTCTCGTCACAAGCTTCTGGCGTTTGTGTCTCTCTCGCGGGATCCGCTGGCTCTGGCATATCTCTGAACTGGAGGGATCTGGGGTTTCTGTACCTGTTCCCTCCGTTTCCCATGGTGGGCAAAGTGGTGCGCAAGCTGGCCCTAGAGGGCGCGTCGGCAATCCTGGTGGCTCCAAGGTGGCTAAGACAGGTTTGGTTCGCAGACGTGGTAAGGTTGGCAGAGGATCAGTTAGACCTGCCCCTTCTGCCGGATCTGCTCACTCAGGGTCCACTGCTCTATCCCAATTTACCAATGCTGGCTTTGACGGCGTGGTTGCTGAAACCTACATCTTGAGGGAGGAAGGTCTTTCTGATGCTGTCATTCAGACTCTGGTTAGGGCTAGAAAGAAGTCTTCCTCTGCCATCTACTATAGGATTTGGAGGTCTTATATTGATTGGTGTGAGGTCCGGGCCTTGCCTTGCAGGGTGTTTTCTATCCCTAGGGTTTTGGAATTTCTGCAACATGGTCTGGACCTGGGTTTGCAGCTTAGTACGCTGAAAGGGCATGTGTCTGCCCTGGCGGTTTTCTTTCAAAAGTCTTTTGCTCTTCATCCTTTGGTTAAGACCTTTTTCCAGGGGGTTACGCATGTGCGGCCTCCTAGGAAGCCTTTGCTCCCAGTTTGGGATTTGAATTTGGTTCTTTCTGCTTTTCAGGGTCCTCCTTTTGAACCTTTGCAGGATATTGCTCTTTCTACGCTTACTCAGAAGGTTGCGTTTCTGGTTGCCATCACTACCGTTCGGCGTGCATTGGAGTTGGCGGCTTTGTCCATTAAGGCTCCTTACTTTGAGAGGCATCAGGACAAGGTTGTTTTCCGCTTCAAGCCAGATTTCCTTCCTAAGGTGGTTTCTGCCTTCCATCTTAATCAGGACATTGTTCTACCCTCCTTGTGTCCTAAGCCCAGCAATGACAAGGAGAGGGTTTTGCATTCTCTGGATGTGGTTCGCTGTGTGAAGTACTATTTGGTGGCTACTTCTTCCTTTCGTAGGACTGACGCCCTTTTTGTGGTGCCCTCTGGGCCTAGGAAAGGTTTGGCTCCCGCCAAGTCTTCCATTAGTAAATGGATTCGCCAGGCCATTGTTGGGGCCTATTCTGCCAAGGGGAAAGTTCCCCCTTTTCAGATCACTGCTCATTCTACTCGGGCTGTTGGGGCGTCCTGGGCTTTCCAGCATCAGGCCTCTGTTGAGCAAGTTTGTAAGGCTGCTACTTGGTCTTCTGTTCACACCTTTTCCAAGTTTTACAAGGTTGATGTGCGGGCCTCAGCGGAAGCTGTTTTTGGCCGCAAAGTTCTGCAAGCTGCAGTGGTTTAAGTTTGTGCATTATTGCCTTGTTTTGGATCCCCGCCCTTTATGGACACTGCTATTGGATGTCCCAAGTGTAATGACTATCTGAAGCGGGGTGTGTGACATACTTAGAATAATACCATTTTGTGATTACTCACCTGTAAAATGGGTATTATAAGTATGTCACACACCCTGCTTCACCCCGCCCTTTGGTATTCTGGATCCTTTCTATGGTGAACCTTTTTTTCTGTTACTGGTTGTTTTGGCTCTTCCTGGTCCCTTTACTGCTGTCTTAATACTGGGGAATGAGTGGGAGGTACCAGGTATTTATGGTCCGGGAGGGGCTCCCTTTTTTTCATGACATCTCTGCAAGATCACCCTCTACAGGTCGGTATAACCCAAGTGTAATGACTATCTGAAGCGGGGTGTGTGACATACTTATGATACCCATTTTACAGGTGAGTAATCACAAAATGGTATTTTTTGGGGACTGTTTACTCGTTCTGACGTTTTGCCCCCCCCCCCCCCCAGTCCCTGGCCTGGGCCCTTGCCGCTGCTCGCTTGCTTTCCTCGCTCCCTCCCCTTAGTGTGCTCGGGGGAGGGGGGGGCGGGTGTTAGCGGCGAGGGTACTTTGGCTGTGTATTCACCTGTTTTTTAACTGTGTTTTAACTGTTTTTCGCCGCCTCGCCACTTTGTAGTGCGCTCCGCGGCGAGTGGCGCTATATTTGTGAGGCGTTTTTTTCTCTACTGTGATGACGCCCGTGAGGTCACGTGAGTGCCGGTTTAGCGGTCTTCGGGCGGGGGCGTATCGCGTCGTCCTCCCGTGGCCCGCCCCTCAAGGTTCCTCTGCCGGCGCCATTTTGCTTCTGCTGCACGTTGGGGCCCTTCTCATCTAGGTGCTGCGGCGGTGATCCTGGTCTGCTTGACGCTTCCTCCTGTGGTCTGGCGGTTGGTGCCCTTGTCCTACTTGGTCCGTGAGTCTCTTTTGGGCATGCGCTGTGGGATACTTATGTGTCTTTATTTATGTCTTTCAGGCGGGACAACTGTGGGTTGTGGTTTCTCCCGGTCCTATCCCTTACCCCCTCTCATCTTCCCTTACTGGCTTCTGGGGGCATCCCTTGGGGGGGCATCCGGGGTGGCTCTTGCTAGCTGTTACTCTGTGCTGGCCTATTGTGCCTGTGTTAATCACCATATGGAGGCTTCTGGGGATAGTGTGCTTGGGGGTCCTTCGGGGCAATCCCGGCTGCGTTCCATGTGTGGGGTATCCCCTGTGAGTGACAGTGTCAGGGTGTGCGTGCCGTGCACCCAAAGTGTCCTTGCTCTCCAGGCTGGGCTGCCCACTTTGCTTCCCAGCTCTGCGCCCCCTTCGGCATCACCTACCCCCCCGCCTGCATTTAGCCCCTAGTGAGGGGGATACTAGCGGGGGGTTACAGTCTGATTTGGCACTGCGTGTGGCCAGTATTGAAAGGCAACTTGCCAGGCCTGTTCCACGTAAGGCCTCTGGCAAGAAGCGGCACCTAGCTCCCGTGACATCCCTCTTTCCTGAGGAGGATGAGGGACCTGATACTTTTGTTGGCCTTTACCCCCCTAGAGGAGGGGGAACTCTTTCAGGACTCTGACTCCTCTGGGGACCAGCAGGAGAGTTACAGCAGTGACCCTGGGTCTGCATCTGGGGAAGACCCATGGTTCCCTTAGGACACCGATAGCCTGTTAGCTCATTTTTGAAGTCTTGCACATTGTCCCCCCTGAGGTGGCTAAGAGGAAGCAGGATGAGCTCTTTCGTCCTGACAAACAGCACCTGGAGTTCCCTGAGCAGAGCCATTTCACTAATATGGTGCTCCAGTGGGAACGTCCTAGTAGATTGCCCGCGGTGTCCAAAGGGTGGGATAGGAGGTATCCCTTTCCTGCCGACCTGGTCAAGTGATGGTCGTGTGCCCCTGAGGGGGACGCTCCCGTGCTCGGGCTGTCCAACACCTCGGTCATGCCTTCACCTGACACTACTACACTGCGGGACAGCGAGGACCGCGCATGGATCAGCTGGCCTGCCATGCTTTTGCGTGTGTGGGGGCTGGGCTGCGTCCGGTACATTACAGCTATTGCCCTTAAAAGACAGCTCAAGCGTCTCCTGGAGGGCGCTATGGCTGGTAATAGGGGGGAGGATTATAGGTCCCTTTTTGCTTTGCTCTGATATTCCAAGTATGTCACACACCCCGCTTCCAATATTCATGACATATGGGTTATGGTCCAGTAGAGGGCGAACTTCTGCAGAGATGAAAGCAAAAAAGAAGCCCCTCCCGGTCCATAAATACCTGGGACCTCCCACTCATTCCCAAGTTCCTTCTCTGCAGGACGGCGAGCAAGTCAGAAGATGTATGCTGCTCTTCCTTGCAGGTAAGCCGGGCTTACACCCGGTCATTCCCTGTGCCTTGCTAAAAAGGGGGTTCTCCCGGTTCTAGGGTCCCTAGCAGTAAATTGGGCACCTACAAATCCTCCCACGTGGGACTTAAAGGGGCATCCCGGGTTGCTTATCAGCGTAATTCCCTCTGGTCATTGGGACTACCTTAAAATCACCGTATGGAGGCTCCACAGGATACCAGGCTCGGGCTCCCTTCGAGACAATCCAGGCTATGTGTGGGTTGTGGGGTATCCCTTACGGGGGAGAATGTACTGATTTGCATACCATGTGCGCAACAATCCATAACGCGGCAGTCGGGATCCCAGGCGTCTGGGTCAGTGCCGCCAGTCTCATCTCCTACCCCGCCCCACATTATCCGTACCCCTAGTGATACCGTCATTAGCGGGGAGTCGCACTCTGATGTATGTGCTAGGCTGGCCAACATCGAGAACATTATTTCTAGCTCAGTGGGCAGAAAGGCCCCTGCTAAGAAAAGGCATCTGTCACCAGCTGCGCTGGTACTTGATTTTGATGATTATGACTCTCTTGACTGGTCTGATTATTCCCTGCTTGAGGAGGGGGAATTGTTTGCTGAATCTAAGAACTGCAGTTCTTTGATTCTGATGCCAGGCAGGTGCTGGGGGATGCTGTGGATACCCCCATAAGTCCTGGCCCATCTGGATATTGCCCTGCCAGTGGAGGCCCCTCCTAAGAAGGGGGAATTTCTTGGGTCCTCTAAGCCCCGCTTGGCGTTTCCAAATCAGTATCATTTTGATAACATGATTCTTAGAGAATGGGAGAAGCCGAGTCGTCTTCCCGGCGTTCCTCAGGGATGGGATAGGAGGTATCCCTTTCCGGTGGACACGGTGAAGGGTTGGTCTTCCCCTCCCGAGGTCGATGCGCCCGTCCTAGGATTGTCCAACACCTCCGTTGTACACACTCCGGACGCCACTACCCTTAAAGATGGCGAGGACAAGCGCATTGATCAGATGGCATGCCATGCCTTTGCCAGTGTGGGCTCAGTCCCTGCGGCCCGTGTGTTCCTCTGCGCTCGCGGCTGTGGCTACCAGGTCTGTGGTTAAGGACATGTTAAATGGTCCCCAGATCAACCCGGCCAGCGGTGAATTCACAGCCCTTAAAAGGTGTGAATTGTTCATGATTTTTGGCTTGGCGACTATGCATGACACTATTATCATGTGTAGTAGAACCTCGGCTCTGCTGGTGGCCATGCGCCAATCGGTCTGGCTACGCTAGTGGGCGGCTGACCTTGCGGCCAAGAAATCTCTTACAGCACTGCCCTTCCTGGGTACACGGCTGTTTGGAGACAAATTGGATTCTGTGGCGAAAGGTGGAAAGCTACCTCAGCGTAAGAAGCAGCGTCGCTCCTTTCGGGGGGCAAGCTCCTTCAACCCTTCCTTTCTCGGTGCCAGAGTGGGCAGAGGTCTTGCCTACTCTAACTTCAAAGGTGATTCTTGGAACAGAGGCAGAGGACGTGCTCGTCCGGCCTCTACCTGGGGTTCCAAGCCCCAGCCCGCTGCCAAGCCAGCTCAGCAATGAGGAGGCGCCCTCACCCTTATGGGTGGAGGGACGGCTGCGGTTCTTCTTCCAGGTCTGGGCCCGGGAGGTCACAGACAAATGGATTTTGGAAGTGGTCTCTTCCGGGTGCAAACTGGAGTTAGAGTACCGGCCTCCTCACAGATTCCTCAGATCTCTGGTGCCCTCGGATCCCGGGGCTGCGCAGGGGCTCCTGTGGGCAGTAAAAGATCTTCTGGACATGGAGGTCATATGCCCGTTGCCTTTCTCGGAGAGAGGTGGGGCTATTACTCCAACCTCTTCACGGTTCCCAAAAAGGATGGATCCATAACACCCATTCTGGATCTGAAGCTTCTCAACAGGTTCATTCGAAGCAAGAAGTTCCGCATGGAGAGTTTGCGCTCAGCCATCCTTTCTCTACGTCAGGGGGACTTCATGACGTCCATCAAGGATGCTTACCTTCATGTACCTATCTTCCCAGCACACCAGAGATTTTTCAGGTTTGTGGTGGGAGATCAACATTTTCAGTTTGTTGCCCTCCCTTTCGGGCTGACCTCGGCACCAAGGGTGTTCACCAAGGTGCTGGCGGGCATAATGGCCCTCCTCAGAGCCTAGGGCATTCGCATTGTGCCGTATCTGGACGACATCCTCATTACGGCATCCTCTCTCAGACAGGCGGAGCTAGACACCAGGACGGTGGTGACGACGCTGGAGAGGTTCGGCTGGGTGATCAACCATCCCAAGTCTTCTCTATCCCCGTCAAGGGGGATTTTGTTTCTGGGCATGAATCTGGATACCGTTCAGACCAGGGTGTTCCTACCTCAGTCGAAGGTGCAGATGGTTCAAGGTCTGATACGTCTTCTCCTGTCCAACCCTTGCCCGTCTATCCGGCTAGGGATGAGACTGGTGGGATTGATGGTGGCTTCCTTCGAGGCAGTTCCCTTTGCTCAGTTCCACATGAGGTCGCTTCAGCTCCATTTACTGTTGGCTTGGGACAGATGTCCGCTGTCATTGGATCAGTCATTTCTGATGTCTCCCTTGGTTCGGCAGTCTCATCAGTGGTGACTGGAACCAAGGAATCTTCTGAGGGGCAGGTCTTTTCTGACCCCTTGTTGGGAGACGGTCACCACGGATGCCAGCCTGTCGGGCTGGGGGGGTTTCTGGAAGGAACATCTGTTCCAGGGGCTGTGGGGTCCTCGGGAGGCCCACACCCCCATCAATGTCTTGGAGCTGAGAGCTATTCGGTTGGTGCTGTCATGCTTGACGCATCACCTTCAGGGTCTACCGGTTCAGGTTCGATCAGACAATCAGACTGCGGTCGCTTACATCAATCACCAAGGAGGGACTCGCAGCAGGAGTGCCCTCAGGGAAGTTTCTATGATTCTTGCATGGGCGGAGACCAATGTCCCATGAATTTCAGCGGTGTACATTCCGGGTGTGGAGAACACGGAGGCGGACTCCCTGAGCAGGGGATTCTCTCGCCGATGGGAATGGTCTCTCGACCACAAGGTATTCCGGTCCCTTTGTCACAAGTGGGGGATTCCGCAGTTGGATCTCTTTGCCTCACGTCACAATCACAAGCTTCCTGCATTTGTGACTGTGTCTCAGGATCCTCTGGCCCTGGCAGCGGACGTCATGTCTCTTGCCTGGAGGGATCTGGGGTTTCTGTACCTGTTTCCCCCCTTCTCCATGGTGGGCAAGGTGGTGCGCAAGCTGGCTCAAGAGGGTGCGCCAACAATTCTGGTGGCCCCAAGGTGGCCAAGACAGGTTTGGTTCGCAGACGTTGTACGGCTGGCGGTAGATCAGTACAGGTTGCCCCTGTTTCCGGATCTGATCACTCAATGTCAACTTTGTTACCCCAATTTACAAACGCTGGCTTTGACGGCGTGGCTGCTGAAACCTCCATCTTAAAAGAAGGTTTGTCTGATGCTGTGATTCAGACACTTGTTAGGGCTAGGAAGAGATCTTCCTCTAACATCTACTACAGGACTTGGAGGTCCTATATTGATTGGTGTGAGGCTAGGGTCTTGCCTTGCAGGGTGTTTTCGATCCCTAGGATTTTGGATTTTCTTCAACACGTTCTGGGCCTGGGTTTCCAGCTTAGTACCTTGAAAGGGCAGGTCTCTGCCCTGGCGGTCTTCTTTCAAAGGTCCTTTGCTCTTCATCTTTTGGTTAAAACTTTTTTCCAGGAGGTCACTCATGTGCGGCCCCCTCGAAAGCCTTTGTTGCCTGTTTGGGATTTGAATTTGGTTCTGTCGGCCCTCCAGGGGCCTCCTTTTGAGCCGGTGCAGGATGTTGCACTTTCTATGCTTACACAAAAGATTGCCTTTTTGGTGGCTATTACCTCTGTTCGGCGTGTGAGTTGGCGGCTCTTTCCATTCAAGCCCCTTACTTTGAGAGACACCAGGGCAAGGTGGTTTTTCGTTTTAAGCCAGATTTCCTTCCTAAGGTGGTTTCTGCCTTCCATCTCAATCAGGATGTGGTTCTCCCTTCCTTGTGTCCTAAACCTAGCAATGACAGGGAGAGGGTCCTGCATTCTTTGGATTTGGTTCGTTGTGTGAAGTACTATTTGGTGGCTACTTCTTCCTTTCGTAAGACGGACGCCTTGTTCGCGGTGCCCTCCGGGCCCCAGAAAGGTTTGGCGCCTGCCAAGTCTACCATTAGTAAATGGATACGTCAGGCCATTGTTGGGGCCTATACTGCCAAGGGGAGGGTTCCCCCTTTTCAGATCACTGCTCATTCTACTCATGCTGTTGGGGCTTCCTGGGCTTTTCAGCGTCAGGCCTCTGTTGAACAAGTTTGTAAAGCTGCTACTTGGTCTTCTGTTCATACTTTTTCTAAGTTTTATAAGGTTGATGTGTGGGCCTCAGCGGATGCTGTTTTTGACCGCAAGGTTCTGCAAGCTGCAGTGGTTTAAATTTGTGCATTATTGCCTTTTTTTTTGGGATCCCCACCCATGTTACACACTGCTATTGGATGTCCCATATGTCATGAATATTGGAAGCGGGGTGTGTGACATACTTGGAATAATACCATTTTGTGATTACTCACCTGTAAAATGGGTATTATAAGTATGTCACACACCCCGCTTCATCCCGCCCTTATTGTATTCTGGATCCTTTATATGGTGAACCTTTTTATTGTTAAGAATTTTATTTTTGGCTCTTCCTGGTCCCCTTCTGGTTTCATATACTGGGGAATGAGTGGGAGGTCCCAGGTATTTATGGACCAGGAGGGGCTTATTTTTTGCTTTCATTTCTGCAGAAGTTCGCCCTCTACTGGACCATAACCCATATGTCATGAATATTGGAAGCGGAGTGTGTGACATACTTATAATACCCATTTTACAGGTGAGTAATCACAAAATGGTATTTTTGTTGCCTTTGTCCTTACTGCCATGGATGATGCGGTACGGATGTGTAGTTGGACCTCTGCCTTTTTGGTGGCTATGCGCCTCTCTAATTGGCTGCGTCAGTGGGTGGCTGATACTGCCGCTAAGAAGGCTCTCACTGGGCTTCCCTTTACGGGGCTGCGGCTCTTTGGTGAACGTCTGGATGTTTTAGCCAAGGATGGTAGGCTGCCTCAACGGAGGAGGCAGCCTCGCCCCTTTCGGGGGCCCTCCTCTTCCCTCCCCTCTCTCCGTGCTTCCAGAGGAGGTCATGGCTCCCTATTCTCAGGTACACGCAGGGATTCTTGGGGCTGTGGCAGATCCCGTGGTCGTCCCGGTCTGTCATGGGGCCCCAAGCCCAAACCTTCCCCCAAGCCCCCTCAGGCATGAGGAGGCGCCCTCACCCATCCGGGTGGGGGGACGGCTTTGGCTATTTGCTCACATCTGGAGGCTACGCGTTTCAGACCGGTGGATTCAGGAGGTGGTGTCCTCCGGTTACAAGATAGTTTGCAGCCTGGCCGCCCGCAAGATTCATCAGATCCCGGATGTCTCAAAACCATCTGTCAGTTCAGGGTTTGTGCCTTGCGGAGGGTTTCAACAAGTTTGCCAGGTTCAAGCACTTTCGCATGGAGACTCTACGCTCGGCGGTCAGTACCCGGGCGCCTTCATGACCTCAGTGGACATCAAGGATGCCTACCTTCACGTGCCAATCTTTCCAGGTCATCAGAGATTTCTCAGGTTCGCTCTAGAGGATCAGCATTACCAGTTTGTGGCCTAACCGTTCGGTTTCACCTCGGCCCCTCGGGTGTTCACCAAGGTGCTGGCGAGTGTGATGGCTCTGCTGCGGAATCGGGGCATTTGCATCCTTTCTTACCTGGACGACATTCTGATTGCGGCTCAATCTATTCATCAGGCCAAGAAGGATACTCAGGTGGTGACCTCCACTCTCGAGTTCTTCGGCTGGGTGATCAACTATCCCAAGTCTTCACTGTCTCCGTCTTTGGCGAGGTCCTTTCTGGGCATGACTCTGGATACCTCTCAGGTCAAGGCATTCCTGCCTCAGCAGAAGGTGGAAGGCCTTCAGAAGCAGGCACGGACTCTGCTCTCGTGTCCCCATCCCTCCATCCGGCAACGGATGCAGTTAGTGGGTCTGATGGTGTCCTGCTTTGATGCGGTCCCTTTTGCTCAGTTTCACATGAGACCTCTTCAGTTGCACCTCTTGTCAGTTTGGGATCGGGACCTTGTGTCCCTGGACCAGGAATTTGCTCTGTCACCCCTGGCCAGACAGTCCCTCTCGTGGTGGCTGGACTCAGGGAACCTTCTAGTGGGCAGGACCTTTCTGCCTCTGTGCTGGGAGACTGTCACCACAGATGCCAGTCTGACCGGTTGGGGGGGCTTTTGGAAGTCTCTGAAGTTCCAGGGTCGTTGGTGCCCCCAGGAGGCCCATGCTCCCATCAATGTACTGGAACTGAGGGCGATCAGGTTGGTTCTCTCTCAGCTGACCACACACCTTCGGGGTCGGGCTGTTCAGATCCGCTCGGACAACCAGGCGGCGGTTGCCTACATCCGTCATCAGGGAGGGACTCGGAGCAAGCGAACCCTCAAGGAAGTGTCCCTGATATGGTCTTGGGCGGAAGAGAATGTTCCATGCATCTCGGCGGTTTACATTCCGGGGGTGGAGAACCTGGAAGCAGACTCCCTGAGCAGCGGGACGTCTCGGCTGGGGGAATGGTCCCTCAGCAACAGGGTATTTCACTCCCTGTGCCACTGCTGGGGTCAGCCGGATGTGGACCTGTTTGCGTCCCGCCACAATCACAAGCTTCCCAGGTTTGTCTCCCTGTCACAGGACCCTCTGGCCTTCGCCACGGATGCGCTAGCAATGCCTCGGACGGAGATTCGGCTCCTCTATGTGTTCCCTCCGTTCCTTCTGCTGGGCAGGGTGCTGCGCAAGATAGCCCAGGAAGAAGTACCTGCCATTCTGGTGGCCCCCTGTTGGCCAAGGAGGGTGTGGTTTTCAGACGTCGTGCAGTTGGCAGTAGATCAGTATGCCCTGCCCAATGATCCAGATCTGCTCACTCAGGGACAACTGTGCCATCCCAATTTACAAACGCTGGCTTTAACGGCTTGGCTGCTGAAAACTCCATCTTGATGGATAAGGGTTTGCCGGCTTCTGTTGTTAATACAATGATTAGGGCTAGGAAGAAGTCCTCGTCCTTTATCTACTACAGGATCTGGCATGCTTACATTGTCCAAGTCTCTTCCTTGTCGGGTGTTTTCTATCCCCAGGATTCTGGAATTTTTGCAACATGGTTTGGATTCGGGCCTTCAACTTAGTACCCTCAAGGGACAGGTGTCGGCTCTGGCAATTTTTTTCCAAAGATCCTTTGCCAATCATGTGCGTCCGCCACGTAAGCCTATGCTACCAGTTTGGGACCTGAATCTGGTGTTGTCTGCTCTGCAGGGTCCTCCCTTTGAGCCTATCCGTGGGGCTGCGTTGCCCATTCTGACTCTTAAGGTGGCCTTTTTGGTGGCTATTACTTCGATCAGGCGAGTTTCTGAGCTGGCGGCACTTTCCATTAAACCTCCTTATTTTGAGCGGCATCAGGATAAGGTGGTGTTTCGGCTTAAGCCGGATTTCTTGCCTAAGGTTGTGTCTGTGTTTCATCTCAATCAGGACATTGTTTTGCCTTCTTTGTGCCCTAACCCTGCTAATTCCAAGGAGCGGAACCTTCATTCTTTGGATGTTGTCAGGGCTCTGAAGTTTTATTTGGTTGCTACTGAGTCTTTCAGGAAATCTGACTCTCTTTGTTCTTCCTGCTGGACCTAGGAAGGGTTTGCCTCCTGCTAAATCCACTATCCGCAAGTGAATCCGTCAGGCGGTGGTACAAGCCTATTCTGCTAAAGGGAAGGAACCTCCTTTTAGGATTACTGCTAATTCTACTCGTGCTATTGGTGCGTCTTGGGCCTTCCAGTACCAAGCTTCTGTTGAACAAGTTTGTAAGGCCACAACTTGCTCTTCTGTTCATACTTTTTCCAAGTTTTACAAGGTTGATGTTAGAGCCTCAGTAGATGCTGCTTTTGGCCGCAAGGTACTTCAGGCGGTAGTGGTTTAAATTGCCTGTTGTTACTCTTTGGGGATCCCACCCTACTTTATGGACACTGCTTTTGGATGTCCCAGATGTAATGACTTTGTGAAGCAGGCCGTGCCATGCAATGGGAAAAAGACAATTCTGTGAGTACTCACTTGTAGAATTGCTTTTGCCATGCATGGCACGGCCTGCTTCACCCCACCCTTGTTATCGTTGTTCTTGGTTGCCTCTGTATGGTGATTGTTCCAAGTTAGTTGGGGTTTTGTTACCTTTTTTACCTTTATTATCTCCCGGTTTCTTGAATAACTGCTTGTCAACACTGGATAAGTCTTTGGTTATTCCGTTTATATGGTAACGGGAGGAGCCACAACTCTTCTGCAGCGCACTGCGCCACCTTGTGGCGGAATACCCAGATGTAATGACTTCGGGAAGCAGGCCATGCCGTGCATGGCAAAAGCAATTCTACAGGTGAGTACTCACAGCATTGTCTTTTTGTGGTGAAGAAAACATGCGGTCAAAGGAGCTCTCCATGCAGGTAAAACAATCCATCCTTAAGCTGCGAAAACAGAAAAAGCCCATCTGAGAATTTGCTACTATAATAAGAGAGGCAAAATCTACAGTTTGGAACATCCTGAAAAAGAAATGAAGCACTGGTGAACTCATCAATGCAAAAAGATCTGGACGCCCACGGAAGACAACAGTGGTGGATGATGGCAGAATAATTTCCATGGTGAAGAGAAACCTCTTCACAACTGCCAACCAAGTGACCACCACTCTCCAGTATGTCGGCAATGTATCAGAGGGGTCACTGCTCGCTGCAAGTCACCCATAAGCCTTAACAATAAAAGGCCAGATTAGACTTTTCTAAAATAACATGTGAAAAAGCCGACACAGTTCTGGAAGAACATTCTTTAGACAGATGAAACCAAGATCGACCTCTACCAGAATGATGAAAAGAATAAAGCATGATGAAGGCATGGTACAACTCACGGTCCAAAGCATAGCACTTCATGTGTAACTGATGGCGGTGGGAGGCAGTGTGATGGCGTGGGTGTGCTTGGCTGACAATGGCACTGGGTCAATAGTGTTTATTGATGATGTGACACAGGACAGAAGCAGCTGCATGAATTCTGAGCTATTCAGAGACTGGATACTCTGCTCTCAAATCCAGCCATACTGATTGGTCGGCGTTTCATAATACAGATGGACAATGACCCAAGCCAAAGCTACCCAGGAGTTTATTAAAGCAAATAAGTGGAATATTCTTGAATGGCCGAGTCAGTCACCTGATCTCAACCCAATAGAGCTGTATTTCACTTGTTAAAGACTAAACTTCGGACAGGCCCACAAACAGCAACTGAAAACAATTGCAGTAAAGGCCTGGCATAGCATTAGAAAGGAGGAAACCCAGCAGTGTCTAAGAGTTCAAGACTTCAGGCAGTCATTGCCAACAAAGGGTTTTCAACCAAGTAT
This sequence comes from Gastrophryne carolinensis, assembly GCA_027917425.1. NCBI lineage: Eukaryota > Metazoa > Chordata > Amphibia > Anura > Microhylidae > Gastrophryne > Gastrophryne carolinensis. Next base: position 168,450,811 of record CM051241.1, on the reverse strand, counting down.
TAGAAATTAACATTTTATTTACAAGTAATTAATCCAATTACTTTTGAGCCCCTGAAATGAAGGGATTGTGTTTTAAAAAAATGCTTTAGTTCCGCACATTCGTATACAATCTTTTTGTTCGCTGAATAAAAGCTGAAAGTCTGAACTTCCACTGCATCTGAATTGTTCTGTTCAAAATACATTGTGTTAATGTACAGAACCAAAAAGAACCAAAACCACAGAAATATGTAGCCTCTATCCAAATATTTATGAACCTAACTGTATTTATTAACCAACTGTACATTACGTGACAAAGTGCCCGCTGAATTTTGACAGCAACACCGAGCATAGATCTTCATGTCAAGAGGCATAGAACTCCTAGTGGCAAACCTCTATTAATCAACATCTACATTTTTACTCGCCCCGCCCCTGGAAAGATGCCTTTTTCTGTTAGGCTCCAGATACACTTCCTACCTGCCTCATCACGAACAAACTGGCCATTTTCAACCTGCCTCCCTATACAGTGAGGGAGCCTGCTGCCCCAAGATTGGGTAATAGAGCAACCTGGACATAGTGTGCATAAAGTGTTAGGCGATATCCACAGCACCACCTTCATCTATCTGGATTTTAGCAAAGCCTTTGACACTGTACCACATAAAGAGCTCATAGATAAGTTATTAAAAGTAGGACTCAATCCCTGGATAGTTCAGTGGATTTCCAGTTGGCTGAAGGATCGGTATCAGAGTGTTGTTGTTAATGGTGTGCAATCTAAACAAAGGCGAGTTACAAGTGGTGTGCCACAAGGCTCTGTCCTGGGCCCCATTCTTTTTAATATATTTGTAAGTGACATAGGAGAAGGCTTGGTAGGAAAAGTTTGCCTGTTTGTTGATGATACAAAGGTTAGTAATAGGATGGATATTCCTGGAGGTGTCTGCCACATGGAAAATGATTTAGCTTTACTGGATAAATGGTCAAAACTGTGGAAACTAGAGTTTAAGGTCTCTAGATGTAAAATCATGCACTTGGGTAGAAGGAATCCCTGCTCTGAGTACCGTATGGGCAGGACTGTGTTATCCAGGACCTTGGAGGAGAGAGATTTAGGTGTACTGATTACTGATAGCTGCAAGATGAGTGGACAGTGTAGCCAGGCAGTAGGAAAAGCAAGCAGGATGCTCGGCTGCATAGCTCGGGGCATCACCAGTAAGAAGAGGGAGGTTGTGATGCCGCTGTATAGAGCCCTGGTGAGGCCACAGCTAGAATACTGTGTGCAGTTCTGGAGACCTTAGCTGCAAAAAGACATAATTCAAATAGACCGTGTCCCAAGGCCGGCAACAAAAATGGTGGAAGGACTTAAACTTAAAACTTATAAGGAGAGACTTGAAGAACTTAATTTGTACAGTCTGGAGGAAAGAAGGGAGAGGGGGACATTGAGACCTTTATATATGTGAAAGGACTTAATAAGGTTGAGGAGGGAAGTGTTTTTAAGAAGAAACTTAATGATAGAACAAGGGGCACAACCTGAAGGGAGAGGGGGGGGGGGAGATCAGGAGCAATGTTAGAAAATATTATGTTACAGAAAGAGTAGTAGATGCTTGGAACAAACTTCCAGCAGAGGTAGGTGAAATGTCATCAGTCACTGAATATAAACACGCCTGGGATAAGCCTCCATCTATCCTAAGATAAAGAGTACATGCAGCTACATAAGGGCAGACTAGATGGACCGTATGGTCTCCTTCTGCCATCAACCTTCTATGTTTCTATGTTTTTCTATGCTCATGGGAGGAGCTCACAACATCCCTTTAGGTGGCAGCATAAGAAATCAACTCCTACTATTTATTGGGGGGATTATGATTGATGGGGTACATGTCCTATCTGAATTAAGGAGGATGCCAATATGCCCATTGCCTGTAGGCACAAGGAGTTTTTGCTTAGGATGACACACAGGATCTGTTGACTTTCAGCTATCAGCATTTCCATGTAGGTCCCCATGACAGGGCTGCAAGCCAGTGGTGGCACAGAGGGCCCCACCCCCTCAGTGGCTGCTGCTACTCCTGTTTCAGTGCTGTAGTAGCCAATTCTGGAGGAGGAAGGGTCACTATCTTAGGATGGGGGGGTCCCTAAATGACATGCATGTCCATAATTGCCCTATAATTATTCACTCTGCTCGGAAGCTTTTAAAAGAATCTAGAGGTTGTTCAAACATATTTGAATTGACGGAGCAATCGGAGAAGCATTCAGGAAATGTTTTGTTTCCTGTAGCTCTCAAGACAGCAGGGTCAAGCACTTCTTCACAGGCTGTTGGATTAGAAGGCCATCGCCGCCTGGCATTTTATGACACCGATTAGGAAAGTCATAAAGGGCTTCTATTTATTCCTCCTTTGCATAATGACTCTTTCCACTTCCACAGGTTGCTTGGAGCAGACAAGGTTTGTTCCTACGCGCTCAATGAATGGCTCACTGACATACGGAAGAATCAGCTGCCAGGAATTTTGGGAGGAGTGGGCCCCATGCATTCAGTTGTACAGCTATGTAAGTACTTTACTTGGAGGCCTCAGTTGTTTGTTGTATGTAGCAAGTTGACCGCATCAATTTAGAAACCTCAAACCATAGAAGGTGGAGGGCAAAAGAGGACGGCATCACCCATCCAGTCTGATCTTATATTTATACGTTCTCTTTATCTTGGGATAGATTTACTGCATGCTTAGATTCACTTACTGTCAATTTTTCCAACTACACCTGCTGGAATCTGGTTCCCCCTCCAACAAAAATAGAATGTTCCAGAGCTCTCCAGCTTCTGCTGTCCGTTGTTTTCCTTCTCGTTCCTTTACTGGGCAGGAGAGCGAAGTTAGAGGTAGCACACACTGCCTTTAAAGTGGATGCCCCCCCCCCTCCCAAAAAGGGTAGATATCTTTTAAATGTTCATTTTACATTTTGTATAATAAAGAATTTGCCCTACTGCCAATTTTTATTTTATCCTGGCGTCACAATAAAATAATTTTGCCCCACTACTAGTTTACCCTACATTTTCTCCAGTTCCGCGATTATTTTATCCTGGTGTCATAATCAGATAAGTTTGCCCCACTATTAGTTTGCTCTACTTTTTCCTCCAGTTCTGCTATTATTTTATCCTGGCATCACAATCGAATACGTTTGCCCCCCTACTAGTTTGCCCTACTGTTTCTCCTGTTCCGCAATTATTTTAGCCTGGCGTCACAATCAAATAATTTTGCCCAACTACTAGTTTGCCCTACTTTTTCTCCAGTTCCGCAATTATTTTATACTGGCATCACAATAGAATAAGTTTGCCCTACTGCCAGCCCACTATCAGTTTTTTCCCATGCCACATCTGCCACAAGTGAATTATTAATTAAACTTTACCCAGCCCCACAACTAGGGATAGGGGGGGGGGGGGCAGTGGCCATACTGTGCCCCACCAGAGGTGCGGAATTTTACTTACCACACCGGGCCGGTACAGTAAATGTTGCCACTATACCAGATCCAAAAACTCTGCATGGCAGACTGGATCGTCCCACACACATGTGACCAGCTAGATTAGCCACCATGCATAGGCGTGGCCGGGCCCTAAATATAATGTGACACATGATGTCAGAGAAACAGTAATCCCAGTCTAACACAATCTCCCCCACTATTCCATGTGAACTACAAGGGAAAAAAACTCAAGCTTCCTACAATGGGGTCGATTCAGAGCCAGGTGAGAACTCTCACTCCTTTTTTTTTTTTTTTAGGAGAAAAAGCTGGCATTGACTTTTATTGTCTAACTTGGGGCTGATTCAGAGCTAGGTGAACATTTACACCCAGTAGGCAATGAAAGTCAATGGCCGTTTTCTCTCCAAAAAAAGGAGTGAGAATTTTCATCTGGCTCTGAATCAACCCCAATAAGTTGCTTAGCTATGCTCTTCCGACATAAAACTGCAACGTGTGCTTCTGTTCAATTCTCAATCTCCCCAACACTACTCATATCAACCTGTAACCAACTGTAATATTAAAACGGTTAATATGTGGGGTACCAGCTACCTCCCTCACAGACCCAAAATGTTGTTCCCAGTATGTCACACACCCCGCTTCTGAATATTCATGACACTTGGGTAACTGTCCTTTAGAGGGCGATCTTGCAGAGATGACATGAAAAAAAGGAGCCCCTCCTGGCCCATAAATACCTGGGACCTCCCACCATTCCCCAGTCTTTCATCTCTGCAGTCGGCGAGCAAGTCAGAAGATGGTTGTCTCCTCCTTGCAGGTAGCCGGGGTAACCCCTCGGCCTTTTGTTTCTATTGCTGCCTGAACCTTTTTTAATTTAAACTATAGCAGTATGCCTCCCAGCCTAGGCTGAAGGTCCAGGATATGGTAGGCTGCACCTGTGGTGTATATGGGAGCTTGCTCCCCTGTGAGACCCCATACAAAGGGGTAGGCGGTGTCCAGGTTGGTGATCCTGGCTTGGGATGCCCCGTCCCTCTTACCCTTTCACCTATTGGTTTGGGTTCTCCCCCCTACCGTGTCCCTCTGTGCCCCTTGGGGGGGGGGGAGGCCTTTTCTCCTGTGGGTTGTTTTACTTTATTTGGGGGAAAAGGTGTGTGGATTGTGTGTGTGTGTTTGTATGTGTTTTTCCGGCCGTTGTTGCTGGGCCAGTTTCACTTTTCAACAGGTGCTTGTTGTGGCCCGTCCACCCCCACCCCCCCCCCCTCGAGGCCGGCTTCTCTCAAGCACTCTTTCCGGCCTCGCTGCCTGCTTTGCTGCTCTCCCTCTCATTCCCTTGCTGCTGTGAGGGTTGACGGTCGCTGCTTTGCTGTGGTGAGTGGATTTTATTTATTTCACCATTTTTAACTGTCTTATATGGTGGGTGATGTGCATGTTGACACTTATGTCTGTTCTCATGTCTTCTAGGTGTGCTCCCTTCTTTTGAAGTTTAAAGAGGGAGTTATCCCGGTCCTAGGGTCCCTTAGAGTTTAATTTAGGGTTCCCAAAAAAAAAAAAAAATCCTCCCACTTGGGACCTGAAGGGGCATTCTGGGTAGCTTAATAGCGTAAATCCCTCTGGTCATTGCGACTACATTAAAATCACCATATGGAGGCTTCTCAGGATACCGGGCTTGGGCTCCCCTCGGGGCAACCCTAGCAGTGTGTGGGTTGTGGGGCATCCCTTGTGGGGGATAATGTACTTGTATTCTAAGCATACAGTACGTCCTGCTCCATATATAATACTTACACGTGGGTAATCCTCCGCCAGAGGGCGCTGTTCACTGCAGACATGCAAAAACAGGCTCCTCCTGGCCCTTCATTTACCCAGGGACCTCCCACAAATCCCCAGATTTCTCTGCAGTGCTGACTGCGAAGACATGAAGTATCACTCTCTCGCAGGTGAGCGGCGCTTTTACAGCCTGCGGCCCTGCAGGACTATTACCACCCGTCCTCTTCGATAAAGATGTGCCTCCCAGCCTGGGCTGCGCTGGTCGGGTGAAGGTAGGCAGCACCATGTGTGCTCACGGAGCTATGCTCCACCACAGTCCCCCACCATAGGGTAGGCGGTTTAGGCCGATGGTGAGCCTCCGATAGATGCCCCTCCCGCATTATTGCCCCGTGCCCCTCGTAGCGATGAACTCTGGGTGAAGGGTCGCCTTCTCCCTCGTTTCCCCCCGTAGCTCGGGGGAAAAGAAAGGGGGGGTATGTGTGTGGCGGTCTCAGCGTAATGTTGTACACGTCTATGGCCGTTGTTTTGTCTTTGGTTTGGTTCAATGGTTAGTGTGCTGGTTTATGAAGCAAGGTATTGTTCATATCCCAGTCCTTACAATTATGGGTGTCAGAGCCGCGCTCCTTTACTGTAGTGTGCGGCCCGGGCGGCAGCATCATTCACTAGTTTTGGACGTTTCCCTTAGCTAAACTCTGACTGGGTGTCTTATCCACTGCTTGTCATTTGCGTTACCGCTGGTTGGAGCTTCGCACTCTTTGGGGGAGGCGGGGACTTGGCATGACGCGCCCCGCATCACGGCCAGAGCGGGCTCGCTTGGCGCCATTTTGATGGTCTTCGCGCGCGCGCGCGGTTGCGATCCTCCTCCTCCCTTGGTCATGTAAGTGCCCTCCTGGGCGGTTTTGTTCCTATGATCTTTCGTTCAGCTGCGCATGGCTCTGACACCCCCCCCCCCCCTTATTCTCTTTATGTCTTTCAGACGCCAAGATTTCGGTGGCTTCTCCCGGCCTGACATATATTATAGCGGGTTCACATTAAAAATTCTCCCACATTCCTAGCGGGTCTTAGGGCATCCAGGGTTGCCTATTGCATAAATCCCTGCGGGCATATTGCTCAGATAATCACCATATGGAGGCATCTCAGAATTATGTACCCGGGGTCCCTCGGGGACAAGACCTGCTGTGTACAGCGTGTGGTCAGCCCCATGCTGATGCTGACAGAGCACGGGTCTGCGGACCGTGTGCTAAACAGGCACTGGCCCTGCAATCAGGTTTGCCAGTGGCTGCACCTCGCTTCAATACACCTGCCTCCCCGTGCTTAAATCTCACTCCTGATGAGTCGCACTCGAGCGGGGATGACCAGCAAGTCGTGCCGCGCAGGCTGCCTACGGCTGAGCAGGTGCTATCTAGTTTGGCGGAGCGCTTGGGCCCTGGAAAGAAGCGGTCCCTGACGCCTCCTGGTTCTCTGGTTCCTACTGAAACTGAAGAGTCTGCTGCTATGCAGGACCTTGCTCCTTCTGATGAAGGTGAGCTATTCTCCGATTCGGGCTCCTCTGACGAGATGCCCTGGAGCCGTGATGATTCTGGACCCGGTTCTTAGGGCCTGTGTGACACTGATGAACTACTTATAAAGATCTTTGAGGTTTTGTCAATCTCCCCTCCTGGAGAGGCTCCCAAGCCTAAGAGGGAGAGTTTCCACACAGCAACGCTGCGCTTGGAATTTCTGGAACAGGAGCATTTCCAGGCTCTGGGATTGGAAGTACCCTTTTCCCCCTGATGTGGTTAACTTTTGGTCAGCACCTTCCGTGTTGGATGCACCGATTATAGGGGTTACTAACCCCCCCTTCATGACTTCTCCTCATTACCGTACCCTTCGGGATGCTGAGGACCGGCGCATTGACAGACTGGCTTCCCACGCCTTTTCGTGTGCAGGGACTGGTCTGGTCTGTGCCGTGGCCATCACTGCGGTGGCCGCCAGGACCCTCATTAGGAAGCTACTTGATCACCAACCTGAGGATCTCCCCTGGGAGGTCTTTAATGCACTCTCAGATTGTGATGTGTTTGTGAGGTTTATCCTCTCAGCGCTGCATGACACCATTAAGATGTGTGCTAGAACCTCTGCCCTTGTGGTAGCTATTCGCCGCCTGGTTTGGCTGCGACAGTGGGGTGCTGACGATGATACAAAAAAGGCTCTCACTGGCCTTCCTTTCAGAGGACGGCGTCTATTTGGGGCCCGTTTGGACCTTTTTGGAAAAAAGGGTAAGGCACCCCTACGCAGAAGGCCGTCTCGGCCTCCTCGGGGCAGGGACACCCCTCCCCCTCTCTACGTTAGTGTCAAGCACGAACCAGAGGTGTGCTTCCAACTTTTCGGCGTAGATTACCACTCCAGGGTGGGCAGGCAATGTCCTGGGCCCTCTGGCAGGGCTAAGTCCAAATCTGCCAAGACCTCCCAAGCATGAAGGGATGCCCTCGCCCTTCTGGGCGAGGGGACTGCCGCAGCCCCTGGCTCCTATCTGGGAGCGTATCGTCTCCTTCTGGTGGATCCAGGAGGTAGTTCCCCTGGATACGGGATAGAGTTTGCTGGGCAGTCCCTTTCAGCGGTTGTTAGGGAGCTTCTAGTCCCTGTTTTCCCTTCAGGAGTTGGTGCAGGCCATACTCGGCCTGCAGAGTCTGGGCTCACTTGCAGGTTGCCCTTAACAGGCTGAGGCGAGGGCCTCTATGTTAACCTTCCTCTCTTCCTCAAAATGATGTGGCAGTCTGGGCCATGCTGGCCTATGGTAGGCTTGGCAGTTCTACACTCACAGGTAGTCCCTGCATGACATCTCTGTGTTGGGACACAGGCGTCCTGTGCAAGGGGGGCTTCTGGCCTCCTGTGGAGATCTAAGATCCTTTTAGTTTCCCCTGTGTATTCTGGACACCTAGACCTTTACAGGTCAGTGTTGAAGGACCAACCCTGTGGATTGGAGCCTTGTTTTTGGCCTCTCTTCTGCTCCTAGGCTACTCGCCAAGGCGCGGAGGGGGGGTGATGTCTCTGACATGCCTGTGGGGCATCCGCACGGATCGTCCTTCCTTACTTCCCAATCTCTACGTCAGGCCGAGTGGGTTAGTCGGCTGGCGGTGTCCTCTGGGAGTTATTTGGATGGGTGCTCAGTCACCTCAATCCCTCATTGTCCCTTATTCGCTATCTCCATTCCTTTGATTCGGTTCAGGCTTGAACCTTCTTCCTTGGCAATAAGTGGACTCCTGGTTACATGGGCTCTGTCCCTCTTTGCTGACACCTTACTTTCACCAGGCAGGATTGCAGCTGGTGGGCCCGTTGGTGGCGGATCAGATGATGTCCCTTATATTCAGAGCCCTTGGGCTCTTCGGCACAGTAGGTTATTAATCCTGGATGGGGTTCCAGCACCCCTGGAGCTAGGTCTGTGCTCATTCCCCCTTGGTATGGTGGTTCCTCTTGAGCTGGTTAAATTCAAGGACCCTGTCAGGGGGCACCCCCTTCTTTGCTTGCATCTTCCTGTGGATGGTCACCTTGGGTACCAAGTCTCGCAGGTTGGCGGGGGGGATTTTCTTCTAAAATCCCCCGCGGTTCCTAGGTAGGGGCCCTTAGAGGGTGCATTTTCCTACAGATTTTGTTAAAACTGTGAGCCTTCAGTTGGCTCTATCTTGCTGGACTACTCCTCTTCAGGACCTGTCTATTTGGGGACTCTTGGCCTGTCAGAGGACAGTGGCCTGTATTCATTATCAGTCTGAAACTTGGAGCAGGATGATTCTCCTGGTAGGTGTCTGATCCTGATCTAGGTGGGGGTCAACCTTCCCTGCATCTCAGTGGTATTCGCTCCAATGGATGTCCTTCAGTGGCAGGTTGTACTATCCTGGTGTCCCTCTGAGAGCCAGCTAGGGTGGCTCTGTTGGGTCCCGTTAATATCACAGGGGCTCTGCCCTTGTTTTTACTGCCCCAGAATATTCTGACTCTGGTCATGGGGGCTTAGTAATTTTATGTCTGGACATTCTATTTTTTATGTCTTTTCTTCGTCATCCTGCTAGGCGGGGTTCTGCGCTAGATTGCGCTGATAAGGGGACCCGTGATACTGATGGCCCCTGGGTGGCCTAGTGGACTGTGGTTCGCAGATGTTTCTGCTGAGGACAGTGGAACTGTACGCTCTCTCAGGAGTGCGGTTCTTCCCTTTTTAGGCTCCTTCTTATGTCGCCCCAATCTACAGGCTCTAGTCTGATGGCTTGACAGTTGATTCATTCACCCTTCTGGAGACGGGTTATCTTCTGGGTGACTTTGTCTATGGGGGGCTAGGAGCAAGCTTCTTCTTCTTCTCCTTTCTCCGTCTATTATAGGGTATGGCGTACCCGTATTGATTGGCGTGAGTCTTGGTCTCTCCCATGTTGGACGTTCTCTGTTCCCAGGGTTCTAGAGTTATTACAGCATGGGTTGGGGTTGGCTCCCCATCTTGGTACTCTGAAGGTTCAGGTTCTGCCCTGTCCGCCTTCCCGTAGAAGTCTTGTTCAGTCTTCCTTGTTAAGCATTCTTTTGGGGATTGCTCAGGTGCATCTCCCAAGTAGTTCTATGGTCCCTGTTGGGATTAATTTTTATTCTGTTTGCCTTGCGGGTTGTTCCCTTTAGATCTATTCCGGATGCTGTCTGAACTTTTCTTACTTCAAGATGCCCTTCCGGGGGCTGTTGCTTCAGTCAGACGTATGCCTGTGAAGGTGGCTCTGTTTAGTTAGCCCTCGCTCATTATTTTTACACCATGATGTGGTGGTATTCCGCCTTACGCCGGACCTTATGCCCAAGGTGGTGTCCTTTGTCTGCCTCTGGGCCTTATTCTTAGTAATGCTGAAGTAAGGGGGTCTACATTCCCTCAACGGGTGTTGAAGTTTTCCTGGATTGTTTCTTGTCCCTTAGGGGGACTGATGCCTCTTGGGGTTTGCGGGCGCCTCCATACGTATTCGCCTGATCTCATCTGTTTCCAGGGGTTATGCGCCCTTTGGACTGGTCTTCCTTGGATGGATTGTCCTTTCTGGTCCCAGGTAAGGGCGTTGGCTTCTTGCTTATCCTTATTAGTGTAGGGGTCAGTATCCCCGCCTGTCACGCAGGAAACCAGGTTTCAATTTCCCCGATGGGGGGAGCTCTGATTTTTACCGAGGCTACTGTTGCATTTGGACTGGTCAGGATGTTACTCTGGCCTATTCCTTTAAGGGGAAGAATCTTCTCTTTTTATTCTGTTTCTACTTGTGCTTGGGTACCTTGGGCCTTTTCAGCACCAGTTTTCTGTTAATCAAGGTTTGCTAGACCGATGCCTGTTTTTCTGTTCATACCTTCAAAGGTTTTTTATGAGGTTGACGTTAGAGCCTTTGCTCATGTCGCTCTTGGTAGCAAGGTTTGCAGGTGACAGCACCTTTACTGTCTGCTGTGCCTTTTTTGATGGGGATCCCACCCTGCTTTATGGACACTGCTATTGGATGTCCCACGTGTAAGTATTATATATGGAGCAGGACGTACTGTATGCTTAGAATAATACAATTCTGTGAAATACTCACCTGCTTTTCAATGCTGGGGATTTGTGGGAGGTCCCTGGGTATATGAAGGGCCGGGAGGAGCCTGTTTTTGCATGTCTGCAGTGAACCCACGTGTAAGTATTATATATGGAGCAGGACGTACTGTATGCGTATAATACCAATTCTACAGGTGAGTATTTCACAGAATTGTATTTTGCATACCTTGTGCTCAGCGGGCCATAACGCAGCAGTCGGGGGCCTAGGCGTCTGGGTCTGGGGTCCCGGCCTCATCTCCTTCCCCACCCTGCCTTATCCGTACCCCTAGTGATGTTGTCACAGGTGGGGAGTCGCAATCTGATGTATGTGCCAGACTGGCTAATATTGAGAAATGTATTTCTGGCTCTGTTGCCAGAAAGGCCTCGGCTAAGCGAAAGCATTTGTCTCCAGCCGCGCCGGCCTTTGATTTTGATGATTATGATTTCCTTGACTGGTCTGATTATTCCCCACTAGAAGAGGGGGAATTATTTGAGGATTCTGAGGGTTCTGACAATCAGCAGTTTGTTGGTGCTGATACTGAGCAAGGGCAGAGGGATGCTGTGGATACCCCGAAGGTCTTGGCTCACCTTTTTGAGGTTCTGGCAATTTCTCCTCCTGAGGAGGCCGCTCCTCAAAAAGGGGAATTCTTTGGGACTTCCAAGCCGCGCCTGGAGTTCCCAAATCAAAAGCATTTTGATGGCATTATTCTTAAGGAATGGGAGATGCCTACTCGGCTTCCAGGTATTCCTCAAGGGTGGGATAAAAAGTATCCCTTTCTGGTGGACATGGTAAAACGATGGTCGTCCCCTCCCGAGGTGGATGCCCCGGTGCTCAGGTTATCCAATACTTCTATTTTGTATTCTCCTGACTCTACCACTCTCAAAGATGGTGAGGACAAACGCATTGATCAGATGGCTTGCCACGCGTTTGCTAGTGTCGGTTCAGCCTTGCGGCTTGTTTGTGCTTCGGCGCTTTTGGCAGTGGCTACCAGGTCTGTGATTAGAGACCTGTTGAGTACCTCCAGGCTTGACCCGGCTAGTGATGAGTTCACCGCCCTAAAGCGGTGTGAATTGTTCATGTCCTTTGTGCTTGCCGCCTTGGATGACACCATGGTCATGTGTGGTAGAACCTCGGCCTTGCTTGTAGCTATTCGGCGGTCGGTATGGTTGCGCCAGTGGGCGGCTGATTTTGTGGCCAAAAAGTCGCTTACAGCACTTTCCTTTGTGGGATTCTTTGGAGAAAGATTAGATTCTGTCACGAAAGGAGGGAAGTTACCTCAGCGTAAGAGGCAACGTCGTCCCTTTCGGGGGGCGGCCTCCTTTAACCCTTCCTGGCAGAGTTTTGGCCTTCTCTACCCTCAGAGGTGATTCCTGGAGTAGAGGCAGAGGTCGTGCCCGTCCAGGTCACAATTGGAGTTCCAAACCCAAGCCCGCTGCTAAGCCAGCTCAGCAATGAGGGGGCGCCCTCACCCTTGCGGGTGGGGGGACGGCTGCGGCACTTCTTCCAGGTCTGGGATCAGGAAGTCCCAGACAAATGGATTCTGGAAGTGGTGTCTTCCGGTTACAAGCTGGAATTCGAGATCCGGCCTCCTCCAAGATTCTTCAGGTCTCGAGTGCCTTCGGATCCACTGGCCGCACAGGGGTTCCGGGCGGCAGTAAGTTATCTGCTGGACATGGCTGTCATTTGCCCAGTGCCTTTCGCGGAAAGGGGCTTGGGATTCTAGTCCAATCAGCAGGAGAGCAGGAGCAGGAGATCCTCTCGCCGAGGAGAATGGTCTCTCTGTTCCAAGGTATTCCATTCCCTTTGTTACAAGTGGGGGACTCCGGAGGTGGATCTTTTTGCCTCTCGTCACCATCACAAGCTTCCTGCCTTTGTGTCTCTGTCTCAGGATCCTCTGGCCCTGGCAGTGGATGCCATGTCCCTGGCTTGGAGGGAACTGGGGTTTCTGTACCTGTTCCCCCCCCTTTCTCCATGGTGGGCAAAGTGGTGCGCAAGCTGACTGTAGAAGGGGCACCAGCAATTCTGGTGGCTCCAAGTGCCCAAGACGAGTGTGGTTCGCAGACGTCGTGCGGCTGGCAGTAGATCAGTTTTATCTGCCTCTTCTTCCGGATCTTATCACCCAGGGTCAGCTACGCTACCCCAATTTACCAACGCTGGCTTTGACGGCGTGGCTGCTGAAACCTCCATCTTAAAGGAGGAAGGTCTTTCTGATGCGGTGGTTCAGACTCTTGTTAGAGCTAGGAAGAGATCTTCCTCTAACGTCTACTATAGGACTTGGAGGTCTTATATTAACTGGTGCGAGGCTAGGGCCTTGCCTTGTAGGGTGTTTTCTATTCCCAGAATTCTGGAGTTTCTTCAACATGGTCAGGACTCATGGTTCCAGCTTAGTACTTTGAAAGAAAACCGCCAGGGCAGAAACCTGCCCCTTCAAAGTTCTTTTGCCTTTCATCCCCTGGTTAAGACATTTTTCCAGGGGGTTACTCATGTGCGGCCTCCTAGAAAGCCCTTGCTGCTGGTTTGGGATTTAAACTTTGTTCTGTCGTCTCTCCAGGGGCCCCCCTTTTGAGCCGGTGCATGATATTGCTCTTTCTCTGCTCACTCAGAAAGTTGCCTTTTTGGTGGCTATTACCTCTGTTCGGCATGTCTTTGAGTTGGCGGCCTTGTCTATTCAGGCTCCTTACTTTGAGAGGCACCTGGACAAGGTAGTTTTTCGCTTTAAGCCGGATTTCCTTCCTAAGGTGGTTTCGGCCTTCCACCTCAATCAGCATGTAGTTCTCCCTTCCTTGTGTCCTAAGCCTAGTAATGACAAGGAGAGGAGAGGAAATATTATTTGGTGGCTACTTCTCCTTTTCGTAAGACGGACGCCTTTTTCGTGGTGCCCTCCGGGCCCAGGAAAGGTCTGGCGCTAAGTCTTCCATTAGTAAATGGATTCGACAGGCCATTGTTGGGGCCTATTCTGCCAAGGGGAAGGTTCCCCCTTTTCGTGTTACTGCTCATTCTACTCGTGCTGTTGGAGCATCTTGGGCTTTTCAGCAAGTTTGTAAGGCTGCTACTTGGTTTTCTGTTCATACTTTTTCCAAGTTTTATAAGGTTGATGTGCGGGCCTCTGTGGATGCTGTTTTTGGCCGCAAAGTTCTGCAAGCTGCAGTAGTTTAAATTTGCATTATTGCCTTTTTGGGATCCCCACCCATTATGGGCACTGCTATTGGATGTCCCAAGTGTCATGAATATTCGGAAGCGGGGTGTGTGACATACTGGGAATAATACCATTTTGTGATTACTCACCTGTAAAATGGTTATTACAAGTATGTCACACACCCCGCTTCATCCCGCCCTTTTTTGGTTTTCTGGGATCCTTTTTCTTTGCTGTTTACATTTGGCTCTTCCTGGTCCCTTTACTGCTGTCTTATACTGGGGAATGGTGGGAGGTCCCAGGTATTTATGGGCCAGGAGGGGCTCCTTTTTTTTCTCTGCAAGATCGCCCTCTACAGGACAGTTACCCAAGTGTCATGAATATTCGGAAGCGGGGTGTGTGACTTGTAATAACCATTTTACAGGTGATGGATGACAAAATGGTATTATGTAGGGCACCAACTGCCCCCCCAGGCCCAAAACATTATTATGCAGAGTACCAACTGTCCACCCCCAGACACAAAGTCTTAAAGTGGCTCAACGCCCTCGCTGGATGGCCCTGAAATCAGACGGGTCTCCTTCTGCCATGGGCCCAGTAGCACCTGCCTTTCCTGCCTCCGTTATATGTATGGCCTTGTGTAGGAGCCTCTGTAACGGAGGTGGAAAATGAAATATTATAATTAGTATTAATTATTTCGTTCTAGCCGCCTTTATGACATCTCTCACATTCTCAGTGTGTGGAGGGGATTTCCCCCCTCCTTCCTCGTATGACTGTCGCTAAAGAATGTTATGTCTGCTTAATGAGAAACAGATGTTCTTCATGTCTGAACTATACCTTCCATATATCTCTGTATTATGTTTAAAATGTCCAATCGTCTGACATATGTCCAGGCATCCAATCAGGATGGTCATTTAAGCTTGTTGTCTAAAATTGTATTTAAGCAAGCAATAAGAGCCGGTAATTCAGGCATTGGCAATCGAAATAAGGAAGCCCCCGGGTGTCCGAATAAACATTGTATTTCCTGAAGACCTTTGTTTCTGAGTCTGTGCCATTTCCACTTCATACCCAACAGCATGACCTTCACCATAGCGACCCATCCGATTTTCTAGCTTTGGGAATGCCTCCCTTGCATCTTTTTAAATGTACATTGAGCAAGGTATCAGCAAGGGGTGACTTCACTATATAAACTTACGCAGACCACATGTGTACCTCATGGACACTTTTCATTTGACTGCCCTTTAGGAAAAACTAAAAGGTCAACCTAAGCCTTGCTAACCACTTGTTAATAACGCTGGAACCAGGCAGACTGCAAGGAACGGCTCTGGCTCTGCCCACTTAGGAACGGGCTCTCCAAAATATGATTTCACAAAACGGAGTTGACCTTTAAATATATTACTTGTATGTTCATGCTGGTCACTTTAATTCAAAATGTAATCTTATAAGAGTATAAGGTGTATTTCAGTGGCTTCTGTGAAAAGATCTGACACCACAGCCCCCCCCCCCCCCCCCCCCCCCCAGCCAACAGCCAATCCGGTTCCTGTAGTGTGCTTGCTTGCACAGTTTAATTTCTATGCTGTAACAAGACTAGGACACGCTCCCTCCATTCACTGCAATGGGAGGGGGGGGGGGGCATGCCAGATCTGCGTTACTGTCATTGTGATGGATGGCGGGGGAAGTGGACGATTTGCCGATCAGGTTAGTGACAGTGTCAGACTTAGGAGTGATCATTTTTTATTTTCCTGCTTGGACAGGGATTTGAACTTTTAACATGGTATTTGCATACATAAACCCTTTGCTACATCTTCAGGGGGGAAGACAGTGTGTTTTACATACATTATCTGATCTGCCTTTGCTTTCAGTTCATGGTGTGCGTGATCTATTCTGGCTGCCTATTGAACAATACAGAAAGGATGGGCGCATCATCCGTGGTTTACAGAGAGGAGCGGCGTCGTTTGGGACCTCTACTGCTTCTGCAGCACTGGAGCTCAGCAACCGCCTCGTTCAAGCTATACAGGTGTGTGTGTACATATAATATATACAGGGGCGGACTGACCATAGGGTATACTGGGACAATGACCAGTAGGCTGCCTGCTCCCCTTCTCTGGCTGGCTGGCAATTCCCTAGTTTAAGGAGCACTATTGCGAAAAAATGGGCCAATAATAAACTCTGCCACTCTGTGAGTTATAGGGGGTTCTTCCACTCAGTGAGTTATTGGGGGGGGTTCTCACTCAGCATGTTATGGGAGGTTCTGACACTCAGTAAGTTATGGGGGCTTCTGCCTCTCAGCGTGTTATGGGGAGTTCTGCCTCTCAGTGTATTATAGGGGGGTTCTGCCACTCGGCATGTTATGGGGGGGGTTCTGCCTCTCAATTTGTTATGGGGCTAGGGTGGGGGGGTTGCAGATACCAGGCCAGACACACTGCAGAAGGGCCGGTGTGACCAGAAAAGTCTTGGGCTGTTTAACCCCAGTCTACCCCTGAATATCTACATATATAATATATATCATATAATCATCCATTCTAGACCTCAGTGCCATTTAGTCATTGTATATTAAGGCCCTTTTGATCTGTCATTTTAGGCCACAGCGGAGACTGTATATGACATCCTGTCGCCCACACCCCCCGTGTCACGCTGCTACCTGGATTCCAGACAGTCTCGCAGATTAAGAAGAGGGCAGCAGCCAGCGGATTTGAGGGAGGGTGTAGCCAAGGCTTACGATACTGTGCGAGAGGTAAGTGTCGCACAGAACCGGCGAATGTTGCAGCAATGCACGGCAGTAGCGACAACGCTCATTCTCTCTCAATCTTCCCAGGGCGTCATTGACACAGCGCAGACTATACGCGAAGTAGCATCTCGAGGTCATGAACAAAAAGGCCTGACTGGAGCCGTAGGAGGAGTCTTGCGACAGATTCCCCCCACTGTGGTGAAGCCATTTATAGTGGCCACTGAGGCTACATCTAATCTTTTGGGGGGCATGCGAAACCAGATACGACCCGATGCCCACAAAGAGGACTCTTTCAAATGGAGGGCGGATGAAGGGCAGGATTGATGAACGTTCCTTCTCAGAGCCTTCCACCCCTTCAAGTGCCAAAGGAAAGCTGCAATACACAATGTTGCCTGGAATACGCGTGATTTGAACATGTTTGCCACTGCATGGTCATTGTGTAATAGTTATGGCGATTAACCCACCCTTAAGCCTTTTAAACTTTTTCTTCTTCAATCACAATCTTTTTTTTTTTTAATAATTTGAGATAATTCCAGCTTTTAAGTTGCCCCTCGATTAATGCAGTGATATCAGTATATACAAAAGCACTATCCATTGTGGCTGTGGCCTTGATGCACTGGACTGGGATGTTACCTATCCAAAAAAAAAGAGAAGCCATTCTTACCCTGTTCAATATGAAGACATGGAGCACAGACTGGGGATAGATACCCTGTCCCCGGGAAGGGGACTCCCTTGCAGAATGTGGCTTTTCTAATCTGTTAGTGCTTTCTTCTGACTGAGGCCATACATATAAATATTATATATATGTATAAATAAACCATGTAAAGAATTCCCAGTGACTTGCCAGGCTGCCAAAGCCTGTATTTGTAGCGATGTGCGTGAAGACTCGTTACTGGACACCACTTTATTTTACAGGGAGTGAAAAAGCTGCTTTTCTCACGTGGAGTTAATAATGCATCATATATATATATATATATAAATGTTCCTCTACGTGCAAAATCTCAAGTCCTTATTGGTTTTCCAAAAAGTTGTGAATCCAGAGTAACATAGCGGAACATGCCAGTTCACCGCAGGTTGATGTGGGTCTTCCTGTTGGCATAATGCCACTGACATGGTATTAGCCAGTCAGTCATTAGTCAAAAGATCCAGCCAGTCATCCCACTACAGTGTCTTCCCAGTTGTGGAGTAACAGATTCAGCAGCAGGTTAGTGATTGTGTTGTGCTTTGTTTTCCAGCAGCTCTTCATCTTCACAGAAGATCAACTCGTTTTCACACGTATCACCTGTATTGGCCTTGATTCACTAAAAGTTGAATTTTTTACTACCATGAGAATTTTGTTTCAAGTCATGAGAAAAAAGCCTGAGAATTTCACTTTTAGTGAATCCCCCGATAGACAGACCATGAAAGTCAATGACACTTTTTTACTCTTCAGAAAAGTATTGAACTTTTTACTCCTTTTTACTCTGTAGTAAAAAGTACCATTGACTCACATTATCTTCTAATCTGGTGAATCAGCAACAGTGACATTCTCAGGCATTTTGCTCATGAATTGAATTATTTACTACCATGAGAATTTTTTTTCTACTGTTAGGGAATCAAGTCCATTGTCTCCTTCTACCGTCTGGCTTCCAGCAAGAATGTAACATTAGGAGGAACGTGTGTCCCTAAAAAGAGTTTATACATTAA
This sequence comes from Gastrophryne carolinensis, assembly GCA_027917425.1. NCBI lineage: Eukaryota > Metazoa > Chordata > Amphibia > Anura > Microhylidae > Gastrophryne > Gastrophryne carolinensis. The sequence continues at coordinate 168,432,543 of CM051241.1, read as the reverse complement.
AACCAATTTCCCTTAAAGGAAACCCCTCCTTACAGTGTGCCGCTGCAGGCCTTGTAGAGTTTAAAAGCTTTATCAGAAAGAGTACCTTCATACAGGTGAGATAGGGGTTTTCTACTCAGGATAAATTGCACAAACCCCCATTGCCTTGATACAGGCTTAAGTGCAGATGGTCCTTTTTCTGCTGAGACTTGGAAACTCTATTTTGATGGCATCAGGCCTATGGCATTAGAAAATGTTTTCTTGAGGGATATACAAAATGCCCAGAGCCCCCCCCCCCCTTAGTTCAGGTATTTTTTAGGACTCAGAAGGTGTCATCAATAGTTCATCTTCTTAAAACAGTATCACTTTCCCCATTTGTAGCCCTGTCCTCAGGCTCTTCTTTCAGTGATGTCTTTGCATTCTCCATATTCTGCTTTTCCTCTGGTATTGAGCTGTCTTCAACAATTTCCTTGCTCTCTTCCACCATCTGTATGGTGTCTTGGATAGTGTTGATGAGGTTTTGTAGCCCCAGAAGGTAGCCATCTTCATGGGTCCCAGGCTCCCACTGTACATCATGACGCAGAGTAATGTGTGGCGGAACAGGAGATGTTTTGCCAAAATCAATCATCCAAACATTTGAGAAGCCACGACGGTCATGAACGAAGAGGAGGGAGCTGCCAATCACCTGAGAAAAGAAATGAAGAGTGATAAGAAAACAGTAGAAACAAATAAATGTTACATTACCGCATGTATATTATCACATAAAAACAATGTGACGTATGACAACGTAATAAGTTCTTGTTCATTGGTGAGCTTGTTGGTTTTGTCAGTTCTAAACCTGAACAGCCAACTACGGGAAGCTCAAAGTTCAAAGAAAGCTTAAGAGTGATAAGAAAACGGTAGCAACAAATAAATGTTACATTACCATTATCACATGTTCTGATTTATATGATCGTAGTAGCACAAAAAGTGGAGTGGGGCCAACCTAACATATAAACGTAATAAGTTCTTGTTCATTGGCGAGGTTATTGGTTTTGTCAATTCTAAACCCAAACATGTGAAGCACAAAGTTCAAAGAAAGCATAAGAGTGATAAGAAAACGGTGGCAAAAAATAAATGTTAAATTACAATTATTACATGTTCTGATTTCTATGATCACAGTAGCACGAAAAGTGGAGGTTGGCCAACCTAACTTGTAGAAACATAATAAGTTGTTCATTGGTGAGGTTGTTGGGTTTTGTCAATTCTAAACCTGAACAGCCAACTACGTGAAGCTCAAAGTTCAAAGAAAGCACAAGAATGATAAGAAAACAGTAGCAACAAATAAATGTTACATTACCATTATTACTGGTTCTGATTTATATGATCACAGTAGAGCGTAAAGTGGAGTAGGGCCAACCTAACATATAAACGTGATAAGTTCTTGTTTATTGGTGAGGTTATTGGTTTTGTCAATTCTAAACCCAAACATGTGAAGCGCAAAGTTCAAAGAAAGCATAAGAGTGATAAGAAAACGGTGGCAAAAAATAAATGTTAAATTACAATTATTACATGTTCTGATTTCTATGATCACAGTAGCACAAAAAGTGGAGGTTGGCCAACCTAACTTGTAGAAACATAATAAGTTCTTGTTCATTGGTGAGGTTGTTGGGTTTTGTCAATTCTAAACCTGAACAGCCAACTACGTGAAGCTCAAAGTTCAAAGAAAGCACAAGAATGATAAGAAAACAGTAGCAACAAATAAATGTTACATTACCATTATTACTGGTTCTGATTTATATGATCACAGTAGAGCGAAAAGTGGAGTAGGGCCAACCTAACATATAAACGTAATAAGTTCTTGTTTATTGGTGAGGTTGGTGGTTTTGTCAATTCTAAACCCGAACAGCCTACTATGCGACACTCAAAGTTCAAACAATGGCAATGCTTACACACTCGTGCAGAGCTCAACTAATATTTATTCTGAACTGCATCACAGTTTCGATCCATGGTCACAAGTCAAAGGTGCAGTAAGAATAATCCTTTTGCTAACTTTTAACACTTTTGGCTTCTAAAGCTCAGGATCGTTACCCATCATTGTGCCCCAGTGAACATGTGGCCATAATAGTTTTCGAACCTACAATAGAGACCTTCTTTCTTCTACTTTCTTACTATAGGGATGTAGGCTCTTGCTTTCTAGGAGATTAGACACTAGCCAGAGCTGATAACTATGTCCATATTTCCCTCATCTTCTTCCTGCCTCGACGGGAATTCTGATACTCCTGAGTTAACTCTGCAAAGATGGAACTCCTTTCACCTAGCCTATATATGGCTTGGCTGCCCCCTCAGGCCCCAGTTTAGTATTTGCAGGCATCCTGAAAGTGGCAATATAGACTTTTGCAAGGATTTTGTCTTTGTTTTTCAAAGTCATCCTTAAGCTTGACCACGTGAAGAAACGCTGGAATCAGCCTAGACCCCAAAGAAGGTGCTCCCTTGTTAGTAAATCTTCTGAGGTACCCAAGCAGTAAAAAGAGGCCCTTTTCCCTATATCCAGTCCAGGTCGTCCCAGTGATGACGTGGGTATTCTGCCCCCAGGGGGCGCTCGACTGCAAGATCAAAAGCTGCAGGTCCTCCCGGCCCCCTATAAAGGCAGGTGTCCCTCTATCATTCTCCAGTTGTTCATCCTGCAGTCTTGGCTGCAGAAGATTGTTTGGATACTCTCTCAGATAATAGCAGCAGAGCGGGGCCTCCTAGCCTGTCAGCCGCTGTGGGCCCTATTACCACTGATCCCTTCTAACCCACTCTTGCCTCCCAGTCGCTGGCTGCTACGGGATCGTTATGGTAGGGTGAACGCCGGGGTCAATGGCGTTCGGCAGAGCTTGGCTCTGGGCCGCAGACCCTATACTAAAGGGTAGCAGGCCACAGGCTTATGGTGAGCCTGGGGGGGGAAGGGGGGGACCACTAGTTGTCTGTAATGTACCCTCCTGCCCACAAGCTTTCTTGGTGTTTTGGCACTTGTGTATTCTTCGTATACAGTACGTCCTGCTCCAAATCTAATACTTACAGTTGGGATATACTCCACCAGATGGCGCTGGACTGCAGAGACATCGAAAATAGGCTCCTCCCGGCCCCCCAAATACCGGGGGACCTCCGACAAATCCCCAGAATTTCTTTGCAGTCTGGCTGCGAAGGGCAAGAAATGGCTCTCTACTCGCAGGTGAGCGGGGCTATTAGCCTGCGGCCCTGTAGGACTATTCCCACCCGTTCCACTAGTAATATGCCTCCCAGCCTTGGCTGTGCTGGTCGGGTGAAGGTAGGCAGCACCGCTGTTAGGTGCTTAGGAGCGCTGCTCCACCGCAATCCCCCACCAAAGGGTAGGCGGTTCAGGGTTATGGTGAGCCTCTATGGTTGCCCCTCCCGCACTAGTGCCCCCTTGCCCCTGCCCATCGGTGGGCCCTGTTTAAGTGGCCGCTGTCCTCCCTCATCCTCCTTGTAGTCTTCGGGGGAAAAGAGGGGGGGGTCTAAATATGTATGCTATGCATTCTGTGTTTTACACCTTTTTTCCATTCTGTTTAGTCTTGTGTCAGCCTCCGCGCTTTTACTGTGTTTTTAAAATTGCCGCCGCCGCGCTTTGACTTGGTTCCGCGCTTGGCGGCGGCATTACCTCAGGCGCAGGTGCGCCATCATTGGCTGCTTGCACGTTCGTGGCTTCGCGCTCTTCGGGGGGGGGGGGGAGGCCCGTCTTTGGCGCGCTCCGCGCCATCGCTGATGCCGGCCCGCCCCTCGAGGTATACCGACGCCATCTTTATCCTGCCTGTTTGGCCCATGTGCGATGGACCCCTACCTACCGCGGTCCGTAAGTGCCCTCGCGGGCGGCTTTATATCTTTCATTTTTATTACTGTGTGCTTATAGGTCTTGTCTGCTTATGTCTTTCAGGCGGGACGAACCCTTTGGCTTCTCCCGGCCCTGTATTAGTATATACTTGTAGGCCTTGTAAAAATAATACTCCCACTTCCCTAGCGGGTTATTGGGGCATCCGGGGTAGCTATTTAGCGTTATTCCCTATCGGCGTATAGCGCCGCTATAATCACCATATGGAGGCATCCCAGGATAATGTGACCGGGGTCCCTTTGGGACAAGACCGGCTGTGTGTAGCGTGTGGGCAGCCTCATGCTGACGCTGACAAGGCGCGGGTCTGTGTACCCTGTGCTGAGCAGGTGCTTGCATTGCAATCTGGCCTGCCAGTGGCTGCACCTTGTTTCACTTCACCTACTTCCCCAAGCTTAAATCTCACTCCTGCTGAGTTGCATACTAGTGGGGATTCTCAGCCTGATGTGTCTTATAGACTGGCTACTGTTGAGCAGTTGATTGCTAAGTCCTTAGCGCGTAAGGCCCCTGCTAAGAAGCGGCACTTGACGCCTAATGTCACTGTTTTCCCTATGGGAACTGAGGAGTTTTGGAATCTTTGTGGCTATACCCTGTCTGATGAAGGGGAACTCTTTTCTGATTCAGGCTCATCTGACGGGAGACCAAGGGGTCATGACGATTCTGGTTCTGACCCCTGGACCCCGGATGACACTGACAGATTTTTGAGGTTCTGTCCATCTCTTTCCCTGTTGCGGCTCCCAGGCAAAGAGGGGAGCTTTTCCATACAGCAAAATCATGTTTGGAATTTCCCGAGCAGGCACATTTCCATAACCTTGTGATCAAGGAATGGGAGCACCCCAGTAAACTTCCCGGGGTTCCAAAGAGTTGGGATAGGAAGTATCCCTTTCCTGCTGAGGTGGTTAAATGTTGGTCATCCCCCCCCCCCCCCCCCCCGAGGTGGATGCCCCGATCCTAAGGCTATCTAACACCACTGTCATGCATTCCCCTGATTCTACTACCCTGCGGGATGCTGAGGATCGGCGCATTGACCAGCTGGCATCCCACGCATCTGCAGGGACGGCGCTGCGCCCGGTCTGTGCCTCTGCCATTACTGCTGTGGCCACCAGAACCCTTATCAGAAATATGCTTGATAGTGCCCCTGATGATTTGCCTTGTGAGGTGTTTAATGCACTCTCCAGTTGTGATGTTTTTGTAAATTTTGTCCTCTCAGCATTGGATGACGCCATCAGAATGTGTGCCAGAACCTCTGCCCTTGTGGTGGCTATACGCCGCTCGGTTTGACTGCACCATTGGGCCGCTGACAACGCTGCCAAGAAGGCCCTCACTGGGTTTCCCTTTAAAGGTCTGCGCCTGTTTGGGGACCGCCTGGACCTTTTTTGCTAAGGGAGGCAGGTTACCCCAGCGCAGGCGGCAATCTCGGCGTTTCGGGGTCAGGGTTCCTTCTCCTCCCCTTACCGTGGTGCAAGACAGGGAAGGGGGGTTTCCTTTCCTGGGGAGATTTCTGGGGTAGAGGCAGAGGACATGGACGTCCTGGCTCCTCCTGGGGTCCCAAAGCTAAATCCTCTCCCAAGACCCCTCAGGCATGATGGGGTGCCCTCACTCATCCGGGTGGGGGGACGGCTGCAGCACTTCGCTCACGTCTGGAGGCTTCATGTCTCAGACCGGTGGATTCAGGAGGTAGTGTCCTCCGGTTACAAGTTGGAGTTTGCTGCCGATCTCCCTCCAAGATTCATCAGATCCCGGATTCCTCAGGACCCTGTGTCGGCTCAGGAGCTAGTGCAAGCAGTGCAAGGCCTCCTGGCGCTGGGGGTCATCTGCCAGGTCCCCTTAAGAGAAAAAGGCAAGGGCTTTTATTCCAACCTATTCACAGTACCCAAAAAAGACGGTTCAGTCAGGCCCATCCTGGACTTGAAGATCCTCAACAAGTTTGTCAGGGGCAGGCGCTTTCGCATGGAAACTCTGCGCTCTGCCATCAGTTCCCTGCGCCAAGGGGATTTCATGACTTCTGTGGACATCAAAGATGCTTATCTTCATATTCCTGTGTTCCCAGGTCATCGAAGGTTCCTCAGGTTCGCTCTGATGGATCATCACTACCAGTTTGTGGCCTTGCCCTTCGGCTTCACTTCAGCTCCCAGGGTGTTCACCAAGGTGCTGGCTGGCGTGATGTCTCTGCTCAGATGTCAGGGCGTCTGCGTGCTTCCCTATTCTCATCTCTTCCCAGTCTCTACATCAGGCAGAGTTGGATACTCAGCTGGTGGTGCCCATTCTAGAGTCATTTGGATGGGTGATCAACCACCCCAAGTCCTCACTGTCCCCTTCCTTGGTAATTCCATTCCTAGGAATGAATCTGGATACAGTTCAGGCAAGGATCTTCCTTCCTCAACAGAAGGTGGACAATCTGATTGCACAGGCTCAGTCTCTCCTAGCTTGTCCCCATCCCTCCATCAGGTAGGGGATGCAGCTGGTGGGCCTGATGGTGGCATGCTTCGAATCGGTCCCTTATGCTCAGTTCCACTTGAGGCCCCTGCAACTTCACCTATTGTCAGTATGGGCCAAGGACCCAGCGTCTCTGGACAGGGTCTGTGTGCTCTCCCCCCTGGTCAGGAGGTCCCTCTCGTGGTGGATGGACTCAAGGAAACTGTTGGGGGGCAGATCCTTTCTTGCCCCTTCCTGAGAGATGGTCACCACGGATGCCAGTCTGTCAGGTTGGGGGAGTTTCTGGAAGTCCCTGCGGTTCCAGGGGAGGTGGGGCCCTCAGGAGGCCCACACACCTATCAATGTCTTGGAACTGCGGGCGATCAGGCTAGTTCTGGCTCACTTGACTACTCGCCTTCGCAGCCTGCCTGTTCAGGTGTGCTCGGACAACCAGATGGCAGTCGCCTACATCAATCAGGGAGGGACCTGGAGCAAGGGAGCCCTCCAGGAAGCGTCTCTGATCCTGACTTGGGCGGAGGCCAATGCCCCCTGCATATCAGCTGTGTACATCCCAGGGGTGGAAAATCACCTGGCGGACTCTGAGCAGGGGGACCTCTCGCCAGAAGAATGGTCCCTATGCAGCAGGGTGTTTTCAGTTTCTGTGTCTCCGTTGGGGCCAACCAGATGTGGATCTGTTTGCGTCCCGCCACAATCACAAGCTCCCAGCCTTTGTCTCTCTGTCCCAGGATCCTCTGGCCTTGACCTCGGATGCGCTAGCAGGGTTCTGCGCAAGATTGCTCTGGAAAGGGTGCCAGCAATTCTGGTGGCCCCCAGGTGGCCAAGAAGAGTGTGGTTCGCAGACGTGGTACAGCTGGCGGTAGAAAAGTACGCTCTGCCCTTGGTGCCAGATCTGCTCACACAACCAAGGGTGAGTTGGAGCAGGACGTACTGTATACTCATAATACCAATCCTACAGGTGAGTAATAACAGAATTGTATTTTTTACTGTGCTGTTTCACTGTTGGCGCCTTGCAGACTCTGCTGGACTTTTTGGAGCATGAGCATACTTACCTCCCTCATCGCTGCCTGCTCGAGGGGTTGCCGTACCCCGCGGGCCTTCGCTCGCCGCGGGCTTCGCTGTCCGTGACGGGGGGGGGGGCGCTAGGCGCCGTGCGAGCTGCGCGGTGGGCAGCAGCCATGTTGTTCATGGCCGTGTAGGCCATGCAGCATGAGGGCTGATGATGGGTGGGCGCGTCTTTTCGCGCCGCCGGAGGGGCCGAGCGCTGACACGCTCCGCGTCATCACGGCGCCGCCCGCCCCTCGAGGAGCGCTTCTGAAAGACTTGTTTTCTGTGTGTGCTGCTGGCTCGTTGTTGCTGCTGCGGTGGGGCCTGCTCTCGCTGGCTCTTTGCGCCCCTTCTACTGCTGCTGCTGGGGGATCTTCCGCATCGGAGGCTGAGTCGGCTCCAAGGACTGTCCCTCTGTCGGTGTCGCGAGTCCCTCTTTTTGTATGACTGTTTATTATGCCAAATTGCTTTTGCTTATTCTGATGCTTTCTCCTTTCTTGTATAGGTTGTGGGCTTTGTGGTTGAGGGTTGTGGTTCCTCCCTGTCCCCCCTTTTTATTAAGAGGGATCATTGTAGGTTTGGGCCGTTTGTGTCTTGTAACTTTACCGATTGACCATTTTTAATCACCATAATGGAGGCATTTGGGGATAGTGAGCTGGGGGCCCCATCTGGGCAGGAAAATCTCTGGCCCTTGTGCAGTAGGAATCCTCTGGGCAGATTCAGCACTGTTTGTACCACTTGCGCCAGGGGCATTATTTTGGACCATGACCGGGCGGGCATCCCTGCCCCTAGCCCTTCGCTGCCTGCGGCCTCTCCGGACCCTCTGCTGCTGCACTCAGCCCCCAGTGAGGGGGGAGACAGCAGGAGGTCCCATGCTGATTTGGCTCATAGGCTGGCCAATCTCGAGAGACAGATCTCGCAGACGGCTGCTAAGAAGACCACGAGTAAGAAACGGTGCCTCAAGCCCGTTTACTCGGATAATGACGATCTCTTTGGTGATCGGGGCTCTGTGGAGGAAGGCGAGTTGCCAGATGATTCCCACTCCACTGTGGATTATTCTGCTGGCGATGACAGTATGTCTGGATCTTCCTCGGATGATGATGCATGGCTCCCGGATGATATGGAGAAATTGCTTACCTCAGTGTTTGAGACACTACACATTGTTCCTCCCAGAGTGGCTAAGACGAAGCAGGGTGATTTGTTTAGGCCCGAAAGACAAAGGCGGGTTTTTCCGGAGCAGGCCCATTTTTCGAACATGATTTTCAAGGAATGGGAAAGGCCGAACAAGTTACTGTCGGTGCCTAAGGGCCTGGATAGGCGGTATCCCTTCCCTGAGGAGCTGATTCGGCTATGGTCTTGCCCTACTGAAGTGGATTCCCCTGTGTCGGGGTTGTCCAACACTACTGTTATGCCATCACCTGATACTGCTTCCTTACGTGACCCGGCTGACAAGCGCATGGATCAGCTGGTCTGCCATGCGTTCACCTTTGCTGGTGCCCTGTTTCACCCTGTGTGTGCTGCGGCAATTGTCTCTTTAGCCATCAGAAAGAAGGTGAGACACCTTGTGGATAGAGCTAAGGCTCGAAGGGAAGGGGGGGGGGGGGGGAGAAGGAGTATAAAGAACTCAAGGCCTATTTGGAATTTATTGCCTTTGTTGCCTCTGCCATGGACGATGGGTGGCAGGATTTCGGCCATGCTTGTTGCCCTCCGCTGCTTGCTCTGGCTGCGGCAATGGTCGACTGATGCGGCTGCCAAGAAGTTGCTTACGAGTATCCCCTTCGTGGGGAACAGGCTGTTTGGGAAGCGCCTGCACCTTTTGGCCAAGGATGGTAGACTCCCTCAGAGACGGAAGCCTGCTCAGTCCTTTCGGAATCCCTCTGCCTATCGTTCCTTTTGAGGAGGAAGAGGCTCTTTATTTCCAGGTGGCCGCAGAGATTCCTGGGTTAGAGGGAGGTTCCGCGGCCAACCCAATCCCGCCTGGGGGAGCCAAATCCAAGCCCCCTGCCAAGTCTCCTCAGGCATGGGGGGACAGCTTCTGCTGTTTGCTCAAATCTGGAGATGGCACGTCTCGGATCGGCGGATTCAGGAGGTAGTGTCCTCCAGTTACAAAATAGAGCGGGCATCAGGGCGCCCACAAGATTTATCCGGTCTCTGATATCCCAAAGCCTATTGAAGGCACAGGGTTTGCAACACCTCCTGCGGTTAGGTGTGATTTGCCCTGTACCTCGGCAGGAACAAGGTAAAGGTTTTTACTCTAACCTGTTCACGGTTCCCAAGAAGGATGGAATGTTAAGGCCAATTCTGGACCAGAAGGGTCTCAACAGGTTTGTAAGTCAGACATTTCCGCATGGAAACCTTACGGTCGGCGGTGAGCTCGCTTCGGCCCGGCGACTTCATGACCACGGTGGACATCAGGGATGCTTATCTGCACATCACGATTTTCCTGGGACATCAGAAGTTCCTGAGGTTTGCCCTGGAGGACCAGCATTACCAGTTTGTGGCTCTTCCATTCGGGATTTCCTCAGCCCCCCCCATCTTCACCAAGGTGCTGGCGGGCATCATGGTCATCCTGAGGAACCAGGGCATTCGTGTGCTGCCTTATCTGGACGACTTGTTGATTGCGGCCCAGTCCTTTCAGCAGGCAGAGAGCGATACTCGGACGGTGTTGTCAACCCTAGAGGCCTTCGGCTGGGTAGTCAATTACCCAAAATCATTTATCAATCCCTCTACAGTGAGATTGTTCCTAGGAATGACGATAGACACCGCTCAGGTCAAGGTCTTTCTGCCACAGCAGAAGGTTAGAGCCTCCAGAAGCAGGTGCAGGCCTTGCTGTCTTGTCATCGGCTGTCAATACATCTGGGGATGAGATTGGTGGGTCTAATGGTGTCGTGCCCTTCGCCCAATTTCACATGAGATCTCTGCAATTGAACCTGCTGACCGCCTGCAATCGCATGGAGGATTCTCTGGAACAAGAATTTTCGTTGTCCCCCCTGGCCAGGCATTCCCTCTTGTGGTGGTTGGACTCCCGGAACCTGTTGGTGGGCAAGTCCTTTCTGACTCCCCATTGGAAGATAGTTACCACGGATGGCAGTCTGACAGGCTGGGGAGGCGTTTGGCAGACTCAGCAGATCCAGGGTCAGTGGGGTCCGCAGGAGAACCGCTTACCCATAAATCTCTTGGAGCTGAGAGCACAGCAGGTAGACTGCAAGCATAAGAGCACAACCCCCCACCTCATAGCCTATTGGAGAACTGGGGCAACTCTGCATTGCCAGGATATGTGTATGTACAGTATGTGTGTCTGCACAGCAAATTGTCTTTGTCCTGTGTCTTGAACAGCAGCTTTACACGGCCCTCATATTAGTGTATTGCTCTTGTGGATCAGTTGCTTCCAAGATCTGGGACCTGTGAGCAATGCACATAACCTGCTGTATTTTTCCTGCTTTGCTCAATTTACCACAAGTTAGAGACTTTATAAGCCGGCCTATTTCTGTACTATCAGACAATCTGTCAGTATGGTGTGTGCACTGTTGGGAGTGGTGAGACCTGGTGAATTCAATAATGTTGTTGACTTTAGTTGGGTTTGTGGGTCGGTTTTATAGGCCAGCACCCTAATTTTGGGAATGCATTGTGTATGCCTATTTAACAGGAGAGTGTAATACTTCTAATATGTTTTTCTAATAATTCAGCTTGTAGGAACTATTTGCCTTTTCTTCTTTTATTTACAATATGCTCAGGGGTTCATAGCTGACTGTGGATATTCACAGAGTGGAAAGTGAGTATACTCACGTTCTTGGATTCCTGGTGGTTTTTAACATTAAGTGCCAGTCATTGTTTCCCTAGACCTTGTGGGACAGCCGCTCGGGAGACCCTTACGGATGCCTGAAGCACGTTCCCATGGGCTAGACACCCATTTATTTTTGGTGTGTCCTGTCTTATGCGGATATAACATCTCTGGGGGGGACCCTCAGAAATGGTACAGGAGAAGGAGGTGCGGCCTGGGTCCATGCACTTAGCCCACACCACTTCTTCCATCTGTCTTGGCGTCTTGTGGAGGCTGCCACCATCTTGCTTCTGCCTGCAGATTGAGGAGGCATCAGACGGCGCAGCCTGCTTCCCTTCACTGAGGATCCTGCCTCTACAGACTTTAGGGAGTTTGCTTTGTGGCTCTAGTGGAAGGGTGGATATTTTTTGTCATTTTTCTACTTTGTTTTTGCTGGGTATTACCTGTGTACTTTCTGTTAATAGGCCCAGGAGCTGCATGCCAGAAATCTCTGCAAGCCCAGTCACCGTGTGCTGGGTCCAGGTGGTGGCTTGCTTTTAATGATTAGAGAAGGAGGCCCTAGTTAATCACTCTTCAGCTGCGCTGGACCTTTGTCATAGTGGTGTCGGTAAGAATTCGGTTGGCAACTGCAGGCAGTTCAGCATCGAAAGAGGACATATATCGCTCAGGTACTGACAGATCTTGCTCAGAAGCGGAGGTGCTCTCCAGCAGGGGTGAGGCCATGGAGGCGGATGAGGAGGAGCAGATTCTGGATTGTGTCAGGGAGGATGCTGACTGCTTGATTGCTCTGGTGAGTGACAGTGGACATCAAGAATGCTTCTCCATGTTCCCATCTTCCTGGGACATCAGAAATATCTGGGATATGGGTTTAGTATGTGGCCTTGCCATTCTGAGTGCCCATGGCTACCCAGGCATTGAACAGTGCTTGCAGAGGTTATGGCCCTACTGCAACAACCGGGGGTTCGAAACATACCCTACCTGGACAATCTACTCATCTGGGCTCCCTCCAGTGGAGGAGACAGAGCAGGATATTTAATTGGCTCTGTCCACACTAGAACCCTTTGGTTGGATTTGGTTGTTGGAGGGGCTGGACTCATCGATTCACCCTCACTAAGTTGACTCCCTGGCCTGGTGGCTGCATTCCTGACCATTGTCAATATGATAGTTCACTGCGCTGGGAGAAATGGCTATTTAAACCACATACACCAGTCTGTTATTACCGATAGGAGAGTCTGTTGCCCATAAATGTGCTGGGACTGCTCTCCCCGTGGAACTGGACGGGGTGCAGTCTGACAATCTGACTGCTGTTACATATATAAATCACTAGGCCAGCACCCAGAGCACATTTCCAAGAGTTGAGCAGAACAGGGGTTTTCTGCATCTCATCAATCTACATCCCCGGAGTGGAGAATGTTCAGGTGAACTTCTTGCCTGCACTACCCTGAGCAGATAGTACTAAATTCAAGTCCCACACCGGTAATACTGACTTACCCAGTGGCCGGACATGGGTAACTCCCTGGTAAAAAGTCTTGATCAACCTATGGTTGGCAATGGATCTCTGGAAAAAGATGACTAAAGCCGAGAACTGACCCTTGGGGGTGCTCAGCTTAAGACCCAAGTCTAAGCCGTGCTGTAAAAACTCCAGAATCCTAGAACTAGAAAATATACGGCAAGGAAGACTCTTGGTCTTGCACCAAGCGATATAGGCGCGCCAAACTCTGTAGTATATCATGGAAGAAGACTTCTTCCTTGCCTGAATCATTGTCTGCACAACCGTGGCCGAAATCCCCTTTTCCGTCAGGATTGAGGTTTCAATTGCCAGGCCGTCAAAGCCAGCGTCCGTAAATTTGGGTGCCGCAGCGACCCCTGTTTGAGAAGCCCTGGGTCGTCGGGCATGATGTAGTGATCTATTGACATCTGGGCTATGTCTGCAAACCAAATCCTTCTCGGCCAGCGAGGAGCCACCAGGATGACTGATACTCCTTCCTGGGCTATCTCGCACAGCACTCTGCCAAAGGAGGGAATGCATAAAGAAACTTGAACTCCGTCCAAGGAATCGCCAGAGCGTCTGTTGCAATGGCCAGAGGATCTCTTGAGAGGGAGACGAACCTTGGAAGCTTGTGATTGTGTCTGGACGCAAACAGATCCACGTCCGGCTGACCCCAGCAGAGACACATGGCGTGAAAAGTCTCGCTGCTGAGAGACCATTCCCCCAGGCGCGAGGCACTCCAGCTCAGGGAGTCTGCCTCCTGGTTTTCCACCCCGGGGATGTAGACCGCCGAGATGCAGGGAACATTCTCCTCTGCCCAAGTCAGAGTCAGTGTTACCTCCTTGATGGATCTCTTGCTCAGAGTCCCGCCCTGAAGATTGATATAGGCGACAGCCGTCTGATTGTCCGAGCGAACCTGAATCGCACGACCCCTTAAATGGGGAGTCAATCGTAGAAGCACCAACCGGATTGCTCTCAGCTCCAAGAGATTTATGGGTAAGCGATTCTCCTGCGGACCCCACTGACCCTGGATCTTCTGGGTCTGCCAAAATCCTCCCAAGCCTGTGAAACTGGCATCTGTGGTAACTATCTCCCAAAAGGGAGTCAAAAAGGACTTGCCCACCAGCAGGTTCCGGGAGTCCAGAGTGACTGCCTGGCCAGGGGCGACAGCGAAAAGCTGTGTTCCAGGGACTCCTGAGTTCGATTCCAGCCGGTCAGCCAGTTCAGCTGAAGAGGTCTCATGTGAAACTGGGCGAAGGGCACTGCCTCGAAGCAAGACACCATTAGGCCCACCAATCTCATCCCCAGACGTACCAATGGCTGCTCACAAGACAGCAATGCCTGCACTTGCGTCTGGAGACCCAAAACCTTCTGCGGTGTCTATCGTCATTCCCAGGAAGGATCTTGCTGCAGGGGTGACAAAGGACTTCGGGTAACTGTTTACCCATGAATAGATGTAGGTGGCACCAACCAACAACCTTAATAATATGGTGCACTGCCCCTACACAGCTCTCCCAAACTACACTGAAGTCCCAAAGTTGGGGGTTACCTCCACCCCCCGTGGGAAGCCCTGGGGACTAACCATTGCACTCACTACATAAGTAATATCAATATATGATTTTTATTTTCAATGCAGCAAAAGTCCTTAGTTAAAAACACATAAAATACTATTCTATTACTTGCAACATGCTTCACAAGGGGGAGCCATTCTATACATTTATATTATCATATATATTATAATCAAACCTATTAACCCTCCTTAATTAATTCCTCAATTTTTTAAAGTGCATGTGCCTAGTAAATAGTGCATCAGTATCCAACAATGTGCAAAATATACAAAAAGGTCCGAAGTATCGGCAGAAAGTGCAGCAAAAGTACAAACACAAAACAACACAAAATCTTTCCTTACTATTAAAAGAATGGCGACCCCGCGGCTGCTGAGACCCACGCATTCCAAGCACATCTATCGTCCATCCGGCTCGCCAAAAGGAATAGGGACAAATTTATACCACCAGTAGCGGCCCATTTTTGGGACTTAATTGTTTACCCAGCCGAAGGCCTCCAGGGTTGACAACACCATCCGAATATCGCTCTCGGCCTGCTGAAGGGACTGGGCCGCAATCGACAAATCATCCAGATAGGGTAACACATGAATGCCCTGGCTCCTCAGGATAGCCATGATGCCCGCCAGCACCTTGGTGAACACACGAGGGGCTGAGGATATCCCGAATGGAAGTGCTACAAACTGGTAATGCTGATCCTCCAGAGCAAACCTCAGGAACTTCTAATGTCCCTGAAAAATCAGGATGTGCAGATAAGCATCCTTGATGTCCACCGTGGTCATGAAGTCGCCGGGCCGAGGCGATCTCACCGCCGACCGCAACGTTTCCATGCGGAAATGTCTGACTCTTACAAACCTGTTGAGACCCTTCAGGTCCAGGATCGGTCTTCGCGTTCCGTCCTTCTTGGGAACCGTGAACAGATTGGAATAGGATCCCCGACCCTGTTCCTGCAGGGGTACAGGGCAAATCACACCTATCCGTAGGAGGTGTTGAACAGCCATTCTTAAAGCATGAGCCTTTAGCGGGCTTCGGGATATACTGGAATGAAGGAATTTTGGGGGCGGCCTGGCTGCTAGCTCTATCTTGTAACCGGAGGACACTACCTGAATCCACCGATCCGAGATGTGACGCCTCCAGATCTGAGCAAACAGCAGAAGCCCTCCCCCCACCTGAATGGGTGAGGGCGCCCCCTCGTGCCTGAGAGGGCTTGGCAGGGGGTTTGGACTTAGCTCCCCATGAGGGGTTGGGTCGGCCGCGGGACCTACCTCTGCCCCAGGTATCTCTGCGGGCACTGGGAAGTGAAGAACCTCTTCCTCCTCGAAAGGATATAGGAAGAGGGGATCCGAAAGGACCGAGCAGGCTTCCTTCTCTGAGGGAGTCTACCATCCTTGACCAAAAGGTCCAGGCGCTCCCCAAACAGCCTGTTCCCCAAAAAAGGGATACTCGTTAGAGACTTCTTGGCAGCCGCATCAGCCGACCACTGCCGCAGCCAGAGCGAACAGCGGAGAGCAACAAGCAAAGCCGAAATCCTGGCACTGTGCCTGACCACATCATCCGTGGCAGTAACAACAAATACAATGAAATCCAAGCAGGCCTTGAGGTCCTTATACTCCTCAGCCCACCTGCGAGCCTTAGCTCTATCCACAAGGTGTTTCACCTTCCTTCTTTTGGCTAGTGAGACAATCGCCAAAGCGCACACAGGGCGAAAGAGGGCACCAGCAAAGGTGAACACATGGCAGACCAGCTGATCCATGCGCTTGTCAGCAGGGTCACGTAAGGAAGCATTGTCCGGCGACGGCATAACAGTAGTGTTGGACAACCCCGACACGGGAGGATCCACCTCGGGAGGGTGAGACCATAGCCGAATCAACTCATCAGGGAAGGGATACCGCCTATCCAGGCCCTTAGGAACAGACGGCAACTTGTTAGGCCTTTCCCATTCCTTAAGGATCATGTTAGAAAAGTGGGCCTGCTCCGGGAAGACCTGCCTTTGCATCTCAGGCCTAAAATCTCCCTGCTTCCTCTTAGCCACTCTGGGAGGGACAATGTGTAGTGTATCAAACACAGAGGAGAGCAATTTCTCCGTATCATCCGGGAGCCATGAATCCTCGTCCAAGGAATAATCAGACATACTGTCACCACAAGCAGAACAATCCACCGTGGAACGTGAATCATCTGGCAACTCACCTTCCTCCACAGAGCCCAGACCATCAAAAAGATCATCATCATCCAAGTAAATGGGCTCCAGATGCCGCTTCTTACTCAAGGCCTTCTTAGGGGCCGACAACGAGATCCGTCTCTCGAGATGGGCCAGCCTATGCGCAAAGTCAGTATGAAACCCCTTGCTGGCTCCCCCTACGCTGGGGGCTGAATGCAGCAGCGGATGGATCATAGAGGCCGATGGTAACGCAGGGCTAGGGTCAGGGACGGCCGCCCGCTCATGGTCCAAAATAACGCCTCTGGCGCATGTGGTACAAACAGTGCTGAATCCGCCCAGAGAATTCCTTCTGCACAAGGGGCAGAGCCTGTCCTGCCCAAATGGGGCCCCCAGCTCACTATCCCCTGATGCCTCCATCATGGTGATTTAAGACAATAAAAATTCAATAAAGACTACAAGACACTGCTGGCCTAAGCCTAACACACAATCCCTCTTATTAAAAGGGGGGACCGGGAGGAACCACAACCCTCAACCCTAGCACACTATCTATAAAAAAAGGGGAGAGACCCCGTCTCCCAGAGCTAGCGCCACACAGGCGGCGATGCAGCAGGCCCGCCGGACGCGACGGCCGAGAGGCCAGCTTCCCAGGAGGCAGACGAGGGAGCGCAGTGAGGTAAGTGCGGTCCGCTCCTCATTGAGCCAGCGAGGAGCCATCACAGTGAAAACACACAGTACAAAAAAACAACAGCCAAGTACACCAATAAAGCTTGTTGGCAGGGAGGGAAGTATACAGTACACACAGTGGTTCCCCCTCAGGCTCACCACCAGCCTGTGGCCGGCTACCTTTTAATATAAGGTCTACGGCCCAGAGCCTAAGCTCTGCCGAAAGCCACAGACCCCGGCGTTCACCCTACCATCACGGATCCCGTAGCAGCCCGAGGCTGGGAGGCAGGAGTGGGTCAGAAGGGATCCATGGAAATAGAGCCCGCAGCGGCCGACAGGCTAGGTGGCCCCGCTCTGCTGCCAATATCTGAGAGAGAGTGCCAACGATCTTCTGCAGCCAGACTGCAAGATTAACAACTGGGGAATGATAGAGGTACAGTTGCCTTTATAGGGGGCTGGGAGGAGCTACATCTTTGATCTTGCAGTCCACGCCACCTTTGGGGCGGAGCTACCCAGTCGTAAGGATATTGGGACGACCTGAACTGGATGTAGGGAAAAAATACAATTCTGTGAGTACTCACCTGTAGAATTGGTATTATAAGTATAGAGCACGTCGTGTTCCAGAATATTCCTTACACATGGGTTATACATCCACAAGATGGCGCTGGACTGCAGAAAAAAAAACTTGTGGCCACTCCCGGCCCCTTAAATAGCCAGGAACCTCCCACAAATTCCCAGTATTGAAAAGCAGTTAAACAAAAAGCCGGGAGAATAATAAACACAAACTGAACAATCACCATACAAAGGCAACCAAAAAATAATGTTAACAAGAGCGGGATGGAACAGGACATGCTGTATACTTATAATACCAATTCTACAGGTGAATACTCACAGAATTGTTTTATTCCAAGTATACAGCACGTCCTGTTCCAGAATATTCCTTACACATGGGACATCCAATAGCAGTGTCCATAAGGTAGAGTGGGATCCCCAAAAGTAACAGCGGGCAGTTTAAACCACTGCCGCCTGCAGATCTTTGCGGCCAAAAGCAGCATCCACTGAGGCCCTAACATCAACCTTGTAAAACTTAGAAAAGGTATGAACAGAAGACCAAGTAGCGGCCTTGCAAACTTGTTCAACAGAAGCTTGGTGCTGAAAAGCCCAAGAGGCACCAATAGCATGAGTAGAATGAGCAGTAAGGCGGAAGGGAAGCTCCCTCCCCTTAGCAGAGTAGGCTTGCACCACCGCCTGACGGATCCACTTGCTGATAGTGGACTTAGCCGGAGGCAAACCCTTCCTAGGTCCAGAAGGAAGAACAAAAAGGGCATCAGTCTTCCTGAAGGATTCAGTAGCTACCAAATAAAACTTCAAAGTCCTAACCACAACCAGAGAACGTAAGACCCTCTCCTTATGGTTACTAGGATTAGGACACAAAGAAGGCAAAAAATGTCTTGATTGAGATGAAAGGCAGAAACAACCTTAGGCAGAAAATCTAACTTAAAACGAAACAGCACTTTGTCCTGGTGTCTCTCAAAATAAGGAGGTTTGATGGAAAGCGCCGCCAACTCAGAAACACGCCTAACAGAAGTGATAGCCACCAAAAAGACTACCTTAAGCGTAAGAATGGACAAGGGGACCCCCTGAAAGGGCTCGAAGGGAGACCCCTGCAGGGCAGATAAGACCAAGTTCAAGTCCCAGACTGGTAACATAGGCTTACGTGGGGGACGCACGTGAGTAACCCCCTGGAAGGAGGTCTTGACCAGGGGATGCTGAGCAAAGGATCTTTGGAAAAAAATGGCCAAGGCAGAAACATGAACATTTCAGAGTACTGAGCTGAAGACCCAGACCCAAACCATGTTGCAGAAACTCCAGAATCCTAGGAATAGAAAACACACGACAGGGAAGCGACTTAGACTCGCACCAGTCAATGTAAGTGTGCCAAACCCTATAGTAGATGGAAGAAGAGGACCTTTTCCTAGCCCTGATCATGGTATTAACAACAGAGGCAGGCAGCCCCTTTTCCATCAAGATGGAGGTTTCAGCAGCCAGGCCGTCAAAGCCAGCGTTTGTAAATTGGGGTGGCGTAGGTGCCCCTGAGTGAGCAGATCTGGAACCCGGGGCAGGGCGTACTGATTTACTGCCAGCTGCACGATGTCTGCGAACCACACTCTTCTTGGCCAACAGGGGGCCACCAGTATGGCTGGCACCCGTTCCTGAGCTACCTTGCGCAGCACCCTGCCCGGCAGGGGAAACGGGGGAAACACATACAGGAGCTGAAAACTCGTCCAAGATATTGCCAAGGCATCCATGGCCAAGGCCAGAGGATCCTGGGACAGAGAAACAAAGACTGAAAGCTTGTGATTGTGACGGGACACAAACAGATCCACATCCGGCTGACCCCAGCGGTGGCACAAACACCCTGCTGCTGAGGGACCATTCTCCCAGACGCGAGGTCCCCCTGCTCAGAGAGTCTGCCTCCAAATTATCCACCCCCGGGATGTACACAGCTGAGATGCAGGGGACAGTATCAGGGATACTTCCTTGAGGGCCCTCTTGCTCCGGGTCCCTCCCTGATGATTGATGTAGGCAACCGCCGTCTGGTTGTCCGAACGGACCTGGACAGCCCGACCCCGCAGGTGTGGGGTTAAATGGGCGAGAACCAACCTGATCGCCCTCAACTCCAGAATGTTGATAGGGGTGTGGGCCTCCTGAGGGCCCCACTGACCCTGGAATTTCAGGGACTTCCAAAAGCCCCCCAACCTGTCAGACTGGCATCCGTGGTGACAGTCTCCCAATACGGGGCCAGAAAGGATCTGCCCCCCAGCAGGTTCCTGGAGTCCAGCCACCACGACAGAGACCTCCTGGCCAGAGGGGACAGGACAAACACCTGATCCAAGGACACGGGGTCCCAATCCCACACTGACAAGAGGTGAAGCTGAAGAGGCCTCATGTGGAACTGAGCATATGGAACCGCCTCAAAGCAGGACACCATCAGGCCCACCAGCTGCATTCCCTGCCTGATGGATGGATGAGGACAAGACAGAAGGAGCTGAGCTTTCTCTTGAAGACTCTCCACCTTCTGCTGAGGAAGAAAGATCTTGAACTGAGAGGAATCCAGAATCATGCCCAGAAAGGACTTCACCATGGAAGGAGAGAGGGAAGATTTGGGGTGGTTGATCACCCAGCCAAATGACTCCAGTGTGGACACCACCCGCTGAGTGTTCAGCTCTGCCTGATGGAAGGACTGAGAAGCGATAAGCATGTCGTCCAAGTAGGGACGAATGCGAATGCCCCGAGATCTCAGCAGAGCCATCACACCTGCCAGCACCTTGGTGAATACCCTGGGAGCAAAAGTGAGACCGAAGGGCAAGGCCACAAATTGGTAGTGCTGATCCTCCAGAGCGAAACTGAGGAATCTCTGATGACCTGGAAAGATAGGTACGTGAAGGTAAGCACCCTTGATGTCTACAGAGGTCATGAAGTCCCTTGGGCGTAGGAAAGTCTCCATGCAAAAGTGTCTGAATCTGACAAATTTGTTGAGGTGCTTCAAATCCAGGATGGGTCTGATGGACCCATCTTTTTTGGGAACAATGAAAAGATTGGAATAAAAGCCTTTGCCCCTTTCCCTCAAGGGCACCCGGCAGATGACACCCAGTTCCAGTCCCTGGACAGCCAGGGACCCTGAGCTGACAGGGGGTTTAGAGCTAACCGGGATTTGATGAATCTTTGGGGCAGCCAGGCTGCAAACTCTATCTTGTAACCGGAGGACCTTACCTCCTGAATCCACCGGTCTGAGACATGTCGCCTCCAGACATGAGCTAAGAGCCGAAGCCGTCCCCCCACCCGGATGGGTGAGGGCGCCCCTTCTTGCCTGAGGGGGCTTGGGGGAGGACTTAAGCTTGGGACCCCAGGAGGGGCCTGGGCGGCCACGTCCTCTGCCCCTGCCCCAAAAATCTCCACGGGCTCCAGCAAAGGAAGCTCCCCGTCCAATTCTGGAGCCCCGGACGGAAGGAGAAAAGACACCTGAAGACGTTCCCTAAAGAGGCGCAGCCCCTTGAAGGAAAACCCAGTGAGAGCCTTCTTAGCAGTGTTGTCAGCTGCCCACTGGCGCAGCCAGACCGAGCGGCATATCGCCACCAACAAGGCAGATGCCCTGCCACACACTCTAATGGTATCATCCAAGGCAGAGAGGACATATGCAACAAATTCCTCACAACGCAGAAGAGCTCTATACTCTTCACTACCTGCATCATCAGGGGCCCCATCTAAGAGACCCCTGAGTAGGCTTTTAATAGCAACAGCCGTAATGGCAGAGGCACAGACCGGACGCAGCGCGGTTCCCACACAGGCAAAGGCATGGCAAGCCAGCTGATCTATGCACCTGTCCTCCCCATCCCTCAGTGAAGTAGAGTCAGGGGAATGCATGACGAATGTGTTGGACAACCCCAGAACTGGTGCATCCATTTCAGCAGGAAAGGGATACCGCTTATCCCAACTCTTTGGCACCCCAGGAGCCGGCTAGGCTGCTCCCACTCCTTGAGATTATTAAAATGAGTTTGTTCAGGAAACTCCAAGCGTGGTTTAACAGTATGAAACAGCTCCCCCTGCTGCTGCGGAGCCACAGCAGGAGGAGAGATACAGAGTACTTCAAAAATGTGAGCTAAAAGCCTGTCAGTATCATCTGAAGCCCATGGGTCAGACCCAGAATCGGCACCATACACCCTAGATTGTTCCTCAGATGATTCTGAATAAGAAAATAATTCCCCCTCTTCCAGGGAGGTATAACCGGTAACGTCAAAAAATTCCTCAGCCTCCATAGGTAAGAGGGAAACACCAGGTGATAAATGCTGCTTCTTAGCAGAAGGCCAGACCCAGCAATATGTCTCTCAATGCTGGCCACCCGTGCAGCCAAATCAGGTTGAGACTCCCCACTGGTATGCACCTTACTAGGAGTCAGATGTAAGCGTGGGGGGGTAGGCCCAGCCACCGGTAACCCAGACTGCAGCGCAAGCATCTGTTGGGTGCAGGGTACACACACCCTGACATCATCACTTATAGGGAATACCCCACACGCCACACACAGCCGGGCTTGTCCCGAAGAAACCCCAAGCACATTATCCTGAGAATCCTCCATATGGTGATTATTGTGGCACAATAGGCCAATTGGGATTGATGTCAATAAGGCTACCCGGGATGCCCCAATAGCCCGCTAGGGAAGTGGGAGATATACAATACAATAGCCTTCCAATAAGGAGTTAACGCTAAATAGAGGGGATAGGACCGGGAGAAACCACAAATAAGTTTGACCCGCCTGTAAGACATAAAGCAAAGAACCCGTAAGCATAATACAAAGAAATGTAAGGAAAAGCCAGCCCGCAGGGGCACTTACGGACCGCGATAGGGGGACGCTAGACACGCAGCACAGGAGCTCCAAAATGGCGCCTGCATATACCTCGAGGGGCAGGCCTCGGAGAAGTGATGCGGAAAACATCATCCGCAAGGCTCGCCCCCCCCGAAGAGCGTTAAAACGTGCCCCCGTGACAAGGCCAGCCAATGACGGCGCAGCGGCAATAGCAAAACCAGTGCAACCAATGCAAAACACGTAACACGTAACAAAAAACACATAGTAATATATACACCCCCCCACCCCCGAGATCTACCCAGGGGGAGCGAAGGGGAAGCAGCGGACCTAAGAGGAGCCTAACTGAGGGGACAGGGGGTGAGGGGCAAACGGCTGTGGGAGGGGCATCCCATAAGGCTCACCACGGGCCTGTACCACCTACCCTTTGGTGAGAGACTGCGGTAGGAGCAGCGCTCCTTAGCACCTAGCAGCGGTGCTGCCTACCATCACCCAACCAGCGCAGCCTAAGCTGGGAGGCAGTGAAAAGGAACGGGTGGGAATAGTCCTACAGGGCCGCAGGCTAATAAGCCCGGCTCACCTGCGAGTAGAAAGAGCCATCTTCTAGTCATCGCAGCCCAGACTCCCAAATTTGTGGGAGGTCCCTGGTATATATGGGACTGGGAGGAGCCACTTTTCTGTCTCTGCAGTCCAGCGCCATCTACTGGATGTATAACCCAAGAGTAAGAAATATCTTCTGGAACAGGACGTGCTGTATAGTTAGAATATCTGGCTTAAACCGAAACACCACCTTGTCCTGGTGTCTCTCAAAATAAGGAGGTTTGATGGAAAGCGCCGCCAATTCAGAAACACGCCTAACAGAAGTGATAGCCACCAAAAATGCTACCTTAAGTGTCAAGATAGACAAAGGGGCCTTACGCAGAGGCTCAAAAGGAGGACCCTGCATAGCGGATAATACCAAATTCAAATCCCAGACTGGTAAGTTTACGTGGAGGGCGCACGTGAGTAACCCTCTGGAAGAAAGTCTTAAACAACCGATGGTTGGCAAAGGATCTTTGGAAGAAAACAGCCAAGGCTGAAACATGACCTTTGATGGTACTAATTTTAAGACCCAAGTCCAAACCATGTTGCAGGAATTCCAGGATCCTGGGAACAGAAAACACCCTACAGGGAAGAGACTTAGACTCACACCAGGCAATGAAAGCATGCCATACCCTATAGTAGATAAAGGATGAGGACTTCTTCCTAGCCCTAATCATGGTATCAACTACAGAAGCAGGCAACCCCTTCTCCATCAAGATGGAGGTTTCAGCAGCCAGGCCGTTAAAGCCAGCGTTTGGCACAGCTGCCCCTGAGTGAGCAGATCTGGATCCTTGGGCAGGGCAAACTGATCTACTGCCAACTGCACGACATCTGCGAACCACACCCTTCTTGGCCAACAGGGGGCCACCAGAATGGTTGGCACCCCTTCCTGGGCTATCTTGCTATTTGAGCACCCTGCCCAGCAGAGGAAACTGAGGGAATACATAGAGGAGCTGAAAACTCCTCCAAGACTTTTCTAATGCATCCATGGCCAAGGCCAGAGGGTCCTGTGACAGAGAGACAAAGACTGGAAGCTTGTGATTGTGACGGGACGCCAACAGATCCACGTCCGGCTGACCCCAGCGGTGGCACAGGGAGCGAAACACCCTGCTGCTGAAGGACCATTCTCCCAGATGAGAAGTCCCCCTGCTCAGACAGTCTGCCTCCAGATTCTCCACCCCCGGGATGTACACAGCTGAGATGCAGGGAACACTCTCCTCCGCCCAAGACAGTATCAGGGACACTTCCTTGAGGGCCCTCTTTCTCCGGGTCGCTCCCTGATGATTAATGTAGGCAGCCCGACCCCGAATGTGTGGAGTCAAATGGGTGAGAACCAACCTTATCGCCCTCAGTTCCAGGATGTTGATAGGGGTATGAGCCTCCTGAGGGCCCCACTGACCCTGGAACTTGAAGGACTTCCAGAAGCCCCCCCAGCCTGTCAGACTGGCATCCGTGGTGACAGTCTCCCAGCAGGGGGACAGCAAGGTCCTGCCCACCAAGAGTTTCCTTGAGTCCAGCCACCACGAAAGAGACCGCCTGGCCAGAGGGGACACCTGATCCAGGGAGTCCCGATCCCATACTGACAAAAGGTGTAGCTGAATAGGTCTCATGTGAAACTGAGCATAGGGTACCGCCTCGAAGCAAGACACCATCAAACCCACCAGCTGCATCCCCTGCCGGATGGAGGGATGAGGACAAGACAGCAGAAACTGGGCCTGAGCTTGAAGACTCTCCACCTTCTGCTGAGGGAGAAAGACCTTGACCTGAGATGTATCCAGAGTCATGCCCAGAAAGGACCTTACCAGTGACGGGGAAGACTTGGGGTGGTTGATCACCCAGCCGAATGACTCTAGTGTGGACACCACCATCTGAGTATCCAGCTCGGCCTGATGGAAGGACTGAGACATGATGAGAATGTCGTCCAGATAAGGAAGGATGCGAATGCCCTGAGATCTCAGCAGAGCCATCACGCCCGCCAGCACCTTGGTGAATACCCTGGGAGCCGAAGTGATACCGAAAGGCAAGGCCACAAATTGATAGTGCTGATCCTCCAGAGCGAACCTGAGGAATTTCTGGTGACCTGGAAAGATTGGTATGTGAAGGTAAGCGTCCTTGATATCTACAGAAGTCATAAAATCGCCCGGGCGCATTGAATTGACTGCTGAGCGCAGGGTTTCCATGCGAAAATGTTTGAATCTGACAAACTTGTTGAGGCACTTTAAATCCAGGATGGGCCTGAGGGACCCGTCCTTTTTGGGGACCGTGAAGAGATTGGAGTAGAAGCCTCTGCCCCTTTCCCAGACAGGCATCGGGCAGAGGACCCCCAACTCCAGAAGGTTTTGGTCAGCAAGGCACAAACCCTGAGCTGACAGAGTTTTGAGCCATCCAGGATCTGATGAATCTTGGGGGGGGGGGGGGCAGGCTGCAAACTATCTTGTAACCGGAGGAAACCACCTCCTGGATCCACCTGTCTGCTACACGTCGCCTCCAGACGTGAGCAAAGAGCCGAAGCCGTCCCCCCACCCGGATGGGTGAGGGCGCCTCTTCATGCCTGAGGGGGCTTGGGGGAAGATTTGGGCTTGGGACCCCAGGAGAGGCCGGGGCGGCCACGTCTCCTGCCCCTGCCCAAATAGTCTCCGCGTGCTGCAGCAAAGGAAACTTCTCGACCAGCCCCTTAAAGGGGAATCCAGTGAGAGCCTTCTTAGCAGCATTATCAGCTACCCACTGACGCAGCCAGACAGAGCGGCGTATAGCCACCAAAAGGGCAGATGTCCTTCCACACATTCTAATGACATCATCCATGGCAGAGAGGATATATACAACAAATTCATAGCAAAGCAGGAGAGATCTATAGTCTTAGCCTCTCGCGTCCTCAGATGCCCCATCTATGAGACACTTCAGCAGCCCCTTAGTAGCAATAGCCGTTATGGCAGAGGCACAAGCCGGGCGCAGGGCAGACCCCACACAGGCAAAAGCATAACCGTGTATGTGCCCACGCCAGGCCAGGGCATACGCCCAGGGCCAAAAATATCAGCAACATATTAGAGTGAGCCATAGACAGATGGGCACTGGAATCAACTCCCAGCCCTGTGTTTTTTAGTGCATCCCCGGAAGTTCACAAAAGCTTGGGACTTCCCTCCAAGTATTGCAATGGCCTCCACCATTCAAACCTCTACAGCGCAAACAATACACAAGCCATTTAGCCTGGCTAAGGGCTTTTAGGGTTTTCGCTACATGGGAATTCTGACAAGGTTCGTTCACTCACAGTGCTGCATTGAGAAGTCATAGGATGGGGGTGGCCCGAGTGTAGAGCACTCTCATTGAATGGGCATTTCCATACACCCTGAACCTCTGTGTATGGAGGCGCCTATTGAAGTCAGTGGGAGCGCTCTGTATGTGGGCCACTTCCACCTGCTGCCCAGGTCAAATAGTGCTGCAGGTAAACTAAGAACAGCACAGATAGCAGTCTTGTACCCTCTGGCATATGGTTAAGGGAGACTGGTTAAAAGTAGACTTTCCCTTTAAGCAAGGGCCAAAACTAACACCTGTTATTCCTGAAGAGTGAAGGACATCAACAATTTTCACTGCTAATATTAATGCTAATATGGGCAATTGCCAGGACCCCTGGCATCTTTAGGGGCCCACTCAGACTCACGCTTGGCCATGGTATTATTTTATTTTTTGGAGGATGATTGGTGGCTATAGGGAAGGCAATAAGGACTGGAGGATGATTGGTGGCTATAGGGAAGGCAATAAGGACTGGAGGATGATTGGTGGCTATAGGGAAGGCAATAAGGACTAGGGGATGATTGGTGGCTATGGGGGGGGGGGGGGCAGTAAGGACTGAAGGATGATTGGTGGTTATAGGGAAGGCAATAAGGACGGGAGGACGATTGGTGGCTATAGGGAAGGCAACAAGGACTGGAGGACGATTGGTGGCTATAGGGAAGGCAATAGGAACAGGAGGACAATTGATGGCTATAGGGCAGGCAATAAGGACTGGAGGATGATTGGAGGCTATAGGGAAGGCAATAAGGACTGGAGGGTGATTGGTGGCTATAGGGAAGGCAACAAGGACTGGAGGACGATTGGTGGCTATAGGGAAGGCAATAGGAACAGGAGGACAATTGGTGGCTATAGGACAGGCAATAAGGACTGGGGGATGATTGGTGGCTATAGGGAAGGCAATAAGGACTGGAGGGTGATTGGTGGCTATAGGGAAGGCAATAAGGACTGGAGGATGATTGGTGGCTATAGGGAAGGCAATAAGGTCTAGGGGATGATTGGTGGCTATAGGGAAAGCAACAAGGACTAGAGGACGATTGGTGGCTATAGGAAAGACGAGGAAACGAGGGTGATCAGCAGCAGAAGATGACCCATTTGTTGCAGCGGAGCTGAAAAATGACATCATGTGACTTACTATTTTGGGGTCCACTAAGACTTTCCTGGAGCCGACAAACTTGAAGCCGGCCCTGGCAGCATGCATATCCTAATTGTTTGGTCTGTTTTTGTTATTATTTTACTACACTTACAAGTAAATTTGGTTGAAGCCATATGAAGAAATCTGGCTTCTATCAAAAATGGATTTATCAGGTTAATGAAGTTCTACTGCTAGTTTTTAAAAACCTTTTATATGCCCCGGGGCATGAATCTGGTCCTGGAGGTCTCTCTCTGAGGATTTGAGCTGTCCAGAAATGTTCCCTTTTTGAACACATTTGCACAGGGTTTTAGAACAGGGTTTTAGAGTTGGGCCCCTCTTTGTAGATCTGTCCTGCCTTTGTACATAAGAGGGTCGATTCATGGTCGTGTGCCTAAAAACCCCAGACTAAGCGCCAAAGATTCTGCATGCGCCTAGGTGTCTGATTCATGGTTTTACACACGCTCACGGTGCATGTGCAAAGCGCACCAAATGGCTTGTGCCCTGAGCAAGAGCAAAATTCCTCTTCAGGCACCTTCTGCCTGAAATTCTGCTGTTTTCAAGAGGAAATTGCCTGGTCCCGATGGTCTCCCATGTTTCTCCCCTTTCTTTACTGTTTCTCAATAGCAATTTTGTATCTCCAGCTTCTGTGTTTTAGGCCAATCTCTATTCTCAATTTCTTAGTGTATTCCCTGTCAGGTGACTCAGGTGACACTCCATTAACTCTGAAATGGAGAATGGAGAATCACCTAAAACACAGAAGCTCGAGAGGCAAAATCACAATTGAGTAACAGTAAAGAAAGAGGAGAAATATTTAGTTGTCGTTTATTTATAGGTGCTTATTTCTCCTTATTTTTAGGTGTCGTGTTTTATTGGGAATATCCTGAATCCAGGTCACCTGCAGTGTTTGTTTTTCCAAATGTTTAGTCCTAGATGTTCGCTTTACCCCCCCCCCTCCCTCCCTCCCTTGGGTATTAGTGCTTAATAATTGTGCTACTGTTTTTTTTTTTGTTTTTTTTTAATTACTCTTAATTTTTGTGGCCCAATGTCCACCTTTTTGGTGTTTTTATCATAAAACATTTTGAGATTTGTCAACTTTTAACCATTTCTTTTCTCAGCAAAGCCAATAAAAAAGGGAAATATTTGTCATGAAAAAACTTGCCTTTGACACTTTAATTGTTAAAAAAAAAACATGCCGGATGCTGCTGGCATGTATTTTAGGTATTAAATAAGCCTGTTAGTGAAGCCGGCAGTTTACTCCACATTTACGCCATCTTTTCTGCCCTCTAAACACCCCATAAATCAGTTGCCAATTTACACTTGCGGAAAATTATAGGCGCAAGTTTCCACAAAATATAGCCTTAGAAAATGCTCTTCAAATTTGGACGGCAGGGTCAGATCAGTGGCAACTTTTTGTTTAAAAACGTTTTGTTTAAAAAAATTAAACAACAGAGGCCACAATCATTTTTTACCATAAGAACTATAAATTCGTGGAATAGCCTCCCACAGAAGCTTGTTACAGCATCAACAGCTGACAGCTTCAAAAAAGGATTTAGAAGAAAATAACATTAACAGTTACTATTATCTGTTCTCTGTAGTAAATAAAAGATAACTTCCCCTACCCCAACACCCTTTTCGAACTTGATGGACATAGGTCTTTTTTCAACCGTATTAACTATGTAATTCAGGGACTAAAAATACAATTTTGTGATTACTCACCTGTAAAATGGGTATTATAAGTATGTCACACATCCCGCTTCCATTATCATGACATGTAGGTTGTGACCAGAAGAGGGCGAACTTTGCAGAGATGACAGGAAAAAAAAGGATCCCCTCCCAGTCCATAAATACCTGGGACCTCCCACACATTCCCCAGTATAGGACAGCAGTAAGGGGACCAGGAAGAGCCAAATATAAACAATCATAACACTAAAAGGTTCACCATATAAAAGATCCAAAATACCAATAAGGGCGGGATGAAGCGGGGTGTGTGACATACTTATAATACCCATTTTACAGGTGAGTAATCACAAAATGGTATTATTCCAAGTATGTCACACACCCCGCTTCCATAATCATGACATGTGGGACATCCAATAGCAGTGTCCCTCATGGGTGGGAACCGAAAACAGTAAAAGAATGTAACAACTTAAACCACTGCAGCTTGCAGAACCTCGCGGCCAAAAACAGCATCCGCTGAAGCCCGCACCTCAACCTTGTAAAACTTGGAAAAAGTATGAACGGAAGACCAAGTAGCAGCCTTACAAACCTGTTCAACTGAAGCCTGGTGCTGAAAAGCCCAGGACGCACCAACAGCACGAGTAGAATGTGCAGTGAACTTAAAAGGGGGGAGTCCTCCCCTTGGCAGAATGGCCTGACGTATCCATTTACTAATGGTAGACTTGGCAGGCGCCAAACCTTTCCGGGGCCCGGAGGGCACCACGAACAAGGCATCCGTCTTACGAAAGGGAGAAGCAGCAACCAAATAGTACTTCACACAACGAACCACATCCAAAGAGTGCAAAACCCTCTCCTTGTCATTGCTAGGCTTATGACACAAGGAAGGGAGAACCACATCCTGATTGAGATGGAAGGCAGAAACCACCTTAGGAAGGAAATCTGGCTTAAAACGAAAAACCACCTTGTCCTGGTGTCTCTCAAAGTAAGGGGCTTGAATGGAAAGAGCCGCCAACTCAGAGACACGTCGAACAGAGGTAATAGCCACCAAAAAGGCAATCTTTTGTGTAAACATAGAAAGTGCAACATCCTGCACCGGCTCAAAAGGAGGCCCCTGGAGGGCCGACAGAACCAAATTCAAATCCCAAACAGGCAACAAAGGCTTTCGAGGGGGCCGCACATGAGTGACCCCCTGGAAAAAAGTTTTAACCAAAGGATGAAGAGCAAAGGACCTTTGAAAGAACACCGCCAGGGCAGAGACCTGCCCTTTCAAGGTACTAAGCTGGAACCCCAGGTCCAGACCGTGTTGAAGAAAATCCAAAATCCTAGGGATCGAAAAACACCCTGCAAGGCAAGGCCCTAGCCTCACACCAATCAATATAGGACCTCCAAGTCCTGTAGTAGATGTTAGAGGAAGATCACTACCTAGCCCTAACAAGTGTCTGAATCACAGCATCAGACAAACCTTCTTTTAAGATGGAGGTTTCAGCAGCCACGCCGTCAAAGCCAGCGTTTGTAAATTGGGGTAACAAAGTTGAGTGATCAGATCCGGAAACAGGGGCAACCTGTACTGATATACCGCCAGCCGTACGACGTTCGCGAACCAAACCTGTCTTGGCCACCTTGGGGCCACCAGAATTGCTGGCGCACCCTCTTGAGCTAGCTTGCGCACCACCTTGCCCACCATGGAGAAGGGGGGAAACAGGTACAGGAACCCCAGATCCCTCCAGGCAAGAGACATGGCGTCTGCTGTCAGGGCCAGAGGATCCTGAGACACAAACATTGGGAGCTTGCGATTGTGACGTGAGGCAGAGATCCACCTCCGGAAACCCCCACGTGTCACAGAGGGACCGGAATACCATGTGGATGAGAGACCATTCTCCTCGGCGAGAGGATCCCCTGCTCAGGGAGTCCGTCTCTGTGTTTTCCACTCCCGGAATGTACACGCTGAGATGCATGGAACATTGCTCTCCGCCCATGCAAGAATCAGAGAAACTTCCCTGAGGGCACTCCTGCTGCGAGTCCCTCCTTGGTGATTGATGTAAGCTACCGCAGTTCGATTGTCTGATTGAACCTGAACAGGTAAGCCGCGTGGTTGATGCGTCAAGCATGACAAAACCAACCGAATAGCTCTCAGCTCCAAGACATTGATGGGGGTGTGAGCCTCCTGAGGACCCCACAGCCCCTTGAACTGATGCGTCTTCCAAAAACCTCCCCAGCCCAACAGGCTGGCATCCATGGTAACCGTCTCCCAACAAGGGGTCAGAAAGGATCTGCCCCTCATCAGATTGCTTGGTTACAGCCACCACTGAAGGGACTGCCGAACCCGGGGAGACATCATGAATGACTGATCCAATGACTGCGGACACCTGTCCCAGGCCAACAATAGATGGAGCTGGAGCGACCTCATGTGGAACTGAGCAAAGGGAACTGCCTCGAAGGAAGCCACCATCAATCCCACCAGTCTCATCCCTAGCCGGATAGAAGGACAAGGATTGGACAGGAGAAGACGAAAAGAATCATGAAATCAAAATGATTCTAATTTGGGAACTCCAAGCGTGGCTTAGAAGTCCCCAAAAATTCCCCCTTCTGCGGGGGGGTCTCCACTGGCGGAGAAATATCCAGTACCTCAAATAGATGGGCCAGGATCTTGGGGGTATCCATGGCATCCCCCAGCACCTGCCCAGTATTCAAAAAACTACTGATCCTCAGCATCAGATTCCTCAAACAATTCCCCCTCCTCAAGTGGGGAATAATCAGACCAGTCAAGGGAATCATAGTCATCAAAATCCAGTACCGGCGTGGCCGGCAACAGATGCCTTCTCTTAGCCGGGGCCTTTCTGGCCGCAGAGCTAGAAATCAACTTTTCGATGTTGGCCAGCCTAGCACAAACATCAGCTTGCGACTTCCCGCTAATGGCAGTGTCACTTGGGGTACGGATAAGGCGGGTTGGGGTAGGTGATGAGGCCGGCGGCACGGACCCAGACGCCTGGGACCCCGACTGCCGCGTAATGGCCTGCTGTGCACATGGAATACAAATAAACACATTATCCCCCACAAGGGATGGGGGATCCCCCCGTGATCCGGGCCACTGTCTAACAGACGTGGCCCAGCAACAATTGAAGCAAACAGCCACACACACCACACACACACATACCACACTGACAGCTAATTGGCCAGGCAAATTCTGAGGTAAAAAATTGGAGGGACATGCCCCCCCTCCCCCCCCCATGATCCAGGGACAGGGAGCAACGGGTGGGGGAAGTCCCAAGCCACCTAATGCAGCGCAGGGAAAATGACGATCAGGGCATCCCAAACCAGGATCCCAAACCTGGTATCCGCCTACCCCTTGGAGGGGGTCTCACGGAGGAGCATGGCTCCAAGTTATCACACCACTAAGGTGTATCCTACCTTCACCCGGACCAACAGCCAGGGCTGGGAGGCATAGGGGCTTAATAAAAAACAAGGTCTGGGCAGATATAGGGAAATAAAATGGCCGGGTGTAAACCCGGCTTACCTGCAAGGAGGAGACAGCCATCTTCTGACTTGCTCGCCATCTGCAGAGACGATGTCAAGCCTCCTGGCTACAATCATGGGGAGAGCTGAGCTGAGCTCCAGGTATGGGGCGAAGTGAAGCAGAAAAAACTCCAAAGAGCAAATAAAAAGTCTGAGCAGAGTCCAAGGGTGAATCCGGGGTCAGAGGCAGGCAGAAAACAGGCAAAGTCCATAAGCAATCCGCGTCAAAAATCAGGTTATCCGTCAGTGTATAAATCCAGGTATTCAATCAGGAATCAGGGAAACAAGGTCCAGGAATTAAGCTGATAACACAGCATTGGCTGTAGGCCAGATGTCCTCTTAAATAGGGCTATCAATCAGCACAGGGTTGGATGTGCCAGAGTCTGGTGAAGTCACTTCCTGTCCATTAAAACTCAGGACACCAGGAAGTGAAATCAAGTCCAAGAGCTTACACTCTAGGCCTTGTGCACTTCCAATGGGCTGAACAGCAGGTGTCACTGTGGAGCATGCGACAGAAGAAGAGCCTGATCTGTTAAAACCATGCAGCCAAGCATGTCTGCTGCTGCATGCAGTCCATGGAAAGGCGAGGAGACTGACAGACGATTACTGGGGAATGTGTGGGAGGTCCCAGGTATTTATGGACTGGGAGGGGCTCCTTTTTTTCCTGTCATCTCTGCAAAGTTCGCCCTCTACTGGCCATAACCCACATGTCATGATTATGGAAGCGGGGTGTGTGACATACTTGGAATATGTAGGCAGTTCCCACAGTCAGTCCCTTTAGAACCAATCACTTCAAAACATTGAGTCTATGTCTATCACTGACCTCGTGAGTTTGAAAGAACTCGGACTGTTTAAGGGCGGCCTGCATGCTCTCCAGACGGGTCAAGTAGGCGGCCTGGAAAAAAAGGAAAGACCCACGTCACATGTTGTAGCACAAGACACCAGTGTTGGAACAGTGAGGACACATTGGCTACACAACTAACATTTAATTCCCTCATGGTCCTGAAGAGTGTATTGGCTTTACACAAGAGATGTACCGCAGGCAAAACAAGACAGTGTCATCTACAGTGTTAGGAATTATGGGAGTATAGTCCTAGAACCCAAATGCTTTTCTGTTCATAAAAAGATGCCCAGCATTGGGATTGGGAGCACCCATGCACCTCTGATGTCAAAGTCTTATAGACTCTATGCGGCCGATTCAGAGCCAGGTGAGAAAACTCACTCCTCAACTGCCATTCACATTAAACCGGACCTCCAGCATCATTAAATAAAAAGCTCAAACCTCAAACCACTGGGCTGCAACTTTGTTTGGGACTCTAGGATACGGGCACCACCATCTTGCCTCAGAAGCATTACATACTGAGGAGATGAGAGGGGGCAAAAGTGCAGGGGGTGGGGGTTATAGCTGTGCTTTGCACAAACATAGCAGAGCTGGGGTCAGGGAAAGGACAGCAATCCCAGAATGCAGAGCGGCATAGTCAAAAGACACTTCCTGTTTGTAGGCAGCCTGAGACTCCATGTGCCGCCATCTTGTATATATTCTTAGTATACAGTGCGTCCTGCTCCAGATATAGTACTTACACTTGGGTTATCCTCCGCCAGATGGCGCTGCACTGCAGAGACATGCAAAACAGGCTCCTCCTGGCCCCTCAAATACCCGGGGACCTCCCACAAATCCCCAGATTTCTCTGCAGTGCTGACTGCGAAGACATGAAATATCACTCTCTCGCAGGTGAGCGGGGCTATTAAAGTCTGCGGCCCTGTTGGACTATTCCCACCCGTCCTCGTTGAGATGTGCCTCCCAGCCTGGGTTGTGCTGGTCGGGTGAAGGTAGGCAGCACCACACGTGCTTATGGAGCGCTGCTCCTCCGCAGTTCCCCACCAAAGGGTAGGCGGTGTAGGCTGATGGTGAGCCTCTATGGGATGCCCCCCCCCCGCATTATTGCCCCTTGCCCCGTGTAGCGGTGGGCCCTGTATGAAGGGCCGCCATCCTCCCTCCTTCCCCCCGTAGTCGGGGGGAAAGAAAGGGGGGGTGTGCCTGTGTGGTCTGTATATGATCCTTGCACGTATATGGCCTTTGTCTGTCTTTGGACTCTTATAGATATGGTGTCAGCCGCCGCGCCCTTTTTTGTATTTTACTCGTATGACTGCCGCCGTGCTCTCTTCGGGAGGGCGGGGTCTGGTTTGGCGCTCTCCGCGTCATGGCACGCTTTGGCCCGCCCTTAGAGGTACACGGCGCCATTTTGTCTGTTCGCGCGCGATGCGTGGGACGTTCCTACTTACCGTGGTACCGTAAGTGCCCTCTCGGGCAGGCTTATACTCATTGTAGTGTTTCGGTTCTGACACCATTCTCTTCTCATTGTGTCTTTCAGACTGGTGAACACCATTGGCTTCTCCCGGCCCGGTGCAATTTATAGCGGGCCTTGTAAAATTCTCCCACTTCCCTAGCGTCTTTGGGGCACCCAGGGTTGCTTATAGCGTCAATCCCTGCTAGCATATTGTGCCTAAATAATCACCATATGGAGGCATCTCAGAATTATGTGACCAGGGTCCCTCTGGGACAAGACCGGCTATGTATAGCGTGTGAACAACTCCATGCTGATGTTGACAGGGCACGGGTCTGTGGACCCTGTGCCGAGCAAGCACTGGCTCTGCAATCAGGCCTGCCAGTGGCTGCACCTCGTTTCAATTCACCTATTTCCCCATGCTTAAATCTTACTCTTGCTAAGTCGCATACAAGTGGGGATTCGCAGCCTGTTGTGTTGTCAGAGCGGTTGTCAGAGCGCAAGGGCCCTGGTAAGAAGCGGCACTTGACGCCTAATGTTACTGTTTTTCCTATGGGAACTGAGGAGTTTACTACTCCGTGTGGCTATACCCCTTCTGATGAAGGAGAGCTCTTCTCTGACTCAGGCTCATCTGATGAGAGGCCGAGGAGTCATGACGATTCTGGCCCTGAATACTGGGCCCAGTGTGACACTGACAATTAGTTGACTAAGGTCTTTAAGGTTCTGTCTATCTCTCTCCCTGGTGAGGTTCCCAAGCAGAGAGGGGAGCGTCTCCATACACCGACAGCACGTTTGGAATTCATACAGCATACTTTTGTGCTCAAGGAATGGGAGTGCCCCAGTAAACTTTCAGGGGTCCCAGGGGACTGGGATAAGAAATACCCCTTTCCCCCTGAGGTGGTTAATTGTTGGTCATCCCCCCCCCCCCCCCCGTGGTGGATGCCCCGATCATAGGGGTTCCTAACCCCCCCTTTATGACAGCCCCTGCTTATACTACCCTTCGGGATGCTGAGGACCGGCGCATTGATCTGCTGGCCTCCCACGCCTTTTCATGTGCAGGGATGGCGCTGCTCCCGGTCTGGACCGCGGCTATTACTACAGTGGCCGCTAGAACACTCATCAGAAAGATGCTTGATCATCACTCTGATGATCTTCCCTGGGATGTGTTCAATGCACTCTCCAGTTGTGATGTGTTTGTAAAATGTATCCTATTAGCGTTGGATGACACCATTAGAATGTGTGCAAGAACTTCTGCCCTTGTGGTGGCTATACGTCGCTTGGTCTGGCTGCGACAGTGGGGTGCTGACGATGCTGCTAAAAAGACTCTTACTGGGCTTCCCTTTAGAGGGCTACGCCTGTTTGGGGCCCGTCTAGACCTGTTTGGTAAAAAGGGTAAGTCACCCCAACGTAGGCGGCCGTCTCGGCCCCCTCGGGGCAGGGGCACCCCTCCTCCCCCCTACCATAGTGTTAAACAAGAACCAGGGTTGAACTTCGTGGGGGCTCGCACAGACTCCTGCCCCAGGAGCAGCAGACAACGCCCTGGCCCCTCCGGCAGGGCTGAGTGTAAATCTTCCACCAAACCCCCTCAAGCATGATGGGGCGCCCTCGCCCGTCTGGGTGAGGGGATGGCTGCGGCCTCTTGCTCTTGTCAGGAGGCATCACGCCTCATACTGGTGGATTCAGGAGGTAGTTTCCTCGGGATACAGGATAGAGTTTGCTGCGCGGCCTCCCCCAAAATTATCAGGGTACTCCTGGTCCCTGCCTCTGTTCAGGTGTTGGTGCAGGCCATGCATGACCCGCCGGGTCTGGGGGTCTCTTGCAGATTGCCCTTAACAGGCAGAGGCAGGGGCCGCTACACCAACCTTTCCACAGTCCCCCGAAAGGATGGGTCAGTCTGGCCCGTTCTGGATTCACAGGTTTTCGGCAATTCTCCAATTACAGGCAGTTTCTGCAAGCTATGAGATGTGCCTTCAGCGTTTTGCCGTCTGTGGAGCTCAAAGATGCTTCTGTTCACATCCCTGTGTCTTCTGAACACCGAGGCTCTTCAGGCTCATGTTGGAAGTCCAACACTGCTAAGCTGTGGCCTTGTTATCTGGCCTCTCTTCAGATCCCAGAGTGCTCATCTGGGTGCTGACGGGGGTGTTGTCTCTGATGAGACCAAGGGGCGTCCGCGCTATGACCTACCTGGTCGTCCTTTTTCCACTTCCCAGTCTCTACGTCAGGCTAAGTTTGTTACTCGGCTGGTGTTGTCCACTGGGTGTCGTGTGGATGGGTGATCAATCACCCCAAGTCCTCATTGTCCCCTTGATTGGTAACTCCATTCCTAGGAATGAATCTGGATTCGGTTTAGGCTAGAATCTTCCTTCCTCAGCAATAAAGTGGACAATCTGGTTGCATGGGCTTAGTCCCTCATTGCTGTCCCCGTCCCTTCGCCAGACAGGGATGCAGCTGGTGGGCCCGTTGGTGGCTTGCTCAATAGAGATCCCTTATGCTCAGTTCCCCTTGGGCCCTTCTACAACTTCTATTGTTAGTACAGTACAGGGATTCAGCATCCCTGGAGCAGGGTCTGTGTGCCTTCCCCACTGGTGAGGAGGTCCCTCTTGGAGTGGATGAACTCAAGGAACCTGTCTGGGGGCAGTTCCCTTCTTGCCCCTTCCTGGAGACGGTCACCATGGATGCAATCTATCAGGTTAAAGGGGGGATTTTCTTCTGAAACTCCCTGCGGTTCTGGGGGAGGTGGGGCCTTTAGAGGGTCCATACGCCTATCAATGTTTGAAACAGTGAGCGTTCAGGTTGGTTCTATTTCGCTTGGCTACTTCTCTTCAGAGCCTGCCTGTTCGGGGGCGCTCGGTCTGTCTTGCGACAGTGGCCTACATTAATCATCTGGGAGGGACCTGGAGCAGGTTGGCCCTCCAGGAAATGTCTATGACCCTAATCTGGGTGGAGGACAATGTTCCCTGCATGCCTGTGGTCTTCGCTCCGGTAGGGTCTCTCTGCGACAGTATGTGGTAATCCCTGTGTCACTATGAGGTCCAACCAGTTGTGGATCTGTTGTGTCCCGTCGCTATCACAAGCTCTCGGGCCTTGTTTCCCTGTCCCAGGATCTTCTGGCCATGGTCAGGATGCCTTGGTGACGTTATGGCTGGACATTCTGTCTGTATGTCTTTTCTCCATTCCCCCTGCTAGGCAGGGTTCTGCGCAAGATTGCTCTGGAAGGGGGACCAGTGACTCTGGTGGTCCCCGGGTCTAGTAGAGTGTGGTTTGCAGACGTGGTACTGAGGGTAGTAGTTCTGTACATTCTGCCAGGAGTGCCAGCTCTATTCACTCAGGCACCCCAATCTACGGACTCTGGCATAGATGGCCTGACTGCTGAAACATCCATCTTGATGGAGACAGGCTTATCTGTCTCGGTGATTGAGACTATGGGAAGACTAGGAGCAAGCTTATTCTTCTTCTTCCATCTGTTATAGGGTATGGCATACCCATATTGATTGGTGTGAGTCTGGGTCTCTTCCCTGTCGGGCGTTCTCTGTTCCCAGGGTTCTAGAGTTATTAAAGCGGACCTTCACTCTAAATAAGAGTCTATCTTATATGTTTCCCACACCCTGTACATACAGATTGCTCACATTAAAAATCATCCTACCTGCATCTACTGCATGTTATAAGCCTTTAAACATCCAAGATTTTTGCAGGCAGCCTGCAAACAGGAAGTGCCTGCAAACAGGAAGTGACTGTGCTGCTCTGCATTCTGGGACTGCTGACCTTTCCCTGACCCCAGCTCTGCTCTGTCTGAGCAAAGCACAGCTATAACCCGCTCCCCTGTACCTTATCCCACTCTCCTCTCCTCAGTAAGTGTGATGCTTCTGAGTCAAGATGGCGGCGCCCGTATCCTAAATTCCCGAACAGAGTTGCAGCCCAGTGGGGGAAAGTATAATAAATTAGTGACTAAACATGTAAAATATATTAATTTTAGATGCTGAGGAATTGTTTTTTAAGAGTTTGGGCTTTTCATTAAATCATGGTGAAGGTCCGGTTTAAAGCATGAGTTGGAGTTGGTTCTCCAATCCAGTACTCTAATGGGTCAGGTTCTGCCCTGTCCACCTTACCTTAGAAGTCTTTTGTTCAGTTTTCCTTGGTTAAGACTTCTTTCAGGGGGTTACTCATGTGCGTTCCCCATGTAATCCTATGGTCCCTGTTGGGATTTGAATTTGATTCTGTCTGCCTTGCGGGGTTTTTCCCTTTTGGTCCTATTCAGGATGCTGCCTGGCTGTTCTTACCCTCAAGGTTGTCCTTCTGGTGGCTGTTACTTCGGTCAGACGTGTGTTTGGCGGGCGGCTCTGTCTACCTAGCCCCCATTCTTTGAGATACACCAGGTTAAGGTGGTGTTCCGCCTGCTGCCGGACTTTCTGCTTAAGGTGGTGTCTCATGTTCATTGATTCAAGATATTGTTCTTCCTTCTGTGCCTTATTCCTAGCAACGCTGAGGAAAGGGTTCTGCATTCCTTGAACAGGTGTTGGAAGTTTTTTCCTTGGTAGTCACTGTGTCCTTTAGGAGAACTGATGCTCCTTTGGGCCTACGGTCACTCCATCCTGAATGTGCCCGGTCTCGTCTGCTCTCGGGGAGTTGGGCAGCTTTGGCTCTGGTCATTACTTGAATGGGATGGTTCCTTCTGGTCCTAGGAAAGGGTTTTTGGCTTCTGCCAAGTCTACTGTTAGCGATTGGATTCTTCAGGCTGTTACTCAGGCCTATTCCACCATGGGGAAGAATCTTCCTTTTCGCTTTACTTCGTATTCTACTCGTGCTTTTGGTGCCTCTTGGGCTGCTTTTCAGCACCAGGCTTCCGTTGAACTGGTTTGCTAGGCCGCTACTTGGTCTTCTGTTCATACCTTTTCAAAGTTTTACAAGGTTGATGTTAGGGCCTCAGCTCATGCTGTCTTGGCCTCATGGTTTTGCAGGTGACAGTGGTGTTAACTGTCTGCTGTTGCCTTTTTTGTTGGGGATCCCACCCTACTTTATGGACACTGCTATTGGATGTCCCAAGTGTAAGTAATCTATCTGGAGCAGGACGTACTGTATACTAAGAATAATACAATTCTGTGAAATACTCACCTGTAGAATTGATATTATTTGTATACAGTGCGTCCTGCTACACCCCACCCTGGTTTTTGCATTTTTCTGGATCCCCTGTATGGTGATTGTTACCATTGTTATAGTTACCAGTTTTGGTGGTTTAATTCTCCCGGCTTCTTGTTCACTGCTTTTCAATGCTGGGGATTTGTGGGAGGTCCCCGGTTATTTGAGGGGCCGGGAGGAGCCTGTTTTGCATGTCTCTGTAGTGCAGCGCCATCTGGCGGAGGATAACCCAAGTGTAAGTACTATATCTGGAGCAGGACGTACTGTATACAAATAACATCAATTCTACAGGTGAGTATTTCACAGAATTGTATTTTAAAGGCTCATAAAAGGCAGTATTAATGTGGGCAATCTGTATGTACAGGGTGGGGGAAAAATTTAAGATAGGCTCTTATTCAGGGTGAAGGTCCGGATTAATGTGAGCAATCTGTATGTACAGGGTGGGGGAAACATATAAGATAGGCTCTTATTCAGGGTGAAGGTCCGGATTAATGTGGGCAATCTGTATGTACAGGGTGAGGGAAACATATAGCATAGGCTCTTATTC
The DNA here is from genome assembly GCA_027917425.1 of Gastrophryne carolinensis. Lineage (NCBI taxonomy): Eukaryota > Metazoa > Chordata > Amphibia > Anura > Microhylidae > Gastrophryne > Gastrophryne carolinensis. The sequence goes on along the minus strand of CM051241.1, from coordinate 168,392,047 downwards.
AGGGTGAAGGTCCGGATTAATGTGGGCAATCTGTAATTAATGCAGATGAGGTTAAAGTGGACCGAAATCCAGGATTTTGGTCCTTGCCCCCAGATCGCTGTTTGAACCCCCCCCCCCGGCCACCGAAACAAACTCACCTCTTCCCGGTCCTACGATACGACCGCTCATCCAATCAGCATGCTCCACTCGAGCCCCTTCGTCCAGGAGCTTGTCTAATACAAGCAGATCTAAGCGCGTTGACGTGCACATCCCCCGCTACCCTAACAAGGAGTGTGCCTGCACTGGTCATTTACAAATGCCTGGCGCGGGCACTCGTCCTACTAGAGAGTTAGCGGGGATGCGCCCGCTGCTCACGCGTGCGCCATTGGACCGGGAGAGAAGGTGAGTTTATGGGCGAACTGGGAGGTATCACACAGCGGAACAGGGGAAACGGTTTTCTTTTAAAACATGACAAAATAGAGAAAGAAAAAAAAGAGAAAAGTGAACAGATAAGCTCAGCACATTAAAGTGGCTCAAAACTCAGCTCAATCGAATCTATAGGATTCCCCGGGCAGATCGATTCCCTCCCCCCGGGGCATGCAAAATCGGGATGCCCCCCCCCGGGTGTGTGAAACCCCCCAGGTTGCCCCATTCACTCAGCTTTGTTCTTGCTCCAACGGCACATATGCGGGCCGCGGCTGCATGCCCCCATTTGTGAATGGCCAGAGCAGGCACCCTCCCTGTTACAGAAAAGTGATTCGCCCTGCCAGCGCGCTCGGAGCCGCTAAACTTAGATGCTGTCTCAGATGGCGTGACGTAAGCGCCTCGGAGCGCGCTGATTGGATGAGCGGCCGCGCATGCGCTGTAGGAACGGGAAGAGGTGAGTTTTTTGAAGCGATCTTGGGGTGTCACACAGCAGGGTACCCCCGATAGGGGAGCCCCGGGGGAGAGGACCAAAACCCAGGATAGTCAAAATCCTGGGTTTTGGTCCACTTTAAGCACATCATGTTGGGACACGATAATGGAAACTTTTAAAAATGCCATAGAAAGTGGAATCACCCTTTAGGTGCCATGTGTCTTAGGCCTTGAGTACAAGACAAGCCTGGTGGCTTCCCCAAGCAGGGAGGACTGCAGACAAATAGGGGTGGGTGGTCTAATGAAGATGAAGAGTGAGGGGGGACAGAGCATGGCCTGCAGTCCAGAAACTAAATGGACTGCCTACTGGAGGCTGTGCCTATGGCTAGGCCTATGGTCCACACCATGTGTGCTAACACTCCAATCAGCCCTTAGGCTGCGGCTGCATATACAGAATACAGGGACTGGATGAGCAGCTGCCTGAAAGTGATTCATACCAGGATGTCCTGCCGGCTTTTTGTGAACATGACAAATGTCTCCATGATGCTTTCTCTGCTTTTCATCTTCTTAAAATTTTTCTTGACAGGTCCAGCTTCAATCTGATAGAGAGAGAGAGAAAATGCTTTAAGTGATGCTGCAGGCAAAGGTAATTGTTACACCATTGTGTCGGATTACATCAGCGCTGTCCTAAATTGTTTTCCATTTTTAAATTGAAGCAGAAATGGCCGAGATATCGGGGTTTACAGGTTCAGCCAATGACATTCTCTTGTCATCCCATCCCCCAATCAGCTCAACCAGGGCCGGCCCCAGCACAGGGCAAACCTGGGCAATTGCCAGGGCCCCTGGCATCTTCAGGGGCCCACGCAGATCTAAGGGCCACGCCCACTTTTTTCAGCTGAAACTGTAAACCTCGATATCTAGGCCAATTCTTTTTTAATTTAAAGAAACGGAAAACAGTTTAGGACAGCGCCAAACATAGCCTGATGCAATGGTGTAACAATTACCTTTTTAACAATCAGTCCCCCCAACAAAATGCACAAATGGCTCCTACATTTGGAATACATAGCGCTGACCTCTTGTGCAGCCCCTCACACAATCCATAGAAGCATTCATATTATTCCCTGGTAGCAGTGGCCGACTGCCCAGTCCTTAAAGCGGACCAAAACTCACATTTTTAACTAGCATCCCCCATGTAGAGAACCTTTCGCCAATTTTTAGTGCTCCTGCTCCACTCTAATCCCAGATAATGGCGCCTGTTTTAGCTGTAAAGCTCCGCCTCCTCCATTCATTGCCACTGCTGTGTGTGGTAATGATGTCATAACCCCACCTATGCAATGACTGATCACCTGCCATCTTACAGAGAGGAACAGCAAAACAGTGTTCCAGGATGATTCGAAAAATCAAAAATATCCATTTCTTGTTCTACACCCCAAAAAGGGAATATTGGCAGGGGCTATGGCCAAATGTATTTCACAGTATGTTACCCCTTTTTTTGTAGTCTAGGATAGTCCACCATACTCCCGTCCTCTGGATTTTAACTATGTGTTTTTTAAATGTCAGTTGTTCTTGGGCCTCACATGTATTTATCAAAATATTTGAATAAAGTACCAATTGATTTTATAATACTGTAGTGCGGCTATCATTTTACAGGTAACAAGTGATCTGACTGGCAGCCCACATACTGTGTAGTATTTCACAAGTTTGGTGGGTTTTTGGTCCGCTTTAATGGCCTGTATTGTGTTTCCTGGCCAGTCAGCAAATGCGCTCTAAGGCTGAGGCTACAGCACTGCAGGGGCAGATCATGGTGGATGGGGCAACTTATAAATAAATGGTAGCGAAAGGTTTATGGGTATTGCACGTTCAATTGAATTTTTTTAAAGAGGAACACTGGACCTAAAATAAAAAGGGGCCGATCCGCCCCCCCCATCATCCCCTACTTACCTTTTGGATGTTGCCGCTGCCTGCTGTGGCAACATCTGGCTGCTTCAGGGTCTGAGTCTCACTCCGCCGTCCACTTAGCCGTCAGTAACTGACAAGCCGTGCTCTTTAAAGTGGACCAACACCCTGATGTGTTTTTTTTTTCCTTCAATAATCCATGCCATGCCCCAGGACCCGTTAACCATAATGATAAAAAAAAAAAACTTACCTTCGATGATCCTGCGCGGCGTCGCGTCTTTTTCTGTTTCCCGCTGCCATCTTTGATTTTCATCTAAGAGGAAGAGATCGTTTGACCTCTTCCTCTTGTAAATCTCGCGCATGCCCAGTAGCGCCGCGTTAGGTAAAGTGAAGCGCCGCTCGGTCCCGATGCAAGCGGCGCTTCGCTTTACCTAAGCGGCGCTACTGCGCATGCACGCTTTTTTTTTCTTTTAATCTTTACAGGAGCGCGCGAGCAGGGGAAAGGCTGAAAGGCGGAGGGAGTGACTGCAAGACAGAGGCCACGCCCCCCATGATGACATCACTCCTGAAGAAACTGAAATCACGCGATCCATGGAGACTGGTATGCACATCTGAACAGTGCAGATGCCAGTCAAAGGACACGGACAAGCGCTGGAGGGCGGGACTTCCCGCGAAGGTGATTCTAGAAAGCAGACGCTGCGAGGGACAGAGGGCTGCCAGGATCATCAAAAGGTAAGTGTCTTTTTATGTTTGTTTGTTTAAAGCAAAGTTGTTTTTGTGGGTGTTGGTCCACTTTAAAGTGGACCAACACCCAGGGGGGATCGGCTAATCTATAAGATTCCCGGACCGATCAGATCCCTCCCCGCGGGGCATCCGAAATCGGGATGTCCCGCGGGGAGGAACCCCCCAGGAGGCCCACAATCCTTACCTTACCGGCGATCCAACGGCGCATGCGCGAGACGCGGCCGCGTCTCTCGCTTCCCTCTAGCAGGGCGCGCTCCCGCGCCGGCCGTTTTGTGAATGGCCGGCGCAGGCGCGCTCCCTGTTAGAGGGAAGCGAGAGACGCAGCCAATGACAGCGCTCTGGTATGCGCGTCCAAGCGGCTTTGGACGCGCATACCAGAGCGGCTCTGAGCGCTGTCATTGGCCGGACAAGGTCACGTGGGAGCGGGGAGAGGTGAGTTTTTGCGGCGATCGGGGGGGTTTCACACAGCGGGGCACCTAAGTGGACCAACACCCAGGATAGTCAAAATCCTGGGTGTTGGTCCACTTTATGTCCCACGCTGGTCTCGCAGCTAGCGAAGTCTCGCGGGATTTCGGGCGTTTCCATTGCATCCCATTCATGGGCACTGCCCAGGTGCAAGATCGGGGGCCGTGCTCAGTGCCTGATGGGATGCAAGATGGCACCGCCCATCGGGAGGTCGCCTGGAAACCGAGGGACCCTGAAGATGGATCCCCTGGCGAGGTAAGTAAACAAAGGTAAAACCGGAGTGGGGGGGGAGAAGATCGGTGAGGTTTTAACCTCCCCTGATGTTCCTCTTTAAGTATTTTGTGTGGCAGAGTGTCTTAAAGGTGCTAAGCTGGTCTTGTGTTTTTCTTTTATTTACTTATTTTTTTGTGAGCAAATGTTTTAGGGAAGCAATTTCTCACGGCCTGCAATCTGTTGCTATTGGCAACTGTACACCAAGTGCAGACTAGCACAGATTGCAGATAGCTGCACTGAACACTGATCTGTGTGTACAGGACTCCCTTCTCTCTTCTTGGTTTCCGGTGTACGTTGCCCATAGCAACAGATTGGAGGTAGTGAAAACCGTTTCCATAAAACACACATTAGCTAACAAAAATAATAAATACTAGATCAGCTCAGCACCTTTAAAACAATACAATAAACTCACCACTCTCCAATCTGATGACGCATGCGCGAACAGTGGACGCTCCCTGCTATACCTTAAGAAGGGCGCTCGCTCCAGCCGCCAGGCATTTATGAATGGCTGGCGTGGACACGCACCCTGTTAGAGGGTAGTAGAGATGAGGCCGCCGGCACACTCGGATAGACTCAGCTGGAGCCCAGTGTTAGACCATTTTCTGTCAGCGCAGTTGAGTGCGTTGATTGGACAAGAGGCCACACTTGTGCCATAGGACGAGAAAAAAAGGTGAGTTTTAGTGGGCGACCCAGTGGGGTTTTTCCACAGCAGGGCATCCTGCATTGGGGTACCCCATTGGCAAGGACAAAAACCCAGGATTGTGTCCCACTTTAAAGCATAACAATAGCTGGGTTTGTTTACCACTAGAAAATCGGTGAGGTGGCGTTTCAGCTTTGAGTGGATGCAGGAGCAAATGTAAGTGCTGACAATGCTTCAGTATCATGCATGCAGATGGGGCAAGCGAGTTTGGGTGGGGGGCAGGGTTTCCAACTGTGCCAGGCTTATGTGGGTAAGCCAGAACAATAGCGGCGCTCACTACACACGTAAGCGCCGTACGGTCAATCGCTGTACTGGATTCCCAGCGGGGGCTCATGGTTAAGGTAAGGTTTACAGGGTGGCTCCAGCATTCTGGATACCCCCAGACTGTTGCACTGTATAGGTGGGAGAACCTGCACCAGGATGGGCATTGGTCCGCTTTAACTGGAGCTCAGCAGGACTGCATGTGTGAGAAGCCTGAGCAGCACTGGGCCATCTCTTTGGGAGGTGAGGTGGGTCAAGCTTTTTTAGGCATCTACAGGTGTCCTTTAGTCCAGTGTCCCCCAAACCCCCTCCTCAAGGCCATGTTTTGCAGATAGCCACATAGCTGGCTCTATAGCTCTGCTGCACTAACCACCATATTTTCACCCTATAAGACGCTTATTTTCCCCAAAAGTGGGGAGAAATGTCAGTGCGTCTTATCAGGTAAATGTAAAAAATAAATAAAACCTTAAATTCCCAGCTCCTACGCCTCAGCAGCCGCCTCCTGCCAACATAAAAATACAATTCTGTGATTACTCACCTGTAGAAGTGGTATTATGAGTATACTCTATGTCCTGCTCCAAATCTAATACTTACAGTTGGGATATACTCCGCCAGATGGCGCTGGACTGCAGAGACATCGAAAATAGGCTCCTCCTGGCCCCTCAAATACCCAGGGACCTCCCACAAATCCCCAGCATTGAAAAGCAGTTAAGGAGAAGCCAGGAGAATTGAACAATTCAAATTATCATCCAAATGACTCCAGAGTAGACACCACCAGCTGAGTATCCATCTCTGCCTGATGTAGAGGCTGGGAAGTGATGAGGATGTCGTCCAGATAGGGAAGCACGTGGACGCCCTGACATCTGAGCAGAGACATCACGACAGCCAGCACCTTGGTGAACACCCTGGGAGCTGAAGTGAGGCCGTAGGGCAAGGCCACAAATTGGTAATGTTGATCCATCAAAGCGAACCTGAGGAACCTTTGATGACCTGGGAACACAGGAATATGAAGGTAAGCATCTTTGATGTCCACAGAAGTCATGAAATCCCCTTGGCGCAGGGAACTGATGGCAGAGCGCAGAGTCTCCATGCAAAAGCGCCTGCCTCTGACAAACTTGTTGAGAATCTTTAAGTCCAGGATGGGCCTGACAGAACCATCCTTTTTGGGTACTGTGAATAGGTTGGAATAAAAACCCTTGCCTTTTTCTCTTAAAGGGACCTGGCAGATGACCCCCAGCTCCAGGAGGCCTTGCACTGCTTGCACTAGCTCCTGAGCTGACACAGGGTCCTGAGGAATCCGGGATCTGATGAATCTTGGAGGGGGATCGGCAGCAAACTCCAACTTGTAACCGGAGGACACTACCTCCTGAATCCACCGGTCTGAGACATGAAGCCTCCAGACGTGGGAGAAGTGCTGCAGCCGTCCCCCCACCCAGATGGGTGAGGGCGCCCCATCATGCCTGAGGGGGCTTGGGAGAGGATTTAGCTTTGGGACCCCAGGAGGAGCCAGGACGTCCACGTCCTCTGCCTCTACCCCAGAGATCTCCCCGGGCCCCAGGGAAAGATACCCCCCTTCCCTGTCTTGCACCACGGTAAGGGGAGGAGAAGGAACCCTGACCCCGAAAGGGCAGAGGTTGCCGCCTGCGCTGGGGTAACCTGCCTCCCTTAGCAAAAAGGTCCAGGCGGTCTCCAAACAGACGCAGTCCTTTAAAGGGAAACCCAGTGAGGGCCTTCTTGGCAGCATTGTCAGCAGCCCACTGGCGCAGCCAAACCGAGCGGCGTATAGCCACCACGAGGGCAGAAGTTCTGGCACACATTCTGATGGTGTCATCCAATGCTGATAGGACAAAATTTACAAAAGCATCACAACTGGAGAGTGCATTAAACACCTATCGAGCATATTGCTGATAAGGGTTTTAGTGGCCACAGCAGTAATAGCAGAGGTACAGACCGGGCGCAGCGCCGTCCCCGCACATGCAAAGACGTGGGATGCCAGCTGATCAATACGCCGGTCCTCAGCATCCCGCAGGGTAGTAGAGTCAGGGGAATGCATGACAGAGGTGTTAGATAGCCCTAGGATCGGGGCATCCACCTCGGGGGGGGGGGGGGGGGATGACCAACATTTAACCACCTCAGCAGGAAAGGGATACTTCCTATCCCAACTCTTTGGAACCCTGGGAAGTTTACTGGGGCGCTCCCATTCCTTGAGCACAAGGTTATGGAAACGTGCCTGCTCTGGAAATTCCAAACGTGATTTTGCTGTATGGAAAAGCTCCCCTCTTTGCCTGGGAGCCTCAACAGGGAGAGAGATAGACAGAACCTCAAAAATCTGGGTCAATAATCTGTCAGTGTCATCCGGGGCCCAGGGGTCAGAGCCAGAATAGTCATGACCCCTTGGTCTCTCATCAGATGAGCCTGAATCAGAAAAGAGCTCCCCTTCGTCAGACGGGGTATAGCCACACAGATTCATAAACTCCTCAGTTCCCATAGGGAAAACAGTGACATTAGGCGTCAAGTGCCGCTTCTTAGCAGGGGCCTTACGCGCTAAGGACTTAGCAATAATCTGTTCAACAGTAGCCAGTCTAGAAGACACATCAGGCTGAGAATCCCCAGTAGTATGCAACTCAGTAGGAGTGAGATTTAAGCTTTGGGGAGTAGGTGAAGTGAAACGAGTTGCAGCCACTGGCAGGCCAGATTGCAATGCAAGCACCTGCTCAGCACAGGGTACACAGACCCGTGCCTTGTCAGCATCAGCATGAGGCTGCCCACACGCTACACACAGCCGGTCTTGTCCCAAAGGGACCCCGGTAACATTATCCTGAGATGCCTCCATATGGTGATTATAGCGGCGCCATACGCCGATGGGGGATAACGCTATATAGCAACCCTGGATGCCCCAATAACCCGCTAAGGACGTGGGAGTATATTTTTTACAAGGCCTACAAGTAATATACTAAAAACAGGGCCGGGAGAAGCCAAGAAGGGTTCGTCCCGCCTGAAAGACATAAGCAGACAAGACCTTAAGTACATCGTAACAAAAGTGAAGCAGATAAAGCCGCCCGCGAGGGCACTTACGGACCGCGGTAGGTAGGAGTCCGTCGCGCATAGGCCAACCAAGTCAGAAAATATGGCGTTGGTATACCTCGAGGGGCGGGCCAGTAACAGCGATGACGCGTAAGGCGCCAAAGACAGGCCCCGCCCCCCCTGAAGAGCGCGAAGCCAGAAGGCCAACAGCCAATAATGGCGCACCAGCGCCTGAGGTAATGCCGCCGCCAACTGCGGGAACCAAGTCGGCGCGCGGCGGCGGTAAATTTAAAAGCAATAAAGACAAGTCAGCGCGGCGGCTGACACAAGAAAAAAGACATGTGAAAGGTGAAAGCACAGACTTCATAACCTACATATCTATACACACACACACCCCCCTCTTTTCCCCCCCCGAAGACTATAAGGAGGATGAGGGAGGACGGCGGCCACTTAAATAGGGCCCACCTATAGGGGCAAGGGGCAATAGTGCGGGAGGGGCATCCCATAGAGGCTCACCATAAGCCTGAACCGCCTACCCTTTGGTGGGGGATTGCGGTGGAGCAGCGCTCCTAAGCACCTGACAGCGGTGCTGCCTACCATCACCCGACCAGCGCAGCCAAGGCTGGGAGGCATATTACTAGTGGAACGGGTGGGAATAGTCCTACAGGGCCGCAAGTTAATAACCCCGCTCACCTGCGAGTAGAGAGCCAATTTCTCGTCCTTCGCAGCCAGACTGCAGAGAAATTCTGGGGATTTGTGGGAGGTCCCTGGGTATTTGAGGGGCCGGGAGGAGCCTATTTTCGATGTCTCTGCAGTCCAGCGCCATCTGGCGGAGTATATCCCAACTGTAAGTATTAGATTTGGAGCAGGACGTACTGTATACTAAAAATAACACACACACATATATATATATATTACCGGCTTCCGATCACCACCACCTCAGCTTTTGTCCCCGTAGCCACTGCTGCCCGCTGCCCTGTGTTCCCAGAGACCCGGTTCAGGCAATCGGGTGGGGCATGGCCTGTGCCTCCTGCCAGCTTTCAATGACGCTGGCAGAAGTAACCCACCCGGAAGTCTGAAACGGCGTTCCGGGTGCTTGAGAAGGCAGGCAGTGACAGGGATAGGGAGGTGGCAGTGATTGCGGAGGCAGCGGACACCGGTAATGCGCACGTGTGTGTGTGTGTGTGTGTGTGTGTGTGTGTGTGTGTGTTTAGGTCTGCGGAAGACAGCTGCATGGGAGCTGGGGAATGTATGTGTTTTTTTGGGGGGCATGCTGCACACTGCCACCTGCAATTGGGATGCCCTACACTGCCTATAATTGGGATGTGATGTGGCCTCTGTAATGGTGTGATTGGGGGAAGTGTGCACACTCTCTATAATAGGGTGATTGGGAGGGGGGATTTTAGCACAACATTTGGTTCAGAATATTTTTTTTTCTCATTTTTCTCCTTCAAATCCTAGGTGCATCTTATAGGGTGAAAAAATACAGTACTTCACCTGTGTGTCCTGGGAAAAAAATGACCTGTTGGCAGGGAGTATTGGGGACCCCTGCTTTTCTCTACTACTATGATTTAGGGGGGAACATACAAACTCCATGCAGATGGTCTCTAAGGGGATAGTCCAGGAGTCCAACCCAGGACCCGGTTTCTGCAAAGCAGGAGCGCTAACCAATGCATTGTGTTGCTTTTTTTCAGTCATTACACAGTGGGGAATATCTTTTTGCAAATAATGTGAAATTCCAAAATGGTGAGCGTGGTTTCATTAAAGTGAAGCGTGAGCCGCTCCTACATGTTTGATGATGTTTGTGTTGCCTTTAAATTTAGAAGCATCACGAGACGCCTGCTGTATTGTGCATTGTGATCTCGCAATACTCACTGTGACCCCTTCAATCCGGAATCCCAGGGCTGCGGTGGAGCTCACGCTCTCCCTCCACTGCATGTAACGAGGCTTCGTCACAGCCTTCTGTAAGTGTTCCTCTGGCGTCGGGGCCTCGGGGTCCAGCGCCACCATCTTGTTGTACATGTCCTTGCGTGGTGTAGGCTTCAGGCAGGCTTTTGCAAGTTCTTCTTCTAAGTACGTCCTAATGAATAGAACAAGGTTATTTAGATCCGTTGTCTTCATGTTCTGGGGAGTTTAAGTGGACCAAAACCCATGGCAATCTTATAGACTCCAGGGCCGCTAGATTCCCTCCCCCCAGGGAAATCCAGAATCAGGATGCAGGTGAAACCCCCCAGGTCGTACGGAAACTCACCTTCTTCCACGGTTTAACGGCGCATATGCGAGCAAGTAGCCACATTCACGCCATGCATTTGTGAATGGGATAGCGCGGGCACGCTCCCCGTTAGAGGGCAGCGGAAGAATGCGGCCGCCGGCACACTTGAGCCCGCTCCCTTAGATGCCGGCTTAAACAAAGGGGGTGGAAGCGGATCTGAGCCCACTGATTAGACGAGAGGCAGCACATGTGCCATAGGACTGGGGAAAGGTGAGTTACCTGGGGTGCCACAGAGCCAAGGACCAAAGCCCATGATAGTCAAAATCCTGTGTTTTGGTCCACTTTAAAGCAGAACTTCAGTCAATTATGAACAAGGTTTTTTTCTTTGTACCCCCCCCCCCCCCGACCCGCCTTAGCGCCAGGGTAGGGTGGCGGGGGTTAAAAAGAAAAAAGAGCCTTACCTTATCCAGGAGCCCGTGCTGTCCTCCCGGTCTGCCATGGGTGCCACAGGGAAAGACACAAAAGGGCTTTTCATTCAAGATGGTGGTATTCAGGAGTGTCACAGGCCCTAGGATAAGGTAAGGGGTTTTTTTCTTTGTAACCCCCTGTTCTGCCTCAGCACCAGGGTAGGGTGGCAGGGTGGGCGGGGGTCATAATTGACTAAAGTTCAGCTTTAATGAGGATCAAAAGTCTAAACAGACTCTTGCCTTCACAGCCTAAATTCATTCCTACCGAGATGCCTTGCAGGGTTTAATGGTGTAGAAAGCACCGCACGGGATACATGCAGCAGTCAAATGCAGCATTTAGCAAGATCCATGCTCTCCCTGCTCTGCTAGACATTGATGTGCAGAGCAGAGATGTCACCAGAGGTGGCGCTAGACTTTTTCCCAAGGTGTAGAAATCCTCCACCCATCATCTTGGAGGAGTATTTTCAATCACAAAGGTGTTCGCAATTTGCATGAATTAAATTAAACAATACAGAGGAATAGGTGGTTTTAAACAGACAGAAGATAGAGGAGCGGCGGGCGGTCGCCAGGGTAACTGATGCCTGCCGCCGCATCTTCTTGGGCGCGGGCATACAGCAAACACCAAGCTCCGTGCAGCAGGTAGGTGTGGCCTGCACAGAGCATTCTAACAGGCCATGCCCACCAGCTGCACGGAGCCGAGTGTTTGCTGTGTGCTCGCATAGGAGAAGAAGCAGCAGCGGCAGGGATCAGTTACCCTGCCCCACTAGCTACTCCATCTTCTAGCCTCCCGTGGCTGTGGTGGCCCCGCCAGCAGTGCAGGCGCGCCGGATATGTGTTACATTTTTTTGTATACTTTTTTTGCCTATGGTAAATGGGAGGGAGAATGTCACACTGCCTATGGGGAATGGGAGGGAGGATGTCACACTGCCTATGGGAATGGGAGGGAGGATGTCACACTGCCTATGGGGAATAAGATCGGGGGAATGCTACACTGCCTATGGGGAATGGGAGGGAGGATGTCACACTGCCTATGGGGAATAAGATCGGGGGAGTGCTACACTGCCTATGGGGAATGGGAGGGAGGATGTCACACTGCCTATAGGGAATAAGATCGGGGGAATGCTACACTGCCTATGGGGAATGGGAGGAAGGATGTCACACTGCCTATATGGAATAAGATCGGGGAAATGCCACACTGCCTACAGGGAATGGGATGAGGGAAATGCCACACTGCCTATGGGGAATGGGATGGGAGAAATGCCACACTGCTTATAGGGGAATGGGATGGGGGATGCCGCACTGCCTATAGGGGTGAAGAGGGGATGCCGCACTGCCTATAGGGGTGGAAGAGGGGATGCCACACTGCCCATGGAGAATAGAATGGGGAGAATATCACACTGCCTATGAGAAATATGAGCTTACTCTGCCTTTAATGGGGGATTCTGCAACGTGCCTATTATTTGGTTCTTGTGGGGTGAGGGTGGTGGGGGGCAGTGTTTTAGCAAAACATATGATTCAGAATATTTTTTTTCTTATTTTCCTCCTCCAAATCCAAAGTGCATCTTATGTGCAGGTGCATCTTATAGTGCGAAACATACGGTGTATAATAAAATGAAAAGTTTTTTTATGATGAAGATAAAGTAATGGCAATGAGACAGAAGAACTATTATCTTAAGGATAATTATTTTGTGTACAGTATTCACAGTATTCATATCCTAAACCCACAGTCAGCTCAGTGCCCACTGCCTTTACGGCAACTAGAGAGTAACAGCACTGCTCACCTGAGGCCTGGAAACAGCCCTGGTAATTGGGCAGGTGTGTCTGTGATAACCCTCCAGAATCCCATGGTGTTTACCATACACTGACCCTTAAAAGGATTGTCCAACCAGTTAAAAAAAACCCTGCCTGCCCACGTGCTTGATGCTATGGAGTCCTGTAGCTACTGATATGCTAATCAGCAGTAGATGTTCATAGTATGATAAGAACCAGTCGGTTCATCATCATAGCCAGACTTCTTTAGCCCACAGGACTCTGAGGGATCGATTCCCTTTAAAGTGGACCAACACCCACTGCTAATCGGCCCAGGAATCGATCAGCTCCCTCCCCGCAGGGAATCCGAAATCGGGATGCCCCGCTGTGTGAAACCCCCCCGGACGCCCACAAACCTTCTCCTGTTCCAACGGCGCATGCGCGGGCCACCACCGCGCGTCCCTGTAGCAGGGCGCGCACCCACGCCGGTCGTTTGTGAATGGCCGGCGCGGGCGCGCTCCCTGTAAGAGGGACGCACGAGAGGCGGCGGTGGCGGCAGCCTCAGCTTGTCCGTCGCTTGTCCGTCGGCGGTGAGGTAAGTTTTCTGGGGCTTTCTGGGGGGTTTCACACACCCGATCAGGATGCCCCGCAGAAGTGGACCAACACCCAGGATAGTGAAAATCCTGGGTGTTGGTCCACTTTAAATAAAAGCACCTATTGTTCACACTTTCTAAGTAACTTCTACAGAGGATCATCGAGTTATTTAGAATAAAGATACTTCCTATTTCTTTGTCAACATAAATGAATATCTTCATTTGCAATCGTGTATATGACAAATTATCAGCTGTGATATTTCCTTCCATGGAAAAAATAAACACACCCTTGGCTCTACTTCCTGATGTCGCCTCCTTTTGCAGAAACATCCTCAAGTAGGTGTTGCTTTTACCAGTCTCTCACCTAATCTGTGATCATTGTATTTGCCAAATCCTAAATGCAGACTCTTCAGCTGGCCAAGCCCAGCTCAGGCAGTTGCTCCTGGGAAAGCTGTGATATTTGCAGGTGGATATGCAAGCTGACTAACCTGGCCTGGCAGCATCCAGCCCCCGTAACTTGCTATCCCAGCCTCCATAGTTGGTATCATGTGACATTTCTGAGCCACACAGGGGGTGAAGGAGCACGGGCCTCTACTGGAAGCTGCTGGGCTTTGGGTATTAAAGAGGTAACTGTCCGTGCTGGCTTAGCCGTACGTTAGTGACAGCAATGCTTTAGCCGTGCTCTCTAAATTCCCGCGCCACTCAGCAAAGTATCGTGGGATTTCAGGCGGCCCCTGCAGAATACCAACCAGCCAATATCTGCCAAAACCAGCAATAGGATGGATCTCCTACTCAGGAAATGAACCCCCAAACATGAGGTGAGGTTCATCTCTCAATGCAACAGTAGATGGGGTTCTGTTCATAAAATTCTTCTTAAGCATTGGGGTGTACTTCGGAGTGATCCCTATCTAACATGATTGGTTAGGGACGGTCCAAAATGGCGAAGCGTGCCTCAAATTTAAGGCACCGATTGTGTAGGAGTCACTATACCCATCCTACTAATTGGCTGGAGAATCTAGGGAGAAGAATACAAGGGAGTGGACCTGTGGAAATTGTTCCATCTGTCCATTCATTACTAGATGTGACGGTAAGTGATGCCAAGGATAAAAAAAAATCGTCAGCATCTTAATTACAAGATCGAAGGGGTCATATGCCCTGAAATTGGGAATACAGGGGCATTTATCTAATATTCGGCTCGCAAGAAGAGATTAGGAAGCAGGAGAAAACATCTCAACGGTGGTCACACATTTTTTACATCACAGCGGAATTATGGATGGTTTGTCCATTACCATTTTAGAAAAGGTGAGTTTCGATTCCTGGGGTGCTAAAGCCCCCAGCTCATGTGTCCCCCAAGCCCATGGTCCTTTCTGTTTTTTTCACTTGTAAATGTGAACCTGGGTGGACAGATCTCAGTTTCAGGAACTTGACAATACTGTATAGCATGGGAGGTGCATGCCATCCATTTATTTTTATATTTTTTAAGTTGCTCTTCTCTGGGACACTTGGCTCTTTGGTTATCCTTTTAATTGGCAACTGGCCTACTCCCCTTCCCCGTTTCCCTTTTCACGGGGGTGATGGTACATACTTATTGACACATATGCACTTCTTGGGGTATTGTATGTTTTATCATTTAGTGTGGCTGGTTCAGCCCTTCATATTTGATTGAGGGTCGTTTACGGCGGTGTCGCTGTTTTTGGAAGGGGGGGGGGGCTTCGCACTAAGCAAGTTTTTTGTGGTTTTACTAGTTTGTTTTTGAGTTATCATAACACATTTATGATATATATATATATATATATATATATATATATATGTAGATAGAACATAGGAAATGGGGGAATCAGCCTGGATGCTGATTGATCTCATGGTGTCTTTTTGAAGAGTGATTGTCCTTAAATAAACATCATTATCTTGGTTGGAAGTAGGAATCTTTTGCCATCTCTCATGCTGCTGGCTCAGAATGTGCTTTTAGATTGGAAATATCCCTTGGTGTGGAAGAAGAGGGGGATTAGCCCCTCCTCAGTGTATTATCTGCTCTGATGGACATTTTATTTAAGCAATACTCAAATACTCAAAGCAGGATAAAACACATTGCTAGTGACTTTCCCATCTAGATATAACCTCCAGGGGCCCTGTGCAGTTGTAGCAATTATTTGAGCGTATAGCCTCAAATACCGTTTTTCCAAATGAGCTTCTCTCAAATCATTTAATGGCTGATTAGGTCAGCCTATTATTACCGGTATGTGCAGATTTGTTTTAATTATTTATAATAAACACCACTGATTATGCATATATTGGCTATATGACATTTTGCAGACAGCCGTCCGGTGTCCCACAGTCACCATCGTGCTCTGGTGACCATTAGTCCGCTTCTGCAGGGGGGAACTAGCAGCTTGCTGGGCGGGCAGGCAGCGGGTGCCAGTTGGACAGGCCTTGGGAGTGCGGCGTCACCTCCAACATGCAGTTTCCAGGCAGCCTGCGGTGCCTTCCACAAGTATGGCTACTGGATCGCAAGCCGGAGGTGCTGGGTCGCTGCTCCAGCCCCATCACGTGGCCCACTGCTCCATAGAAGTGAGGCCTGTATTGCGGTGAGCGGAGTGGCTACACCTGGCATGCAGCTCTATATCAAGGTGGTGGGGCTGAGCAGATCACCCCTAGGAAGTGACCCATTCCATGGTCACGTTCCTTGTGCTACTGGACTTACCTTCCCCCTCTGTGGAGCTACATATACTGTGATGTAGTTACTTTCAGTCTCTTTGTTTATTCACTTCACTCTTGGTGTGTCTCCTTGTTTTTATGCTGCTGTAGGTGCTTTTGCACAGATCACGTTAGTAATCTGATTTGTAGTGAGCCTTTTAGCCTTTTTGAGGATTATATGAAGCACTTATCTGTATGTTTAGATTATTAGATAGCATTTGCACACTATATGCTCCTTAGGATTATTAGGAATCTGTATTTGCACAGTCAATTTCATTATTTAGGATTTTCTACATACTGTACACGAGATTGATGGTAGGGTGTGGGATTCTGTGATTTATTTGCCAGAGTGCTTGGGCATGGGTCCAGCCGTTGTTGTTTAAGTCTATTGCGTTATATGTTTTTTATGTGATTAGATTGCTCTGTGTATACGCCTGCATTCATTAAAGTCTTGTCTTCTAAAATACCACATCCTAAATTTCAGTATAAAATATTCTGTTTCCAAACCTAAAATGATCACTGTAAATAAAAACGAATATCCCATGAAGGTCTGGATTTGGAATGATGCTTGAAATTAAATGGGGAAATCAAATTACAGGCTGATCCAACTTCAGCAGAAAGTCTTCTTCTTCACGGGTTCGGCCCGCTCTCGCTGCCCATTTACTGTAATCAGAGCAGCTTGCCGAATTAAGTCACTCCAGCGGGCGGCTCTGATTGGATAGGAGCCCGCGCAGACGCCGTTGGACCGGAAAGAGATCGGAAATGTGGTGTTGGAGGGGGTTTCACACAGTGGGGCATTCCAATGCGGGATGCCCGGAGGGGCATGGAACAAAACCCAGGAAAGTTAAAATGCCGGGTTTTGTTCCTCTGACATTGACAATGACAATGTAAACATTGGTGCCAGAAGCTAATGAACTCTTAATGGTCAGCTGTTAGGAAGTTTTAAGGATTTAGTAGTAGACTGGTCCCGGACATTAAAGTGATTGGCAAGTCAAAAGTCAAAAAAATAAAATTCTGTGAAATACTCACCTGTAGAATTGATATTATTTGTATACAGTACGTCCTGCTCCAGATATAATACTTACTCTTGGGTTATCCTCCGCAAGATGGCGCTGCACTGCAGAGACATGGAAAACAGGCTCCTCCCGGCCCTTGAAATACCCAGGGACCTCCCACAAATCCCCAGCATTGAAAAGCAGTGAACAAGAAGCCGGGAGAATTAAACCACCCAGAACAACTGGTAATGAAAACAATGATAACAATCACCATACAGGGGATCCAGAATAATGCAAAAACCAGGGTGGGGTGGAGCAGGACGTACTGTATACAAATAATATCAATTCTACAAGTGAGTATTTCAAAGAATTGTATTATTCTTAGTATACAGTACGTCCTGCTCCAGATATAATACTTACACTTGGGACATCCAAAATCAGTGTCCATAAAGTAGGGTGGGATCCCCAACAAAAAATGACAAAAGCAGACAGTTTAAAACCACTGTCACCTGCAGAACCATACGGCCAAGACAGCAGGAGCTGAGGCCCTAACATCAATCTTGTAAAAAACCTTGCAAAAGGAATGAACAGAAGGCCAAAGGTAGCGACCTAGCCAAAGTTCAACAGAAGCCCGGTGCTGAAGGCCCAAGAGACATCAAGCACATGTAGAAAAGGAATCAAGGCGACAAGGGAGATTCTTCCCCTTGCTGGAATAGGCCTGAGTAACAGCCTGACGGATCCAATCGCTATAATAGACTTGGCAGAAGCCAAAGGCCGAACAAAGTACCAGGAGTAACATCCATTAAGGTAATAATCAGGACCAAGTCGCCCAACTCCCGAGAGCAGACGAGATCGGGCACATTCAGGATGTAATGACCACAAGCCCCAAGGAACCTCAGTCCCCCTAAAGGACACAGTGACTCCCAAGGAAAAAACTTCCAACACCTGAATAAGGAATGCAGAACCCTTTCCTCAGCGTTGCTAGGAAAAAGGCACAGCCGTGGATAACAATATCTTGAATCAATGAACATAAGACACCTCCAGATGCAGAGAGTCCAGCTTCAGGCGGAACTCCACCTTATCCTGGTGTATCTCAAGGAATGGGGCTAGGTAGACAGAGCCGCCCGCTAACACACGCCTGACCAAGGTAACAGTCACCAGAAGGACAACCTTGAGGGTAAGGACAGCCAGACAGCATCCTGAATAGGACCAAGGGACAAAATCCTGCAAGCAGACAGAGTGAATTCAATTTCAATCCCAACAGGGACCATAGGATTACATGGAGGACGCACATGAGCACCCCCTGAAGGAAGTCTTACCCAAGGAAGACTGAACCAGAGACTACTAAGGCAAGGTGGACAGGGCAGAACCTGACCCATCAGATTACTGAGTTGGGGAACCAACTCCAATTCATGCTGAAAAACCACACTAGAACCCTGGGAACCGAGAACGCCCAACAGGTAAGAGAGCTAGACTCACCCCAATCAATGTGGGTATGCCATACCCTACAACAGATAGAAGAAGATGAGGAAGAAGCTTACTCCTAGCTTTCCCATAGTCTCAAACACCAAGACAGATAAACCTGTCTCCATCAAGATGTATGTTTCAGCAGTCAGGCCGACTAGGCCAGGGACTGTAGATTGGAGTGACGTAAAGGGGGCCCTGAGTGATCAAACTGGTACTCCTGGCCAGGTACAGAAAACTACTGACCTCAGTATCATGTCTGCAAACCACACTCTACTAGGGCACCTGGGGGCCACCAGAATCACTGGTCCCCTTACCAGAGCAATCTTACGCAGAACCCTGCCTAGCAGAGGGAATGGAGAAGGACATACAGAACCGAACGTCCTATCAAGACGGTACTAAGGCATCCGGACCACTGACATAGGATCCTGGGACAGGGAAACAAAGGCTGATAGCCTGTGAAGGTGACGGAACCCAACAGATCCACGACTGGTTGGACTCCATAGCGACACGGGGATTAGCACATCCTGTCGCAGAGGGGCTTCGCCGGAGCTAATATCACTAACATGCAGGGAGCATTGTCTCCACCCAGAATAGGAACATAGACACTTCCTGGAGGGTCCGCCAGCTCCAGGCCCCTTCCAATGATTAATGTAGGACAACTGTCGTCAGACAGACCAAGCACCCCCAAACTGGCAAGCCCGGAAGGGAAGTGGTGAAGCGAGATAGAGCCAACTGAAATACGCTCACTGTTTAGAAATTCAATAGGCGTAAGGACCCTCTAAGGGCCCCACCACCACCA
Source organism: Gastrophryne carolinensis (assembly GCA_027917425.1). Classification (NCBI taxonomy): domain Eukaryota; kingdom Metazoa; phylum Chordata; class Amphibia; order Anura; family Microhylidae; genus Gastrophryne; species Gastrophryne carolinensis. Next base: position 168,372,874 of record CM051241.1, on the reverse strand, counting down.
GAATCGCAGGGAGTTTCAGAAGAAAACCTCCCCCTTCAACCTGAAGGTTGACATCCATGGTGACCGTTTCCAGGAAGGGGCAAAAGGAACTGCCCCCAGACAGGTCCCTTGAGTTCATCCACTTCCAAGATAAAACCGTCTTACAGGTGGGAAGGACCACAGACCCTGCTCCAGGGGTGCTGGATCCCTGTCCTGTGTTACCAATAGAAGTCGCAGAAGGGCTCAAGGGGAACTGAGCATAAGGGACCTCTTCAGAGCAAGTCACCAATGGGCCCACCAGTTGTTAAGAGACCGGGACAGCAATGAGGGACTGAGCCCATGTGACCAGATTGCCCACCTAATTGCTGAGAAGGGGAGAATCTGGTTTGAACCTAATCCAGAATCATTCCTATTAATGGAGTTACCACTTAAGGGGACAGTGAGGACTCGGGGTGATTCATCACCCATCCAAATGACTCCCAATGGACCCACCAGCCGGGTATCCAACTATCCTTGGTCTCATCAGAGACATCACCATCGTCAGCACCTGAGTGAACACTCTGGGAGTTGAAGAGAGGCCAGATAACAAGGCCACAATTAACAGTGTTGGACTTTCAACAGGAACCTGAAGAGCCTCAGACCTGAGGGCACAGGGATGTAAACATAAGCATTTTAGAGTTCCCCAGACGGCAAGAAGCCCACTGGGCGCAAGGTGCTGATGGCCCAACTCAGAGTTTCCATGCAGGAAAACTGCCTGTAATTAGAGAATTGCTGTGAATCCAGAATGGGCCAACCCGACCCATCCTTTGGGGGACTGTGGAAAGGTTGGTATAGCGGCCCCTGCCTCTGCCTATTACGGGCAATCTGCAAGAGACCCTCAGACCTTGCAGGCCTAGCATGGCCTGTGCCAGCAACTGAACAGCGGCAGGGACCAGGAGTACCTGGGACCTGATAAAAACCGGGTAAGGCCGTGCAGCAAACTCTATCCTGTATCTGGAGGACACAACCTCCTGAATCCACCAGAATGAGGCGAGATGCCTCTTGATAAGAGCAAGGTGCTGCAGCCATCCCCTCACCCAGACGGGCGAGGGCACCCCATCATGCTTGAGGGGGTTTGGTGGAAGATTTGGGCTTAGCCGGAGGGGCCAGGGCGTTGTCTGCTGCTCGTGGGGCAGGAGTCTGCATGAAAAATCCGGAAGGACACCCCTGGTTCTTGTTTAACACTAAGGCAGGGGGGAGGAGGGGTGCCCCTGCCCCGAGGGGGCCGAGACGGCCGTCTGCTAAGGGGAGATTTGCCCTTTTTTCCAAACAGGTCTAGACGGGCCCCAAATAGGCGTTGCCCTCTAAAGGGGCAAGAGTCAGTCAGTAAGAGTCTTTTTAGTAGAATCGTCAGCACCCCACTGTCGCAGCCAGACCAAGCGACGTATAGCCACCGCAAGGGCAGAAGTTCTTGCACACATTCTAATAGCGTCATCCAGCGCTAATAGAATAAATTTTACAAATACATCACAATTGGAGAGTGCATTAAACACCTCCCAGGGGAGATCCTCGGGGTGATGATCAAGCAACTTTCTGAAGAGGGTTCTAGCGGCCACTGCCGTAATAGCTGCGGCACAGACCGGGCGCAGCGCCGTCCCAGCACAAGAAAAGGCATGGGAGGCCAGCAGCTCAATGCGCCAGTCCTCAGCATCCCGAAGGGTACTACAGGCAGGGGTTGTAATAAAGGGGGGATTAGGGACCCCTGTGATCGGCGCATCCACCATGGGGGGTGATGACCAACAATTAACCACCTCAGAGGGAAAAGGGTATTTCCTATCCCAGTCCCCTGGAAGTTTACTGGAGCATTCCCATTCCTTGAGCACAAGGGTATGGAAATGAGCCTGTTCTAGAAATTCCAAACGTGCAGTCGCAGTATGGAAACACTCCCCTCTAGGCTTGGGGACCTGACCGGGGAGAGAGATAGACAGTGCCTTAAAGACCTTAATCAACAAGTCGTCAGTGTCACACTGGCCCCAGTATTCAGGGCCAGAATCGTCATGACTCCTCGGCCTCTCATCAGATGAGCCTGAGTCAGAGAACAACTCCCTTTCGTCAGAAAGGGTATAGTCACACGGAGTAGTAAACCCCTCGGTTCTCATAGAACATACAGAAACATGAGGCGACAGGTGCCGCTTTCTACCAGGGCCCATTCGCTCTGACAACCTAGCAATAATCTGTTCAGCCATAGGCAGTCTGGAAGGCCCAGCAGGCTGCAATTCCCCACTTGTAGGCGACTCAGCAGGAGAGAGATTTAAGCCTGGGGAGATAGGTGAATTGAAGCTAGGAGTAGCCACTGGCCGACCTTGCAGGGCCAGGGCTTGCTCGGCACAGGGTACGCAGACCCGTGCCCTGTCAGCATGGGGTTGTCCACACGCTATACACCGCCGGTCTTGTCCCAGAGGGACCCCGGTCACATAATTCTGAGATGCCTCCATATGGTGATTATCCAAGGCACAAGTACACACAAGTAACCCTGGATGCCCCAAAGACCCGCTAGGGAAGTGGGAGAATATTACAAGGCCCGCTATAATTTAACACCGGGCCGGGAGAAGCCAATGGTGTTCACCAGTCTGAAAGACATAAAGGGAATAAAGGGGTGTCAGAACCAAGCGCAGTAATCAAGGATCATGAAAATCGCCCGCGAGGGCACTTACAGACCAAGGGAGGAGGGGGACCGCTACCACACGTGGGTGCGACCAGCATCAAAATGGCGCCAAGCGAACCTCGAAGGGCGGGCCAGAGCAGGCTGTGACGCGGAGCGCCAAAACGGGTCCCCGAAGAGAGCGAAGCTCTGAGATAGTTTCAACGTTGTCATGAGGAGCGAAGTGTATGACACACTTAGAAAAGGATTTGCCAATGAAGGCGCGGCAGCGTCTGACAAATACACAGTAAAATGCAAACAGCGCGGCTGTGACACCAGGAATACCAGTCCGGGGCAAGACTAAGGCCATAACGTGTTAACATACACTAAGACCACCACACAACCCCCCCCCCCCTTTCTTTCCCCATTGTACAGTGCCCACCTCTACATGGGGCATGGGGCAAGTAGTGCGGGAGGGGCATCCCCTAGAGGCTCACCATCAGCCTAAACCGCCTACCCTTTGGTGGGGGACTGCGGTGGAGCATGGCTCCGTTAAGCATGCATGGTGCTGCCTACCTTCACCCGACCAGCGCAGCCCAGGCTGGGATGCACATCACAGGGAGGACGGATGGGAATAGTCCAACAGGCTTTGATAGCCCCGCTCACCTGCGAGAGAGTGATACTTCATGTCTTCGCAGTCAGCACTGCAGAGAAATCTGGGGATTTGTGGGAGGTCCCTGGGTATTTGAAGGGCCGGGAGGAGCCTGTTTTCCATGTCTCTGCAGTGCAGCGCCATCTGGCGGAGGATAACCCAAGTGTAAGTATTATATCTGGAGCAGGACGTACTGTATACTAAGAATATAAATATCAGTAGCTTACCTTATATTTTGTCCCTCCAGCGCACTCCTTCCTGCTACTACTTAGTTAAAAAAATCACTTCCACATTCAGCTTTCAGTCCCCACCCTGCTGACCTGGTCCTTCAATTAACCTTCAGTGGACCGAGAACGGAAACACCCGCCACTCCCTCCCCAGACTTCCTGATTGGCTGCCTCTCTCTGCAGCACAGTGTGCTTACATCACATCGCTGTTGCCATGCCCTTTGTTTTTTTTCATTTACTCTCTGCATCTGCAATGCTCTAATACTTGTAAAGATAATTTAGGAACTACAGTGTCGTTTTGAAAATGGATTGAAGTTTGGGACAGTGCAACGTGTAGGGACAACAATCGGTACTCGCCTTTAGTATAACTAATTTATTTTTGTGTTGCCTCACTAGGAAGCCCAATATACTCTGCAAATTAAATATTATACGCACCTCTATAAAGTTTGAAAAAATACTATACACACACCTCTATAAACTTTCAGAAAAATACTATACACAAACCTCTATAACGTTTCGGAAAAATACTATACACACACCTCTATAAAGTTTTGGAAAAATACAATACACTCACCTCTATAAAGTTTTGGAAAAATACTATACACACCTCTATAAAGTTCTCGAACTCCAGCTTGTAACCGGAAGACACCACTTCTCGAATCCATCTGTCCGAGACCTCCTGGTCCCAGACCTGGGAGAAGTGTTGCAGCCGTCCCCCCACCCGCGAGGGTGAGGGCGCCCCCTCATTGCTGAGCCGGCTTAGCAGCGGCTTTGGGCTTGGAGCCCCAGCTGTGACCTGGACAGGCATGTCCTCTTCCCCTGTTCCAGGAATCACCTCTGGAGGGGAAGACAGCCGATCCCCGTCCAGCTCTGGCCCCACGAAAGGAAGGGGTAAAGGAAGCCGCCCCCCGAAAGGGATGACGTTGCTTCTTTCGCTGAGGTAACCTACCTCCTTTTGCGACCGAATCCAATTTTTCTCCAAATAGCCGCAAGCCCAGAAAGGGAAAAGCCGTAAGAGACTTTTTGGACACAAAACCACTGGCGCAACCAAACCGACCGCTGAATAGCCACCAGCAAGGCCGAAGTTCTACTACACATCACCATGGGGTCATCCAGGGCGGCTAGCACAAATGACAAAAACAATTTGCACCGCTTAAGGGCGGTGAACTCATCACTAGCCGGGTCAAGCCTGGAGGTAGACAACAGGTCCCTGACAACCGACCTAGAAGCCACTATTAAAAGCGCTGAAGCACAAACAGGCCGCAAGGCCGACCCGACACTGGCAAAACCGTGACAAGCCATCTGGTAAATGCATTTGTCCTCACCGTCTTTGAGAGTAGAACAGTCAGGAGAATGCAAGACAGAGGTGCTAGACAACCCCAAAACAGGGGCGTCCACCTCGAGAGGGGACGACCAGCACTTCACCGCATCCACCGGAAAGGGATATTTCTTATCCCAACCCGGAGGGACACCCGGAAGCCGAGTAGGCCTCTCCCATTCCTTAAGAATAATGCCATCGAAATGCCTTTGATTAGGGAATTCTAAGCGCGGCTTAGCCTCCTCAAAGAAGTCCCCCTTCTGCGGAAGAGTCACTTCAGGAGGAGAGATTGCCAGAACCTCAAACATATGAGCCAGGACCTTAGGGGTATCCAAATAATCCCCCTGACCCCGCTCGGCATCAGCGCCAACAAACTGCTGATCATCAGAACCATCCGACTCCTCAAAAAGCTCCCCTTCCTCTAGCGGGGGGTAATCAGACCAGTCCAGTGAATCAAACTCCTCAAAATCAGAAGCCTGCGTGGCTGGGGACAAGTGCTTTCTCTTAGCCGGGACCTTTCTGGCCACAGCGCTAGAAAATAATTTTTCTAGATTGGACAATCTGGCACACGCCTCAGATTGCGACTCCCCACTCGTTACAACATCACACGGGGTACGGGTCAGGCGGGGAGGGGTAGGAGAAGGGACCGGCAGCGCAGAACCAGACGCATGGGATCCGGACTGCCGCGTAATAGTCTGCTGCGCACATGGTATGCAAAGGAAAACATCATCCTCTGTAGGGGATGCCCCACACCCCAAACACTGCCGGGGTTGCCCCGAGGGGAGCCCGAGCCCAGTATCCTGGGAAGCCTCCATATGGTGATTTTATTGGTAGTCGCAATACCCAAGGGAATTACGCAATATAAGCGACCCGGGATGCCCCGTCTGTGTCCCGAGTGGGAGGATTTATGGAGAGTTCTAAAATTAGACCAGGGACCCTAGGACCGGGAGGACCCTTTAGGATCCAACAAGGGTCCACCTGGAAGACAGAATACAGGGCTATTCAGCACCTCAATCATGCCCAAGCACACAAATTGCAGACATACTGATATGCAATAAACTAATATACATATATATATGCATGCCATGAAAGAAATGAGGTCCCAAGGGCCACTCACGTAGGAAGATGGCGTCCGTTCTTCCAGAGGCGAGAGACCCGAGAAGCAGAGGGAGAAGAAGGGCGGGCCGGCGCGGTTCGCGAGACGCGCCCCGCCCCCCCCCCCCCCCCCGACAACAACGCCGCTCCCGGCCAGTGGCCGGGCTCTGCAGCCCGCACCCCCACCAACCGCACCTGAGGGGAAGAATCTCCCCCGCCGAAGCTGCCACAACGGCCGGCGCCGCGGCACAGCCAGCGCCGGCTGAGTTACCGTTACAATGCACCCAAGTGAATCACACACACAACAAAAAGTACAGCTGTGACAAACACACAATAAAGACGATTACACTAAGGGAGAAAGCCCCCCCCCCTCTAAGGAGCCAGGGCCATCCGGGAGAGGGGGAAACCACGCTGGAAGGTGGAAGGGCACGGGACGGAACATCCCAAACCGGGATCACCAACCCAGCAAAACCACCTACCCCTTGGGGTCTCACGGTGGAGCGTAGCTCCTAAGCACCATTAGGTGCCGTCTACCCTTGCCCGGACCAGCAGCCTAGGCTGGGAGGCAAGGTGAAATACTAAGAAAGGGGGTCCAGGCAGAAATAGACTAACAAGCGGGCCAGGAGTTACCCCGGAGACATCCATCTTCTGACTTGCTCGCCGTCTGCAGAGATGAAAGATTGGGGAATGAGTGGGAAGTACCAGGTATTTATGGACCGGGAGGGGCTCACTTTTTTTCATGACATCTCTGCAAGATCGCCCTCTACAGGTCGGTATAACCCAAGTGTAATGACTATCTGAAGCGGGGTGTGTACTTAGAATATACAAAACGCACCTCTATATAGTTTCAGAAATATACTATACACACACCTCTATAAAGTTTCGGAAAAATACTATACACGCACCTCTATAAAGTTTTGGAAAAATACTATACAAGCACCTCCTATAAAGTTTCGGAAAAATACTATACGCACCTCTATTATGTTTCGGAAATATACTATACACACACCTCTATAAAGTTTCGGAAAAATACTATACACGCACCTCTATAAAGTTTTGGAAAAATACTATACAAGCACCTCCTATAAAGTTTCGGAAAAATACTATTACACACACACATCTATGAAGTTTCGAAAAAGTACTATACACATGCCTCTATAAAGTTTTGGAAAAATACTATTTGCACCTCCTATAAAGTTTTGGAAAAATACTAAATGCACCTCTATATAGCTTCAGAAATATACTATACACACACACCTCTATAAAGTTTTGGAAAAATACAATACGCACCTCCTATAAAGTTTCGGAAAAATACTATACACACACCTCTATAAAGTTTTGGAAAAATACTATACACACACCTCTATAAAGTTTTGGAAAAATTACTATACGCACCTCTAAAAAGTTTTGGAAAAATACTATACGCACCTCTAAAATGTTTAGGGAAAATACTAGTTTCAGAAAAATATTATTTGCACCTCCTATAAAGTTTCGGAAAAATACTGTACGCACCTCTATTAAGTTTCGGAAATGTTCTAAACACACACCTCTAAAGTTTTGGAAAAATACTATACGCACCTCTATAATGTTTCGAAAAATACTATACACACCTCTATTAAGTTTAGGAAATGTACTAAACACACACCTCTATAAAGTTTCGGAAAAATACTATACACACACCTCTATAAGGTTTTGGAAAAATACTATACGCACCTCTATAAAGTTTCGGCAAATACTATACACACCTCTATAAAGTTTCGGAAAAATACTATACGCACCTCTATTAAGTTTCGGAAATGTACTAAACACACACCTTCATAAAGTTTCGGAAAAATACTATACAAACACCTCTATAAGGTTTTGGAAAAATACTATACGCACCTCTAAAACATTTAGAGAAAATACTACATGCACCTATAACGTTTCAGAAAAATATTATTTGCACCTCCTATAAAGTTTTGGAAAAATACTATACACACACCTCTATAAAGTTTAAATAAAAACTACAACACCTCTAAAAAGTTATTTTAGTTTAGTTGCATTACTGTTTTTAAAAATAATATTAGAAATGACCAAAATCTATGCCAGTTTCCTCTTGAAACTATGCCTATTGTATTGGCCTACCTAAAAATACCGTTTTGTGAGTACTCACCTTTAAAACGGGTATTATGAGTGTGCCATACACTCCACTTCGATCTTCATGACATGTGGGTAATCTCCAGTAGGCGAACTTCTGCAAAGATGAATATGCAAAAAAAGAAAGCCCCTCCCGGTCCATATATACCTGGGACCTCCCACCAATTCCCCAGTGTAAAAAAGCAGTAAGGGGAACAGGAAGAACCAATTATAACCTTAACAATCAAAGCCAATGGTTCACCATATAAAAGCCCCAGAATACCTGAAAAAAAAAGGGTGGGGCGAAGTGGAGTGTATGGCATACCCGTTTTAAAGGTGAGTACTCACAAAACGGTATTATTCTAAGTGTGCCGTACACTCCACTTCGATCTTCATGACATGTGGGACATCCAATAGCAGTGTCCGTCATGGGTGGGAACCAGAAACAGTAAAGAATGTACCAACTCAAACCATTGCAGCTTGCAGAACCTTGCGGCCAAAAACAGCATCCGCTGAAGCCCGCATATCAACCTTGTAAAACTTGGAAAAAGTATGAACGGAAGACCAAGTAGCAGCCTTACAAACTTGTTCAACAGAAGCCTGGTGCTGAAAAGCCCAGGATGCACCAACAGCACGAGTAGAGTGCGCAGTGACCCTAAAAGGGGGAGTCCTCCCCTTAGCAGAATAGGCCCCAACAATGGCCTGACGAATCCATTTGCTAATTGTAGACTTAGCAGGCGCCAAACCTTTCCTGGGCCCGCAGGGCACCACGAAAAAAGCGTCCGTCTTGCGGAAGGAAGAAGTAGTCACCAAATAGTACTTCACACAGCGAACAACAACTAAATTGTGCAGAACCCTCTCCTTGTCATTAGCCTCGATTCAGAGACACATTCGTCCAGACTTCCATAGCTGTCTGTGAAAGTTTTGGTGGGTGTTTTTTGTTGTCATTTTTTTGCTTTTTTTCGTTCATTTTTCATTCGTACGAACGTTCGGGAATGCGCTTTCAATGAACGGAAGCAAATCGGAACATTTCCATTAGTTCGGATCATTTTCCAAACAAAATCGGAAATTTTCTGTTCGTTCAGATAACTTCCGTTGTTGGGATGGGTTTCTGATTCAGAGAGCTGATTTCCGACGGATCACCACCCTATAAATCCGTTTCATTTCCGATCCACTTATGGGACCTTTGAGGGCTCGGATTGCTACTGTTGAACATGTTTTGCAGCTATGTGGAGGAGTCTGCGCGCCTTTAGCACCAAGACATTGCATGTATCAGCATGGCCGAGGCCATAAATTGTATAGCAATGCATACCTGAATCAATACATTTCATGTATGCCTTCTAGATGCATTTTAATGCTGACCTTAATTAGTCCTTAGCATGTAAACATTTATTTTCCCACACATCCATATAATTGCTATATTTTTTTAGACTTATGTCCTTTGTGAATTATATTTGGATTGTTGAACTTGAATCTTAATTTGTTGTAGGAGTTATTGTTTTAGTTGGTTACCTTTGCTTTGTGTAATTATTTTATATTTGGTTGCAGGAACTGCAAGATGTGCCACTCACACAACATACAAGCAGTCTTTGGTCCAGCTATGCGATTCCTCAGTGTTCTTGCCGGGCATCCAGGGTCGTCCCATGATGCTTATATATTGCAGAGCTCCGGGTTATTTCGTCAGTTTGAGTCAGGAGAATTATCTGGTGGATGGCTCCTGGGTAAGTTTGCTCACATTCCATCAATCCATTTTCACTGTATGGCAATAAATATAGTTGATGACTCATGACTGAACCTATTGCTGTTTTTAGCCCTTGATGACATGTTAAACAATACTGTAGCTTAGAATGTGTATTTTATGTTATTATTTTTAAATTCTTTCAGGGGATTCTGGATATCCACTCCTGCCCTTGCTCCTGATGCCCGTTCTTTGCCTGCAGAATGCGGGCCAGGGGTTCTCTAATCGGGCACTATGCAAAACCCGGCCCGTGGTGGAGAGGTCCAGATTTAGGTGTTTGGACCATACAGGGGGGGCGGGCACTGCAGTATGACCCCAACAAGGTTATACCAATATTTTAAATTAAGTTTTTTAACAGGGACCACACGTGCCAGAGTGGCACAACTGAGTGTCAGGGTCCTTCAGTTGGTGGGCGAGATGCAGGAGCTGCGCAACTCGTTGGGGACCACAGATGAAGAATAATGTTCGGTGGGCTGCCATTGCTATGTATTTTGTTTTTTATAGTTTTAAAAATTAGACATTTTCTAAATTTTTTAAAATTTTATATTTTATGATGGAATCCAAAAAAAAAAATGTTACAGTGTCATTTCATTTACAAAATACATTAACACAAAACTAATGGGCCCAGAAATATTTAAAGATGAATATTCACATGACCGAGAAGTGATTTGGGTGAGCTTTAAGGGTCCAAAAGGGAAGATGGAGGATAGTGCTAAGTGATTTGGGTGAGCTTTAAGGGTCCAAAAGGGAAGATGGAGGATAGTGCTAAGTGATTTGGGTGAGCTTTAAGGGTCCAAAAGGGAAGATGGAGGATAGTGCTAAGTGGTTTAGCTAAACATTGTAGTAGAAGTGAGGGTGGCAAATTTGTAGGCTAGCACTTTAATGAGTTAATTTTGTAGTGCGCAGGCGCAAGATAGTAAGGATTTCCGTCTGGACGAATATTTATTGAAAAAGGGAAACAGAATCGAACTGGAAACGTAAAGGATTCGTTGGAGGATACGATGGGAAAAGGGCTAAAAAGGAAGCCTACGTAGTAACATGTGAAAATGAAACGGAAAAGTCTGGATGGAAACGGATATCCTAGTATTCGTAATCTGCCGTACGAACGGACGGAAACTTTACAGAAGGTTTTCAATTCATGCATAGAATCGCTCGCACGCTCATACGAGAACGGAAACATTTCACAAAAAAACAGATCGGCACGAAAACTGAAGTTTTTTTTTGTCTCTCTGAATCGAGCCTATTGTTAGGCTTAGGACACAAGGAAGGGAGAACAATTGGCTTGATGCAGAGCCTCCCCGTTCAGCTCCCCCGTGCGTTTTCCCGTTGGTTTTGGCCTTTGATCGGCTCAGCCGCCTTTCCGATTGTCGGCTCGCACGAGGCTGTTTCCCGGCAAAACGGACGCCTCGTTCATTGTTCCGTTTTTTTCAGTGATGCAGAGCCTTGTTTTCCGATTGAAATCAGCCTAATGAAACGGGGCCGCCGAGCCTTCACTTACGGCAAGTCAGAGCAGCCGTATTTGCACTCGGACAATAATATGCAGTCCTCTGTTGGAGCACATCAGCGGCGCCAGCTCCGCGGTCTTGTCCTGCTGAGTATGGCAGAAACCAGGCTGCACCTATTTGAGCTACTACAAATACACATACAGACAAACGGGTTCCTATAGGGCTGGCACTTTGACAAAAAACTCAAAATAAGTGGTAATCTGCTATAAAGACATGTTTATTTAAAGAAACACACAAATTAATGACACCCTAATTCCCTAAAAGGATTAAAAAGCTAATTAGCCTACTAAACACGGGGGCCCCCCCATACAGCCACATTCCTAGGCACACATTCATCCCTCACTACCACACACACCTAATTCTCAATGGCTGGCCAGCCAACTAAGATAGGAGGATGGGGAAACTGTGAATGAAGGACGGGCAGTCACTGATCCAGCATAACTGGGGTTAAGGTGCAAATGCTTCCAGGGCCGGTTAAATCAAGCGGTTCCCATCACACATAGCAGCAAATAGATCGATTGTCCTGTGCAGAGATTCCACAACTGTAAGAAGGCACTGAAGTATAAAGTGCAAATGCTTTCAATGCCGTTATTGGCACACGGCTCCAATTCACTATAACAGCAATTCAGTTGATATACCATACACCAGTTTTCCAGCTGTGTTAAAACGGAGCTCAAAACACGTGCTCACAGGTTCATATACGCACTAAATAACGATCAGTATATACCGGCGGGAGACGCACAGGTCAGGCCACATTTTTTGGGGGCCAATATACCTGGCACCACTCGACCGCCAGGTACCTTCTCAACGAGGGGGGGACGCAGCTGCAGGTAGTCTTCGCTATCCCGGACACCGCGCACCGCCAGCACAGCCAATCCCACGTCAGAGTCACATGCGGCCAGTGTGTATGAGGAGGGAAGCCAGGGAAGGGCGTGGAGGGGCCGGCCGTCCGCCGCCGACGTACGTTTCGCCCCGCCTACCGGGGCTTCGTCAGGGTGACGTCAGCCAATCAGAGTCCGCTATTTATCCTCTTTGGCACTCGTTCTATAGGCCGATCTCAGCTATTGCATGTTTAACTCTTTGCAATCCATCGTCAGCTGATCAGCGTGTTCTCGGCACATAGAGATCCTCCGTGCCTGGGACTCTCAAGCGGGCTGCATACACAGCAAATGGCTTGGACAACCAAGTTTACAGCATCATTTAAGCAATTTTATTGTTGTAACTGTTGTAAGTGGCTAGTCTCACTCTCTTTCTCATACACTTCACTTCACACGCTCATCTCTCCCTGTATCTTATATCATATTCATGAATAAATCCACATACCAAGGAGGCAGCCTTGCATATTCCTAGTGATCACCCCCCTTGCAAAGCCATACAGATTGACAGGACTTAAAGCCATATAATTAGGTAGGAGCAGACGCCCATACAAAAATGGAAAAGAGCAACTGGAGAACTAAAAACGGAAGAAGGAACACACAACTTATGACCAAAATAAGCAAAATTAAAAATTAATTAGGAAAAAACTAGTTGATAGTCGTAGAACCCTATAGGTAGAGACCAACCAAAGCAGGGCCCTATTATACAGGGATGCCCCAAATTGCATCCATATATACATGTAAATGACCCCATATTTACACCCATACTATTCAAAACTGCAGGGCTCCTACCTCAGCTCCTATACTGACATGTCAATCACTTTATTGTTCACTTCCCTCTATAAACTATAGGTCCTTCCATGCTTCAGGCCACTGTTTAAAGGAAGGCACTTAAACCCACATCTGTGTTAAGGCCGACAGGTATCATAGTTCCTAATTCAAAAATAAAGCGTGATTCCTGTTGTCTCAGTCTCTGATCCCAGAAACCCCTTCTCCCATTGGTACTTAACTTAAAGATACCACATACCAGGGTACCCGCCGGGTCACTCTTGTGGTAATGCTTGTAGTGTTCCGCCTTCACCTATTTGAGCTCACCCGCCTTACTGGGTATGTGTATGAAACTTGTATTGGTTGCCCACCCTGTCTTTTATTTTTTTTTCCCTTAACACACTATTTGGTAATTTTTTTGTTAGTATATTTTTAGCCAAATTTTTTAACTTTAAATTAAATTAAATGGGTTAAGTGATAGAACCCTATTGCGTCATGTTCTTGCCCTCTTATGTAAGTAGTATTCCCCAGACTCTTTTAATGAGTGTACAGGTTGGATGTGCATGTAGGCTCATTACAAATGTCCTTTACTCCAACCCTACCCCGCTCACCTATTTGTCCCTCTTTTCTATTGTTGCAATGCACACCTTTTTTTATTTTTATTTTGTTTTTTTTTGGAACAGGAGACGCTGGCTATCCTTTGCTCCCCTGGCTGCTGACCCCAATCCTGCACCCATCTTCACAGGCAGAGGAGCCCTACAATACTGCCCCCAGGAGGACTCGCTCTGTGGTGGAGCGAGCCTTTGGTCTCTTGAAGATGAGGTTCCGTTGTCTTGATCAGACTGGTGGGGCACTACAATATACGCCTGCAAAGGTCACTAAACTAATCATGGCTTGTTCCGCTTTAAGAGAGGGAGTCTGCCATTTCTGAGTAAAGTCTGAGTAAAAAGGGTTTCACACAGTGGGGCATCCCGATCTGGGATTTCCAGGGGGAAGACCAGTGGCCGCTCTGGGTTTTGTTCTGCTTTATGTGAGGGAACCTGTGTTACTTTAATAATAATGTAAAGGAGGTGGGTTATTCCATCCTAACCCGATTTGGTCATGATGTTTTAAAGCAGACCAAAACCATGTAACCCAGCCCTTGGGAGTGTGAAGAAATCCAGGGCTGGGTTACAGGCATCATGTCTCTGGGGCATTCCAATTTGGGATGTCCTGCACGTCACTGCGGGGGAACGTCAGAGCTATACCAGGAGCTATGCCATCTTTACACAGGAGCAGGACGACATCATCATGGATGTGAGTATGCGAGCGTGCGTTTATGTGCGCGCACACATTCCTTATAATAAAAAAAAAAAGTGCAAGAATAGTCTGAAACAACTTAGTTTGTCACGTTACATACCAGCCCACCTTAGTTTAACACATGTACGCCGCTACAAACTAGCCTACATGCAGATAGCAGAACTAGGGCAATGTGAGGCAGCAAGAGGTTAATAAAGGCCAGGAAACTTGTTAATGTATTTTGTGGATTAATGGTGGGTCCTTGTATCTTTTTTTAACAGATGATGCTGCGGAATCGTTTTTTAAGAGTTTGGGCTTTTCATTAAATCACGCTGAAGGTCCGGTTTAAAAAGGGCCCCAAAAAAACACGCCCAACCAAACCATAAAAACAAACAATGCTAAACTAATGTTGTTTATCATTCACAGATACTAGAAAACCACAGGCACAAGACCCCGAGGCATAATGTTTTTTATTTTGCATTAAAATTTTAATAGTTTTTTAGTTTTGCCCAAAAAAAAAAAAAATATGAAAAATCCCAAAAAAAATAAAAAACAACGTTTGAATTAAAAACAAATAAAAAGATTTTGTGGGTTGTCTTTCCTGCAAATGTACAATCACACAACATCATCACACATTTACATGACACAAAAGGTTTAGATATGGGACAATAAATCAAAAACAATCAGAAAGAATTAAAAAAGGAAACAAAGGAGATTAAGGTATGCATTAATGGCAAGGAAAAAGGAACAACAAAAACTTAACAGAAATATATATATATGTGTCAAATTGGCAGTGGTTGCCATATGTATATTCCAATGGAGGTTTAGGGATGTGCACTTGCGTGTAGCCAGATTGGCAACTGAAGAGCCATGGAGATGTAAGTATACTTGCTCAAACCACCAAAATGGAAGGTCAAATACGACGGAAACCAAGCAGGTACGTTCAAAAAGCAAGGAAAAATCAGGGAAAAACGGGCCGCCCGTGTGAACGGGAACGGGAGCCCCGATCAAATTGAAGGCACCCGAGAGAGCAAAAAAAGCTTTCCGAGTGAAGTCAAATTGTCGGATCAGTTAGGGAGCCATTCCGACGGAGGCTCTGCATCACATTTGAGCCACGATTCAAACGGGAGCCCCGGACAATCGGAGGGTTTTAAGGTCAGTTCAGAGGAGGCTCTGCATCAGGCCAATTATCCTGATTGAGGTGAAAAGCAGACACCACCTTAGGAAGAAAATCCGTCTTAAAACGAAAAACCACCTTATCCAGGTGTCTCTCAAAGTAAGGGGCCTGAATCGACAGAGCCGCCAACTCAGAGACACGCCGAACAGAGGTAATAGCCACCAAGAAAGCAACCTTCTGAGTGAGAACCGAAAGAGTAATATCCTGTAGCGGCTCAAAAGGAGGACCCTGCAGAGCCGAAAGAACCAAATTCAAGTCCCAAATAGGAACCACAGCCTTCCGAGGGGGACGCACATGCGCGACCCCTTGGAAAAAGGTCTTAACCAGCGGGTGTAAGGCAAAAGACCTCTGGAAGAAAACCGACAGAGCAGAAACCTGTCCTTTCAAAGTACTAAGCTGGAACCCAAGATCCAGATTATGCTGAAGAAACTCCAAAATCCTGGGTATCGAAAACAACCTGCAAGGCAAGCCTCACACCAATCAATATAGGACCTCCAAGTCCTATAGTAAATGCCAGAAGAGGGCCGCTTCCTAGCCCTAATCAAGGTCTGAACAACAGCCTCAGACAAACCTTCCTCTTTCAAAATGAAGGTTTCAGCAGCCAAGCCGTCAAAGCCAGCATTGGTAAATTGGGGAAAAGTAGTTGACCCTGAGATAGCAGATCCAGCAACAAGGGAAGCTGGTACTGATCTACAGCCAGCCTTACAACGTCTGCATACCAAACCCTTCTTGGCCACCTTGGAGCCACCAGAATCGCTGGTGCCCCTTCTAGAACCAGTTTGCGAACTACCTTGCCCAGCATGGAGACGGGCGGAAACAGGTACAGAAACCCCAGATCCTTCCAAGCAAGGGACAAGGCATCCACTGCCAGAGACAGAGGATCCTGAGAAAGAGACACAAAAGCCAGAAGTTTGTGATTGTGCCTCGAGGAAAAGAGATCCACCTCCGGAGTCCCCCACTTGCGGCAAAGATCCAGAAAAACCTTGGGGTTGAGAGACCACTCTCCTTGGCGAGAGGATCCCCTGCTCAGGGAATCCGCCTCCGTGTTCTCCACTCCCGGAATGTATACTGCCGAAATGCAAGGAACATTGCTCTCCGCCCAGTGTAGGATCAGAGAGACTTCCCTGAGGGCACTCCTGCTGCGAGTCCCTCCTTGGTGATTGATGTAAGCTACCGCCGTTCGGTTGTCTGAACGAACCTGAACCTGTAAATGTGAGGTCAGCCGAGCCAGAACCAGTCGGATGGCTCTGCTGACCCACACCCCGCTGAACTAATGACTTTTCCAATAACCTCCCCAGCCCGACAGGCTGGCATCCGTGGTAACCGTCTCCCAAGAAGGGACCAGAAAAGATCTGCCCTTCAACAGGTTGCTCGATTCCAGCCACCACTGAAGGGACTGCCGAACCCTGGGAGACATCCTGAAAGGTTGATCCAATGACTGCGGACACCTGTCCCAATGCGTCAATAGGTGAAGTTGAAGAGATCTCATGTGAAACTGTCCAAACGGTACCGCCTCGAAGGAGGATACCATCAAGCCCACCAGTTTCATCCCCTACCGGATAGAGGGACAAGGATTGGCCAGAAGAAGGCGGATCAGACCCTGAATCCCCTGCACCTTGGTCTGGGGCAGAAAAACTCTGGCCCCAATGGTATCCAGATTCATGGCCAGAAAAGAAATCACACGAGACGAAGAGAGAGAAGACTTGGGGCGGTTGATCACCCACCTGAACCTCTCCAGGGTCGACACCACCTGGTGGGTGTCCAGCTCCGCCTGACGGAGGGAAGAAGCTGAGATCAACAGGTCGTCCAGATAAGGCACAATGCAAATGCCCTGAGCTCTGAGCAGAGCCATTATTCCCGCCAAGACCTTGGTGAAGACCCTCGGCGCCGAGGTCAGTCCAAAGGGAAGAGCTACAAACTGAAAATGTTGATCCTCCACCGCAAAGCGGAGGAATCTCTGATGTGCTTGAAAAATCGGAACATGCAGATACACATCCTTGATATCTATAGATGTCATAAAATCCCCTTGGCGAAGGGAATTGATAGCCGAGCGCAGAGTCTCCCTGCGGAACTTTTTGACTCTGATAAACCTGTTGAGAACCTTAAGATCTAGAATGGGTCTCACTGAACCCTCCTTTTTGGGAACTGTGAAAAGGTTGGAGTAGTAACCCCTGCCTCTCTCCGACGGAGGCACCGGGCATATAACCCCCAAGTCCAGAAGGTTTTTCACTGCTAACAGGAGCCCCTGTGCAGCCAGAGGGTCCAAGGGCACCCGAGACCTTAAAAATCTTGGGGGCGGCCAGTACTCGAACTCGAGTTTGTACCCGGAGGAGACCGCTTCCAAGATCCAATTGTCTGTGACCTCCTGGGCCCAGACCTGGAAGAAGAGCCGCAGCCGTCCCCCCACCCGTTCGGGTGAGGGCGCCCCTTCATTGCTGAGCCGGTTTAACGGCAGGCTTGGGCTTGGAACTCCAGGCAGCCGCGGGACGTGCCAGACCTCTGCCCCTGTTCCAGGACGAGCCCCTGGCACCCGAGAAGGCCCAACCCCTAGCCGCTCTGGCCCCTCGAAAGGAAGGAGTGAACGAGCCAGCCCCCCAAAAGGGCCAGCGACGTTTCCTCCGCTGAGGTAACTTACCTTCCTTAGCAACAGCATCCAATTTATCTCCAAACAGCCGCGAACACAAG
The DNA here is from genome assembly GCA_027917425.1 of Gastrophryne carolinensis. NCBI lineage: Eukaryota > Metazoa > Chordata > Amphibia > Anura > Microhylidae > Gastrophryne > Gastrophryne carolinensis. Next base: position 168,354,842 of record CM051241.1, on the reverse strand, counting down.
AAGGGAAGAGCTGTGAGCGACTTCTTGGCCCCAACGTCCGCCGTCCACTGGCGGAGCCAGACCAATCTGCGCACAGCTACCAGTAAGGCTGAAGTCCTACTACACACGACAATAGATTCTTCCATAGCAGCCATGACAAAATCCATGAACAATTCGCATCTCTTAAGGATAGCAAACTCAGCGCAGGCTGGATCAAACTGAGCGTTATTCAGCCAGTCCCTGATAAGAGACCTGGTAGCAAGCGACACCAGGGCAGATGCACAAACAGGCCGCAGGGCCGAGCCCACGCTGGCAAAAGCGTGGCACGCCATCTGATCAAGGCGCTTATCCTCGCCATCCTTAAGGGAAGTGGCGTCAGGGGTGTTCAGCACAGACAAGTTGGTCAAACCTAAAACTGGCGCGTCGACCTCAGGGGGAGAAGACCAGCGCTTAAAGTGGACCAACACCCAGGATTTTGACTATCCTGGGTCTTGGTCCACTTCGGTGGGGCACCCCCGATCGGGGTGCCCCGCTGTGTGAAACCCCCCCTAACCCCCCGAAAAACTCACCTCTCCCCGCTCCCAGCGCCGACGTACAAGCGAGGATCAGGAACGTCTAAGCGGCTGCCGCCGCCGCCGCCTCCCTCGCGTCACTTTTGACGCGCGCGCGCCCGCACCGGCCATTCGCAGACGGCCGGCGCGGGCGCGCGCATGCCTACAGGAGCGCGAGGGAGGCGGCGGCTGCCGGCCGCCGCCGAAGATAAGGTAAGGAGTTTGGGGTGTTTGGGGGGGTTTCACCCCGCGGGACATCCCGATCTCGGATGTCCCGCGGGGTGGGGGGTGATTGGCCCGGGAATCTTATAGATTCCCGGGCCGATCACCCGTGGGTGTTGGTCCACTTTAACTGCCTCCACCGGGAAAGAATACTTCTTATCCCATCCCTGAGGAACACCAGGAAGCCGACTGGGCCTCTCCCATTCTCTAAGGATCAGAGCATCAATGTGACCCTGGGTAGGGAATTCCAGACGGGGCTTGCGGACCCCCAAAAAATTCCCCCTTCTTGAGAGGGGGCGCTTCAGGCGGTTCAATATCCAACACCTCCAATAAATGTGACAAAACAGTAGCCGTATCTACGGCATCCCCCAGCCCAACATCAGCATCCCCAAGCTGAACATAGTCAGCCTCTGTTTTCTGATACAATTCCCCCTCCTCTAACGGGGAATAATCTGACAAATCAACAGAATCGTCGTCAACATCCCACAAGGGCTGAGCCGACAACAAATGTCTCTTTTTAGCCTGGGCCTTCTTGCCCACCGTGCTAGCAATAATTTTCTCGATGCTGGCCAACCTAGCCCAAACATCAGAGAGCGACTCCCCGCTGGCACCAATGTCACTTAGGGTACGGATAAGGTGGGGAGGGGAAGGCAATGAAGCGGGAGGAGCCGACCCAGAAGTATGTGTACCAGACTGCCGCGTTATGGCCTTTTGTGCGCATGGTATACAGATCAGCACATTCTCCCCCGTAAGGGATACCCCACACATGGCCGGATTGTCCCAGAGGGAGCCCGAGCCCAGTATCCTGCGGAGCCTCCATATGGTGAATTCTTGTGGTCAGTCGCAAGACCGCAGGGAATTTACGCATAAGCAACCCGGGATGCCCCTTAAAAAAGTCCCAGTGGGAGGATTTGAGGTGAACAAATTTACACTAGGGACCCCAGGACCAGGAGGAACCCCTTAATATGCACATATACAATGCAATCTGTAACACACAAAACAGGCAACATAAGTGCAATCCTACAGATATAAGGCAAAAACACATACCGAATTGTATATGTAATTAAATATATATATATATATCTGTATCCCAGCCAGACATGCATACCAACACAAAAAACACACACACACACACACACACACACACACACACACACACACACACACATGCCTGCAATCAGTGGGGGGCCCCCGCTAGAGAGGGGCCCCCACATAATCTAAGGAAGTGGTCATCCGGCCCTTACTACCCGGAGCGCAACTCCCAGCATCAAAATGGCCCCCGAGAAGTGCCTCCTGCAGAAGGAGGAAGAGAAGGGGGAGGGAGGGCCAGCGCAGAACACGCATTTGCCAGGCCCAACCCCCCTCCCAGCAACACGGATCCCCTAGAAACGAGCCACCAAATCACGCCAAGGAAGGGGGCGGGGCTACCACGGCCGTGCCGAGAGCCCGGCCCCACCCCCTCCCTGAACACAGCCTGAGGGGGAGAAGCTCCCCCAGGCTAATCACAGCACTGGGCACGGCCCCATAAGTAAAAAACACACTGTCAGGCACACACACACACGCACAGTGACAGGGGCATGGGTAGAACTAAAGCGATTTAATGGACTGGCCAGACACCCCCCCCCCCCTGGAGGGGAGTAAGGGACCCAGAAGGGGGGGAACCCTGCCAGAATCCGGCCGTAAGCATAGAGGGACGGGGCATCCCACACCATGATCACCAAAAAACCTGGATAACCGCCTACCCCATTGTGAGGTATCACGGTGGAGCAGTGCTCCTTCCGCACCCATAGGGTGCTCCTACCTTCACCAGGACCCGCAGCCTAAGCTGGGAGGCTCAAATAGGGGCAATTTAGAAAGGGTCCTGGCAGTAATAGGGACAATAAACGGCCGGGCGCGGGCCCGGCTTACCTGTAAGTAAAGTAGTCTTCATCTTCTGTCTTGTCGCCTTCCCTGCAGAGAAGGAACTGGGGAATTGGTGGGAGGTCCCAGGTATATATGGACCGGCAGGGGCATTCTTTTTTTGCATATTCATCTCTGCAGAAGTTCGCCCTCTACTGGAGATTACCCACATGTCATGAAGATCGAAGTGGAGTGTATGGCACACTTAGAATAAGCGGAGCGCCAAATGCACTTACCGAAATCCCATCTTGCAGTCCATAATGCTCGGTGCTTCCAGGCCCATAAGAAGATCTTCCATTTTGATATAGGTCTGTTCTTCCGTTTCCACAATGCCATGGTAAGTAGGAACATACGGTCGCAGGACGTCTTCCATTAGGGCCACCAGACATGCGTTCTCTATAGGGCTGAATTTTTTCAGAATGTGGCCCCGCTCGCTGGCTTTGAAGTTACCTTGAAGAACGATTCAAAAGGATAAATTTAGGAAAATGTGCCATTATTTTCTTTTCCTAGCACGTTCTGCTGGCATACTAAGGAGTACGTTCCCACTTCTTAACCCATAGTATATCATATCATGTCATGGAGGCACCAGGAAATCTGAAATATAGGGGGTAATTGAGCACTGTGAGAATTTTTTTCTCTTCCTTTTTTTGTAAGAATTTTTTTAATGATTTTTTTCCCTGCCATTTAGCACTATTTTGAGTTGTAAAAATTAATAATTTGCTCAGCTAAAAATGGTGCTGAATATAAAAAAATCATTGCTCCATAAAAAAACTGCCCCAAAAATTATTATAAATGTACTGTTCTCATAAAAAATTGAGAAAAAAAAAATACAATTTTGTGAGTACTCACCTTTAAAACGGTATTATGAGTGTGCCATACACTCCACTTCGATCTTCATGACATGTGGGTAATCTCCAGTATAGGGCGAACTTCTGCAGAGATGAATATGTAAAAAAAAGAAAGCACCTCCCGGTCCATATATACCTGGGACCTCCCACCAATTCCCCAGTGTAAAAAAGCAGTAAGGGGACCAGGAAGAACCAATTATAACCTTAACAATCAAAACCAATGGTTCACCATATAAAAGCCCCAGAATACCTGAAAAAAAAAAAAGGGGTGGGGCGAAGTGGAGTGTATGGCACACTCATAATACCCGTTTTAAAGGTGAGTACTCACAAAACGGTATTATTCTAAGTGTGCCATACACTCCACTTCGATCTTCATGACATGTGGGACATCCAATAGCAGTGTCCGTCATGGGTGGGAACCAGAAACAGTAAAGAATGTACCAACTCAAACCACTGCAGCTTGCAGAACTTTGCGGCCAAAAACAGCATCCGCTGAAGCCCGCACATCAACCTTGTAAAACTTGGAAAAGGTATGAACAGAAGACCAAGTAGCAGCCTTACAAACCTGTTCAACAGAAGCCTGGTGCTGAAAAGCCCAGGATGCAACAACAGCACGAGTAGAGTGCGCAGTGACCCTAAAAGGGGGAGTCCTCCCCTTAGCAGAATAGGCCCCAACAATGGCCTGACGAATCCATTTGCTAATCGTAGCAGGCGCCAAACCTTTCCTGGGCCCGCAGGGTACCACGAAAAAAGCGTCCGTCTTGCGGAAGGAAGAAGTAGTCACCAAATAGTACTTCACACAGCGAACAACATCCAAATTGTGCAGAACCCTCTCCTTGTCATTGTTAGGCTTAGTACACAAGGAAGGGAGAACAATATCCTGATTGAGGTGAAAAGCAGACACCACCTTAGGAAGAAAATCCGGCTTAAAACGAAAAACCACCTTATCCTGGTGTCTCTCAAAGTAAGGGGCCTGAATCGACAGAGCCGCCAACTCAGAGACACGGCGAACAGAGGTAATAGCCACCAAGAAAGCAACCTTCTGAGTGAGAACCGAAAGAGCAATATCCTGTAGCGGCTCAAAAGGAGGACCCTGCAGAGCCTTCTGAGGGGGCCGAACATGCGCGACCCCTTGGAAAAAGGTCTTAACCAGTGGGTGTAAGGCAAAAGACCTCTGGAAGAAAACCGACAGAGCAGAAACCTGTCCTTTCAAAGTACTAAGGTGGAACCCAAGATCCAGATTATGCTGAAGAAACTCCAAAATCCTGGGTATCGAAAACACCCTGCAAGGCAATGCCCTCACACCAATCAATATAGGACCTCCAAGTCCTATAATAAATGCCAGAGGAGGACCGCTTCCTAGCCCTAATCAAGGTCTGAACAACAGCCTCAGAAAAACCTTCCTCTTTCAAAATGAAGGTTTCAGCAGCCAAGCCGTCAAAGCCAGCGTTTGTAAATTGGGGTAAAGTAGTTGACCCTGAGATAACAGATCCGGCAACAAGGGAAGCCGGTACTGATATACGGCCAGCCTTACAATGTCTGCGTACCAAACCCTTCTTGGCCACCTTGGAGCCATCAGAATCTCTGGTGCCCCTTCTAGAACCAGTTTGCGAACTACCTTGCCCAGCATGGAGATGGGCGGAAACAGGAACAGAAACCCCAGATCCTTCCAAGCAAGGGACAAGGCATCCACTGCCAGAGACAGAGGATCCTGACAAAGAGATACAAAGGCCGGAAGTTTGTGATTGTGCCTCGAGGCAAAGAGATCCACCTCTGGAGTCCCCACTTGCGGCAAAGATCCAGAAAAACCTCGGGGTTGAGAGACCACTCTCCTTGGCGAGAGGATCCCCTGTTCAGGGAATCCGCCTCCGTGTTCTCCACTCCCGGAATGTAAACTGCTTAAATGCAAGGAACATTGCTCTCCGTCCAGTGTAGGATCAGAGAGACTTCCCTGAGGGCACTCCTGCTGCGAGTCCCTCCTTGGTGATTGATGTAAGCTACCGCCGTTCGGTTGTCTGAACGAACCTGAACCGGTAGACCCTGTAAATGAGAGGTCAGCCGAGCTAGAACCAGTCGGATGGCTCTGAGCTCCAAGACATTGATGGGGTGTGAGCCTCCTGAGCACCCCACACCCCGCTGAACTGATGACTTTTCCAATAACCTCCACAGCCCGACAGGCTGGCATCCGTGGTAACCGTCTCCCAACAAGGGACCAGAAAGGATCTGCCCTTCAACAGGTTGCTCGATTCCAGCCACCACCGAAGGGACTGCCGAACCCTCGTGGTGAAGGTGAAGAGATCTCATGTGAAACTGTGCAAACGGTACCGCCTCAAAGGAGGACACCATCAAGCCCACCAGTTTCATCCCTTGTCGGATAGAGGGTCAAGGATTGGCCAGAAGAAGGCAGATCAGACCCTGAATCCCCTGCACCTTGGTCTGGGGCAGAAACACTCTGGCCAGAATGGTATCCAGATTCATGCCCAGAAATAAAATCACACGAGACGGAGAGAGAGAAGACTTGGGGCGGCTGATCACCCACCTGAACCTCTCCAGGGTCGACACCACCTGGTGGGTGTCCAGCTCCGCCTGACGGAAGGAAGAAGCTGAGATCAACAGGTCGTCCAGATAAGGCACAATGCGAATGCCCTGAGCAGAGCCATTATTCCCGCCAAGACCTTGGTGAAGACCCTCGGCGCCGAGGTCAGTCCGAAGGGAAGAGCTACAAACTGAAAATGTTGATCCTCCACCGCAAACCGGAGGAACCTCTGATGTGCCTGAAAAATCGGAACATGCAGATACGCATCCTTGATGTCTATGGATGTCATAAAATCCCCTTGTTGAAGGGAATTGATAGCCGAGCGCAGAGTCTCCATGCAGAACTTTTTGGCTCTGATAAACCGGTTGAGAACCTTGAGATCTAGAGTGGGTCTCACTGAACCCTCCTTTTTGGGAACCGTGAAAAGGTTGGAGTAGTAACCCCTGTCTCTCTCCGACGGAGGCACCGGGCATATAACCCCCATGTCCAGAAGGCTTTTCACTGCTAACAGGAGCCCCTGTGCAGCCTGAGGGTCCGAGGGCACCCGAGACCTTAAGAATCTTGGGGGCGGCCAGTACCCGGAGGAGACCACTTCCAAGATCCAATTGTCTGTGACCTCCCGGGCCCAGACCTGGAAGAAGAGCTGCAGCCGCCCCCCCACCCTGTCGGGTGAGGGCACCCCTTCATTGCTGAGCCGGTTTAACGGCAGGCTTGGGCTTGGAACCCCCCAGCAGCTGCGGGACGTGCCCGACCTCTGCCCCTGTTCCAGGACGAGCCCCTAACACCCGAGAAGGCCCAACCCCTAGCCGCTCTGGACCCTCAAAAGGAAGGAGTGAACGAGCCAGCCCCCCGAAAGGGCCGGCGCTGTCTCTTCCGCTGAGGTAACTTACCTCCCTAAGCAACAGCATCCAATTTATCTCCAAACAGCCGCGTACCCAAGAAGGGAAGAGCTGTGAGCGACTTCTTGGCCCCAACGTCCGCCGTCCACTGGCGGAGTCAGACCAATCTGCGCATAGCCACCAGTAAGGCTGAAGTCCTACTACACACGACAATAGAATCTTCCATAGCAGCCATGACAAAATCCATGAAAAATTCGCATCTCTTAAGGATAGCGAACTCAGCGCAGGTTGGATCCAACTGAGCGTTATTCAGCCAGTCCCTGATAAGAGACCTGGTAGCAAGCGACACCAGGGCAGATGCACTAACAGGCCGCAGGGCAGAGCCCACGTTGGCAAATGCGTGGCACGCCATCTGATCAAGGCGATTATCCTCGCCATCCTTAAGGGAAGTGCCGTCAGGGGTGTTCAGCACAGAAAGGTTGGTCAAACCTAAAACTGGCGCGTCGACCTCGGGGGGAGAAGACCAGCGCTTAACCGCCTCCACCGGGAAAGGATACTTCTTATCCCATCCCTGAGGAACACCAGGAAGCCGACTGGGCCTCTCCCATTCTCTAAGGATCAGCGCATCAAAGTGACCCTGGGTAGGGAATTCCAGACGGGGCTTGCGGACCCCCAAAAATTCCCCCTTTTTGAGAGGGGGCGCCTCAGGCGGTTCAATATCCAACACCTCCAATAGATGTGACAAAACAGTGGCCGTATCTACGGCATCCCCCAGCGCCTGCCCGACATCGGCATCCCCAGACTGAACATAGTCAGCCTCTGTTTCCTGATACAATTCCCCCTCCTCTAACGGGGAATAATCTGACAAATCAACAGAATCGTCGTCAACATCCCACAAGGGCTGGGCCGACAACAAATGTCTCTTTTTAGCCTGGGCCTTCTTGCCCACCGTGCTAGCAATAATTTTCTTGATGCTGGCCAACCTAGCCCAAACATCAGAGAGCGACTCCCTGCTGGCACCAATGTCACTTGGGGTATGGATAAGGTGGGGAGGGGAAGGCGATGAAGCGGGAGGAGCCGACCCAGAAGTCTGGGTACCAGACTGCCGCGTTATGGCCTTTTGTGCGCATGGGATACAGATCAGCACATTCTCCCCCGTAAGGGATACCCCACACCCCACACATGGCCCGGATTGTCCCAGAGGGAGCCCGATCCCAGTATCCTGCGGAGCCTCCATATGGTGATGTTTTGTGGTCAGTCGCAAGACCGCAGGGAATTTACACCTAAGCAACCCCGGATGCCCCTTAAAAGTCCTGGTGGGAGGATTTGAGGTGATCAAATTTACGCTAGGGACCCCAGGACCAGGAGGAACCCCTTAATATGCACAATATACAATGCAATCTGTAACACACAAACAGGCAACATAAGTGCAATCCTACATATATAAAGCAATAACACATACATAATTGTATATATTATATATATATATATATATATATATATATATATATATATATATATATATATATATATATATATATATATAATATATATATAAATCTATATCCCAGCTCCAGACATGCGTAACCAAAACAAATATACACACACACATGCCCGCAATCAGTGGGGGCCCCCCGCTAGAGAGGCGCGTCCACATAAGCTGAGGAAGTGGCTATCCGGACCTTACCACCAGGAGCGCAGCTCAGAAACAGCATCCAAAATGGCCCCCGAGAACTGCCTCATGTAGAAAAGACAGAAAGAGAAGGGGGGGGGTGGGCCAGCGCAGAACGCGCGCTCGCCAGGCCACGCCCCCCCCCCCTCCCAGCAACGCGGATCCCCAGGAGTGCAGCCACAGAATCGTGCTAAAGCACCAGATATGGTCCCTGGAGTGAAAAACATCCTGTCAGTCACACACACACACGGTGAAAATCACACACCCACACACACAGGGGCATAGGAGAATGAAACCGAATTAACGGCCAGGCAACCCCCCCCCCCCCCCCCCGGAGGGGAGTAAGGGACCCAGAAGGGGGGGGGAACCCTGGCAGAATCCGGCAATAAGCATAGAGGGATGGGGCATCCCACACCAGGATCACCAAAAACCTGGATAACCGCCTACCCCATAGTGAGGTCTCACGGTGGAGCAGTGCTCCTTCCGCACCCATAGGGTGCTGCCTACCTTCACCAGGACCCGCAGCCTAAGCTGGGAGGCTCAAATAGGGGCAATTTAGAAAGGGTCCTGGCAGCAATAGGGACAATAAATGGCTGGGCGCGGGCCCGGCTTACCTGTAAGTAAAGAAGTCTTCATCTTCTGTCTTGTCGCCTTCCCTGCAGAGAAGGAACTGGGGAATTGGTGGGAGGTCCCAGGTATATATGGACTGGGAGGGGCCATCTTTTTTTTGCATATTCATCTCTGCAGAAGTTCGCCCTCTACTGGAGATTACCCACATGTCATGAAGATCGAAGTGGAGTGTATGGCACACTTAGAATAATTCTCACGGTGCTGAATCAGCCCTACAATGTATGTATGTCTTGTATAAACTTAATTTTGAAAAGAATGGGCAAAATAAATCCTCTGCCACGTTTCTATTTCCAATTTTCCCTTTGGAGATGAGTAAGAGTCAGGGTGCCTCCATAAACGAAAATGAGAGAAATGTCCTTCGATTGGTTAAAGTGGACCGAAACCCAGGATTTTGACTATACTTGGTTTTGGTCCTTTCCCCCGGGACACCCCGATTGGGGGTGTCCCGCTGTATGAAGCCCCCACAGATCGGCAATGCCAACTCACCTTTTCCTGCTCCCATGGCGCATGCGTGACTGCTCGTCCAATCAGCGCACTCGGGAGCTGCTGATTTCACGTCGCTTAAGCCTTCGTCTAAGGCCAGAGGCATCCGAGCACAATGGCGGCAGCATCCCCTATTTCCCTCTAACAGGGAGCATACCCGCGCCGGCCATTCACAAATGCCAGGTGCGGGCGTTCGCCCTGCTAAAGGGATAGTGGGGATACGACTGTGGCTCGCGCATACGCCATTGGACCGGGAAAGGTAAGTGTATGGGGCAACCTGGGGGGTTTCACACAGCGGGGCATCCTGATTTTGGATGCCCCAGAGGGAGGGAATTGGGTGGGTTTTGGTCCACTTTAAGTAAACTGTACTTCGTTTTTATGTCTGCGGGACCCATGGCTCTCTTCTAAGCTTAAGGCAGAACCAAACCCTAGCGGCATGGCCTTGGAATCTAAAAATTCCAGGGCTGGCCGCTGGCCTCCCCCGGAGCATCCCAGATCGGGATGCCACACTGTGTGAGCCCCCTGGGGCACCGCAACATGCACTTCCTTCCCAGCTCCCTTGCCGATGCAAATAACGGCACTGGCGTCGCCACATCTTTGGGTGGTGTGCGCCCTCCCTTGCCCAGCCATTCAGATAGGCTGGGGACGGGAGCGCACACACTGCTCTCTCACTCTTTTTTGCCAAAACCCTGCATCTAAACAGAGCCATTACGTATGCACGGCAAGTGGCTCTGATTGGACGAGAGCCTGCACATAGGAACGCAGGAGAAAGGTGAGTTTGTATGGGAATTCTGGGGGTTTCATACAGTGGGGTATCCCATTTGGAAGTAGTCAATATCCCAAGTTTTGTTCAGTGGAATTCCAGTTACGTGCATTTGCGGTAGGACCAGCAAAAGGTGAGTTGGCATCAGCGATCTGGGGGGGGTTTCACACAGCAGGACATCCCCGATCCCCGAAGGGCCCAATTTTATGTTGGCACCAGTGCCCCGTCACATTTAGTTATGCCACTCTCTGTATTAGATCTTTCTTTTCCCATGCTCTGTAACCATCTGACATCGACTACAATTCCCAGCATGCTTACTTTATAGCTTATTGGGTGTTTGGGAGACCCCGGCTGGAAGATGGTGAACACTGAAATGCCGGTGTAGCAGGAAGTTGCCTTCTCCTGAACGGCCACGTTATTACAGGAACCAGCATGAGCTTCAACTCAAACCCTGCGCCTCCTGATCGCTCAGGTGAGACAGAGGAAGGGACAGAATGAGGAGGAAATCTGTTGCTTTCACTCATGTATTAAAGCAGAACTGAACCCAAAACAACTGCCCCTACACCCCCCTATCCATTTGGTATGACCCCCCTAAACAACTAACAGGTACGCCAAAAAAGCAATTCTGTGAGTACTCACCTGTAGAATTGTTTTTGTTCTTGCATGGCACGGCCTGCTTTGGTATTCATAACAGTTGGGTTATTCCGCCACAAGGTGGCGCAGTGGTACTGCAGAAAGCTGTGGCATCTCCCGACCCCCTATAAAAGGGGGATCAACCATATAGTTCCCAGCGTAGACAAGCAGTGAGACAAGAAGCCGGGAGAGAATAAAAGTAAAAAATGTAAAAAAGGTAAAAAACCCCAATTAACTTGGAACAATCACCATAAAGAGGCAACCAAGAATAACGATAACAAGGGTGGGTCGAAGCAGGCCGTCCCATGCAAGAACAAAAACAATTCTACAGGTGAGTACTCACAGAATTGCTTTTTTCTTTATTGCATGGCACGGCCTGCTTCGGTATTCATAACAGTTGGGACATCCAAAAGCAGTGTCCAAAAGTAGGGTGGGATCCCCAAAGAGTAACGGCCAGTAGTTCAAGTCACTACCGCCTGAAGCACCTTGCGGCCAAAAGCAGCATCCGCTGAGGCCTTAACATCAACCTTGTAAAACTTGGAAAAGGTATGAACAGAAGACCAAGTAGCAGCCTTGCAAACTTGTTCAACAGAAGCTTGGTGCTGAAAAGCCCGAGAGGCACCAATAGCACGAGTGGAATGAGCAGTCACACTAAAAGGAGGTTCCTTCCCCTTAGCAGAATAGGCTTGAATCACCGCCTGACGGATCCACTTGCTGATAGTGGACTTAGCCGGAGGCAAACCCTTCCTAGGTCCAGAAGTGAGAATAAAAAGAGCATCAGACTTCCTTAAAGTCTCTGTAGCGACCAAATAAAACTTCAGAGCTCTGACCACATCCAGAGAATGCAGAGTCCGCTCCTTGGAATTAGCAGGATTAGGGCACAATGAAGGCAAAACAATGTCCTGATTGAGATGAAAGGCAGACACCACCTTAGGCAGGAAATCCGGCTTAAGCCGGAACACCACCTTATCCTGATGCCGCACGAAATAAGGAGGTTTGATGGAAAGCGCCGCCAGCTCAGAAACTCGCCTTACAGAAGTGATACCCACCAAAAAGGCTACCTTAGAAGTCAGAATGGGCAAGGCAGCCTCACGGATAGGCTCAAAGGGAGGCCCTTGCAGAGCAGACAACACCAGATTCAAATCCCAGACTGGTAGCAAAGGCTTACGGGGTGGACACACATGAGAAACACCCTGGAAAAAGGTTTTAACCAACCGGTGATTGGCAAAGGATCTTTGGAAAAAAATTGCCAGAGCTGAAACATGGCCATTTAGGGTACTAAGTTGAAGGCCTAGATCCAAACCATGTTGCAAGAATTCCAGAATCCTGGGAATAGAAAAAACCCGACAGGGAAGAGACTTAGACTCACACCAGGCAATGTAAGCATGCCAGACCCTGCAATAGATAAAAGACAAAGACTTCTTCCTAGCCCGAATCATGGTATTAACAGCAGAGGCAGGCAGCCCCTTTTCCATCAAGATGGAGGTTTCAGCAGCCAAGCTGTTAAAGCCAGCGTTTGTAAATTGGGATAGCGTAGCTGCCCGAGTGAGAAGATCTGGATCCTTGGGCAAGACGTACCAGTCTACTGCCAACTGCACGACGTCTGCGAACCAAAATCTTCTTGGCCAACAAGGGGCCACCAGGATGGCTGGTACCTGCTCCTGGGCTATCTTGCGCATGACCTTGCCCAGGAGAGGAAACGGAGGGAACAAATAGAGAAGCCGAAACTCCGTCCAAGGTATTGCCAGTGCATCCGTGGCGAAGGCCAGGGGATCCTGAGATAATACAATTCTGTGAAATACTCACCTGTAGAATTGATATTATTTGTATACAGTACGTCCTGCTCCAGATATAATACTTACACTATAACAATGGTAACAATCACCATACAGGGGATCCAGAATAATGCGAAAAACCAGGGTGGGTGGAGCAGGACGTACTGTATACAAATAATATCAATTCTACAGGTGAATATTTCACAGAATTGTATTATTCTTAGTATACAGTACATACTGCTCCAGATATAATACTTACACTTGGGACATCCAATAGCAGTGTCCATAAAGTAGGGTGGGATCCCCAACAAAAAACGACAACAGCAGACAGTTTAAAACCACTGTCACCTGCATAACCATACGGCCAAGACAGCATGAGCTGAGGCCCTAACATCAACCTTGTAAAACTTTGCAAAGGTATGAGCAGAAGGCCAAGGTAGTGGCCTAGCCAACCAGTTCAACAGAAGCCCGGTGCTGAAAAACACAAAAGGCGTCAAGCACCAGTAGAAAAAGAATCAAGGAGACAAGGAAGATTCTTCCCCTTGCTGGAATAGGCATGAGTAAAAGCCTGACAAATCAAATCGCTACAATAGACTTGGCAAAAGCCAAAGGACCCTACCAAGTACCAGAAGGGACAGCCATTAAGGTAATAACCAGGGCCAAGCCGCCCAACTCCCCGAGAGCAGACAAGAACGGGCACATTCAGGATGTAATGACCCTGGGCCCCAAGGAACATCAGTTTCCCTAAAGGACACAGTGACTACCAAGGAAAAACTTCCAACACCTGTTTAACGAATGCAGAACCCTTTCCTCAGCGTTGCTAGGAAAAAGGCACAGCAGGGATAGCAATATCTCGAATTAATGAACAAGAGACACCTCCAGATGCAGAGAGTCCGGCTTCAGGCGGAACTCCACCTTATCCTGGTGTATCTCAAGGAATGGGGGCTAGGTAGACAGAGCCGCCCACTAACACACGCCTGACCAAGGTAATAGTCACCAGAAGGACAACCTTGAGGGTAAGAACAGCCAGACAGCATCCTGAATAGAACCAAGGGACAAAATCCTGCAAGCAGACAGAATTAAATTCAATTTCAATCCCAACGGGGACCACAGGATTACATGGGGGACGCACATGAGTACCCCCTGAAGGAAGCCTTAACCAAGGAAGACTGAGCCATAGACTACTAAGGCAAGGTGGACAGGGCAGAACCTGACCCATCAGAGTACCGAGTTGGAGAACCATCTCCAAATCATGCTGAAAACAACACTAGAACCCTGGGAACCGAGAACGTCCAACAGGGAAGAGACCTAGACTCACACCAATCAATATGGGTATGCCATACCCTATAACAGATAGAAGAAGAAGAGGAAGAAGCTTGCTCCTAGCCTTCCCATAGTCTCAAACACCGAGACAGATAAGCCTGTCTCCATCAAGATGTATGTTTCAGCAGTCAGGCCGACTAGGCCAGAGACTGTAGATTGGAGTGACGTAAAGGGACCCTGAGTGATCAGAGCTGGAACTCCTGGCAAAGGTACAGAAAAATACTGTCCTCGGTACCATGTCTGCAAACCACACTCTACTAGGGCACCTGGGGGCCACCAGAATCACTGGTCCCCTTACCAGAGCAATCTTGCGCAGAACCCTGCCTAGGGGAATGGAGAAGGACGTACAGAACCGAACGTCCTGTAATGACGTTACTAAGGCATCCGGACCACTGCCAGAGGATCCTGGGACAGAGAAACAAAGGCCGAGAGCCTGTGATAGTGACGGAACACAACAGATCCACAACTGGTTGGACACCATAGTGACATGGGGATTAGCACATCCTGTCGCAGAGGGGCTCCACCGGAGCTAATCTCACTGATATGCAGGGAACATTGTCTCCACCCAGAAAAGGAACATAGACACTTCCTGGAGGGTCCGCCAGCTCCAGGCCCCTTCCAATGAATAATGCAGGACATTTGTCGTCAGACAGACCGAGCGCTCCCAAACTGGCAAGCCCAGAAGGGAAGTGGGCAAGCGAGATAGAACCAACTGAAAACGCTCACAGTTTAGAACCTCAATAGGCGTAAGGACCTTCTAATGGCCCCACCACCCCCAGAATTGCAGGGAGTTTCAAAAGAAACCCTCCCCCTTCAGCCTGATAGGTTGGCATCCATGGTGACCGTTTCCAGGAAGGGGCAAGAAGGAACTGCCCCCAGACAGGTCCCTTGAGATCATCCACTTCCAAGAGAAAAACTTTCTACCAGGTGGGAAGGCCCACAGACCCTGCTCCAGGGATGCTGGATCCCTGTCCTGTATTAACAATAGAAGTTGCAGAAGGGCCCAAGGGGAACTGAGCATAAGGGACCTCTTCCGAGCAAGTCACCAACGGCCCCACCAGCTGCATCCCTGCCTGGTGAAGGGACCGGGACAGCAATGAGGGACTGAGCCCATGTGACCAGATTGCCCACTGTATCGCTGAGAAGAGGAGGTTCTGGTTCGAACCTAATCCAGAATCATTCCTAGTAATGGAGTTACCATTTAAGGGGACCATGAGGACTTGGGGTGATTGATCACCCATCCAAATGACTCCCAATGGACACCACCAGCTGGGTATCCAACTTAGCCTGACGTAGAGACTGGGAAGTGAGAAAGGACGTCCAGGTAGGTCATCGCGCGGACGCCCCTTGGTCTCATCAGAGACATCACCATCGTCAGCACCTGAGTGAGCACTCTGGGAGTTGGAGAGGCCAGATAACAAGGCCACAATTAGCAGTGTTGGACTACCCACACGAACCCGAAGAGCCTCAGAGACCTGGGCACATGGATGTAAACATAAGCATTTTAGAGTTCCCCCTGACAGCAAGAAGCCCACTGGGCGCAAGGTGCTGATGGCCCATCTCAGAGTTTCCATGCAGAAACTGCCTGTAATTAGAGAATTGCTGTGAATCCAGAATGCGCCAGCCCGACCCATCCTGTTGGAGGACTGTGGAAAGGTTGGTGGAGCGCCCCCTGCCTCTGCCTGTTACGGGCAATCTGCAAGAGACCCTCAGACCTCGCAGGCCTAGCATGGCCTGTGCCAGCAACTGAACAGCGGCAGGGACCAGGAGTACCTGGGACCTGATAAAACTGGGGAAGGCTGCGCAGCAAACTCTATCTTGTATCTGGAGGACACAACCTCCTGAATCCACCAGAATGAGGCGAGATGCCTCCTGATAAGAGCAAGGTGCCGCAGCCATCCCCTCACCCAGACGGGCGAGGGTGCCCCATCATGCTTGAGGGGGTTTGGTGGAAGATTTGGGCTTAGCCCCGCCGGAGGGGCCAGGGCGTTGTCTGCTGCTCATGGGGCAGGAGTCTGCACGAAAAATCCGGAAGGACACCCCTGGTTCCTGTTTAACACTAAGGTAGGGGGGAGGAGGGGTGCCTCTGCCACGAGGGGGCCGAGACGGCCGCCTGCGTAGGGGTGATTTTCCCTTTTTACCGAACAGGTCCAGACGGGCCCCAAATAGGCGTTGCCCTCTAAAGGGAAGCCCAGTAACAGTCTTTTTAGTAGCATCGTCAGCACCCCACTGTCGCAGCCAGAGCAAGCGACGTATAGCCACCACAAGGGCAGAAGTTCTTGCACACATTCTAATGGTGTCATCCAGCGCTAATAGCATAAATTTTACAAATACATCATAACTGGAGAGTGCATTAAACACCTCCCAGGGGAGATCCTCAGGGTGATGATCAAGCAACTTTCTGATGAGGGTTCTAGTGGCTACTGCAGTAATAGCCGCGGCACAGACTGGGCGCAGCGCCGTCCCTGCACAAGAAAAGGCATGGGAGGCCAGCAGATCAATGTGCCGGTCCTCAGCATCCTGAAGGGTACTATAAGCAGGGGTTGTAAAAAAGGGAGGATTAGGGACCCCTATGATCGGCGCGTCCACCACGGGGGGTGATGACCAACAATTAACCACCCCAGGGGGAAAAGGGTATTTCCTATTCCAGTCCCCTGGAACCCCTGGAAGTTTACTGGGGCATTCCCATTCCTTGAGCACAAGAGCATGGAAATGAGCCTGCTCTAGAAATTCCAAACGTGCAGTCGCAGTATGGAAACGCTCCCCTCTCGGCTTGGGGACCTCACCGGGGAGAGAGATATACAGTGCCTTAAAGACCTTAATCAACAAGTCGCCAGTGTCACACTGGCCCCAGTATTCAGGGCCAGAATCGTCATGATTCCTCGGCCTCTCATCAGATGAGCCTGAGTCAGAGAACAACTCCCCTTCATCAGAAGGGGTATAGTCACACGGAGTAGTAAACTCCTCGGTTCTCATAGAGAATACAGAAACATGAGGCGACAGGTGCCGCTTCCTACCAGGGCCAATGCACTCTGACAACCTAGCAATAATCTGTTCAGCCGTAGGCAGTCTGGAAGGCCCAGCAGGCTGCGACTCAGCAGGAGTGAGATTTAAGCCTGGGGTGATAGGTGAATTGAAGCTAGGTGCAGCCACTGGCCGACCCGATTGCAGGGCCAGGGCTTGCTTGGCACAGGGTACGCAGACCCGCGCTCTGTCAGCATCAGCATGGGGTTGTCCACACGCTATACACGGCCGGTCTTGTCCCAGAGGGACCCCGGTCACATAATTCTGAGATGCCTCCATAAGGTGATTTAGACACAATATGTCAGCAGGGATTTACGCAATAGGCCACCCTGGATGCCCCAAGACCCGCTATGAAGGTGGGAGTAGATTTACAAGGCCCGCTAATTAAGCCGGGCCGGGAGAAGCCAATGGCGTTCACCAGTCTGAAAGACATAATGGGAATAAAGGGTGTCGGAACCATGCGCGGATAACCGAGGATCATGAAAATCGCCCGCGAGGGCACTTACAGACCAAGGGAGGAGGAGCGAACCTCAAGGGGCGGACCAGAGCGGGCTGTGACGCGGAGCGCGCCAAACCAGGTCCCCGCCCCCCGAAGATCGCGAAGCTCTGAGATAGTTACAACGTTGTCATGAGGAGCGAAGTGTATGACACACTTAGAAAAATGATTTGCCAATGAAGGCGCCGCAGCGTCTGAGGCGACGCCGCCGCCCGGTGCAGCACATCCAGTAAAGGGAAAAGGTGCGCGCGGTGGCGACAGATACACAATAAAAATGCAAACAGCGCGGCTCTGACACCAGGAATACCAGTCAAGGACAATACTAAGGCCATAAGCATGTAAACATACACTGAGACCACCCCACACACATTCTTTCCCCCCGAGCTACGGGGGGAACGAGGGAGGATGGCGACCCTTTGTACAGGGCACACCGCTACACGGGGCATGGGGCAATAGTGCAGGAGGGGCATCCGCTAGAGGCTCACTATCAGCCTAAACCGCCTACCTTTTGGTGGGGGACTGCGGTGGAGCATGGCTCCGTAAGCACGCATGGTGCTGCCTACCTTCACCCGACCAGCGCAGCCCAGGCTGGGAGGCACATCACAGGGAGGACGGGTGGGAATAGTCCAACAGGGCCGCAAGCTAATAGCCCCGCTCACCTGCGAGAGAGTGATACTTCATGTCTTCGCAGTCAGCACTGCAGAGAAATCTGGGGATTTGTGGGAGGTCCCCGGGTATTTGAGGGCCGGGATGAGCCTGTTTTGCATGTCTCTGCAGTGCAGCGCCATCTGGCGGAGGATAACCCAAGTGTAAGTATTATATCTGGAGCAGGACGTACTGTATACTAAGAATAGAGAGACAAATCTGGGAATTTTGTGATTGTGACGGGACGCAAACAAGTCCACGTCCGTCTGACCCCAGTGGTGACAGAGGGATTCTGGCGGCCCCCCAGAAGGTTCCTTGAGTCCAGCCACCATGAGAGGGACTGTCTGGCCAGAGGAGACAGAGCAAATTTCCGATCCAGGGACACAGGGTCCCCACGAAGGGGAGTCCAGTGAAAGTCTTCTTAGCAGCGGCGTTAGCTGCCCACTGACATTACCAAACAGAGCGGCACATAGCCACCAAGAGCGCAGAGGCCCTACCGCTCAGCCGCACAGCATCATCCATAGCAGTAAGGATAAAGGCCACAAAATCAGAGCAAACCAAGAGAGTCCTATACTCCTCCCCCCCGCTACGATCCGTAGCGCCATCAAGGAGACGCTTGAGCAGTTTCTTAAGGGCAATAGCTGTAATGGCAGCCGCACAGGCCGGGCGCAATCCAGCCCCCACACAGGTAAAGGCATGGCAGGCCGGTCATGATCCATGCGCCGGTCCTCACTGTCCCTCAGAGTTGTAGTGTCAGGTGAAGGCATGACCTAAGTATTGGACAAACCTAGCACGGGAGCGTCCACTTCAGGGGGAAATGACCACCTCTTAACAAGATCAGCAGGAAAGGGATACCTCTTATCCAAACCCTTGGGCACAGCAGGCAGCCTGTTAGGACATTCCCATTCATTAAACACCATAGTGGTGAAATGTCCCTGCTCAGGGAACTCCAGACGCTGTTTACTAGGACGAAACAGCTCACCCTGTTTCCCTTTAGCCTCCACAGGGGCAGCAATGTGTAAAATTTCAAAAATGTGAGACAGCAAATTATCAGTGTCCACAGGATACCATGAATCCTCCCCAGCTCAGGGTCACTATCACAACCCTCCTGCTGGTCCCCAGAGGAGTCAGAGTCCTGGAGCAGTTCCCCTTCCTCTAGGGAATAACGTCCAGCAGTGACATCAAATTCCTCATACTCCTCTGTAGAGCGTGAGGGAGTGGAAATCAGGTGCCGCTTCTTGCCAGAGGCCTTCCTAGGAACAGTCCTAGCAAGCTGTCTCTCAATGCTGGCCACCCGCAGAGCCAAATCAGTGTAACTCTCTACTAATATCCCCTTCACTAGGGCCCAATTGCAGGAGCGGGGGAGTAGGTGAAGCCGAGGGAGGCTCAGAGCTGGGAAGCGAAGCAGGCAAACCAGCTTGAAGCGCAAGTACACTCTCAGCACACGGCACGCACACCTTGACACTGTTACTCACAGGGGATACCCCACACATGGAACACAGCCGAGCTTGTCCCGAAGGACCCCCAAGCTATTCCCAGAAGCCTCCATATGGTGATTAACACAGGCACAATAGGCCAGCGGTGGGTAAAGGCTAATACAGAAGCCACCCGGGATGCCCTCCCACGGGATGCCCCCAGAAATCGGTGAAAGGGGGGGGGATGAGGGGGGAGGAAGGAGTAGAGCCAGGAGAAACCACAACCCAATGGTGTCCCGCCTGAAAGACATAAGTGAAAAAGACACATGAGCATCCCACAGCCCATACCCCCAAGGTCAATTAAAAAAAAAACCCAAGGGGGACTCACAGACCAAAAAGACCGCAGGGTCACCAAGGCACAAACCGCAGGAAGAAGCGACACACCAGAGGAAGCAGTGCTGAAGCCAGGAAGGGAGAAATCCAGACGCGCAGCTAGTCCAAAATGGCTCCGGCAGAGGTACCTCGAGGGGCGTGCCGTGGGGAGACGACTCGATATGCGTCATCCAAGGCCCCCCCCCCCCGAAGAGCGCGAAAAACGGCGATCACGTGACCCGGCCGGGGCCATGACAAAGCAAAAAACGCCTCAGTTTATAGCACCAACGGCCGCAGAGCGCAGTACAAAGCACGTGGCGGCTAAAAAACACCAAAAAACACACAATAAACGCCAAAACACCACATAGAATACCACTTGCGGATGCCACCCGCCCCCCCCAACAAAGCCAGAGGGGGGGGGGAGAGAGACGAGAGGCCAGCGGCGAGTATCCAGGCAGGGGGGGGGACCCCTGAAGGAAATGAAGGAGACATAGTCCCCAAAACACTCACCCCCTCAGAAGCCAGAACATGAACTCCGCATCCCTATCAGGCTCACCATAAAGCCTATGGCCGGCTACCCTTTGTGGTACAGGGTCTGCGGCTTGGAGCTGCGCTCCTGGAGCACTTGACTCTAGTGCTCTTCTACCTTCACCCGATCTGTCAGCCGAGGCTGGGAGGCAGTGAGGGTCCAGAAACGGGTGGAAATATACTTGCAGGGCTGCAGGCTTGGTTGCCCCGCTCACCTGCGCGAGAGAGAGACATCTTCTAACTTTGCAGTATCACTGCAGGGGAAACACTGGGAACTCTATGGTTGATCCCCCTTTTATAGGGAGCCGGGAGATGCCACAGCTTTGCAGTACCACTGCGCCACCTTGTGGTGGAATAACCCAACTGTTATGAATACCGAAGCAGGCCGTGCCATGCAATAAAGAAAAGATGCCAGAAATAGTCAAGTGGTCCACACTCTTGCCTCCCTTGATTGTTGGTGACCATTATAGTTCTCCAGGGGGAAAGCAAAGCACGTACACATCTACCGGACAAATCCGATTGGTGGCTGGTGGAGATGGGGATTACAGCAACCTCAGGAATGAGGTAAGGTGAATGTTAAAGTGAACAAAACCCACCGCAATCAGCATGAGAATCTATAAGATTCCCGAGCCGATCCATTCCCTCCCCTTAGGGCATCCAAAATCGACCGCTGTGTGAAACCCCCAAGTCGCCCCATACACTTACCTAGCTTCCCGGTCCAACAGCGCATGCACGAGCCTTGGCCGCATCCCCGCTATCCCTCTAGCAGGGCGCATGCCCCCGCCAGGCATTTGTGAATGGCCGGTGCGGGCACGCTCCCTGTTAGAGGGTAGCGGGGGATGCGGCCGAAGGACGAGAGTTAACCCAATTGTGACTGATTGCCTGGAGTGTAATAGGACAGGTGAATGTGTACAGGCGCCCTGGGAAGGGTCACACAGTGGGGCATCCCAAATCGGGCCACAGCCAGCGGTCCATTTATGCTACCGTCAGATGGGCAGTTTAGGGGAACAATTTAATTAATAAACAATACTTTTTTAATGGAGGTTCACTTTAAAGTGGACCTATCACCAGGATTTTCACTATCCGGATGATAGGTCCTTATCCCTGGGGAATCCCGATCTGGTGACCCCACCCCCCCCCAGGTACACACGTTTCCCCGCCATTCTGCTGCTGTTCTTTCTTCACTTTGGGATCAGGTCTCCCATGATGGTTTCTAATGGTATTTCTTGGAGTTCCACTGTAAACCATTATGAAGAATGGGGATATTCTCATTGGTTAGACACAGGCTCCATTTTCCCAGCAAGTTTGTTACCAGAAGTTGATTTATTACTCACAGTACCTTCATGGCCAGCGAGCTGCACCCAGGAAGCCTGGCGTCTGAGGGACCAATGCACCATTGTAAAGAAGGTCTTCCATGATTTTGTCTGTAAGACAGGAATAGCAGAGAGAAGTTACTCTATATGGGAGGGCAAACCTTACAAGACAAGGATTCCAAATGCTCCCCCATTACACTAGGACAGTGGTTCTCAACCTTTTTATGCCAAGGATCCCCTAGCAACAAACAACCACAACAAAGTAGCTCCTAGCAACAAGCAACCACAACAAAGTAGCCCCTAGCAACAAGCTACCACAACAAAGTAGCCCCTAGCAACAAGCAGCTGTAACCCAGCTATAATATTCCTGTGCCGATAGATTCCCTCCCCTATATCCTCCTTAGGGCAGAGATCTAACACACCAGTAAATCATAAAACATCTTAAACACATTCACCAACCTCAGAAGAAAAGAAAAAAAAAAAAAAAGAAGGGAAAAAAAAATCATAATTAAAATAAAATTACAACCTACCCTTTCTCCGAAATTTCTCCCTTCTGACTCCACCCCTTCTTCCATCTCGTCTCCCCCTGTATTGGCTTCCCTGCCTCCCCTACCCAGAGCCCCTGGCCGGCCCAAGACATGCCTGCTGAGGCCCCCCCACCATGATGGAGCTATAGCATTAAGGACTGGGGTTCCTTGGCTTGTGGGTACAGTGGGGCTGGGTACAGAGGGCTGAGAGGGAGACTAAGGGGGCAGGGATTGATGCCGGGGTTATAGCATTGGAGGCTGGGGTTCCTTGGCTTGTGGGTACAGTGGGGCTGGGTACAGTGGGGTGAGAGGGAGACTAAGGGGGCAGGGATTGATGCTGGGGCTATAGCATTGGGGGCTGGGGTTCCTTGGCTTGTGGGTACAGTGGGGCTGGGTACAGGGGGCTGAGAGGGAGACTAAGGGGGCAGGGATTGATGCTGGGGCTATAGCATTGGGGGCTGGGGTTCCTAGGCTTGTGGGTACAGTGGGGCTGGGTACAGGGGGCTGAGAGGGAGACTAAGGGGGCAGGGATTGATGCTGGGGCTATAGCATTGGGGGCTGGGGTTCCTAGGCTTGTGGGTACAGTGGGGCTGGGTACAGGGGGCTGAGAGGGAGACTAAAGGGGCAGGGATTGAATGCAGGTATTAAAAGCAGCAGCCCAGCTAGGCCCAAAGCATTGCGGCCCACCGGGCATTGTCTCAGGGCTCATCAGCCCTGGATTTTACCAGTCCCGGTCACATAATTCTGAGATGCCTCCATATGGTGATTATTTAAGGCACAATATGCCAGTAGGGATTTACACTATAAGCAACCCTGGATGCCCCAAAGACCCGCTAGGGAAGTGGGAGAATTTTACAAGGCCCGCTATAATTTTACACCAGGCCGGGAGAAGCCAATGGTGTTCACCGGTCTGAAAGACACAAAGAGAAGAAAATGGTGTCAGAACCAAGAAAGCTATAATGAGAATAAGCCGCCCACGAGGGCACTTACAGTACCACTGTAATCAGGAGCGTCCCACGCGTCACGCGCAAACAGACAAAATGGCGGCATGTACCTCGAAGGGCGGGCCAGCGGTCCATGACGTGGAGCGCGCCAAAACGGACTCTGCGACAGGATATGCTAATCCCTGTGTCACTATGGGGTCCAACCAGTTGTGGATCTGTTTGTGTTCCGTCACTATCACAAGCTCTCGGCCTTTGTTTCCCTGTCCCAGGATCCTCTGGCAGTGGTCCGGATGCCAACACATTGCACATTTTGGAGTGGCCCATCTTACGGTTTCTTGGTCTTTTTAAGACCAACCCCCAATTTTTGACAATGCCCACGTGCGCGCTGGGCGTCATTAGTAATGTCATGACTGGACGTTCGGTTCTGTATGTCTTTTTTCCATTCCCCCTGCTATGCAGGGTTCTGCGCAAGATTGCTCTGGTAAGGGGACCAGTGATTCTGGTGGCCCCCAGGTGCCCTAGTAGAGTGTGGTTTGCAGACATGGTACCGAGGGCAGTAGTTTTCTGTACCTTTTGCCAGGAGTGACAGCTCTGCTCACTCAGGGCCCCCTTTACGTCACTCCAATCTACAGTCTCTGGCCTAGTCGGCCTGACTGCTGAAACATCCATCTTGATGGAGACAGGCTTATCTGTCTCGGTGATTGAGACTATGGGAAGGCTAGGAGCAAGCTTCTTCCTCTTCTTCTTCTATCTGTTATAGGGTTAGGCATACCCATATTGATTGGTGTGAGTCTAGGTCTCTTCTCTGTTGGGCGTTCTCGGTTCCCAGGGTTCTAGAGTTGGTTTCAGCATGAGTTGGAGTTGGTTCTCCAACTCAGTACTCTTATGGGTCAGGTTCCGCCCTGTCCACCTTGCCTTAGTAGTCTCTTGTTCAGTCTTCCTTGGTTAAGACTTCTCTCAGGGGGTACTCATGTGCGTCCCCCGCGTAAGCCTATGGTCCCAGCATGGGATTTGAATTTAAGTTTTATTCTGTCTGCTTGCAGGGTTTTGTCCCTTTGGTCCTATTCAGGATGCTGTCTGGCTGTTCTTACCCTCAAGGTTGTCCTTCTGGGGACTGTTACTTTGGTCAGGCGTGTGTTAGCGGGCGGCTCTGTCTACCTAGCCCCCATTCTTTGAGATACACCAGGATAAGGTGGTGTTCCGCCTGAAGCCGGACTCTCCACATCAGGCGTTGTCTTATGTTCATTGATTCGAAATATTGTTCTTCCTTCTGTGCCTTATTCCTAGCAACGCTGAGGAACGGGTTCTGCATTCTTTGAACAGGTGTTGGAAGTTTTTTCCTTGGTAGTCACTGTGTCCTTTAGGAGAACTGATGTTCCTTGGGGCCTATGGTCACTACATCCTGAATGTGCCCGATCTCGTCTGCTCTCGGGGAGTTGGGCGGCTTTGGCCCTGGTTATTACTTGAATGGATGTTCCTTCCGGTCCTTGGAAGGGTTTTTTGGTTTCTGCCAAGTCTACTGTTAGCGATTGGATTCGTCAGGCTGTTACTCAGGCCTATTCCAACAAGGGGAACAATCTTTCCTTTTCGCTTTGATTCTTAGTCTACTCTTGCTTTCATGCCTCTTGGGCTTTTCAGCACCAAGCTTCTGTTGAACTGGTTTGCTAGGCCACTACCTTGGCCTTCTGCTCATACCTTTGCAAAGTTTTACAAGGTTGATGTTAGGGCATCAGCTTATGCTGTTTTGGCCGTATGGTTATGCAGGTGACAGTGGTTTTAAAGTGGACCAACACCGAGAGGTGATCGGCCCGGAAATCTATAAGATTCCCGGGCCGATCACCTCCCACCCCGCGGGACATCCGAGATCGGGATGTCCCGCGGGGTGAAACCCCCCCAAACACCCCAAATCACCTACCTTATCTTCCGCCGCCGCCGCCGCCTTCCTCGCGCCCCTCTAGGCGTGCGCGCCCCCGCACCGGCCGTCTGTGAATGGCCGGCACGGGCGCGCGCGTGACGAAAGTGACGCGAGGGAGGCGGCGGCGGCGGAAGCCGCTTGGACCTTCCTGTTCCCCGCCTGGACGTTTGCGGGGATTGGACCAGGCAGTCACGTGGGAACGGGGAGAGGTGAGTTTATTGGGGTTTCTGGGGGGTTTCACACAGCGGGGCACCCCCGATCGGGGTGCCCCGCCGAAGTGGACCAAAACCCAGGATAGTCAAAATTCTGGGTGTTGGTCCACTTTAAACTGTCTGCTGTTGTCGTTTTTTTGTTGGGGATCCCACCCTACTTTATGGACACTGCTATTGGATGTCCCAAGTGTAAGTACTATATCTGGAGCAGGACGTACTGTATACTAAGAATAATACAATTCTGTGAAATGCTCACCTGTAGAATTGATATTATTTGTATACAGTACGTCCTGCTCCACCCCACCCTGGTTTTTGCATTATTCTGGATCCCCTGTATGGTGATTGTTATCATTGTTATAGTTACCAGTTTTGGTGGTTAATTCTCCCGGCTTCTTGTTCGCTGCTTTTCAATGCTGGAGATTTGTGGGAGGTCTCTGGGTATTTGAGGGGCTGGGAGGAGCCCGTTTTGCATGTCTCTGCAGTGCCGCGCCATCTGGCGGAGGATAACCCAAGTGTAAGTACTATATCTGGAGCAGGACGTACTGTATACAAATAATATCAATTCTACAGGTGAGTATACATACAGCTGCAACCATAGCAATGCTGCTGTATCTAGCTTCTGCTATCTATAAATACATGGAATGCTTGGTCAGTGAGAACACAACACTTAGGAGGAAGTAGGTGGGCGTTTAGAGGATTGTTACAGTCTAATAACTATTCAAAGGTCCAGCCAGAAAAGTTAAAGAGGGATGAAAGGAATGGTTATTGCACCACGGCAGCGGCAGCAAGGCCATACAGAGCAGGGCCATTAATACCTGTCAAGAGGATCCTCAAGTTTAACCTGTCTCTACCTTATTCAAACAGGTTTATTTAGCGCATTTCACAAGACATTCTAAGACTGGTCCAATTTTTTCAAAGTAAACAACCCCTGAGATACGATCTTTACATTGAAAGCTTGAACACCCACAAGTGCTCCTCCTACGTCCCTATGTGATATACATTCCTGTGTGTCTGCCATATGCAGGTCATGTATGGACTCTGTTAACTCATCCAGATCTTCTGACGCCATGTGTGTCTGTCACTTAGATGTGCACGGCCAGGCTCGGACTGGCCCACAGGGTTACCCCCAGGGTTGGTCCCAGGGGCCATATTGAAGGCCTTCATCACCAAACCTGACTATCTATAGATTATTTGTGGCATCCCAAGTGCACAAACAGTGACCATACAGCCGAGCTTAAAGTGGTCCAAAACCCAGGATAGTCGAATCAAATCCTGTGTTAACTGATCCTGCAGTTACAGAGAAAATGAGCGGCGGATAATTAGCATTGGAAGGAAAGGACTAGAAGCAAAGTCACTGCTGCAATAATATATTTCTGTGTCTGTCTGATTCCCGAATACTACAAATACATGAAACAAGGGGTTAAATGTTTTAGAGAAAAGTCTATTTGAAAAGCAGCAATCAGCCATCAGAAGCAGCGGACTGGGGCCAAAAATCAGTCCTGGATTTTACCAGCCACTGGCTGGCCCGAGACATTCCTGCTGAGGCCTCCCGACCATGATGCTGGGGCTATAGCATTGGGGGCTGGGGTTCCTTGGCTTGTGGGTACAGTGGGGCTGGGTTCATGGGGCTGAGAGGGAGACTAAGGGGGCAGGGATTGATGCCGGGGCTATAGCATTGGGGGCTGGGGTTCCTTGGTTTGTGGGTACTGTGGGGCTGGGTACAGGAGGCTGAGAGGGAGACTAAGGGGGCAGGGATTGATGCTGGGGCTATAGCACTGGGGGCTTTGGTTCCTTGGCTTGTGGGTACAGTGGGGCTGGGTACAGGGGGCTGAGAGGGAGACTAAGGGGGCAAGGATTGATGCTGAGGCTATAGCATTGGGGGCTTTGGTTCCTTGGCTTGTGGGTACAGTGGCGCTGGGTACAGGGGGCTGAGAGGGAGACTAAGGGGGCAGGGATTGATGCTGGGGCTATAGCATTGGGGGCTTTGGTTCCTTGGCTTGTGGGTACAGTGGGGCTGGGTACAGTGGGCTGAGAGGGAGACTAAGGGGGCAAGGATTGATGCTGGGGCTATAGCATTGGGGGCTTTGGTTCCTTGGCTTGTGGGTACAGTGGGGCTGGGTACAGGGGGCTGAGAGGGAGACTAAGGGGACAGGGATTAAATGTGAGTGTTAAAAGCAGCAGCCCCACTGGACCCAAAGCAGTGCGGCCCACCGGGCATTGTCCTGGGTCTCCGCCCCTGGCCATCAGCAATGTGTAACAGTGTCTCCACCTCTCTGAAGAGCTTATAGACCCCACACAGCCAGGTGCGAACATGTGTCCTTTCCACCCAAACTTTTTTTCATGACAAGTGTTAAATCTGTCATTTAAAGTGGAAGAGGTGAGTTTGTTTCGGCGGCCTGCAGGGTTTCAAACAGTGGGGCACTCCCATTCGGGGGGAAAGGACCAAAACCCAGCATAGTCAAAATCCTCACCTCTTCCCGGTCCTACGGCGCATGTGCGGCTGCTCATCCAATCAGCACCTCACATCAGCAAATCTAAGGCCAGTGGCTCTGAGCGCGCTGATCACACGCCCTGCTAGAGGGATAGCGGGGGCGACCTGGGGGGTTTCACACAGTGGGGCATCTGCGATCAGGTTTCCCCGGGGGAAAGGACCAAAACCCAGGATAGTTTCAATGACAGATTTAACACTCGGCATAAAAAAAAGTTTGGGAGGAAAGAACATATGTTCGCACTTGGTTGTGTGTGGTCTAAAAGCTGTTCAGAGAGGTGGAGACACTGGCTACACATTGCTCATGGCCAGGGGTGGAGACCCAGGACAATGCCCGGTGGGCTGCACTGCTTGGGGACAGTTGGACTGCTGCTTTTAACACCCACAAATAAATCCCTGCCCCCTTAGTCTCCCTCTCAGCCCCCTGCACCCACAAGCCAAGAAACCCCAGCCCCCAGTGCTATAGCCCCAACATCAATCCCTGCCTCCTTAGTATCCGTCTCAGCCCCCTGTACCCAACCCCACTGTACCCACAAGCCAAGGAACCCCAGCCCCCAATGATATAACCCCGGCATCATGGTTGGAGGGCCTCAGCAAGGACGTCTAGGGCCGGCCAGTGGCTGGTAAAATCCAGGACTGATGGCTGCCGCTGCTGATGGCTGATTGCTGCTTTACAAATAGAGTTTTCTCTAAAACATTTAACCCCTTGTTTCATGCATTTGCAGTATTCGGGAATCAGACATACACAGAAATATATTTTCGCAGCAGTGACTTTGCTTCTAGTTCTTTCCAATACTAATTATCCGCCGCTCATCTTCTCTGTAACTGCAGGATCAGTTAACACAGGATTGAGAGGATCACTAGATAATGGGACACCAGGGCTGTATTATTACACCTGCAAAAGCAAACCTCATACTGTACATACCTCCCAACTTTTCAGAGTGGGAAAGAGGGACATTTGTTAAATTAGGCCACACCCCCTCATTGAGGGATGGATTGGAGATAGGATGTAACAGTTACAACAATATAAACACTTTGAATAGGCAAAATACAATTCTGTGAAATACTCACCTGTAGAATTGATATTATTTGTATACAGTACATCCTGCTCCAGATATAATACTTACACTTGGGTTATCCTCCGCCAGATGGCGCTGCCCTGCAGAGACATGGAAAAACAGGCTCCTCCCGGCCCTTCAAATACCCAGGGACCTCCCACAATCCCCAGCATTGAAAAGCAGTGAACAAGAAGCCGGGAGAATTAAACCACCCCGAACAACTGGTAATGATAACAATGATAACAATCACCATACAGGGGATCCAGAATAATGCAACAACAGGGTGGGGTGGAGCAGGACATACTGTATACAAATATCAATTCTACAGGTGAGTATTTCACAGAATTGTATTATTCTAAGTATACAGTACGTCCTGCTCCAGATATAATACTTACACTTGGGACATCCAATAGCAGTGTCCATAAAGTAGGGTGGGATCCCCTAACAAAAGGTGACAACAGGCAGTTTAAACTACTGCCGCTTGCAAAACCTTGCGGCCAAACACAGCATCAGCTGAGGCCCTAACATCAACCTTGTAAAACTTTGAAAAGGTATGAACAGAAGACCAAGTAGCAGCTTTGAAAAACTGAAGCCTG
The DNA here is from genome assembly GCA_027917425.1 of Gastrophryne carolinensis. Classification (NCBI taxonomy): domain Eukaryota; kingdom Metazoa; phylum Chordata; class Amphibia; order Anura; family Microhylidae; genus Gastrophryne; species Gastrophryne carolinensis. The sequence continues at coordinate 168,325,156 of CM051241.1, read as the reverse complement.
GTGCTGGAAGGCCCAAGAGGCACCAATAGCACGAGTAGAATGAGCAGTAAGGCGGAAGGGAGGATTCTTCCCCTTAGCAGAATAGGCCTGAATCACAGCCTGACAAATCCATTTGCTAATAGTAGACTTGGCAGGAGCCAAACCCTTCCTAGGACCAGAAGGGACCACAAAAAGAGCATCAGTCTTCCTGAAGGCCGCAGTGACCACCAGGTAATACTTCAGACACCTGACCACATCCAAGGAATGCAAAACCCTTTCCTTAGCGTTGCTAGGATTAGGACACAATGAAGGAAGAACAATATCCTGATTCAAATGAAAGGCAGACACCACCTTTGGCAGAAAATCTGGCTTAAAGCGGAACACCACCTTGTCCTGGTGTCTCTCGTAGTATGGGGGCTGAATAGACAGAGCCGCCAGCTCGGACACGTGCCTGACCGAAGTAATAGCCACCAGAAAAACAACGTTGAGGGTAAGTACAGCCAGAGCAGCATCCTGAATAGGCTCAAAGGGAGCACCCTGTAAGGCAGACAAAACCAGGTTCAAGTCCCAAACAGGAACCGTAGGCTTACATGGGGGAGGCACGTGAGTGACCCCCTGAAAGAAGGTCTTAACCAAGGAATGCTGTGCAAAAGACTTCTGAAAGAAGACAGACAGGGCAGAAACCTGACCCTTCAGAGTACTGAGTTTTAAACCCAACTCCAATCCATGTTGTAAAAACTCCAGAATCCTAGGGATTAAGAATTCCCTACAGGGAAGAGACCTAGACTCACACCAGTCAATGTAGGAACGCCATACCCTATAATAGATGGCAGAAGAAGTTTTTCTTCCTAGCCTGTACCATGGTATCCACCACTGAGGCAGACAAGCCTTTCTCCATCAAGAGGGAGGTTTCAGCAGCCAGGCCGTCAAAGCCAGAGTTTGTAAACTGGGATGGCGTAAGGGGCCCTGAGTGAGCAGATCTGGCGCCTCTGGCAGGACGTACTGGTCTGCTGCCATTTGTACCACATCTGCGAACCCTCCTCTTCTTGGCCACCTCGGGGCCACCAGAATCACTGGCACCTTTTCCAGGGCAATCTTGCGCAGAACCCTGCCCAGCAGGGGGAACGGGGGAAAGGCATACAGGAGCCGGAATTTCTTCCATGACAGCGACAGAGTGTCCGTGGCCAAGGCCAGAGGATCCTGAGACAGGGAGACAAAGGCCGGGAGCTTGTGATTGTGACGGGATGCAAACAGATCCACATCCGGTAGGCCCCACCGGTAACACAGGGACTGGAATACCCTGTTGCAGAGGGACCACTCCCCCTGACGGGAAGTCCCCCTGCTCAGAGAGTCTGCTAGAAGATTCTCTACCCCCGGGATATAAACAGCCGAGATGCATTGAACATTGGCCTCCGCCCATGTCAGAATCCGCAACACTTCATGGAGGGCACCCTTGCTCCGGGTCTCTCCCTGATGGTTGATGTAGGCAACCGCTGTCCTGTTGTTGTCTGAGCGCACCTGCACAGACAGACCCTGCAGGTGATCGGTCAACTGCTCCAAAACCAACCTGACCGCCTGTAGTTCCAGAATGTTGATGGGTAAATGGGCCTCCTGAGGGCCCCACCTCCCCTGGAACCTCAGGGATTTCCAGAATCCCCCCAACCTGACAAACTGGCATCCGTGGTGACCGTCTCCCAGGAGGGGGCTAGAAAGGACCTGCCCTTTAGCAAGTTCTTGTGGTCCAGCCACCACGAGAGGGACCTTCTGACCAATGGGGGAAGCACACAAACCCCGTCCAAGGATGCGGGGTCCTTGTCCCATACTGATAGGAGGTGAAGCTGCAGAGGCCTCGAATGGAACTGAGAAAAGGGCACCGCCTCGAAGCTCGCCACCATCAGGCCCACCAGCCGCATTCCCTGTCTGAGGGAGGGCTGGGGGCACGAGAGCAGGGACTGCACCTGCACAGTCAGAGCTTCCACCTTCTGTTGGGGAAGGAATATTTGTGACTGAACCGTATCCAGAATCATCCCCAGGAATGGGGTCACCGACGACGGCGACAGGGAGGACTTGGGATGATTGATCACCCAGCCGAAGGACTCCAAGGTGGACACCTCCAGCTTAGTGTCCAGCTCCGCCTGCTGTAGAGGCCATGAGGCGATGAGGATGTCGTCCAGGTAGGGCAGCACTCGAATGCCCCCTGACCTTAGCAAGGACATCACCCCCGCCAATACCTTGGTGAACACTCTGGGAGCTGAAGTGAGGCCAAACGGTAGAGCCACAAATTGGTAATGTTGATCTTTCAACTCGAATCTGAGAAACCTTTGATGCCCTGGGAACACAGGGATGTGAAGGTAAGCATCTTTGATGTCCACAGACGTCATAAAATCCCCTGGTCGCAGAGAGCCAACGGCCGAGTGCAGGGTTTCCATGCGAAAGCGATTGTTCTTGACAAATTTGTTGAGGATCTTTAAATCCAGAATGGGCCTGACTGACCCATCTCTTTTGGGTACTGTGAAAAGGTTGGAATAGAACCCTTCTCCCAATTCTCTCAAGGGAACTTTGCAAATAACTCCCAGCTCCAGAAGTCCTTGTAATGCCTACATCAGGACCTGAGCTGATACCGGGTCCTGGGGGATCCGGGACCTGACGAATCTTGAGGGGGGCCGCACAGCAAACTCTTGTAGCCGGAGGTAACTACCTCCTGAATCCACCGGTCTGAGACTTGGCGCCTCCAGACGTGCGCGAAGTGCTGTAGCCGTCCCCCCACCCTGGTGGGCGAGGGCGCCCCATCATGCCGGAGGGGTCTTGGGAGGGGCTTTGGGTTTGGTCCCCCAGGAGGAGCCAGGGCATCGCCCCCTGCTCCTATGCCAGGAGTCTGTGCGAGTCCCCGCGAAGGACACCCCTTTTCCCTGCTTAGCGCCTCTGTAGGGGGCTGAAAGGGGGCCCTGGCTGCGAAAGGGCCGAGGCTGTCGCCTGCGCTGTGGTAACTTACCTCCTTTAGCAAAGAGGTCTAGGCGGTCCCCAAACAGGCGTAGTCCCTTGAAAGGGAGCCCAGTAAGGGCTTTCTTAGCAGCATTGTCGGCCGCCCACTGTCGCAGCCATACCGCGCGGCGTATAGCCACCGCCAAGGCAGAAGATCTGGCACACAGCCTAATAGCATCATCCGAAGCAGACAGGATAAAGTTCACAAATACATCACAGTTAGACAGTGCATTAATAGTATCAACAGGCAACTCGTCTGGGCCGTCAAGTGCATTCCTGACCATGGCCCTGAGCGCCACGGCAGTAATGGCCATGGCATGCCAATTGGTCAATGCGCCGGTCCTCAGAATCCCGCAGTGTAGCAGTGTCGGGGGAGTGCATAATAGAGGTGTTAGACAGCCCTAGAATAGGAGCATCGACCTCGGGGGGCGATGATCAGCACTTGACCATGTCAGCAGGAAATGGGTACTTCCTGTCCAGACTCTTAGGGATCCTGGGAAGTCTACTGGGATATTCCCACTCCTTAAGCATGTGGTTATTGAAATGGGTCTGCTCAGGAAATTACAATCGAGCCTTAGCAGTATGGAATAGCTCACCCCTTTGCCTGGGAGCCGCAACAGGGGGAGAGATGGACAAATCCTCGAAAATCTGAAGCAATAGTTTATCAGTATCATCCGGGGTCCAGTGATCAGAATCAGAATCGTCATGACCCCTAGACTTCTCATCAGATGACTCTGAGTCAGAGATCAGCTCCCCTTCGTCCGAAAGGGCATGGTCATATAGATGCGTAAACTCATCAGACTCCGTAGAGAAAGGAGCAGAGTCAGGGATTGTGTGCCGCTTTTTTGCGGTAGCCTTGCGCGCTAGAGAACTAGCAAGCAATTTTTCAACACTGGCAAGTCTAGTAGCCACATCAGGATGAGAATCCCCGCTTGTATTGGGGGTTAGACTCAGGCTTGGGGGGGTAGGTGAAGTGAGGCGAGGTGCAGACCCAGCCCCAGAAGGGGTGGGAAGTACCATTAGCGCCTGCTGAGCACAAGGGACGCAGACCCGAGCATTGTCCCGAGGGAACCCCGTTTACAATATCCTGGGATGCCTCCATATGGTGATTAATGGGCACAATAGGCCAGTAGGGATTGACGCTATAAGCTACCCTGGATGCCCCAAAGACCCGCAGGGAAGTGGGAGTAATTATACTAGGTCCGACTGGCAATTACACCGGGCCGGGAGAAGCCACTGGATTCGACCGTCTGAAAGACATAATGGGAATAGGGATGTCGAAGCCATGCGCAGTAAGCAAGCCAAATGAAAATCACCCGCGAGGGCACTTACAGATCGAGGGAGGAGGAGGACCGTTACCACGCGCGCGCGCGATGAGCATCGAAATGGCGCCAAGTGGACCTCGAAGGGCGGGCCAGAGCGGGCTGTGACGCGGAGCGCGCCAAGCCAGGTCTCCGCCCCCCCCGAAGAGCGCGAAGCTCTGAAGACAGTAGTCAGCGCAGACAGTAAAGTGAATGACACACTATAGAAGGAAAAAGGGGATTACTTCCAGATGCGCCCGACAACGTATACAAATGAAGACGCCGCAGCGTCTGAGGCGCCACCGCCGCCTGTTCGCGCGGCGGCGGCCGATAGACAATAAAGACAGCGCGGCTCTGACACCAGGTGTATGAGTCAAGGACAATACTAAGGCCATAACGTGTACTGAATACACTAAGACCACCAAACACACACACCCCCCCTTTCTTTCCCCCTGAGCTACGGGGGGAAACGAGGAAGAATGGCGACCCTTTGAACAGGGTCCACCGCTACACGGGGCATGGGGCAATAGTGCGGGAGGGGCATCCACAAGAGGCTCACCATCAGCCTGAACCGCCTACCCTTTGGTGGGGGACTGCGGAGGAGCATGGCTCCATAAGCACGCATGGTGCCGCCTACCTTCACCCGACCAGCGCAGCCCAGGCTGGGAGGCACATCACGAAGAGGACGGGTGGGAATAGTCCAACAGGGCCGCAGGCTGTAAAAGCCCCGCTCACCTGCGAGAGAGTGACACATCATGTCTTCGCAGTCAGCACTGCAGAGAAATCTGGGGATTTGTGGGAGGTCCCCGGGTATTTGAAGGGCCGGGAGGAGCCTGTTTTTCCATGTCTCTGCAGTGCAGCGCCATCTGGTGGAGGATAACCTAAGTGTAAGTATTATATCTGGAGCAGGACGTACTGTATACTAAGAATATTAATCATTTATTGATGCAGATCTGCATGTTACACCTCAAAGAGGGACTAATGAGAACAACGAGGGACAAGGGCACATTGACTAAAAAGAGGGACAGTCCCTCCAAATCAGGAGGACACTTGGGAGGTATGTGTCAATAATCTAGACCTATGCTCGGACCACCGGGGTGCGCACACCGGGTGCGTTTTTCTAGTCTACCGAACTCCGTCTTAGAGGTTTAGAGGAGAATAAACTGAACAGTCCTCATATGCAGGCAAGTAGGATCCGATCTACCCAATTGCTAGACTGTAAATCTAGTAACAGTGGCCTTAAAGTGGACCAACACCCTGAATAAGAGCCTATCTTATATGTTTCCCCCCCCCGTAATACAGATTGCCCACATTAATCCTGACCTTCACCCTGAATAAGAGCCTATCTTATATGTTTCCCCCCTGTACATACAGATTGCTCACATTAAACTGGACCTTCATCCTGAATAAAAGTCTATCTTATATGTTTCCCCCCGTACATACAGATTGCCCACATTAATCCGGACCTTCACCTTGAATAAGAGCCTATCTTATGTTTCCCCCCTGTACATACAGATTGTCCACATTAATCCTGACCTTCACCCTGAATAAGAGCCTATCTTATGTTTCCCCCCTGTAGATACAGATTGCTCACATTAATCCGGACCTTCACCATGAATAAGAGCCTATCTTAGGTTTCCCCCCTGTACATACAGATTGTCCACATTAATCCTGACCTTCACCCTGAATAAGAGCCTATCTTATATGTTTCCCCCCCGTACATACAGATTGCCCACATTAATCCGGACCTTCACCTTGAATAAGAGCCTATCTTATATGTTTCCCACACCTTGTACATACAGATTGCCCACATTAATCCTGACCTTCACCTCGAATAAGAGCCTATCATATATGTTTCCCCCACCCTGTACATACCGATTGCCCACATTAAAAACCATCCTACCTGCATCTACTGCATTTTCTGAGCTTTTAAACATCCAAGATGGCGGCTCGTCGAGTCTCCGGTTGCCTGCAAACAGGAAGTGTCTTCTGACTGTGCCGCTCTGCATTCTGGTATTGCTGTCCTTTATCTGACCCCAGCTCTGCTCTGTCTGTGCAAAGCTCAGCTATAACCCCACCCCTGCACTTTTCAAGATGGCGGCGCCCATATCCTAGAGTCCTGAACAGAGTTGCAGCCCAGTGGGGGAAAGAATAATAAGTAAGTGACTAAAAACATAAAATATAACTTTTGGATGCTGGGGAATCGTTTAAGGGTTTGGGCTTTATATTAAATGATGCTAAAGGTCCAGTTTAAAGTCCCCACCCCCTTTGTCATAGGAACTAAAGCACGCCCTTCCCCCCACCCAAACAGCCAGACGCTGCTGTTGGGGTTTTCCACCACCTAAGCCAGGCCCAGCAGCACTTATTGTTTGCAGGCGGCCTGCAGATCCACGCGTCATTTTGTTTTTAAAACTGACCACAGCAGGAGTTAGAAAAGGGTAAATGAATTTTTATGTGCAGCAATCTGAATTACCCTGGGGAGGGATGCACATAAGCACTGTGTGTTGTGTTAGTCCAGTTTAAGGGCCTTATTCATGAAGGGATAGCGCCAGGTAGTGCCTTGTAAGCGCCAGGTAGCGGCAGGTGAACGCCGGACACGGCACGCAATTACACATTTATGAAGCTGAATCTGGTGAGTGACTGGAACAACGCCATGTAGCGTCCGATTCATCATTATCCCAGGCTCAGCGTACAGCGCCGGCGTTCAGCCTTGCAGAGCGCCACATCTAACCTGTCGTTACCTGGCGCTCTCCCATGCATTTCTATGGACGATCCTTAAATCCCTTTCCTGATCCCAATTTTATTTTATTTTTTTAATCAAATCTCAAATCTTTCTGACATGTATCCTGGCCTAGAAAATGACATTTTTGAAAACTTTTTGGATTAATAATAATTTTTATGCAGAATTGTTCTTACGTGTCTGGTATTAAAGTGTTCATGTTACAATGTAATAACAATGTCATTCCGTATGTTTTCACTTTGTTATTAGTGGATATGTGTTCAAAAACAGACTTTAATCACACAGCCTCTGGCGCTATGGGCTATAACGACCTGATTTTGAGTGCTGTTTGAGGCTGTTTTTTTGATGAATGTGGTGTGAGTCAGTCGCACTGAGCTGGCGCTACCGTTCGTTCCCATACAATGTAGTACAGCGACTAACACAACATATTCATCAATGCAGAGTAGACAGCCACTACTAGCGGTCGCTCTGAAATCCGCTCTACAGACGCTCATCTGTCGCTACCTGGCGTTAGTAATGAATCAGCCTGCCCGTCATTTTTGACTGTTGGTCCACTTTAAATGCAAACTTAAACCGGACCTTCACCATGATTTAATGAAAAGCCCAAACTCTTAAAAAAACGGTTCCCCAGCATCTAAAATTAATATATTTTACGTTTTTAGTCACTAACTTATTATTCCTTCCCCCACTGGGCTGCAACTCTGTTCAGGAATTTAGGATACGGGCGCCGCCATCTTGACTCAGAAGCATCACACTTACTGAGGAGAGGAGAGTGGGATAAGGTACAGGGGGGCGAGTTATAGCTGTGCTTTGCTCAGACAGAGCAGAGCTGGGGTCAGGGAAAGGTCAGCAGTCCCAGAATGCAGAGCGACACAGTCAGGAGGCACTTCCTGTTTGCAGGCTGCCTGATAAGATGGCGGCTTCCATAAGCCGCCATCTTGGATGTTTAAAGGCTCATAACATGCAGTAGATGCAGGTAGGATGATTTTGAATGTGGGCAATCTGTATGTACAGGGTGTGGGAAACATATAAGATAGACTCTTATTCACAGTGAAGGTCCGCTTTAATTACCATTACTTTGCTGAAAAATCTTCCACGTGCGTCCGCAGGTCCTCCGAGCGTTCGTGGCTCACATATGCGATTGCATGAGCGATTTTTCGTTTGCCGAAACAGTGTAAATGTACCATAAGCTACACACTCACATCTGCAGGATGTTCCAGGTGGACAGTTAGGGGGCTGCTGGTAATGACAGCAATGTCCGAGTTAATAGCTCTGTGGATGGATGGCTTAAGGGCTTGCTCTAACCTGTGCCAGCATGAATTTATACCGATAAGGGCTTAGAGCCAGCGGGACACTAATATGAAAATGCTTTCTACTACTACTGACATATATGAATGTGCCCAAACTGGTTTCATGCATCTCGTAAAACTGGCCCCAACACTTAAGTGCAACTTAAACGCCTGAAATTGGGTCAGGAATGTAAACAAACAAGTACAAGTGTGAAAGATGGAACATGACCGAAATAAAGCTCCGCACAAGCAGCTTACAGCCGGACCTAATAAGAGCCTATCTTGTATGTTTCCCCCACCCTGTACATACAGATTGCCCACATTAATCTGGACCTTCATCCTGAATAAATGCCTATCTTATATGTTTCCCCCCCTGTAGATACAGATTGCCCACATTAATCCGGACCTTTGCCCTGAATAAGAGCCTATCTTATATGTCCCCCCCCCCCCCCCGTACATACAGATTGCCCACATTAATCCGGACCTTCGCCCTGAATAAGAGCCTATCTTGTATGTTTCCCCCACCCTGTACATACAGATTGCCCACATTAATCCGGACCCTCACCCTGAATAAGAGCCTTTTTTATGTGTTTCTCCCTCCCTATACATACAGATTGCCCACATGAATCCGGACCTTCACCCTGAATAACAGCCTATCTTATATGTTTCCCACACCCTGTACATACATTAAAAATCATCCTGCCTGCATATACTGTGTTTTTTGAGCCTTTTAACATCCAAGATGGCGGATTCTCAGGCTGGCTGCTGAAAGGAAGCATCTTCAGACTGTGCTGCTCTGCATTCTGGGATTGCTGCCCTTTTCCTGACCCCAGCTGTCTATATGCCCGTCTATCCATCCGTCTGTCTCTATGCCCATCTATCCATCCATCCGTCTGTCTCTATGCCCGTCTATCCATCCATCCATCGGTCTGTCTCTATGCCTGTCTATCCCTCCATCCGTCTGTCTCTATGCCTGTCTATCCCTCCATCCGTCTGCCTCTATGCCCGTCTATCCCTCCATCCGTCTGCCTCTATGCCCGTCTATCCCTCCATCCGTCTGCCTCTATGCCCGTCTATCCCTCCATCCGTCTGCCTCTATGCCCGTCTATCCATCCATCGGTCTGTCTCTATGCCTGTCTATCCCTCCATCGGTCTGTCTCTATGCCCGTCTATCCCTCCATCCGTCTGTCTCTATGCCCGTCTATCCCTCCATCCGTCTGTCTCTATGCCCGTCTATCCCTCCATCCGTCTGTCTCTATGCCCGTCTATCCCTCCATCCGTCTGTCTCTATGCCCGTCTATCCCTCCATCCGTCTGTCTCTATGCCCGTCTATCCCTCCATCCGTCTATCCATCCATCCGTCTGTCTGTTTCTATGCCCGTCTATCCATCCATCCGTCTGTTTCTATGCCCGTCTATCCATCCATCCGTCTGTTTCTATGCCCGTCTATCCATCCATCCGTCTGCCTCTATGCCCGTCTATCTATCCGTCTGCCTCTATGCCCGTCTATCTATCCGTCTGCCTCTATGCCCGTCTATCTATCCGTCTGCCTCTATGCCCATCTATCTATCCGTCTGAATCTATGCCCGTCTATCCATCCATCCATCCGTCTGCCTCTATGCCCGTCTATCTATCCGTCCGTCTCTATGCCCGTCTATCCATCCGTCCGTCTCTATGCCCGTCTATCCATCCATCCATCCGTCTCTATGACCAGCTATCCATCCGTCCGTCTCTATGCCCGTCTATCCATCAGTCTCTATGCCCGTCTATCCATTCGCCCGTCTCTATGACCGGCTATCCATCCGTCCGTCTCTATGACCGGCTATCCATCCGTCCGTCTCTATGACCGGCTATCCATCCGTCCGTCTCTATGACCGGCTATCCATCCGTCCGTCTCTATGCCCGTCTATCCATCCGTCCGTCTCTATGCCCGTCTATCCATCCGTCCGTCTCTATGCCCGTCTATCCATCCGTCCGTCTCTATGCCCGTCTATCCATCCATCCGTCCGTCTCTATGCCAGTCTATCCATCCGTCCATCTCTATGCCTGTCTATCCATCCGTCTGTCTCTATGCCCGTCTATCCATCCGTCTGTCTCTATGCCCGTCTATCCATCCGTCTGTACGTCTCTATGCCCATCTAGCTATCCATTCGTCTCTATGCCCATCTAGCTATCCATTCGTCTCTATGCCCGTCTAGCTATCAGTCTGTCCGTCTCTATGCCCGTCTATGCATCCGTCTGTCCGTCTCTATGGTACCCCCTCCTGGGCTATCTTGCGCAGCACCCTACCCAGCAGAGGAAAAGGAGGGAACACAGAGGAGCCGAAACTCCGTCCAAGGCATTGCCAGCGCATCCGTGGCCAAGGCCAGAGGATCCTGTGACAGGGAAACAAATCTTGGAAGCTTGTGATTATGGCGAGACGCAAACAGGTCCACATCCGGCTGACCCTAGCGGTGACACAGGGAGTGAAATACCTTGTTGCTGAGGGACCATTCCCCCAGCCGAGACATCCCCCTGCTCAGGGAGTATGCCTCCTGGTTCTCCACCCCCGGAATGTAGACCACCGAGATGCAAGGAAGATTCTCTTCCATCCAAGACAGTATCAGGGACACTTCCTTGAGGGCTCGCTTGCTCCGAGTCCCTCCCTGATGATTGATATAGGCAACCGCCGTCTGGTTGTCCGAGCGGATCTGAACAGCCCGACCCCGAAGGTGTGTGGTCAGCTGAGAAAGAACCAACGTGATCGCCCTCAGTTCCAGGACATTGATGGGAGTATGGGCCTCCTGGGGGCCCCACCGACCCTGGAACTTCAGAGACTTCCAAAAGCCCCCCCAACCAGTCAGACTGGCATCTGTGATGACAGTCTCCCAGCACGGAGGCAGAAAGGTCCTTCCCACTAGAAGGTTCCTTAAGTCCAGCCACCACGAGAGGGACTGTTAGGCCAGTGGGGACAGAGCAAATTCCTGGTCCAGGGACACCGGTTCCCTATCCCAAACTGACAAGAGGTGCAACTGAAAAGGTCTCATGTGAAACTGAGCAAAGGGGACCGCCTCGAAGCAGGACACCATCAGGCCCACCAACTGCATCCCCTGCCGGATGGAGGGATGGGGACACAAGAGCAGAGCCCGTGCCTGCTTCTGAAGGCCCTCCACTTTCTGCTGAGGCAGGAACACCTTGACCTGAGAGGTATCCAGTGTCATGCCCAGAAAGGACCTCACCAAAGATGGAGACAGTGAAGACTTGGGAAAGTTGATCACCCAGCCGAAGGACTCTAGAGTGGAAGTCACCACCTGGGTGTCCTGCTCGGCCTGATGAAGAGACTGAGCCGCAATCAGAATGTCATCCAGGTAAGGGAGGATGCGAATGCCCTTATTCCGCAGCAGAGCCATCACACCCGCCAGCACCTTGGTGAACACCCGAGGTGCCGAGGTGATACCGAATGGTAAAGCCACAAACTGGTAATGCTGATCCTCTAGAGCGAACCTCAGGAATCTCTGATGACCTGGAAAGATAGGCACATGAAGATAGGCATCCTTGATGTCCACGGTGGTCATGAAGTCGCCCGGGCGAAGGGTACTGACAGCCGAGTGTAGCGTCTCCATGCAAAAGTGCTTGAACCTGACAAACTTGTTGAGACCCTTCAAGTCCAGGATGGGCCTCAGAGACCCGTCCTTCTTGGGAACCGTGAAAAGACTGGAGTAGAACCCCTGACCCCGTTTCTGGGAAGGCACCAGGCAAACTACTCCTGACTCCAACAGATGTTGCACCGCAAGGCGCAAACCCTGAGCTGACAGAGGGCTTTGAGGCATCCGGGATCTGAGGAATCTTGGGGGCGGCCAGGCTGCAAACTCCATCTTGTAACCGGAGGACACCACCTCCTGAATCCACCGGTCTGAGACGCGGAGCCTCCAGACGTGAACAAAGAGCCGAAGCCGTCCCCCCACCCGGATGGGTTAGGGCGCCTCCTCATGCCTGAGTGGCTTGGAACCCCATGAGAGACCAGGACGACCACGGAATCTGCCACGGCCCCAAGAATCCCTGCGGCTACCCGAGAAGAGGGAGCCACGACCTCCTCTGGGAGCACGAAAGGAGGGGAGGAAAGCGGAGGGCCCCCGAAAAGGCCGAGGCTGCCTCCTACGCTGAGGCAGCCTACCATCCTTGGCTAGAACATCCAGACACTCACCAAAGAGCCGCAGCCCCGCAAAGGGGAGTCCAGTGAGAGCCTTCTTAGCAGCAGCGTCAGCTGCCCACTGACGCAACCAAACAGAGCGGCACATAGCCACCAAGAGCGCAGAGGCCCTACCACCCAGTCGTACCGCATCATCCATGGCAGTAAGGATAAAGGCAACAAAATCAGAGCAAAGCAATAGGGCCCTATAATCCTCCCCCATTACCAGCCATAGCGCCATCACAGAGAAGCTTGAGCTGTTTAAGGGCAATAGCTGTAATGGCAGCGGCGCAGACCGGACGCAGCCCAGCCCCCACACACAAGTAAAAGCATGGCAGGCCAGCTGATCCATGCGCTGTCGTAGTGTCAGGGGAAGGCATGACCGAGGTGTTGGACAGCCCTAGCATGGGAGCGTCCACCTCAGGGGGACATGACCATCACTTGACCAGGTCAGCAGGAAAGGGATACCTCCTATCCCACCCTTTGGGCACCGCGGGCAATCTATTAGGACGTTCCCACTCCTTGAGCACCATATTAGTGAAATGGCTCCGCTCAGAAAACTCCAGACACTGTTTATCAGGACGAAAGAGCTCACCCTGCTTCCTCTTAGCCACCTCAGGGGGGGGCAATGTGCAAAATTTCAAAAATGTGAGACAACAGACTATCAGTGTCCTCAAGGAACCATGAGTCCTCCTCAGACGCAGACCCAGGGTCACTTTCGTAACCCTCCTGCTGGTCCCCAGAGGAGTCAGAGTCCTGGAAAAGCTCCCCCTCCTCTAGGGAGTAACGGCCACCAAAAGCACCAATTCCCTCATACTCCTCAAGAAAAGAGGGAGGGCGCGGGAGCCAGGTGCCGCTTCTTGCCAGAGGCCTGCCTTGGAACAGGCCTGGCAAGCTGCCTTTCAATGCTGGCCACACGGAGTGCCAGATCAGATTGTGACCCCCTGCTAGTATCCCCCTCACTGGGGGTTAAATGCAGGCGCGGGGGGGGGGGGTAGGCGATGCCAAAGGGGGCACAGGACTGGGAAGGGAAGTGGGCAGCCACAACTCCTCTGCAGTACACTGCGCCACCTTGTGGCAGAATATCCCATACGTAAGGACTTCTTGAAGCAGGCCGTGCCATGCAATAGGAAAAAATAGACGGACATCCACTTCTCAGATGACACAGCGCTGTCTGGTGTAAGCCGGGTGTCTGCGTGTCGGCCACTGTCTGCAGAGCAGGGTGTCTCCATTGTCAGGGATCTCCCTCCACCACTTTACATAATTAACATAGTTTCCTGTCTCTGTGTTTGTACAGCCGGGACTTCTCCTTCCAGCTACACAAGAACATACGGTACAAGCATAGACATTACAGCATATACCGCTCAGGGCCACAATAGAGCTAAGGAGAGGAGCTGGCATCACAAGACTAACTGCCAACTGCACGCCCCCGCAGAAAAACTGTCATAGTGCCCTCTAATGCCAGGAAAACAACCATAAAGAAGGCTGCCAACAATCAATTCTGGCCAGAAAAGGTTAACCGGATCTTCAGCGTGATTTAATGAAAAGCCCAAACCCTTAAAAAAACTATTCCCCAGCATCTAAAATGTATATATTTTAAGTTTTTAGTCACTTAATTATTATTCTTTCCCCCACTGGGCTGCAACTCTGTTCGGGATACGGGCGCCGCCATCTTGACTCAGAAGCATCACATACTAAAGGAGAGCAGAGTGGGATAAAGTGCAGGGGGGCGGGGTTATAGCTGTGCTTTGCACAGACAGAGCTGAGCTGGGGTCAGGAAAAGGGCAGCAAACCCAGAATGCAGAGCAACACAGTCAGAAGGCACTTCCTGTTTGCAGGCTGCCTGATGCTCCATGAGCCGCCATCTTGGATGTTTAAAGGCTCATAAAATGCGGTAGATGCAGGTAGGATGAATTTTAATGTGGGCAATCTGTATGTACAGGGTGTGGGAAACATATAAGATAGGCTCTTATTCAGGGTGAAGGTCCGGATTAATGTGGGCAATCTGTATGTACAGGGTGTGGGAAACATATAAGTTAGGCTCTTATTCAGGGTGATGGTCCGCTTTAAGGTAACTTTGTAAGAAATCTGGCTGTGAAAAAAAAGGCAAAATAGCATTTAAAGTGGACAAAAAGCCACCATGTATAAGATTCTCAGGCCGATTGATTCCCTCATCCCGGGGAGGAGATGGCAGGTGGTCAGTCATTGTATAGGTGTGGCTATGACATCATTGCCACACACAACAGTGGCAATGAATGGAGGAGGCGGAGCTTTACAGCTAAAACAGGCGCCATTATCTGGGATTAGAGTGAAGCAGGAGCAGTGAAAATTGGCAAAAGGTAATCCTCGTGTGGGGAGCAATTCGGGGGATGCCAGTTAAAAATGTCGGTTTTGATCCGCTTTAAGGTGGCCGCACTCCTCGAGGGTTCAAATGAGCTTGCTGCCCGGTGGGCAGCCCTGGAGTCTACCGGACACAATGCCACATAGACTTCTATGGGGTGTTGTTCTGGTTTAGAGTGGACCTTCATCTATAAGATTCCAGGGCCGCTTAATTCCCTCCCCCTGGGGCAGCCAGAATCGGGATACCCACATGTGAAACCCCCCAGGTCGCCAAGAAACTCACGTTCTTTCCCAATCCAGCAGCACTCCCTTTAGCAGGGCACGTGCCTGCAACATGCATTTGCAAATGGCCGGCCCACTCGCCTTAGACAAAGAGGTGGGAGCAGATCCGAGCACGCTAATTGGCCAAGAGGCTGTGTATGGACCAAGGAAAGGTGAGTTTATTCGGGTGACCTGGGGGGTTTCACACAGCAGGACATTCCTGATCGGGGTACCTGGAACAAAACCCAGGATAGTCAAAATCCTGGGTTTTGGGTCCACTTTAAAGCAGAAGTCCAATCAAGTGGACCAAAACCCAGGCCCGACGGCCATGGAATGTATAAGATTCAAGGGCTGCTTGATACCCTCTCCCCTGGACATTGATTCTTGATGCCCTGCAAGCGGTTGCTCCCGGCTATACCTTTAGCAGGGCGCATGTCCGCATGTCCAGGCATTTGTGCATGCCCGGTGCGGGCTTGCTCCTGGTTACAGGGTAGCAAGGATGCGCCCGCATGCGCACTCGTCTACCCTATATCAAGGAGTGTGCCTGCAGGCGGCCATTCGACGCATGCACCATTGGACCGGGAAAGAAGGTGAGTTTATGGGCGACTTGGGGGGGTTCACACAGCAGGGCATCCCGATTCTGGATGCCCCGGGAAGGGGGAGGGAATCAATCGGCCCAGGAATCTTGTAGATTCCTGGTCAGATCTCCATAGGTTTTGGTCCACTTTAAGAGCCAGACCAAGAGGAATGTAGTACCAGTCACAGAGGCCACCAGAAAGGAAGCTGACGCATTGTATTTCTCCATTTGAACCAGCTATAAATACACTTGTTATGTTCAGATAGGAAGCAGAGTCCTGGCAATGAACAGTTCTATCAGGTCGGATCAGTTAGATACAGGACATGGGGAGGGACTTCCCTCAATACGCAGGGAGTTCTCTTATTGTGCTGCAGAGGACGTGCGTCCAGCACAATGACATACTGATACCGAGATAGGACGCACGCTTGTTTAAACAGTCGCCACTGCAGATACGGTGACCCTGCTTAGTCCAAATTTTAAAAACTCGATTCTGTTTTAAAGTGGACCAAAACCCACTGAACATTCAGGGTGTGAATTAGCAAGAATCTGGCGATACGATACGTATCGCAATACACATAGGACGATACAACATATCCCGATTCTGTCTCAAAGACGATATATTTTGATTTATTTTTTTTATTTATTTTTAATGTTAAAAAATGACACAGGGTCCCCCTTCCCGAGGGGGACCCCATTTTTTGGGGAAATTTTAAGGGTTAAAAACCCATAAAAGTCCCCAAAAAATGGCGTGAGGTCCCCCTTACCCAGCATAACCAGCCCGGGCACCAGCTATGGGGGCTTGTAGAATACGGCGCAGGGGTCAGCTTTGGTGGCCCCTGGCCCTGCAGGCTACAAGCCGGCACAGCCAGGGCTTTGGGGAAGATTACTTGCCAGACCCAGAGAGAGCCTTGTGAACTGGTATAGGGGTCACATAGATCCCTTACCAGTTCACAAAGGGTTAACAGTAAATAAAAACACCACACATAGAAAAAATGTCTTTTTTTTTTTTTTTTTTTTATAAAGTGGCGCCCGTCGGGAAGGCAGGGGGAGAGTGCCGGTTGGCTCTCTCCTGAAGACTGAAGAGCCCCGTGGGGGGGGGCCAGGGTGAAGAGAAGCCCCCACGGTGAAGAGGAGAGCCGGCCGGATCGAACGAGGGGTCAGGTGAGTGTTTTTTTAATGAAATATATAGTACATCTGGCCAAAGCCCCTGCAGATACTTCCCACTTAGGTTGTAGAACAAGTAATGATTATTTTTGCTTTTCCTGCATTTGTCCTGCAACACTGATTTCTTTGCTGTCGCTTTCTGTAAGATGGCAGGTGATCAGTCATTACATAGGTGCGGCAACAACATCATAGCTACAAACAACAGTGACAATGAATGGAGGAGGCGGAGCTTCACAGCTAAAACAGGCGCCATTACTTGGGATTAGAGTGAAGCTGGAGCAGTGAGAATTGTCAAAAGGTAATGCTCATGGGGGCAGCAATTCAGGGGATGCTAGTTAAAAATGTGGATTTTGATCCTCTTTAAGGTGGCTGCCCTACTCGAGCATTCAAATGAGAGGAAGCCGGACCTCCTGGTCATGCCGCAGAGAAGCCTCCCCACCTATGCCTCGATGGTCATTTTGATTTTGTGCACCTAAGATTTTTTTGTTCCAAGTCTTTCTACCAAACGAAAAATGACACAAAAATTAAGACATTTCGCACAAAAATTCCCGCAGAAAAAAGGCATTGCTGAATTAGACGAGGGGGAAAATGGACGAGAACGGAAATTTTCACGTAAAAAAATGGCGAGAAAGGGGCTCTAAATAAACTCTAATATGGACATATATGTGAAGTGTGGTTTTACTTGGTATAGGTTTCTATAACCTTTTTGTTCCAAGACCCAAGTCTTTAAAACAACCAACTTCTGCAGCAGGTAGAAATGACGACCCTATAAAAAACACAAAATACAATGCAAAGTTCTTATACTCTATACCCAGACATACCCCTAAACTGTTAATGTTGGAGGTCGTGCTACCAAACGAAAAATCACGCAAAAATGAAAACATTTCGCACATTTTTGCAGAAAAAAAAAGCTCAGCTGAATCAGAGGAGGAGGAAAAAATGGATGAGAACGAACATTTTCATGCAAAAAAAAAAAATGGCGAGAAAGGGGCTCTGAATCAACCCTAATATAGACATATGTGTGAAGTGTGGGTTTTACTTAGGTCTTGCTATAGTTTTCTGAAACTTTTTAGTTCCAGGTCTTTAAAACCAGGGCTGTGGAGTCGGTAGATAAATGTTCCGACTCAGACTCCTCAGTTTTTTGTACTTCCGACTCAGACTCCCCCCGACTCAGACTCCCCTGTATTAATATGTGAATGTATTTTATACATTCCTTGAAGGAAAGAAAGGCAACATACATGTCATTACTTCTAGCAGAGAGAGGTAGTTGGGCAGAAGCTGCCTTCTCCTTTCTGTGTGCTGATCTTCTGCTGAAGATAGGGCAGTGGGAGGATCCAGAAAGGGGCCTTTATTATAAAACATGATTTCCCTAGTAGAATCCCATAGTCATGTTTAAAGTTTTAGCTAACAATCGAAGTTTACAAGTTTTTATAGCCTTTTGCAGTTTTTCCAATGGTACAGCTTCAGTCTTGAACTATTGATCCTCCATTCCCTTCACTTATACAAGTGTCTCTAGTCCTGCAAAAAACATATTTACTTAATCCCTTATCAGTGAGAGGCTAGGTTACCCATGGGTTCCCTGTAACAGCAGAACACAACACTATGCAAAGTATAAGTATTGCCGCTTCTAATTGTGCGTTGCGTGCCATATAGTGAAGCACATGAAAGCATGCTTCTTCACAGTCACTTAACGTGTTCATTTTGCGGTTACGTGAGGCACTGCATGCATTGGTCTTTATTCTTACAATAGAGAAGTCATTAATTATAACTTTTTGTGAATTGGGTCATTTAAACTTGCTAAATCAAAATTTAGTCGGAGTCGGTGCATTGTTTGCCGACTCAGACTCCAGGTACCCAAAATTTCCTCCGACTCCTCGACTCCGACTCCACAGCCCTGTTTAAAACAACCAGCTTCTGCAGCAGCTAGAATTGGCGACCCTGTAAAAACACACAATACAATGCAGAGTTCTTATACCCTATAACCAAGCATACTCCTAAACTGCTAATGTTGGAGGTCGTGCTACCAAACGAAAAATCACGCAAAAATGAAAACATTTCACGCAAAGATTCTTGCAGAAAAAAAAAGCTCAGCTGAACCAGACGAGGGGGAAACAACGGATGAGAAAGGAAATTTTCACGCAAAAAACTATACCCAAGCATACTCTCTAAACTGTTAACGTTGAGTGTCTTGCTACCAAACGAAAAATCACGCAAAAATGAAAACTTGAAAATGTATGAAGTGTGGTTTTACTTAGGTCTTGGTATAGTTTTCTATAACCTTTTTGTTCAAAGTCTTTAAAACTACCAACTTCTACAGCAGCTAGGAATGGTGACCCTATAAAAACACACTATACAATGAGTTCTTACTGCAGTTTATAAAATCTTTGCATAGGTTTTTACAGCCTAACCCAAGGAAACTGCAAAACATTGCGGGAGACCACAAAGCTCAAATAAGCCGTCTAACCAGTCCTGCTCACTTTAAATAGACAAGCACCCACAAAGTCATAGGGGTGCGGGGGTTCTACACTGAACTGAATCCAGCAAGTAAGCCATGGTGTAGCTTTGCTGCCATAGTCCGAGAAATGGTTTATGCAGAGGTCAAGTACAGTTGGTGCTCATGCAATAACAAAATATATTCAGCCAACGGCATCCTCGTTGCTCTCCTCCCTTTTCTTTGCCCTCCTCCCTTTCTTTGCCCTCCTCCCCTCCTCTCTCAGCCCTCCTCCCTTTTTGTAATCGCCCAGTCATGGCCAAATTCTTAGAACTGTTTCTCTTGTTTGCAAACCACAAACTGACGTCATGGACAGGAGGGAAATCCTTCTGCGCAGCAGAGTCGCAGAGAGAAAAAGCGTGGTGGAGGGGAGAGCTCTGGGTCCGGGGGGGGGGGGGCGACAGCAGGGAGAGCGTTTAAAGGAAATGAAACAAAAAAAAAAAGTTAAAGAAGTGGAAAAGCGGAGATACAGAAACAACAATATGATCAGGATGTGTAACTTGGCAGGAAAAGAGAACTAAGAAGAGAATAAAAAAAAGCTCAAGGCAGGAGGAGACAGTTTAAAGAGAGAACGAGTACAGAGTATTCCAACATCCCTGAGGCCTAAGTCAGAGACATGCAAGATGTGGAGGCCGATTATTAACGCCAGGTATCGGCAGATGAGCATCTGTATAGCGCCGCTTAGAGCGACCGTTAGTAGGCGCTGTAAGCGGTTATCGGGCGCTGTAACAGAGTGCCTCAGTGGCTGTAGTAACCTGGCTGGCATTGATGAATGTGATGTATGTTGGGCACTGTAACACCAGTACAGTGCTGCATGGAGCGAAAGGTAGCGTTAGCTCAGTGCATCCGACTCTCATCGCTCCACACCATACTTACCAAAAAAGGACACACACACAGCGTTGGCGCTCTAAAGCTGGGCGCTGTATCGTAGAGCGCCAGACGCTGTTTGATCAAAGTCTGTTTTTGAACGCATATCCACCAGTAACAAAGCGAAAACACACGGAATGACATTGTTATAACATTGTGACATGAACATTTTAATGCCAGACCTGTAATGACAATTCTGCATAAAAATATAAAAAAATCAAAAAAGTTTTCAAAAATGACTTTTTCTAGGCCAGAAGAGGTGACACAATTCTTTGAGAGAAAAAAAAATAAAAAACAAAAAAACCTGTTTAAACAGAAGAAAAGGAACGTCCAATGAAATGTATGGGAGAGCGGCAGTGAGTGACAGGTACTACATGGCGCTCTGGAAGCTAGAGCGCCGGCGCTATACGCTGAGCCGCCTGTAATAATACATGTAACGCTACATGTCGCTGTTAGAGTCGCTCACCAGATTCGCTTTCATAAATGTGGTTTTGCGTACAGCACCCGGCGTTCACCAGACGCTGCCTGCCGCTATGAGGCGCTACCTGGCGCTATCTCTTCTTAAATAACCCCCTTTGTTTCATTCTGATACCTACGACCCAAGATCCCCTTTAGCTTCCTATTAATCATTGTTTGTAAAGCTTTGTAAAAACACTGACACTATGGGCCAGGGCCAGCGTCAGCACCTGGCAAGGCGGTGCAGCTGCCGGGGGCCCCCACGCTCCGGGGGGGGGGGGGCACTGACAGGGCCGGCCTTTGGAGTGTGCGATGGCTCTTGACTGGCAGAGGACTGGAAGGGCACCGCCACAGCTGGTGCCCACATCTCCTAGAATGGCAGGGTTCCAAACAATGGGGGAATTTCGATTTTAAGTTGCCCTCCCCAGATGATTTCCTATCCCTGGAGCATCCCAATCTGTGATATCCACTATGCAAGCAATTCCACCCCTGAGTTTTGGTCTGCTTTACAGGGGCATCTCAATTTGGGATGCTTTATACCAACCCGTTTCCATTCAACCCAAGGGTGGCGGATCGAAGAGGCAAGGGCATACACAATTATGTGAGAAGTTTGACGGCTGGCTTTGATTGGCTACTCCACTGCAAAAAGTATTTAAGGACTTCTATCCTTCTCCAGGGTGTCAGGACTGATGGGTTTCAGATCCGGGCCGAAGCTAGATTCAACACGGATCTTGTCAATTCGGTCTAGTTCATCGGTGGCATGCTGACCACCACAATGTGTGAACTGCTATAGCGTTGGACCCCTTCCCGGTTTGTAGACTGGTAAGAAAATAAATAATTGAATACTAAACCTCTTGGCATCTTTCTCCTGTTGTCCCCCGCGGGGCAGCATCCTCTCTGCTGGGTTCTGGTCCTGGCCCTTGTCTACTGATGGCGAGGAGCTGCTATTTCAGCCAGCCACAGGTATCACCTCCTCCTTCCTTGGTGTCCCATCATGCTAATAGTAGGATTATCGGGAAATCTCCCTCCATATCTCTCCCCTCTAGTGATGTCATAAGGCACATGGGGGATTCTACAGAGCCTCCTCCTCTGCAGTATAAAAGCCTCCCTGCCCAGCATTAACTTGGTGGGAAGCCAAAGAAGAGGAGAGGGGACCTGTGTCCCCTTTCACTATCGATGCCAGTGCAGCAATAGCCGCTCCCTGCCATCAGCCGGTCCCTGCTATCAGCAGACCAGTGCCCACCAAAGAGACAGAGTCTCCTCCTCTGCAGTATAAAAGCCTCCCTTCCCGGCATTAGCTTGGTGGGAAGCCAAAGAAGAGGAGGGGGGACCTGTGCCCCCTTTCACTGCAGATCCCAGTGCGGCAATCGCCGCTCCCTGCCATCAGCAGACCAGTGTCCACCAAAAACCATGAGTCACCGACCCAGCAGAACTGAAGAGAAGACATTGTCCAGCAGGGGACAGGAGGCTCGCTCTTTTTTGTTCTTTTAATGTATTTTTGATTTTCCAATGCAATCATGTCATTAACAAAAAAAAAAAAGCACGTGTGAAGGGGTTAATAATATGAGGAAAAAATTTAAATCACATCTCGGTGGTGAGACCCTCAAAATTGTCAGTACATCATTTTTAGTAAGTCTTTAAATTAGACTTTATTAAAGTGGCTCAAAACCCACACCGATCAGCCTGGGAATCTATAAGATTCCCGGACCAATCGATTCCCCCGTCCGGGCATCCAAAATCGGGATGACCGCTGTGTAAAACCTCCCAGGTCGCCCCAATCACTTACCTTGTTTCCAGATCCCACGGCGCATCTAAGAGCAGTGGCCGCATCCCGCTATCCCTTTAGCATTCGTGAATGGCAGATGCGGGGAAGGGGAGGATGCTGCCGCCAGGGCGCTCAGAGCCGATGTTCTTAGACGCGCCGGGAACTGGGAAGAGGTGAGCTGGTCTCGGCATCCTGGGGGGTTTCACGCAGCGGGGCACCCCCGATCAGGGTGCCACGGGGGGAAAGGACCAAAACCCAGGATAGTCAAAATCCTGAGTTTTGGTCCACTTTAATTAAAAAGCTCTAACATCCCAATGGAGTGTCGTGATGAAACACCAACGCTGATGCCCAGCAACCTAATTGCTGACAGTTTGTAAAAAAAAAAAGAGACTTTGTTAATTTATGTAAGGTAAAAAAAAAAGTAATTTTCTTGAAAAGTGTTTTTTGCTTCATAGATATCTGTTCTTTTAAAAAGGTGAGATTTATAGCCCAACCATAAAAGTAAGCAGCAAATTGTGGGGTTGGCAAAAGCACATTCCAGATGTATGCGTGAATAGCCTTATTAATGTAGCAAGCACGATATTTATAAACCTGGTGTGGGAGGAAGACTCATGTAAACACGAAATCTATAGAGAGGTTTTAATCTCTGCATTAAAGAAAATTCATCTAATCAACTCGGCACATTGTTTTAAAACCTGAAGCTCAACTCCTAACAAAACTTTAGTTTTTTGGAAAACTTGGAAAATATAACAGTTTCCATGTTCTTTGTGCAGTCCATGGTGCCAATGGGGCATTCTAGCCTCTATTATTCATTATATCGATTAGCAAGAGGAGCTAGGCAATATGCAAGAGAGGTATGGCCCTTCCCATGGCAAGCATACATTTGCTAAAGCCTCAGGTAGATCAAATGTGCCAATTTGATCAGTGTTGATATCACGAGGTATACATTCTGTCAGTTTGGCTATTAGCCCTTTCTGGTAGGTTACATCCTGGAAAGAGTGGGTGCTTCTGGTCTTCTCTGTATTTAGTCCAGTTGTTCACAACAACTGTATTTAGTCCAGTTGTTCACAACAACTTCCTATAGGATTTTGTGCAGTGAACTTGCTTGACTACTACTTCTGCTTCTTTGCTGCCTGCATGGCACCTGACTTATCTATTGTGTTAAACCTCAGCCTCCCTTCTGGATTTGCTCTTTATCTGCTCCTTATCAGCATTTCACATCGGGTCCTAACTCGGCTTCTTTGCTGCCTGCCTGGACCCTGGCTTATCTATCGTGTTGAACCTCTGCCTCCCTCCCAGATTTGCTCTTCATTTGCTCCTTATCAGCATATCACTCCTAACTCTGCTTCCTTGCTGCCTGTCTGGACCCTAGCTTGTCTATGGTGCCGAACCTCAGCCTCCCTCCCAGACTGTCTCTTTATCTGCTCCTTATCAGCATTTCACTTTGGTTCCTAACTCTGCTTCTTTGCTGCCTGCCTGGTCATTGAATGAAAGCTAAACATTATACACAATAGGCTTGGTTCAGAGCCAGGTGAGAATTCTCACTCCTTTTTTAAGAGAGAAAACTGCCATTCACTTTCATTGTCTACCGGGTGTAAATTTTCACCTGGTTTTGAATCAGCCCCAAGGTAAACAATGAAAGTCAATGGTAGTTTCTCTCCTAAAAAAGGAGTGAGAATTCTCACCTGGCTCTGAATCGAATCCAATGGAACTAACTACAGAGATAATGAAACAAGTTTGATGAGATATTCTTTTTAGTCAGTAGAGAAATAACCGAAGTAGTGTTAAAGTGGACCAAACTCACAGCGATCGGTCCCGGAATATATAAAGTTCCGATCGACTCCCCCCCCCCAGGGTATCCTGATTTTGCTATGTGAAACCCCCCCATACACTTACCTTGTTTCTCAGTCCAACGGCACATGCGCAAGCCGCGCCCGCATCCCCGCTATCCCTCATTCGTGAATGGCCGGCAGGCACGCTCCCTGTTAGAGGGTAGAGGGGGATGCGGTCACCAGCAGGAGTGGCCGCACATGTGCCGTGGGACCGGGAAGAGGTGAGTTGGCTAAGGCGATCTGGGGGGTTTCACGCTGGGGGAAAGGACCAAAACCCAGGATAGTAAAAATCCTGTGTTTTGGTCCACTTTAAAACAATTGTGGCTGATTGACAATACCAATGCCTGATTGGCAGCTATGATTATTGTGAATGTCAGATCTCTGAAGCCTTGTGCCTCCAGCAGCTGCTACTATAATACTGTAATTGTGTTATGGTGCGATTCCCCTGCACCAGTAATCCATTTGCTATATTTGTCCATATGTGCAGCGCAGCGTGCTAAATGCAAACCTCTGACCAAGAATGGGAATTTCTTCTTCTCTACACGGTTCTCCCGCACTCCCTAACCCTGGCAGCTTCTCCTCCCTGGCTGCCAAACAACACAAATTTGATTAACAAGTAGATCACGTCTTGCGTAGATGCAAAAATTCTTTCTAAATAGGGAATCCTCGCTCGGGCTGGCATCAGGCAACCAAGAAAGAAAACGCTTTTTAAAGGTCATACAGTAGGTTACACTTTATGAAAAAAAAAAACATTTAACCCGGTTTGCTTTTCTTTTATCATTCACACAAAATAAAAATGAAAAGTGTAACTTAGAGGCTGATTCATTACTAAAGCCAGGTATTGCCAGATGAGCGTCTGTATAGCAGCGCTTAGAGCGACCGCTAGTAGACGCTGTAAGCGGGTAACGGGCGCTGTAACAGAGCACCTCAGTCGCTGTAGTAACCTGGTCGGCATTGATGAATTTGATGTGTGTTGGGCGCTCTAATGCCAGTACAGCACAGCAGGAAGTGAGAGGTAGCGCCAGCTCAGTGCATCCAGCACTCGGCGCTCCACACCATACATCCAAAAAGGACACACACACAGCGTCGGCGCACTAAAGCTGGGTGCTGTAGCATGGAGCGCCAGACGCTGTGTGATTAAAGTCTGTTTTTTAACACATATCCACCAGTAACAAAGTGAAAACACATGGAATGACATTGTTATAACACTGTGACATTAATACTTTAGTGCCAGACCTGTAATGACAATTCTGTATACAAATATAAAAAGTAAAAAAAATGTATAAGAATGTTTGTTTGCAGCCAGAAGTCACACAATGATTGGAGAAAAAAAAAATGTCAAACACGCTGTTTAAACACAAACAAATGAACGTCTATTGAACTGTATGGGAGAGCGACAGTGAGTGACTAGAGCGCCGGCGCTATACACCGAGCTTCCTGTAATGATGAATCGTACACTACATGGCGCTGTTAGAGGCGCTCACGAGATTCGCTTTCATAAAATACAATTCTGTGATTACTCACCTGTAGAATTGGTATTATGAGTATACAGTATGTCCTGCTCCAAATCAAATACTTACAGTTGGGATATACTCCGCCAGATGTCACTGGACTGCAGAGACATCGAAAATAGGCTCCTCCCGGCCCCTCAAATACCCAGGGACCTCCCACAAATCCCCAGCATTGAAAAGCAGTTAAGGAGAAGCCGGGAGAATTAAACAATCCAAACTATCAACTATAACAATGATAACAATCACCATACAGGGGATCCAAGATAATGCAACCAAGGGTGGGTTGGAGCAGGACGTACTGTATACTCATAATACCAATTCTACAGGTGAGTAATCACAGAATTGTATTATTCTTAGTATACAGTACGTCCTGCTCCAAATCTAATACTTACAGTTGGGAAATCCAATAGCAGTGTCCATAAAGTAGGGTGGGATCCCCAATAAAAGGCAGCAGCAGACAGTTTAAACCACTGCCGCCTGCAGAACCTTTCGGCCAAAAACAGCGTCAGCTGAGGCCCTAACATCAACCTTGTAAAACTTTGTAAAGGTATGAACAGAAGGCCAAGTAGCAGCCTTGCAAACTTGTTCAACAGAAGCCTGGTGCTGAAAAGCCCAAGAGGCACCAATAGCATGGTGGTGGAATGAGCAGTAAGGCGAAGGGAGGAATCTTCCCCTTAGCAGAGTAGGCCTGAATCACAGCCTGACGAATCCACTGATAGTAGACTTGGCAGGAGCCAAACCCTTCCTAGGACCAGAAGGGACCACAAAAAGAGCATCAGTTTTCCGGAAAGGTGCAGTAGCCACCAGATAGTACTTCAGACACCTAACCACATCCAAAGAGTGCAAAACTCTCTCCTTAGCATTGCTAGGATTAGGGCACAAAGGAGGAAGAACAATATCCTGGTTCAAATGAAAGGCAGACACTACCTTAGGCAGAAAATCAGGTTTGAAACGAAACACCACCTTGTCCTGGTGCCTCTCATAGTAGGGGGGTGAATGGACAGTGCCGCCAACTCAGACACACGCCTAACAGAGGTGATAGCCACCAGAAATACAACCTTGAGCGTAAGAATGGCCAAGGCAGCATCCTGCACAGGTTCAAAGGGAACACCCTGCAAGGCTGACAGAACCAAGTTCAAATCCCAATCAGGCACCATAGGTTTACGTGGGGGACGCACATGAGTGACCCCCTGGAAAAAAGTCCTGATCAGAGGGTGCTGAGCAAAGGATTTCTGGAAAAAAATAGCCAGGGCAGAAACCTGACCCATCAGAGTACTGAGTTGGAGCCCCATCTCCAACCCATGCTGCAGGAACTCCAGAATCCTGGGAATAGAGAACACACGACAGGGAAGAGACTGAGACTCACACCAGTCAATGTAGGCACGCCAAACCCTGTAATAAATGGAAGAGGAAGACTTCTTCCTAGCTTTAATCAAAGTATCCACAACCGAGGAAGACAGCCCCTTCTCCATCAAGATGGAGGTTTCAGCAGCCAAGCCGTCAAAGCCAGAGTTTGTAAATTGGGATGGCGTAGTGAGCCCTAAGTGATCAGATCTGGCACCAAGGGCAGAGTGTACTGATCTACTGCCAGCTGTACCACGTCTGCGAACCACACTCTTCTTGGCCACCTGGGGGCCACCAGAATTGCTGGCACCCCTTCCAGAGCAATCTTGCGCAGAACCCTGCCCAGCAGGGGACTTGGGGGGGGGGGGGGGAAGACATACAGGAACTGAAAGTCCTTCCATGACATTGCTAGCGCATCCGAGGTCAGGGCCAGAGGATCCCTGGACAGAGAGACAAAAGCTGGAAGCTTGTGATTGTGGCGGGACACAAACAGATCCACATCTGGTTGGCCCCAACGGTGACACAGAGATTGAAACACCCTGCTGCATAGGGACAATTCTCCCTGGCGAAAGGTCCCCCTGCTCACATAGTCCGTCAGGTGATTCTCCACCCCCGGGATGTACACAGCTGAAATGCAGGGGACACTGGCCTCCGCTCAAGTCAGGATCAGAGACGCTTCCTGGAGGGCCCCCTTGCTCCGGGTCCCTCCCTGATGATTGATGTAGGCAACTGCCGTCTGGTTGTCCGAGCGCACCTGAACAGGCAGGCCCTGAAGATGAGTAGTCAAGCGAGCCAGAACTAACCTGATCGCTCGCAGCTCCAAGACATTGATAGGTGTGTGGGGCTCCTGAGGGCCCCACCTCCCCTGGAACTGCAGGGACTTCCAGAAACCCCCCCAACCTGACAGACTGGCATCCGTGGTGACCATCTCCCAGGAAGGGGCAAGAAAGGATCTGCCCCCAACAGGTTCCTGGAGTCCATCCACCACAAGAGGGACCTCCTGACCAGGGGGGAGAGCACACAGACCCTGTCCAGGGACGCTGGGTCCTTGTCCAATACAGACAATAGGTGAAGTTGCAGAGGCCTCAAGTGGAACTGAGCATAAGGGACCGCTTCAAAGAACGCCACCATCAGGCCCACCAGCTGCATCCCCTGCCTGATGGAGGGATGGGGACAAGCTAGGAGGGACTGAGCCTGTGCAATCAGACTATCCACCTTCTGCTGAGGAAGGAAGATCCTTGCCTGAACTGTATCCAGATTCATTCCTAGGAATGGAGTTACCAAGGAAGGGGACAGTGAGGACTTGGGGTGGTTGATCACCCATCCAAATGACTCCAGAGTGGACACCACCAGCTGAGTATCAAACTCTGCCTGATGTAGAGACTGCGAAGTGATGAGGATGTCGTCCAGATAGGGAAGCACGCGGACTCCCTGACATCTGAGTAGAGACATCACGCCAGCCAGCACCTTGGTGAACACCCTGGGAGCTGAAGTGAGGCCGAAGGGCAAGGCATCAGAGCGAACCTTGATGACCTGGGAACACAGGAATATGAAGGTAAGCATCTTTGATGTCCACAGAAGTCATGAAATCCCCTTGGCGCAGGGAACTGATGGCAGAGCGCAGAGTCTCCATGCGAAAGCGCCTGCCCCTGACAAACTTGTTGAGAATCTTTAAGTCCAGGATGGGCCTGACAGAACCATCCTTTTTGGGTACTGTGAATAGGTTGGAATAAAAGCCCTTGCCTTTTTCTCTTAAAGGGACCTGGCAGATGACCCCCAGCTCCAGGAGGCCTTGCACTGCTTGCACTAGCTCCTGAGCTGACACAGGGTCCTGAGGAATCCGGGATCTGATGAATCTTGTAGGGGGATTGGCAGCAAACTCCAACTTGTAACCGGAGGACACTACCTCCTGAATCCACCGGTCTGAGACATGAAGCCTCCAGACGTGAGCGGATGGGTGAGGACGCCCTATCATGCTTGAGGGGGCTTGGGAGAGGATTTAGCTTTGGGAACCCAGGAGGAGCCAGGACGTCCACGTCCTCTGCCTCTACCCCAGAAATATCCCCGGGCCCCAGGGAAAGAGACCCCCCTTCCCTGTCTTGCACCACGTTAAGGGGAGTAGAAGGAACCCTGACCCCGAAAGGGCCGAGGTTGCCGCCTGCGCTGGGGTAACCTGCCTCCCTTAGCAAAAAGGTCCAGGCGGTCTCCAAACAGACGCAGACCTTTAAAGGGAAAACCAGTGAGGGCCTTCTTGGCAGCGTTGTCAGCAGCCCACTGGCGCAGCCAAACTGAGCGGCGTATAGCCACCACGAGGGCAGAAGTTCTGGCACACATTCTGATGGTGTCATCCAATGCTGAGAGGACAAAATTCACAAAAACATCACAACTGGAGAGTGCATTAAACACCTCACAAGGCGATTCATCAGGGGCACTATCAAGCAAATTTCTGATAAGGGTTCTAGTGGCCACAGTAGTAATGGCAGAGGCACAGACCGGGCGCAGCGCCGTCCCCGCACATGCAAAGGAGTGGGAGGCCAGCTGATCAATACGCCGGTCTTCGGCATCCCGCAGGGTAGTAGAAACGGGGGAATGCATGACAGAGGTGTTGGATAGCCCTAGGATCGGGGCATCCACCTCGGGGGGGGGGGGGGGGGATGACCAACATTTAACCACCTCAGCAGGAAAGGGATACTTCCTATCCCAACTCTTTGGAACCCCGGGAAGGGAAGTTTACTGGGGCGCTCCCATTCCTTGAGCACAAGGTTATGGAAATGTGCCTGCTCTGGAAATTCCAAACGTGATTTCGCTGTATGGAAAAGCTCCCCTCTTTGCCTGGGAGCCTCAACAGGGAGAGCGATAGACAGAACCTCAAAAATCTGGGTCAATAATCTGTCAGTGTCATCCGGGGCCCAGGGGTCAGAGCCAGAATCGTCATAACCCCTTGGTCTCTCATCAGATGAGCCTGAATCAGAAAAGAGCTCCCCTTCATCAGACGGGGTATACCCACACAGATTCATAAACTCCTCAGTTCCCATAGGGAAAACAGTAACATTAGGCGTCAAGTGCCGCTTCTTAGCAGGGGCCTTACGCACTAAAGACTTCGCAATAATCTGTTCAACAGTAGCCAGTCTAGAAGACACATCAGGCTGAGAATCCCCACTAGTATGCAACTCAGCAGGAGTGAGATTTAAGCTTGGGGGAGTAGGTAAAGTGAAACGAGGTGCAGCCACTGGCAGGCCAGATTGCAATCCAAGCACCTGCTCAGCACAGGGTACACAGACCCATGCCTTGTCAGCGTCAGCATGAGGCTGCCCACACGCTACACACAGCCGGTCTTGTCCCAAAGGGACCCCGGTCACATTATCCTGGGATGCCTCCATATGGTGATTATAGTGGCGCTATACGCCAATAGGGAATAACGCTATATAGCAACCCTGGATGCCCCAATAACCCGCTAGGGACGTGGGAGCATATTTTTAACAAGGTCTACAAGTAATATACTAAAACAGGGCCGGGAGAAGCCAAGAAGCGTTTGTCCCGCCTGAAAGACATAAGCAGACAAGACCTTAAGTACATCGTAACAAAAGTGAAGCAGATAAGGCCGCCTCGAGGGCACTTACGGACCGCAGGTTACCCCAGCGCAGGCGGCAAGCGCGGAACAAAGTCAGCGCACGCGGCGGTAATTTTAAAAGACAAGTCAGCGCGGTGGCTGACACAAGAATAAAGACATGTGAAAAGTGAAAGCACAGACTGCATAACATACATATCTGTACACATACACCCCCCCCCCCCTTTTCCCCCGAAGACTACAAGGAGGATGAGGGAGGACGGCGGCCACTTAAAGAGGACCCACCGATAGGTAGGGGCAAGGGGCAATAGTGCGGGAGGGGCATCCCATAGAGGCTCACCATAAGCCTGAACCGCCTACCCTTTGGTGGGGGATTGCGGTGGAGCAGCGCTCCTAAGCACCAACGGCGGTGCTGCCTACCTTCACCCGACCAGCGCAGCCAAGGCTGGGAGGCATATAACTAGTGGAATGGGTGGGAATAGTCCTACAGGGCCGCAGGTCACCTGCGAGTAGAGAGCCGATTTCTCGTCCTTCGCAGCCAGACTGCAGAGAAATTCTGGGGATTTGTGGGAGGTCCCTGGGTATTTGAGGGGCCGGGAGGAGCCTATTTTCGATGTCTCTGCAGTCCAGCGCCATCTGGCGGAGTATATCCCAACTGTAAGTATTAGATTTGGAGCAGGACGTACTGTATACTAAGAATATGTGGTTTTGCATACAGTGGCCCGGATTTCACCAGACGCTGCCTGCCGCTACGAGGCGCTACCTGGCGCTATCCCTTCATGAATAAACCCCTTAGTTTTAAGTAGACCAAAACACTCCTGCAGTGGCTGACTAGGGATACCCTGCTGTGTGACACCCCCAGGTTCGCTGGTTTACTCGCCTTTACTGGCTGTTCCTACAGCGCCGTCTTTGCCTGCAAGTCACACTGTGAAAGATTAAATATTATAACTAGTTTTAAATCAGACCAAAACCCACCGAACTTTTAAAATACATTTGGCCAAAGCCCCCGCCGATACTCTTAGGGTGTAGAACTAGAAATGGTTATCTTCATTTTTCAATTTGTCCTCGAACACTGATTTATTTGCTGTCCCTCTCTGTAAGATGGCAGGTGATTAACCATTGGTGATTAATCATATAGGTGTGGCGATGACATCATTGCAGTGACAATGAATGGAGGAGGCAGAGCTTTTGCAGCTAAAACAAGCGCTATTATCTTGGATTAAAGAGAAACAGGAGCAGTGAAAATTGACAAAAGGTTCTCTTTATTGGGGGAGCGATTCAGGGGATGCTAGTTAAAATGTGGGTTTTGGTCCTCTTTAAATAGTTTGGTCCTAGCCGTTTGTATGCCACCCCTCACATTCCCGAGTGTGGAGAGGGGTCGTCACACCTCCCCTCATAGGAATGACCATCACTAAAGAATGTCTTGATGAGAAACAGATGTTCTTGGTGTGTGAGCTATACGTTCCATATATGTGCTGTATATGTTTGAAATGCCCAATGGTAAAATGGTCCTTTCCCCAGTGCCCCGCTGTGTGAAACCCTTCCAGATCGCCGCAACCAACTCACCTTATCCCGGTACCCACGGCGCGTCTAAGAGCAGCAGCTCTGACGGCCACCTCCTCCGCTTCCCTGTAGCAGGAACGTGTGCCTGCATCAGGCATTTGTGAATGGCTGGCACGGACACACTCCCTGTTAGAGGGAAGCTGGGGATGCGGCCGCCAGAGCCGCTGCTCTTACACACGCCGTGGGACCTGGATGAGTTGCTGTGGCGATCTGGGGGGTTTCACACAGCGGGGAACCCCCGATCGGGGTCCCACGGGGAAAGGAGCAAAACCCAGGATAGTCAAAACTTTTGACTATCCTGGGTTTTGGTCCACTTTAAGTAATTTTTGACTGTTGGCCCGCTTTAATTAACCGTACATCTGTGTGGAGGCCCACAATGCATGACTACTGAGCCATGATCTGCTATAGTAACAAGGAAAAACAGTAACCAACAAGCTATGAGTCAAACTGTTAAAAGTAGGAACTTGTACAAACTACAGGAGTGTGCAGAATTCTATGTGCAAAGGGGGAATTAGCCGATGCCAGTTGTATAACATTTAGTGAATAAATGAACAAGGATCAGGTAGAAGCTTTGCAGAGCTGGCCCAGGGTGGTTTGGCAGCGAATGGCCCAGAAGAACCCAATCACACTAAATAGGAAGGAGCTGGACATTGAGACAGATTGACATAGAAGGCAGGGAAATGCCAGGCAGGAAGGCTTTAGATGAAAGAATACCATGCATAGTTTCTAAACAGGATAGTCAAAGGGAGGTTGGCCAGAGGTTCAAAGGGTGGGTCCTGCCAAGCTGCCAGTACCAGGTTCAAGTCCCAAGGCTCCACAGGAGGCCTGAGCTGTGGAACCAAGTGCACCCTTGTATAAAGCTAAATTGGATACTCACTACCAAATGAATAAAAATAATAATAATAGTGGGCGGTGCTGGCACCGGAGATATAGCTATACAATAGAAACTGAAATGCGGCGGGCTCTAAGGTAAGCCCACAAACAATCCCAAGAAAAAGTGCTGCTCATGCCATAGATAATAATTAATTCAGATTTATTTAAAAATTAAAAAAAAAAATTAAAAATATATATAATGTTAATCAGACAAAAAGGACAAATTTAAAAACATGTAAGACAGAAACAATGATGTGGACACAATTGGGCTCTACTAAATATACTATTTCTTGACAGATAAAATTAATCCACAAGCTATCGTTGCTAGTGTGAAAATCATAAATAAGTAATACATTGAAATTGGTGATGTAACTCTAAATAGATTCTGAAATTATCTTGCTCTCCATTTACTTAGCACCGTTCTTTTGAGTGTTCCTATTCACATGGGTCTGTTACAATATTGTAGTTGCACTTTAAATCGTTGTCTTTAACGTGTATAGTTATACACAGTTGCACAGTACTTGCACTTTAAAGGATTGGTTATCCTTCTGTATTTTTGCACAGTCTTTCTATCTATCTGCTGCATAGCTCGAGGCATCACCGGTATAAAGAGGGGGAGTGTGATGCTGCTGTATAGAGCCCTGGGGAGGCCACAGCTAGAATACTGTGTGCAGTTCTGGAGACCTTACCTGTAAAAAGACATTATTCAAACAGAACATGTCCAAAGGCGGCAACAAAAATGGTGGAAGGCCTTAAACTTAAAACTTATCAGGAGAGACTTAAAGAACTTAATTTGTACAGTCTGGAGGAAAGAAGGGAGATAGGGGACATGATGGAGAGCTTTATATATGTGACAGGATTGAATAAGGTTCAGTAGGGAAGTGTTTTTAAGAAGAAACTTAATGATAGAACAAGGGGCCCAATCTGAAGCTGGTCGGAGGGAAGATTAGGAGCAATGTTAGAAAATATTATTTTACAGAAAGAGTAGTAGATGCCGGTAACAAACTTTCAGCAGAGGTAGTTGAAAAATGGACAGCAAGTGAATGAGCACATGCCTGGGATAAGCCTCCATCTATCCTAAGATAAAGAGAACATACAGTATACACATAAGATAAAGAGAACATACAGTATATACATAAGGGCCGACTAGATGGAGCGTATGGTCTCCTTCTGCCGTCACCCGCCTATGTTTCTATGTAAAAGTTGTGAACCCACCTTATTAACCCTAAGTAATACAGTAATTCCCCTGCTCCAAAAATAAGGTGGCTGGGGGTGGGGGGTGGAGTTCCAGACACACAAATGAAAATGCAGAATCATGAAAGACAATCCAGGGGAGTCCACTTGCTATTACCCAGGGCTGGCTCCAGGTTTATGTGGGCCCTTAGGTGGCATGGTCTCAGTGGGCCCCTTTGTGGTGAAGAGTCGCATCACACCGAGGGACGTCCTAAATCTGGATGCCCCCTAAGGATCATGCTAAAACTCTAGTTTTGGTCTACTTTGAAGTGCACCAAACACCTGACCTCGGAGTCTAAATGAATCTAGATTCTCCTGATTTTGGATTCCCCTGTGTGTGACCCCCCCTCTCCTCCTTTGTTCATTACTTTCCTGGGACAGGTGAATGCACTGTGGGGTCGCCAGTTAGAGTTAACGGCCAAACCAGGGGGGGATCTTTCACATACAGGGGCATCCCAAATCCCCAAACTCCGGGGTGGAATTGCTTGCATAGTGGGTATACCAGCGATCCCAGGGGGTATCACACAGTAGGGTATCACAGATTGGGATACTCCAGGGATAGGAAATCAGCTGAGATGGGCAACTTAAAAGCAGAACAAAACCCAGCACTTCCTCCCCTGGAATCTAAATCGGGATGCCCTGTTGTGTGGAACCCTGACATTCGAGGAGATGTGAGCACCAGCTGTGGCGGTGCCCTCTCAGTCCTCCGCCAGTCAAGGGCCATCGCACACCCCAAAGGCCAGCCCTGTCAGTGGGAGCCCCGGCAGCTGCCCCACCTTGCCGGGTGCTGACGCCAGCCCTGCTATTACCCCAAAGCCAAGGCAAAATCTGATGAAAGATGAACTACTTACAGTCAATCACCCCAATGTCTGCCGTGGTAGGACCTCATTTCAGGAGGCCATAGAAAGATGATGTCTCAGAAATATCAAAGAGCTAATAAACAAATAAATGCAACATGAGCCGTAAAGCAGCACTGAAAAAAAATAAATAAATAAAAAGAGTTCTCATGTAAAAGGATTGGTCATGAAGAGCTGTCCCATATCCCAAGAGTATCGGAATAATGATCATAGATCCCCCTGTGGGAGTAATGAAGAAAGCTATTTATTTGAGCCAGAGGGCTACAATTTGTTCCTCGATCTATAAAACATACAAAGAATAACATAAAAGAGAAGTACGTGGCATGATTCCTGCGCTTATAAACAATATGAAACTTTCACCACTGATAAATGAGAGCTAATTTAATAGAATATGAAGAACGTGGTCTCGTGACCAAATCAAATCAAGTTTCTATTGACTTTTCAGATTATATAATGACGCTGTGCACAGAGCCATTGTCTGCAGTGATCAATCAAGAGGTCAGCTTTACACAGTTCAACGCTGCTGCACAAATAAATACCAATATCTGATTAGTTGCTCTGGGTCAGCGCAAACTAGTGCTCGTTGCATAGTATTGCTAAAGCCCGTTGTTGCTCATCAGCGGTCATGACTAATTATTACATTGAAATTCTAACAGAACAAGTAAGCAAAAATAAGGACCCCGCTGAAATCCGGAGGTGACGCAACCTGCCTTTTTTTTTTTTTTATTTCTGATCCACACGAGCACACAAAAGAACAGTGATGGATCAGTTATTAGATTTGAGACACCAGGATTTGGATAAATGTTCTGGCATCTATTTGTACATTGGCAATAACGAGTCTTCAATTCTGGCCAGTGCATGGGTAGAAAGCCCAGAGTAAAACATGGAGGCTAATTCATTTCTAGCGCCAGGTATCGGCAGATGAGTGTCTGTATAGCGGCGCTAAGAG
Source organism: Gastrophryne carolinensis (assembly GCA_027917425.1). NCBI lineage: Eukaryota > Metazoa > Chordata > Amphibia > Anura > Microhylidae > Gastrophryne > Gastrophryne carolinensis. The sequence continues at coordinate 168,289,047 of CM051241.1, read as the reverse complement.
CAACTGCTAGTATACGCTGTAAGCGGTGAAACAGTGGCTCAGTCGCTGTAGTAACCTAGCCGGCACTGATGAATGTGACGTATGTTGGGCGCTCTAACACCAGCACAGCGCTGCAGGGAAGGAGAGGTAGCGCCAGCTCAGCGCGACCGACTCTCGGCGCTCCACACCATACTTATAAAAAAACTACACACACACACACAGCGTCGACGCTCTAAATCTGGATGCTGTAGCATAGAGCGCCAGACGTTGTGTGATTAAAGTATACTCTGAAAACATATCCACCAGTAACAAAGCGAAAACACATGGAATGACATTGTTGTAACACTGTTAAATTAACACTTTAGTGCCAGACCTGAAATGACAATTCTGCATAAAAAAACTAAAAAATCTAAAAAGTTTTCAAAAATGAATTTCTCTAGGCCAGGAGACGTCACACAATGATTTGAGAAAAAAAAAAACCCTGTTTAAAACAGAAGAAAAGGAACGTCCATTGAAATGTATGGGAGAGCAACAGGTAGCGGCAGGTAATACCTTGCGCTCTGGAAGCTAGAGCGCCGGCGCTATACACTGAGCCGCCTGTAATGATGAATCGGATGCTACATGGCGCTGTTAGAGGCGCTCACCAGATTCGCTTTCATAAATGTGATTTTGCGTACAGCGCCCAGCGTTCACCTGCCGCTACGAGGCACTACCTGGCGCTATCCCTTGATAAATAACCCCCATGTTGGAATTTATCGGCATAGTGTTGCCCCAAGAAATGCATAAACATTTTTAGGACCAACCTGACCATAAGATGCACCTTGGCTCTAGAGGAGCAACATAAAAAAATATTCTGAACCAAATGGTGTGCTAACCCTTCCCCCTGAGAAACTGATAAGGTGTGCAGAACCCCCCCCCCCCCTAAGAACACCATAAAAGGAAGCAAAAGAAAGCAAAAAGAATCTCACCCCCCCCCCCCCAAGAACCCCATGAAAGGCAGTGTGCTAAATCCCCTCTAATCACCCCCTAACAGGCACTGTGTAGAGTCAACCCCAATCACTCCATGGAAGACAGTGTGAAGAACCCTCCCCCCAGGTACTATGGAAAAATTCCCCCCATCACCCCATAACAGGCAGGATGCAGAACCTCCCCCCCAAGAACACCATAAACGGTTGCATAGAGAATCTCACCCCCCATGAGCCCCATAAAAGGCAGTGTACAAAATACCCTCCAATCAGCCCATAACAGACACTGTGAGTCAACCCCAATCACCCATAGAAGACAGTGTGAAGAACAACCCCCCCCCCCATCACCTGATAACGGGCAGTGCGGCAAAATCCCCCCCATTCACCCCTTAACAGGCAGTGTGCAGATTCACCCCCCATTCACCACATAACAGGTGGTGTGCAGAACCCCCCCATTCACCCCTTAACAGGCAGTGTGCAGAATCCAATCCCCCCCCCAATCACCCCATAACAGGCAGTGTGCAGAATCATTCCCAATCACCCCATAGAAGACAGTGTGAGTAATACCCCCCCCCCCCATCACCTGATAACAGGCAGTGTGGCAAAATCCCATATCATCCCACAACAGGCAGATTGCAGACCCCCCCCCATACCAGGCAGTGTGCAGGATCCATCCCCCAATTACCTCTTAACAGGCAGTGTGCAGAACCCCCCCCCATTCACCCCATAACAGGCAGTGTGCATAATCCCCCCCCCCCAATCACCCCATAACAGGCAGTGTGCAGAATCATTCCCTATCACCCCATAGAAGACAGTGTGAAGAACAACCCCCCCCCCCCCGTCACCTGATAACAGGCAGTGTGGCAAAATCCCCCCCATCACCCCATAATAGGCAGTGTGTAGATTCACCCCCCATTCACCACATAACAGGCATTGTGCAGAATCAACCACAATCACCCCACAGAAAACAGTGTAAGGAATACCCCCTCAACCACCCGATAATAGGCAGTGTGACAAAATCTCCCCATCACCCCACAACAGGCAGACTGCCGAACCCCCAATTCCAGGCAGTGTGCAGGATCCCCCACAATGATCCCATAACAGGCAGTGTGCAGAACCCCCCCCCCCCCATTCACCCCATAACAAGCAGTGTGCAGAATCCCCCCCTAATCACCCCATAGCAGGCAGTGTGCAGAATCACTCCCAATCACCCCATAGAAGAATACCTGCCCAATCACCCTATAACAGACAGTGTGGCAGAATCCTCCCATTCCAGGCAGTGTGCAGGATCCATCCCCCAATCACCTCATAATAGGCAGTGTGCAGAACCCCCCCATTCACCCCATAACAGGCAGTGTGCAGAACCCCCCCCTAATCACCCTATAACAGGCAGTGTGCAGAATCATTCCCAATCACCCCATAGAAGAATACCTGCCCAATCACCCTATAACAGACTGTGTGGCAGATTCCCTCCATCAGCCAATAATAGGCAGCGTGCAGAGTCACCCCCAATAAGACAGTGTGCAGAATCGCCCCCAATCACCCCATAACAGGCAGTGTGGCAGAACCAAATAGGGCCTTCAGTTTGTCCAACTAGTCCTTCCCATCTGCTTCATCAGTAAGAGTGCAACTAGAGTACCATGCACCCACGAATAAGAAAGACAGCGCTCCAACCCCCTCTACTCTGCTTACAAAATAGTACTGATTTGGGGTCACAGATTTATACATTACAAGCATAGGTTGATGTGGGGTCACAGACAATGGTGGTGGCGGATTGATCTGAATGGTAGATTTGTCGGTCAGATGGAGTGCGGTGATTGTTGGTGTTGATATTCTACATCTGGAAAGCATGGCCATTTCCGTCTAATCCACACCCCAAAGTAAGCAAAGCATGTCTGCTCTATCATGGAACACGCGTGCCTCCCCGGCTGATGTCTCTGTTACTGAGCATGTGCGTCGTATACTTGCAGCAACGCCAGCCAAACAATTTGTTCCAGACCTTCCAGGGTCATCGATCATCCCACCCTAAAGTATCTGAAATGCATTACAAGTCTTGGCTCTTTTATTTATTTACATTTTTTACTGCATTTTTCATGCGTTTTAACATTTTGAATTGAAACTGACTGGAACACCAGCCTTCCGGAAACCAGTATTTTATGGGTTGAACAACCAGCGGTGTGTTCTGGAGGGTTTCTAATGTAGGAGCTTCCACTTGACTCAATTGCTTCTAACTGCAGTTTAAACGCAATGTGTGTTACACAGCTGGTATTTGCAAATATGTCTTTAATCAATAGCACACTTGGTGTTTGTTATCTAATACCTGATGAAGACAGATTTAAGCCTGTGGTGAAACATGGGATTCCCGGCGACACAAGAAGTTTGAGCTAAGCTCACATCAGCGCTATAGTTGTGTATATGCAACAGATCTGTTCTGGTCTATCTAAAGCAAGTTTAAAAGAAGAACTGCTTAAACAACAACAAGGAACAGCCATATAGATATATACTGTGTTTTTCGCTCTATAAGATGCACTTTAACCCCCAAAATTATATATATATATATATTATATATATATAAGCTTTTTTGCTTCCATTTACACAACCAGGCCACGTATGTACACCCAACGTTCACAGAATGGATAGAGTTTGTTTTAGTAGCCTCAATAGGTAAGATAACTCGGTTCACAATAGATCCACAAAAAGAGAAATGAGCAACTGACACAGCAGCTATTTTTGTAGTAAAATATCAAAGACAAAAGTGTATTGAGATTACCAAAATATATCATCTATAAAACAGAAAATATTATTTTTACAGTGGCATGACTTAAACTTGGACCTTCACCCTGAATAAGAGTCTATCTTATATGTTTTCCTCACCCTGTACATACAGATTGCCCACATTAAGCCGGACCTTCACCCTGAATAAGAGCCTATCTTATATGTTTCCCTACCCTGTACATACAGATTGCTCACATTAATCCGGACCTTCACCCTGAATAAGAGCTTATTTTATATGTCCCCCCTCCCCACGTACATACAGATTGCCCACATTAATCTGGCGCCCATATCCTAGAGTCCTGAACAGAGTTGCAGCCCAGTGGGGGAAAGAATATTAAGTAAGCGACTAAAAACGTAAAATATATTGTGAAGCTATGATATTTTTTATATATAACCACCCCATAACAGGCAGCATGCAGAATCCCCCCAATCACCCCATAACAGGCAGTGTGCAGAATCCCCCCCCAATCACTACATAAGAGACAGTGTGCAGAATGCCCCTTTTAACACTGCATTAGTACTTCCTAGGGTGTTCTGTAAATCTGTTTGACCTTTCACTTCAAAATTGAGCCATATTGTTTGAAGTGATTTCCTCTTACTAGTAAGAAAACTAATATCTGACCAGGGCAAAGATCTGATAAACTGATTTGTGTGTCATCCTATACCAGAGTCATACTGAGCTTTGCAGCGCACACCATTCAAAGTGTATATTAGAAAAACCCAACCCTAGCTAACGTTAGAATTGTAAAGATATATAAATACAGTTGTACTTTGGATATTTCTGAAAATGAGTTTTAGTTCTGTATGAAAAGGAACATGACTGAACGGAGCACAGAGTAAATTCACTATACGCAGCACATTTACTGTGCTGTTCATCCGCACACAAGCGCCATCCACGTGATATTATGTCATGCATTTTCCACTGGCTGCAGTGGCATCATAGAGCTGCAAAAGGATAATAAAACCTACAGAACTCAAATAACTGAGTGGCTGCCAAGTCGTTCTCCAAAGTATAACTTAGTATACTGCCTTCATCAGCCTGAACCGAAAAAGTACACTTAGCTAACTCAAGCGTTATTGAATACAAAGCTAGCCCAAGACTCCCTTCTTTTCTAAAACTCTATGATTTATGATTACCATTCATTTATATAAATGTTATGTATACTATTGTTTTCAACAGTGATGGATGTAAAAATAAAAAGCAAAGTGGAAGCAGAGCAAAACTCATTTCAAAAGGGCCATTGGCACAAACCTGTCCCTTTACTATAGGCTGGCAAAATAGAAGAAGAAGCTAGAGTCACCCTCCAAAGGCTTAATCAGGAGCCCTCTTCATTAGAAAATTATTAATTTAGAATTAGAAAGCGCTGGAACCTATTATGGGAACTTTACCTATCTGGCAACAATGACCTATAGTAAGGACATTGGGCATTGTCATTCTAAGCATCCACCCTTCCTCCAATCACAGAGAGTATTTCCACCTTGAGAAAATGGTTGTAACATGCCTGGGGGCCATATAAAACGGTATATGTGTAATGAGCCAGTGATTTGCTGGATCCAGGTTCTGAAGTATCTTTATCAGCCTACAGTCACCCTCTACCTAATTAAAAACCTTTATACATTGACCCCTATCCTAAACCTAAGACTCCTCCGCTTCGTGGAAGCAGCCGGGAGCTGCTGTTTTCAAAGAAAACCGCCAAAGCCACTTTTTGAGAGAGCAGATTGGTTCAAAAAGGCTGGGCTTGGGTGCGTGTGCAGTACAGGGAAACTGGGTAGCCAGCAGAATCACGTTGAGGGACCAGCTGGGATCAGGTAAGACCATCAGCACCGGGGGTTTCACACAGTGGGGGAACCAAGGTAGGATGCCCCGGGAGTAGGCCACACAGCTTTAAAGAAGAACATCAGACCGAAAATAAAAAGGGTCCAACTCCCCACCCAATCGGCCCCAACTTACCTGCTTCAAGGCCTGATCGCTGCCCCCCACTCCAGCTTAGCTCTTCAAACTCAGAGCTACTTTTTGAGAGAGACGATTGGTTCAGAAAGGCTGGGCTTGGGAGTGTGCGCGGTGCAGGGAAGCTGGGTAGCTCGATCGCTGCCCCCCATGCCGGCTTAGCTCTTCAAACTCAGAGCCACTTTTTGAGACAGCGGATTGGTTCAGAAAGGCTGGGCTTGGGAGCATGTGTGGTGCAGGGAAGCTGGGTAGCCAGCGGAATCGTGTTGAGGGACCAGCTGGGATTAGGTAAGACCATCCGCACCGGGGGTTTCACACAGTGGGGGTAGGCCACACGGCTTTAAAGAAGAACATTGGACCGAAAATGAAAAGGGGCCGATTCTCCACCTCATCAGCCCCAACTTACCTGCTTCGGGGCCCAATCGCTGCCCCCCATGCCAGCTTAGCTCTTCAAACTCAGAGCCACTTTTTGAGAGAGCCGATTGGTTCAGAAAGGGTAGGCTTGGAAGCATGTATAGCGCAGGGAAGCTGGGTAGCCTGCGGAATCGCGTTGCGGGACCAGGTAAGACCATCAGCACCGGGGGTTTCACACAGTGGGGAATCCAGTGTAGGATGCCCCGGGGGTAGACCACACAGCTTTAAAGAAGAACATTGGAATGAAAATAAAAAGGGGCAGATTCCCCGCCCCATCGGCCCCTACTTACCTTTTGGATTTCGCCGCAGTGAAATTCTGCTTCTTCAGAGCCCGAGCTTGCTTAGCCATCTGCTAAAGTCCCGCGCCGATCAGCGAAGTCTTGTGGGATTTCGGGGGGGACCCATTGCATCCAATTCATGGGCAATGCGCAGGCACGTGATTGGGGGCCATGCACTGCGTCTTATAGGACGCAAAAAGAGAAGGTCGCTCGGAAACCGAGGGACCTAAAAGATGGATCCCTTGGCGAGTTGAGTAAAGAATGCCCTAAGCTAAAACCAGAGAGGGGGAGCAGATTGTCGAGGTTTGGGGAAAGATTTAACCTCCTCTGATGTTCCCATTCAACATTAGCTAAGCCCTCACTAACAACAGTAAAAGAAGTAGAAGATGTACGGAGATGTAATGGCAAAGTAACTTAGTTTTCCTGGAAAAAATTAACAGAGTTAATGTGTTTTGAAAGTACACTTAGCCTTTAAGCCGACCATAGGCATTAAAAGAAAACACAACAGGATTTTAATCTGAAGAACTATTTCTTTTACTCGTCCAAGTGTGTAAATGAAGTGAAATGAGAGCTTAAATGAGCTGTAATGTCAACATCCATATACAAGTCCAAGAAGGCAGCTTGTCCCATCTGCCGGCTTTTCTGACTCTACCAATTAGTCATTTTGAAATAAACTGTAACAGACGTCTGCACATCTGCACTGAAAGAGCCAGGCGCGTGTTACCATTCCAACAGCAGGAGTTAACAACGGAAAAGTTGGAGAACCCCCTATTCATCAGCGACTATCTCCAGGCGCTAACTTGGCATTAGAGATAAAGCCAGATTTAAAGTTTGGAAAAAAACGTTTCTAACAAGACTTCTCCCACCCTGATGAGCATATGGACCAAGCATTCAAAGCCGTCTACGAAGTGGGACATCTGACATACGGCCTTTGCAATAACAACCCATGTCAGTTGGTGGAAGGTGAAGGGAGAGGCCTGGCTGGAAAATCAGGCTTACTCTAGTAGACCTCATGGTCTGATCCAGAACTTTCTCTTGTAAACTCGCCTAGCAGTACACAATGTTCTTTCCTCTTAGGGTTTGAGAATCCCTCCCGATTTCTGTAGGACACCCAAACTGACTGAGTGCAGAGAGACGCAGCACCAATAGCACTTAATTATTCTATCAGGCCTGTTCTTTCCATGCTACACCCCCCTACCCAGTACACGAATGCCAGCAGAGGCATGGGCATATTTCTTCTTAAAGTGGACCAAAACCCACGCTGGCCCAGCAATCTATAAGATTGTTTGTTGTGTTGGTCTGGTTTAAAGTGGACCAAAACCCACACCGATTGGCCCAGGAATCTATAAGATTCTCGGGCAGATTGATTCCCTACCCCCCGAGGCATCCAAAATCATTTTTACTTAAAGCGGACAAAAACCCAACTGAACTTGTGAAATAAATTGAGCCAAAGCCCTTGCCTATCTTTCCTTCTTTGGATGTAGAACCCTCACCCTTAGAAGCCGCACGGGCAGCGGCGGGCGCGTGGGTGTTTTTGTGCTTCCCCCTTCTCTACAGGCGTTGCTGTGGCTCTGTGTTATTACCGGTAGTATCATTTTGGAATTTGCGGGCACAGTGTGTTATTGTGTTTCAGGTTGATCATGACCACCTGTTATATTGGGTTTGGTATATAGGATGTAGATACACATAGGTTAATTAGCACTTGGCACTTTTATAGCGGTATTCATGTGGCAATAGGATTTATAGTATATTTTTTTGTTTCTTTGTGTGTTTAACTGTTCACAATTTATACTATCTATTTACACAATTTATTTAGAATTGCTTGGTATATATATATATATATATATATATATATATATATATATATATATATATATAAATATATATAATTCCTGTATTCTTTTGCTTTCAGATTGATTGTTGTATAGCACATTTTTGTTATTTATTATTTACTTATTTATTATTCACTCATTTATATATTATCTATACTATTCATTTATTCATTTATCACTTATTCATTGTGCCGGCACAATTATCCATGGATGTGTAGGTGTCTGTATAGACACATGCACATCCATGAAAATGTAAGATTCTGAGTAGATTATTATTTAATCCATATTGTGGGTACACAGCACACGCACTTTCTTAAGTATATGTGATTATTTGGATTTTGAAATTTAAATTGATTGTTGACTATATGAAGGGGGAGTAGCCTGTTTTTAAACGTCTTGTGTTGTATATTTGTTGTATGTGCTTTTAGGATTAGCTATGTATTAATACATTTGAAAATTTTGAGGATATATTTGTGTACATATATAAATATTATATTTTGGTGCTCCACATAGGGAGGGAGGTGTGGCCTTTCACGTCCACTCCCAGCTATTGTACCTTTCATGGGTGTGAGCACATAGTAGTAAATAGGTAGTGCACCCCACAATAACGATTACATTGGATGTAGAACTAGAAATGGATATTTTTGATTTTTGAATTGTCCTGAAACACTGTTTTTTTTGCTGTCCCTCTCTGTAATATTGCATAGGATCAGTCATTGTATAGGTGTGGTAATGACATCATTGCCACACATAACAGTGGCAATTAATGGAGGAGGCGGAGCTTTAAAGCTAAACAGGCGCCATTATCTGGGATTAGAGTGAAGCAGGAGCAGTGAAAATTGGCAAATGGTACTCTTCATGTGGGGGGGGGGCAATTCAGGGGATGCTAGTTAAAAATGTGGGTTTTGGTCCGCTTTAAACTGGACCGTCACCCTAAATAAGATCATATCTTATATGTTTCCTCTACCCTGTACATACAGATTGCTCACATTAAAAATACAACTCTGTGAAGTACTCACCTTTAGAGTTGGTATCATACGCATACAGCACGTCCTGCTCCAGTAGTATTAATAACATGTGGGTAATCCTCCGCCTCCGGCACCGTGCACTGCAGACATGTAGAAAACAAGCTCCTCCCGGCCCTACATATGCTGAGGGACCTCCCACAAATCCCCAGCATTGAAAAGCAGTGAGAAATAGAGGCCAGGAGAAAACAACCACCCAAAACTGGCAAAAATATCAAAAAGATAACAATCACCAACAGGGGATCCAGAACAAGGTGAAAACAGGGTGGGGTGGAGCAGGACGTGCTGTATGCGTATAATACCAACTCTACAGGTGAGTACTTCACAGAGTTGTATTATTCTAAGCATACAGCACGTCCTGCTCCAGTAGTAGTAATAACATGTGGGACATCCAATAGCAGTGTCCATAAAGAAGGGTGGGATCCCCAACAGAAGGCAACAGCAAGCAGTTTAAACTACTGCCGCCTGCAGAACCTTGCGGCCAAACACAGAGTCAGCTGAGGCCCGAACATCAACCTTGTAAAACTTTGTAAAGGTATGTACAGAAGACCAAGTAGCGGCCTTGCAAACTTGTTCAACAGAGGCCTGGTGCTGAAAGGCCCAAGAAGCCCCAACAGCTCTAGTAGAATGAGCAGTAAGACGAAATGGGGGAGTCTACCCCTTAGCAGTATAGGCTTGAACAACAGCCTGACAAATCCATTTACTGATGGTAGACTTGGCGGGAGCCAAACCCTTCCTAGGCCCATGAGGCACAACGAAGAGAGCATCTGTCTTCCTAAAGGCCTGCGTGGTAACCAGGTAACACTTGACACACCTGACCACATCCAAGGAATGCAAAACCCTTTCCTTAGGGTTACTAGGATTAGGGCACAAGGAAGGAAGTACAATATCTTGATTCAAATGAAATGCAGACACAACCTTAGGCAGGAAGTCTGGCTTGAAGCAAAACACCACCTTATCCCAGTGTCTCTCAAAGTAGGGAGGCTGAATAGACAAAGAAGCCAACTCAGACACAAGTCTGACCGAAGTGATGGCTACCAGGAAGACAACCTTGAGCGTGAGCACAGCTAGAGCGGCCTCATGGATAGGCTCAAAGGGAGCCCCCTGCTGGGCCGACAACACCAAGTTCAGATCCCAAACAGGAACGATAGGTTTCCTAGGGGGGCGCACATGAGTGACCCCTTGAAAGAAGGTCTTGATAAGAGAGTGATGGGCAAAGGTCTTCTGAAAGAAGATAGACAGGGCCGAGACCTGGCCCTTCAAGGTACTAAGCTTAAGACCTAAGTCTAGACCATGTTGTAAGAACTCCAGCACCCTGGATACAAAAAAAAAAAAAAAAAAGAGACCTGGATTCACACCAGTCAATGTAAGCACGCCATACTCTATAATAGATGGCGGCAGACGTCTTCTTCCTGGCTTGCACCATAGTAGCCACAACAGATGCAGACAAACCCTTTTCCATTAAGATGGAGGTTTCAATAGCCAAGCCGTCAAAGCCAGCGTTAGTAAATTGGGATGGCGTAGAGACCCTTGAGTCAGAAGGTTTGGCAACCTTGGCAGATCGTACTGATCTACTGCCATTTGAACCACGTCCGAGAACCACACTCTTCTTGGCCACCTTGGGGCCACCAGAATCGCGGGTACCCCTTCCAGAGCGATCTTGCGCAGTACTCTACCCAGGAGGGGAATTGGTGGAAACACATAGAGGAGCCAAAACTCCTTCCAAGACATTGACAGGGCATCCGTGGCCAGAGCCAGAGGATCCTGAGACAGGGATACAAAGCTCGGTAGCTTGTGATTGTGACGGGACGCAAAGAGATCCATGTCTGGCACACCCCAACGGTGACACAGGGACTGAAATACCCTGTCGCAGAGGGACCATTCCCCCTGACAGGACGACTCCCTGCTCAGAGCATCTGCTAGCAGATTCTCCGTCCCCGGAATGTAGACAGCCGATATGCATTGTACATTGGTCTCTGCCCAAATTAGAATCAGAGACACCTCCTGGAGAGCACCCTTGCTCCGGGTTCCTCCCTGATGATTGATGTAGGCTACGGCCGTCCTGTTGTCTGAGCGTACCTGCACCGCCAGACCCTTCAGGTGCTGGGTCAATCGTTCCAGCACCAATCGGACCGCCCTGAGTTCCAGGACATTGATAGGAAGATGGACCTCCTGAGGGCCCCACCTCCCCTGGAAGCGCAGGGACTTCCAGAATCCCCCCCCAGCCCGAAAGACTGGCATCCGTTGTGACCGTCTCCCAGGAGGGAGCCAGGAAGGATCTGCCCCTTGTCAAATTCCTGTGGGCCAACCACCACGCAAGGGATTGTCTGACCGAGGGGGGAATCACCCAGCTGACGTCCAGAGATGCTGGGTCTTTGTTCCATACTGACAGAAGGTGAAGCTGTAGGGTTCTCAAATGGAACTGGGCAAAGGGCACCGCCTCGAAACTTGCCACCATCGAGCCCACCAACTGCATTCCCTGCCGGATGGAGGGATGAGGGTTCTTGAGCAGGGATCTCGCCTGGGTTATCAGAGCTTCCACCTTCTGCGGAGGAAGGAATATCCTTGACTGAACCGAATCCAGAATCATCCCCAGAAACGGGGTCACTGAGGAGGGGGACAGAGAGGACTTTGGGTAATTGATCACCCAGCCGAAGGATTCCAGGGTGGACACCACCAACCGAGTGTCCAGCTCTGCCTGCCTCAGAGACTGAGAGGTGATGAGAATATCGTCCAGGTAGGGCAACACGCGTATGCCCTTTAGTCTTAAGAGAGACATCACCCCTGCCAGTACCTTGGTGAAGACCCTGGGGGCTGACGTAAGGCCGAATGGGAGGGCCACGAACTGATAGTGCTGATCCAACAGCGCAAATCTGAGGAACCTTTGGTGCCCTGAGAACACCGGCACGTGCAGGTAAGCGTCCTTGATGTCCACAGATGTCATGAAGTCCCCTGGACGCAGCGAGGCAATGGCCGAGCGCAGAGTTTCCATACGAAAATGCCTGCTCTTGACAAACTTGTTTAGGATTTTCAAATCCAGAATGGGTCTGACTGACCCGTCCTTTTTGGGCACCGTGAACAGGTTGGAATAAAACCCCATGCCCCTGTCTCTTAAGGGGACCTCGCAGATTACCCCGAGCTTCAGAAGGTCCTGCACAGCCAGCATCAAGACCCGAGCTGAGGCAGGATCCTGTGGGATCCGAGACCCAACGAACCTGGTAGGGGGCAGCACAGCAAACTCTATCTTGTAACCGGAGGACACAACCTCCTGAATCCACCGGTCTGGGACGAGGCGTCTCCAGACATGCTCGAAGTGCTGTAGACGTCCCCCCACCCTGACGGGCGAGGGCGCCCCTTCATGCTTGGGGGGTCTTGGGGGGGGGGGCTTTGGGCTTGGGCCCCCAGGAGGAGCCGGGACGGCGTCCTCTGTTCTTGTTCCAGGGTTCTGAGCACGACCCAGAGAAGGACACCCCTCTACCTTGCTTGGTCCCACGGTAGGGGGTAGAATGGGAGCTTGGACCACGAAAGGGCCGAATCTGACGCTTGCGCTGGGGCAGCTTGCCACCGTTGGCAAAGATATCTAATCTTTCTCCAAACAGGCGCAGTCATTTAAACGGAAGCCCCGTAAGGGCCTTCTTGGCGACGTTGTCAGCAGCCCACTGGCGTAACCAGATCGGGCGGCGTATGGCCACCACCAGAGATGAAGATCTAGCGCTCAGCATAATAGCATCGTCCGATGCAGATAGGATATAATTCACAAAGGTCTCACAGGTGGCCAGGGCGTTGGTGGCCTCTGAGGGCAGGTCATCCGCCCCTTCCAGGGCAGTGTTAACCACCGTCCTGAGCACCACCGCCGTGATGGCTAAGGCGCACACCGGGCGGAGCGACGCTCCCCCAAATGCAAAGGCATGACATGCCAATTGATCAACTCGCCGATCCTCTAAATCCCGCAGCGTAGTAGTGTCGGGGGAGTGCATAATAGAGGTGTTGGACAGACTCAGAATCGGGGCATCGACCTCGGGCGGCAATGTCCAACACTTAACCAGATCGTCAGGAAACAGATACTTCTTATCCACAGCCTTAGGAATCCCCTGGAGTTTACTGGGATGTTCCCATTCTTTCAGCACTAGGTTATTAAAGTGAGTTTGTTCAGGAAACTCCAACCGCACCCTAGCGGTATGAAATAGATCGCCCCTTTGCCGAGGTGCGGCGGGAGGGGGAGAGAGGGATAACACATCAAAGATCTGAGACAGCAGTCTGTCAATGTCGTCCTGGGACCAAAGATCAGAACCAGACTCCTCCTGACTCCTGGACTCGTCCTCGTAGGATCCTGAGTCAGAGAGCAGTTCCCCTTCCTCTGATGGGGACTGAGCATAGGAAAGCAGTAAATCATCAGATTCTACAGGGAGAATAGTAGCTTCAGGGTTCAAATGACGCTTCTTGGCAGTAGCCTTGCGCGCCAAGGAGCCAGCAATAAAGCTTTCCACACTGGCCAATCTAGAGGCCAAATCAGTGTGAGAATCCCCACTAGTATTGGGGGTTATGCTCAAGCTTGGGGGAGTAGGGGAAATAAGGCGGGGTGCGGGCCCAGCCTCGGAAGAGGTCGGGAGACCGGCTAGCGCCTGTTGAGCACAAGGTACGCAGACCCGTGAATTGTCACCGCTGCTAGGTGAAACCCCACAAGCTGCACACAGACGGGCTTGTCCCAGGGGGACCCCGTTCGCGATGTCCTGGGATGCCTCCATATGGTGATTATTAGATTCAATATGCCAGTAGGGATTGACGCTTTAAGCAACCCTGGATGCCCCAATAACCCGCTGGGAAGTGGGTGGGAGTAATTTCTGAAAAATGGTCTGGACCAGGCGCTACGTCGGGCAGGGGGAAGCCACCGATGACCGCTGTCTGAAAGACACAAGGGGAACAGGGATGTCAGAGTCGAGCGCGAGGAAAACAAGCTAGGGAAAAGATCGCCCATGAGGGCACTTACAGTCTGCGAGGGGAGGACCGTCTTCACCACGCGCATGCGAGAAGGAAATGGCGCCCAGCGAACCTCGAAGGGCAGGCCAGAGCGGACGATGACACGGAACGCGCCAGACCGAACCACGCCTCCCTCCTGGAGAGCGCGAAGCTAGAAGGCGCGCAGCCAATCAGGAGAGAATGTAGATACGTCAGCATCACTTCAGAGAAGAAGTCTGACGAAGTGAGTAAGGAGATTTGAAAAACGCTGTAGCTTCCCCAAACAGCGCTGCTGTATGCGCCTAGAGCACAGTAAAACGCTGCGGTCAGTTGAAAAATAAGCAAGTGAAACGCGCTCTGACACCCGGTAGCGGTAAAGTGTCTATCTTAGGGCAAGGAGTAGGCCATCAAACACACAGCCCCCCCCTCTTTTTCCCCCCACTAACGGGGGAATCTGGGAAGGAAGGTGACCCGGATAGAGGGTTCACCGTTAGATGGGGCATGGGGGGCACTAGTGCGGGAGGGGCATCCACTGAAGGCTCACCATTCGCCTTAACCGCCTACCCTATGGAGGGGGATTGCGGTGGAGACTAGCTCCGTAAGCACACTAGGTGCTGCCTACCTTCACCTGACCAACGCAGCCCAGGCTGGGAGGCATTAGTTCACAATGAGGACGGGTGGAAATAGTCCCGCAGGGCCTCGGGCTGTCAAGCCCCGCTCGCCTGCGAGAGCGTGATACTTCATGTCTTCGCAGTTCCAGCACTGCAGAGAAATCTGGGGATTTGTGGGAGGTCCCTCGGTATATGAAGGGCCGGGAGGAGCTTGTTTTCTACATGTCTGCAGTGCACGGCGGAGGATTACCCACATGTTATTACTACTACTGGAGCAGGACGTGCTGTATGCTTAGAATAAATCATCCTACCTGCACCTATTGCATTTTCTGAGACTTTAAACTTCCAAGACGGTGGCCCATGAAGGTGCAGGCTGCCTGCAAACAGGAAGTGTCTTCTGACTGTGCCGCTCTGCATTCTGGGATTGCTGACCTTTTCCTGACCCCAGCTCTGCTCTGTTTGTGCAAACCCTGCTCCCCTGCACTTTTGACCCCTCTCCTCTCCTCAGTATGTGATGCTACTGAGCCAAGATGGCGGCACCCATATCCTAGAGCCCCGAACAGAGTTGCCGGACTCTAGTAAGTGACCAAAAATGTTAAATATATTAATATTAGATGCTGGGGAATAGTTTTTAAGGGTTTGAGCTTTTCATTAAATGATGCTGAAGGTCCACTTTAAGGAGTGGTTTTAACCAGTTAGAAAGTGTAGTCAGACATCAATCAGTAGGCCACCAAAAGTGTTTTTTGGGACTAAACCAAGACAACTCACAGCTAAAGTCTATTCCGACTGGCACCTATAACCAGACGATCCAAACCTAGACATAGAATAGGATAGGTCTTCTACCTAAAACGTTTGGCACGCTCTGCTGCCCCAGAGGACATTTGTACCAATACTTTTTATGTTGCTATGCTATCTGCATAAATATCATCTTGGTCCCATTTAATTAAAAATTCCATAAAAGGTAAAGCTGTCTAATGAAGGGATATTCCATGCCCAGGAGGTTAGCGGCTGACTTCATTCACAGGATACACTGTAATCTGGATAGGATGGAAAAATAAATGTCATCTCAATTACAGGATAAAGCTGATGCAAAAAAGGGGTCAAATGGAATAAAATGAAATCTGTCCACCCTGAGTATAACAGAGCTTCTACCCTGCAGAAATAGACACGGGCAGCTCTTGTGCAACAACATATCAAGATAAGGAAGTTAAGTTCCCTAAATTTATTATCACAAATATGCAAAAACTATATATATATGAAAGACAACTATATATTATACATGAGCTAAATAAATCAATTGAAGCCTGGGGTACGGGCAGGCTGATTCATTAATAGCGCCAGGTAGCGACAGATGAGCGACAATAGCGTTATTTTCACAGCGCCCGCTAGTATTCGCTGTGCTTGGCCGTTGTTCGGCTGTTGACAGCGACTCAGTCGGTGTGCGGTAATGTTGAATACGGGTTATGAGTCGCTGTTTGACAGGTTCCGCGCTGTATGGGAGCGCATGACAGCGAACGGCTCCCACCATATTCATTAACAAATCACGCTCCAAAAATTCTCGTGCTGTGAAATGCATGTTTAAACCCCAGAGCGCTGGCGGCGATGGGTTAAAAGTAGTTTTTTAACCCCCAAACAACCATATTTTTGGAAACCAAAAAAAACAAGTTTTTTAAATAATTTGGTAATATGAATACATTAATATCAGACCTGTAATATCAATTCTGCACAAATTCTTTATTTTTTTTTTTTAGCGTAAAAAAAATATCTAACATTGCAGAAGTGGTCACAGAATTTTTGACATTAAAAAAAAAAAAAAAATAATAGCAATTATTTATGAATATTTAAAAATTGCTCCATTGAAATGCATTGGAGAGCGCCAGGTAGCGAGAGGTCATACCTGTCGCTGTTCAAGGTCGCTCGCTGGCGCTGTGGGGTGAGGCTGGAATAATGATGAATGATTCGCTATCTGGCGCTCTGTCAGACGCTAAGCAGGATCGGCTTGATAAATGTGTGATTGCGGAGGGGAGCCGGCGTTCTCGTGGCGGTGAGCGTCATTACCGTTCGCTCACCATTCGCTACCTGGCGCTATCTCTTGTTAAATAAGGGCCTTAATTCTCCCAGGGTCCAACACAAGGAGCACAACCAATAGATTTATCAAACGTTTATTAGATCCACATAAAAACACACATTAAAAAACAACAATCACAACACATTACAACCCCCTCTTGACCCTGAAACAATTCCTCTATATAATTACCCATAAAATATAAGGCTGTGGCCCAGAATACCTCCTCTCCTTGTTCCTTCAAATACATTAATAAACCAATATTTCACCACCTAGTCAAAGCAATACATATATCAAATTAAAAAATGTATTAAATAATGAATGTGTAACCCCCCCCCCCCCCAAAAAAAAAAAACAACAACAATTTTTTTTCCCTTTTAACCTTTTTGTGCCGGCACAAAAATCTACCCTCTATTACAAAATCCACATCACAATGTGCAAAAAATGTGCAAATCAGTGCATGTAGTAACCCAATGTATATTGTACAGGGTATTCATATAGAAAAACCACCATCAATAAATATGAAAAAAAAACAATTCACCAGAAATCCTTGAGATTACTATTAATAATCACACATCTACTAAGTTAAATTAAAGTGCAATGTGCCTCAAAATTATATGTACTACACAGTACAATGGACAATAGAGAAACAAAATATTCAGGTATAAATACACATGGAGAGGATACTTAGCTGCAATACCATAGAC
The DNA here is from genome assembly GCA_027917425.1 of Gastrophryne carolinensis. Taxonomy (NCBI): domain Eukaryota; kingdom Metazoa; phylum Chordata; class Amphibia; order Anura; family Microhylidae; genus Gastrophryne; species Gastrophryne carolinensis. The sequence goes on along the minus strand of CM051241.1, from coordinate 168,271,492 downwards.
AGCACATCAGCCGGGGAGGAAATCCAGCGCAGCGGGGGTCAAACCACCTGCGCTTCGCGGTCCTTGACCGCTTCTTGCTAGGGTGAGGGTGATATATTATACATGCTTTATAAAAAAGTAGACCCCCGGCTCTTGATCGCAATGGGAGGGAAGCAACCGGAAAGGCTACTTCCATTAAAGTGGACCTTCACCCTGAATAAGAGCCTATCTTATATGTTTCCCCCACCCTGTACATACAGATTGCTCATATTAATCCAGACCTTCACCCTGAATAAGAGTCTATCTTATATGTTTCCCCCCTGTACATACAGATTGCCAACATTAATCCAGACCTTCACCCTGAATAAGAGCCTATCTTATATGTTTCCCCCACCCTGTACATACAGATTGCCCACATTAATCCGAACCTTCACCCTGCATAAGAGCCTATCTTATATGTTTCCCCCACCCTGTACATACAGATTGCCCACATTAACCCGAACCTTCACCCTGCATAAGAGCCTATCTTATATGTTTCCCCCCTCCTGTACATACAGATTGCCCACATTAATCCGGACCTTCACCATGAATAAGAGCCTATCTTATATGTTTCCCCCCTCCTGTACATACAGATTGCCCACATTAATCCGAACCTTCACCCTGAATAAGAACCTATCTTATATGTTTCCCCCCTCCTGTACATACAGATTGTCCACATTAATCTGGACCTTCCCCCTGAATAAGAGCCTATCTTATATGTTTCCCTTACCCTGTACATACAGATTGCCTAGAAAAAGTAATTTTTGAACTTTTTTATTTTTGTTTTATGCAGAATTGTCATTACAGGTCTGGCATTAAAGTATTAATGTCACAATGTTACAACAATGTCATTCCATGCGTTTTCGCTTTGTTACTGGTGGATATGTGTTCAAAAACAGATTTTAATCACACAGCTTCTGGCGCTCTATGCTACAGCGCCCAGCTTTAGAGTGCCGACACTCTGTGAGCCTGTTTTTTTGCTAAGTATGGTGTGAGTCGCTGAGAGTCGGTCGCACTGAGCTGGCGCTACCTTTCGCTCCCTGCAGCGCTGTACTGGTGTTACAGCGTCCAACATACATGTCATTCATCAATGCTGGCCAGGTTACTAGAGCAACTGAGACGCTCTGTTACAGCGCCCGATACATGTTTACAGCGTCCACTAGCGGTCGCTCTAAGCGCAGCTATACAGACGCTCATCTGCCGATACCTGGTGTTAGTAATGAATCAGCCTCCACGTTTCATCTATTATTAGATACATTACAGCCTTAACTGACATACTGAAAACACAGTAAACCAGTGGTTAAGAGATTTAGTTGAAGCCAGGGCATTTAAAGCAGCTGTATGAAGCCTTATTGTAATCTAAAGGCAGTGGCCGCTTCCCGAAGTCCATTTTTAAGAAATAAAAGTAAGAGGAGAATATGGAGGCAGGTATTGGTCTCTGCAATTACTACAGTTGAGCCTCAGTGCAATGCGGTGAATCAGCCTCATTTGTTACATCAGAAGCCAAGGGCTAAACATATACCAGTGCTAAGGCTGGACTAAAGTGGACCTTCACCCTGAATAAGAGCCTATCTTATATGTTTCCCCCCTGTACAAACAGATTGCCCACATTAATCTGGACCTTAACCCAGAATAAGAGCCTATTATATATATGTTTCCCCCACCCTGTACATACAGATTGCCCAGATTAAAAATCATCCTACCTGCATCTACTGCATTTTATGAGCCTTTAAACATCCAAGATGGCGGCCCATGGAGTCTCAGGCTGCCCGCAAACAAGTGTCTTCTGACTGTGTCGCTCTGCATTCTGGGATTGCTGTCCTTTACCTGACCCCAGCCCTGCTCTGTCTGTGCGATGCTTCTGAGGAAAGATGGCGGCGCACACATCCTATAGTCCTATAACAGAGTTTCAGCCCAGCAGGGGAAAGAATTAAAAGTAAAAGACTAAAAACGTAAAACATTAATTTTAGATGCTGGGGAATCGTTTTTTAAGGGTTTGGGCTTTTCATTAAATGATACTGAAGGTCCGGTTTAAGTGTGATGGAGGCCCGTGGGCACAAAATCTGGTGGACGTCCAATATAAAGTATTCTTTTCCTTTAAAATAGTCCAGCCAAGTAACTGATTGGCAGTTGTCTGGCACCCGTCTACTTACTGGAAGGTCAGATGGAGTCCCTTGTGCCCCCCTTGTGCGGGTGCGTGCTGCTCGGGAACTCCTGCTTTGCCATTCTGGGTGGGGGGTAGTGTAGTCACCCGGCTGGTTCCCTGCATTGAGCTGCCAGCGGCTGTGCTTGGTGGCTTATGTGCAGTGACAGCTCTGCACCCATCACTGTAGCGTTGCTGGCGGCGGCTTTGCTGCTCTAGGCCCGTCAGACCAAAGACTGAAAAACCTCCTGGACCAGACCATAACCCAAAGGTTGATGGAGGCCCCCTTTGCAGGGCAAGTGGTGGAGGCCCCAAGCTGTGCGCCCCTTCTCATAATCCGGCCCTGACCAATGGTAAGGCCCCCAATAAGACTCACAAGTGAAGAAAATATTCATTTAAACTGGGCACTGTCTCTATTAAAATAATAACGTGTAATGAGTTTCAAAAATTGTGCACAAGATGCCCCAACTTAAAGGTTCTGTCCACAAAAGGATTATACAACCTATACTACACGTGGAGGCTGATTCATTCAACACCAGGTATCGGCAGATGAGCGTCTGTATTGCGGTGCTTAGAGCGACCGCTAGTAGTTGTAAGTTGTAAGCTGTAAGCGGGTATTGGGCACTGTAACAGAGCGCATCGCTGTAGTAACCTGGCCAGCATTGATGAATGTGATGTATGTTGGGCATTCTAACACCAGTACAGCTCTGCAGCGAGCGAGAGGTAGCGCCAGCTCAGTGCGACCGACTCTCAGTGCTCCACACCATACTTATCAAAAAAGGACACACACACACACACACACACACCAGCGTCGGCGCTCTAAATCTGGGCGCTGTAGCATAGAGCGCCAGACGCTGTGTGATTAAAGTCTGTTTTTGAACACATATCCACCAGTAACAAAGCGAAAACACATGGAATGACATTGTTTTAACACTGACCTGTATTAACGTGACTGTAATGACAATTCTGCATAAAAATATAAAAAGTCAAAAAAGTTTCTAAAACTTGTTTCTAAAAGTTTCTAAAACAAAGTTTGTTTGCAGCCAGGAGAGGTCACACAATGATTGGAGCAAAAAATAAATAAATAAATAAAAATGTCAAACACGCTGTTTAAACACAAGCAAATGAACGGCCATTGAAATGTATGGGAGAGCGACAGTGAGAGAAAGGTAATACCTGGCGCTCTGGAAGTGCCTGCACTATACGCTGAGCTGCCTGTAATAATACATGTGACGCTACATGGCGCTGTTAGAGGCGCTCACCAGATTCGCTTTCTTGTGGTTTTGCGTACAGCGCCCGGCGTTCACCAGACGCTGCCTGCAGCTGGCGCTATCCCTTCTTAAATAACCCCCATTGTATCACATTTGTCTCGAGAAATCTTTGGCAACCGGGGGTCGTATTTTCCACAAATAAAAGCAATACCATATAAAAAACAAAAACCGGGGCTGCATATTCACACTCAACCTATAATTTCACCCTCCACAGCGACGCCTCCCCCTTAATATTCACTGCTATTTATCTCCCACTCATCGGCTCAGCAGGTCTGATGCGAACATTTACCCGCTGATAACAAGAAGGCTCTGGGCTACACTGGAAATACTTCTCATTGCTCTGCTTAAAGGAGACGTGTCCAAACACTTCCAGCTCTACAGTTGCAAGGTGTGACAGCGGCAGGGTGTTCTTTATAGCCCCCTCCTCTATTAACATGATGTCTGACCTCCCCCCCTCTACAAACCATGGCTTTGCCATTAGCACCCTATGCTCACTGCTGATGGGACTCCCTTTTTTATATAACCTTGATAGTGCTCCCTAAACCTTTAGCGTTGGCCCGCCTTTCTCTTCCTTAGCTTCGTCAGTGCTATGTAACCACTAAGTGGACTAGGCCCCCCAATAAGAGGTAGCTTGGAATGCAATAGCCGGCTGGGTGGAAGGCTCTTAGTTTAGGGAGATCTCTTCCTCTTCTCTTAACTCCAACCTGTGTTCCTGTACGCCCACTGCTTTATATTTCCTACTCCCCACTGCACTTCTGCACTCCTCTATTTCTGCTTAGACTTATCTGTTATAGTTTGCCCCCACAACAAATCGAGAGAGAGAGAGAGAGAGAGAGAGAGAGAGAGAGAGAGAGAGAGAGATAGAGAGAATGACAGAGAGAGATAGAAAGAATGATAGAGAGAGACAGAGGGAGAAAGAAAGCGAGAGAGATATCAAGCGAGAGAGAGATCAAGCGAGAGAGAGGGAA